>JAKSZU010000007.1:86621560-87324685 GCA_026018925.1 Tupaia tana | reverse complement strand
CAAATATTTATTAATGTTGTACCTGCCTCCCAAAGGGTCCCAGAAGGGGCTGGGCTGGCCTGGGCTTCTTGCTGGCTCTGTCCACCTTCACACCCAGATGAGCACCCAGGCCTATCAGCCCTTGGGACCAAATTGCAGAAAGCCTCCCTGGGAACTAGACTCATGGGGAGGGGAGACATAAGACCACCGCCAAGCACTGCATCAGAAACTTGGCAGGGGCGGGCATTTAGACCATATAAGAGTCCAGGGAAGGAAGCGTCTCCCGATTTCATGGACAGGGCTACTGCGCCAATGGGGTGAAGCGAATGCACAGGTCATGACTCAAATGCAGGTATGAGCTCTTGCCTGCATCACCTCCACCCTCAGGGAGGGTTCTGTCCTTAAAATTCTTACATTAGACCTTTCATGTTAGGGACGAAGACATGCCCAAGCTCCAGTGGTGTAGTGAAGACAAAATAATGAAATAAATAAATAAATAAATATAAAAATGAAAACTAGAATCCAGGTTTCCTGCCTCCCAGTTGAGTGTTTTCTCCACTGTTCTGCTTGGTTTTGCCAAAGCACCACCTGCTAAGGTCAAGGTCACTGGAAACTAAAAGGCTACAGAGCCCACTTCACCCTGCATGGTCACTGAGTCCTTCTTTGTCTCTGGGACATTCTGCTCCTAATTAGCTTGGCAGAGAAGAGCAGTGGGCAGGGTGGTGGGGAGAGATCCCTTTAATTCCCACAACGAGCAACGAGCCCAGGGCAAGGAGGGGAGCCCTTTTCCCTCCCATGCCCTCCATCTTGGCTGTGTCGTTAGTGTACAGGTCGCCTTAGAAGCCAACTGGCTTGGGGGTGTTGAGGCACGTGACTGTCCTGGGGAACTGACAAAGCGGACCGGGGCTGCTGCCTCCTGCACAGGCAGTGGCTGGGGTTCTCAGGAGGGCCTGCCAGGATGATTTACACATTGTATAAATTTAACTCAGCAGCCTGGCAGCCCTGCCTCCGCCCAGTAAAGAGCATGATTCACTTTCAAGTGAGTGAGAGACTGCAGCGAGGTCTCTCGGCCTCCCAGAAGACGTGCAGGTGAAGGGCTCATGGGGAGGGGAGAGAAGGATGTACATTGCCTGATACTTGCAAAGAGAAACGGCCCCAGGGCAGGAGCTGCCTTCTTCATGATGACTTTCCACCCCCTTTTTTGTAGAGGTCCGTGCTCCCTGCCAAACGCCCTAGGTTCTACGACGGGGGTGGGGGGGGGTTTGTCTTCAAAAGCATTATGGAAAATGCACAGTATGAAAAAAACTATGCATGGATTTCAGTGATTTTTGCACCAAAATAAAACTCATTCTTTAATTCCATTTTTCCATTACTATTTTGAAGTCCTTTTGCATATTGTGGACCTGACACCTAGTAGGCACTCAATAAAGCCTTCACTGTGTCACAAGCTTTTCCTGACCTGTAGTGCCTCTGGCATGCAGTGGGTGACGGACAAGTGAACTCAGTGAGTTGAGGGTCACAGAAACTAGAATCCGCAGCCCTGGTTTCACTCTGTCCCTGCCTGGATGGAAGAGCTCTCTGAGCCTCCATTGGCTCTGCGGTCACGTGGGGAAAAGGACCGTCCAGGTTGTGGACAGTGTTGCACGAGGAAAAACAAGATGACAGGTGGGAATTCGCTCTGTCAGTCTCGACAGTGTCACGCGTTGCCATTACGAGGCCTTTCTAGTGCGTCCTCTCCACTGTCACTACCTGGAAGTCCCTCCCCAGGTCTGACTTCCTGCCCGCTGTGGTTTGGTGAAGACCCGTGTATTCCAGGAAAGATGGGCTGGTGCACTCAGCACTGGGCTGACACCATTGCTGAAAAAAGGAATGTGAAGATAAAAATAAAGTGTGTCGTCTTTAAAAAAATAACTTCCTCTACTTTCAACGGCTGTTTGGAATAAAGAGTATAATTTGCTTGACTGCCCCGGCCCATCAGCTTATCACTGAGGGCCTAGCAACTCCGAGAGGGGAGGATTATGCAAATAGAAAATCAGCTTTCAAGAAAGTGGGCTAATCCAATATTACCAAGAGGGCTGGGTTTGAGAGGGAACGGAGAGGCAAGTGAGACGGGTGAGCTCCAGAGACAGCAGGCTGTTCTTGGCATGACACGGAGCAGAGGCTGGCTGGAGAGGGCGCTCTGGCTGGCACCCGCACCAGGGTTAGGAGAGGGGAGCTGGTCTCCGTGTCCCAGATACCCAGAGAAGAGGGAGAAAGGATTAGGCTAGTGGGCAGAGAATGTCTTTATTAACGTGTCTGTGGCTGAGTGCCCCTCCCCTTCTCAGAAATCTGGGGGAACACTGAGGCAGGGGACGTATCAGGAGGTGGGAGTGCAGCAGCAGCTACCAGCTGGAAGCTTTCCAGTGAACTTCCCACATAAAGGCACACCCGGACCTGTCAGGTAGAGCAGTAGAGCAGATGGTGGGCCAGAAGGAGGGACCGTGGCCTTTCCCACTCCCCTTGGGGAGTATCTGGGTGCACAGGGCAGCTCAGCAGGGTGCAGGAGCGAGGCTGCACCTCCAACAAACAGGGCAGCACCATGGACAGCTCCAAGCAGCCCTGGGAACAGGCGGTGGCCGGCCTGGTACTTAGGGATTCAGCCCTGGGCTTTCTCGGGAAACCAGAAGGCTGCTCTGAGCCCTTGCGGTTTCAGTAGTGAGGTAGACAGTGAAATGGGGGGCCAGGGCTCAATGCTGTGAGTTGGAGGAAGCAGAGAGGGCCATGGACACCCGAAGAAGTATCTTCCCAGACTTGGAGCTGAGGAAAGAGTTTGGAACTGAAGGATGAGTAGAAATTACCCTCGTCCAGAAGGAGGGAGGCTAGGTTCTGGGGGCAGGGACCAGCAAAGGCAACCACCCAGCGGTGAAGGAGGGCAGGGCTATTTGAAGAACAGAAGGTTTCGTGGTATGGCAGAGCATGGGGTGGGAAGGTCTGGGTGGGTGTTGGCTAAAGAACAGGCGGAGGGATGGGCAGGGCTGGGTCCTGCAGGGCTTTACATGAGGTGGCGCAGAACTGGACTCCAGCTGAGGCCAACAGCAAGTTGCTGCCAGGCTTCGCACAGTCCAGTGACTTGATCACATTTGCGTCTTGGAAGTTCCTGTTAGCTACGGTGTGGAGAATAGATTGCGGCCACGCAAGCCCATAGCACTGGGCAAGTCGTGAGGTGACAGTCATTCAGACTAAGGGGATGGTAAATTGGAACAGCATGCAGGGCCTGGGGGTGGAGGGCGGGGGACGTTGAAGGGAGATTTAGGAAGTGGAACTGGCAGGAGCTGGAGGAGACTGTGCTGGTGTGGGGAGTGAGGCGGAGGGAGAGATTAAGGGTGGCCCTTCATGTACACTCATCATGTTCGCACACGTACAAGAGGCAGAGGGGAGGAGTGCAGGGTGGAGTCGGGGGAGGAGAACAGGAAGAGAGAGGGCTTGACTTAGGACAGAGATGGACAGAGACGCAGAAATGAGGGCGAGGAGCCCGGCGGAGGGCTGAGAGAAGGCGAGGGCATGGCCGCGGCATCAGGACAGAGGATGTAGCCTTCATCCTGTCATCTGAGAGTGCTGTCAGAGCGCCTCTGTGTCCGCGTGCAATTACGGCCGTGCAGTAGGCAGAAGCCACATCTGCACGAGGGTGTGGGCAAAGGCAAGCTGGACAAAAGCCACTCTGATTGGTGGATGAGGGAACCTCAGAAGCCCAGAAGGGGCCCCAAGTTGGGCGGGCACCAAGCTGGCAACCAGGGCAGTGAGGACTGGGGTTTGGCTCCTGGTTGCCACGCACTCGGGCAGGCTCAGGCCCAGGCCCCTCCTCCCAGCCTCAGTTTCTCACTCCGTAATCCTGGCATGGGGCACTTCTTTGTCCACTCCCCTTCAGAGGAAGGTGCTAGAGACTGGATGACTAGGTCTGGGCAGGGTGGCCTGTCACTCTCCCCAGGGTCAGTGTATCTCACCTTGTGGGTTCAGAGCACCTACCACTTAATGAAGCCTAAAGGCATATGGGCTAGGATTTTTCCAGAAAGTCCAGTGTAAAGAGGGCAGGGCCACTGGCTCAAAGTATCTGCTGGGTGAATGGATGGATGAGTGGGTGGGGTGGGTAGTTGCATGGGTGGATGGATGGATGGAAGCATGGATGGGCAAACAGCGGAATGATCACATGCCCTATGGGCTCTGTGCATTGGCAAAGCCTCTTTGGGAGATTCTAGAAGTGGGGCAGGGCCACCAGATGCTTGGTTTGGGTAGCCCACATCCTGGGCTAGGTGTAAACCATGGCCTATTTGGTGTCTGATGAGAAATTCCAACCCATCAGCCACAACCTGGGAAAGCCACCTGACACGCAGGGCTTTGGGAACGGCACCTGCTAGAGAGAATAGACAGCATGTAGGGGAGACTGAGGCCAGGCCAGTGTGGCTAGGAGGGCTAGATCCACAGGTGGCTTTCCTCGGGGGTCTCAGAGGGTTGGGGAGCACTGTGGGCTTCAAGGAAAGACTAACTTGACCTGTTTTATGACAGCCATACTCCTGAGCTCTCCCACCTCTTCCCTCAAGTTCAGCCCAGGAGTTAAGAGCGGAAGTCCCGGAAGCATGTTCCTGGGTTCTAGTCCAGGCTCTGGCACTTACTAGAGGCATGAACTGGGCTGAAACAGCTAAGCCTCAGTTTCTGATCTACGAAATGGTGATAATAATAAAATCTGTGTCACCAGCTGGTAAACGATCAAGTAGAAAGTGCCCACTCAGCATGGTGGATTAGTCAGGAACCCCACTGTCACTCCTGCAGGGCCTCCAGCCCGAGAAGCCCTCCCCTCTTTCCACTGTCCTCCACTGCATATGCTGTTCAAAGCCCGGCTCTAAGTCTGCCACTTCAGAAAGCCTTCTTAGCTCAGCCTGTCTCCATTACCTCCGTTCTCTCAGTGCTTTGAGTGCTCCTAAGGGGAGCTGCAGAGTCTGCTCCTTTGGCCTCTCTTTGGATCCTCCAGGAGACAGGCGCCCACTGACGACACAGGTTGTCCCTGATGGAGGGATCAGAGATAGTGGTTCCTATGCCTTCATTGCCTGCACCTCCCCCATGCCTGCTCCTCCAGACAGATTGCTAGTAATAAAGTCATGTTGAACTGGTCTGTCCCTTTAATTGGTGTTTTGGCAGAGGACAGATTCCCTGCTAAGCATTAAAAGGCTTTAAAATTCTCTTTATTGAACTAGCTCTGGGGGCCCATGCTGGAATCCAGGGTCTGGCAGGATCCAGCCTGGGGGTTCCCTGGGCAGGACCACAGAGCGATGGAGGGGCCCATGCAGCTTCTAAGAGGCTGATGGGTTGTAGCCAGAATCCTGGGACCTGGCTCAATTCTCAAGGGAGAGAGTGTTCTCCCTCCTACCCCCACTAAGCTGGATCGAAGGTGAACCACAGAAGCCCATTTGAGGACATTTGGGTGCCCGGAATTAGTGAGCCCCTCAGATGACTTGGGAAAGAGAGTTTGCTCTGGCCCCTTGATCTCTGAACAAGATGCCAAGGATGCTTTGTGTTAGCTCATGGTGGAGAGGCTCAAGGCTGGGTGGACCCTCACCATGGAGGAAGAAGCTGGGAAAGGCAGCCGGCTTGGGGACACGGGGGTGCATTCTATGGCAGAATGAGCTCCTAGGCTTGTCCTAATTCTGGAAGGGCTTCGAAGAAGTGTTACAGATCAGCACCCGGGTCCTGGATTGAGGGAGTAGGGGTGGGGAGGAAAGAGGCTCAGCCACTCTTCCAATTAATCGCTTCCATCTGCTGAGCATCTTCTAGGTTCAGGCCCTGAGCGCTAAGCTTTTTACCTCCATGGTCTTATTTAGCCCTCATAACAGCTGCCAGCCTTCTTTTCTAACAGGAAAGTCTAAAATTCAGAGAGGTTGAGTAACTAAATCAAGATAGAACAGAGAGGAAGTGGCAGAGGTGGGATAGAACCCATAGTCTCCCATATATTGTTTCTCAGGAACAGGGAGGAAAGAAAGAGAGTGGTCCAGGTTGGGTGGAAAAAGCCAAGTCCTCTTCCACCCTCTTCTTCCCTTTCCATTAAGATCTTACCAGAGGTGACCATGAGACACACTGCCCCAGGAGTTCCCCAAGTCTGCACTCTTGGACTTGCCAACGAGGAGAAACCCAGAAATCACTGATGAGGAATCACTAGAGCGGCAGGCAGGATATGCAGACCTGGTGCTGGCTCTGCCCTGGCCTCTGTCTAGATGCCAACTGTGTCTGTGCTCAGGCAAGTCCGTGACCACCCCGAACCACTCCTTCCCCAAAGAAATGCTGACGGTAGCCTTGGAGATCTCTCGAAGCCATTCCAAGGCTAAAGGTCAGGGTTATACGACTATGTCCTTTAAAATCCCTGGTCAGAAAGTATCTCAACTCACCAACCTTACAAAGTCAGAGAAAAGTCATTTGGGGAATTGGACTTCATCCTGAAAAGGAAAATTAAAATGCCCTAATTGTAAGAGATTATTCTAATAAAAGCTGTTGCTTAGTTGGGGGCTACTGGTCAAGTGTACCAGGTGTTTTGTATGAGTGCTACAACATCTGGCTGCTTCTCTGTGCCGACTGCTATCACTCATGTGAGCTCACAACCAGCTCTCATCCTGGAAGGCTGTGAGAGTGTCCTCACCCTTCTCCGTACCTCCGTTCCCGTCCTTGGCAGAGACATTGCTGTGTGACCACCAAATCCCATTTTAGCATCCTCTTCCTGCACATCCAGGAAAATGACACTGCCCAGCTTCCCTTGCAGTTGAAGTCATATGGCTGGGTTCTAGCCAATGAGCAGAAGTGATATAAGTCATTCCCTGATTGGTCTGTAACAGCAATCCAAATGACTCTTGCTTTTGCGCCCCCTTTTGGTGGTAACATTGAGGAGGTGGAATGACAAGACAAAATGAGCCTGGATCCCTGCATCACCTCATGGAGGAGAGCTGCCCTAAAGAGTTGTCAGACCCATGTCCAATTTTTTTGTGAACAAGTAATAAACATCTGTTGCATCAAACCACTGAGGTTGAAGTATTATTTTATTATTGCATCACAACCTAGGCTATTCTGACCCATGCACTCCCCTGTAGTCCAGTCTCTGTACGACAGCCAAAGAATTATTTTAGAATATAAATTATATCATATCCTCCCCCAGTTAGAGCTCTCCACTAAGTCTTATAAAGAATAAAATCTATAATGCTTAATGTGAGGTAGCTCTGTCTCCTCTCCAGGCTAATGTTTTCCATTCCTTTGCCCTTTGCGTTCCAGGCACACACCCTGATTCCAGGGCAGTATGACCATGCTCTCATCCCCTCCATAGATATCCTCCCTGCTGGGCATGCTCTTCGCCCAGACTTTTGCATGGCTCACTTCTCATACAGAGCTCATTTTCAATGTTACTTCCTCAGAACCGTTTTTTTCTGGCCAGCTGATCTAAGAAGCCCTAGTTACACTCTGTCACATCACCTAAATTATCTACACCACACTTATCACTGTCTGATATTTTCTTGCTAATTAATTAATTAATGGTCTGTCTCCTTGCCGCACCAGGGCAGGGCTTTTGTTTGTCTTAGTCACCATTATATCCTGGGGCCTAGAGTGGTTCCTGGCACACAGACACCATAAACGCTTGTGGACTGGAAATGTACCTTCGATAGCCCCACGAGCTTGGAGTTGCAGTCCCCTTTTAGCACAAGAGAAAACTGAGGCTGGAAAGGTTAAAACCTGCAAATGGGGGACCAGCAATGGCATTGTCACTGGACTCCCACGTAGTCGACTGTGGTTCGCGTCCTGGACCTGGTGGCTTAAACTCACGCCGGGTGCGTGTGCGTGCGTGCCCAAGATCCCGAGAGGAGAATGAAGGAGAAGGGATTGCAGCGTGGCCATTCCCCCTGGGGGGTGATTTCTCACTTTCTGTCTCTCTGTCTCTCTCTGTCTGTTTGGCGAGCGCACGCACCCTATAGCAAAAACCTCTCCAAAAACAAACAAACAAAAAAAAAAAAAAAAAAAAAAAAAAAACACCTGCAAGTGGCAGAGCTCAGATTTCACCTGGGCCTGTCTAACTTCACGGCTGCGTTCTTCCTACTGAACAACTCTTGCCTCATTTGAGGTGTGTTTATTACACATGGTTTAAGATACAGCACAGGAAAAATACTCTCCCTATTGTAAATTCTCCTAATTCTGCCCTTGCCTTCAGGGGTTCCCAGTCTGAGGGGAGAGACATGGCTCTTTTTTCCTGCAGGAACCCTCAGACTGATGCTAAAGGCAGAACCCCGGCCCCCAAGAGAATCATGGGGACATCTACCCTGCAACTCTGACAGGAGTGCCAAGGGACAGGACACAAATCGATTCACCAGGGCCTCTGAAAAGTCTAACGTGTACGAACTGAACTAGGACAGAGAGCAGGAGAGGGCGGGAGTGAGACAGAGAGATAGAGAAGCAGAGAGACAGAGACAGGGCATCGTCTGCCTCCTCCAGGAGGGGAAGAGAGCAGACTGAGTCCTGAGAAGAACCAGCAGAGGAGCCCAAAACTGCCAGTGCCACCCTGGCAACAGGAAGTGAGGCTGAGGACGCACACAGGGGAGGTCAGGAGCCAGGGCCTGGGGCACAGGCGCTGACCTCGCCAGCTCCGGCACTGGCGGGCCTCCCTTCTCTGTGTCTAGTGGGGAAGTGGTGACAAATCTGGCTTCGGGGATGAGGGCAGGTGTTAGTTCTCTTGTCATGCGACTCTTCGCCATCCTTCGGCCTGCTCCGGAGAGACATGGCCAAAGCAAAAGCTGCTTGGGTTTCTGAGTGGTGATCTGGTGGTGCAGGCCAGCTCTCCGAGCCCAGAAAGGCTGCCCAGTTACCCACACTGACTTTGCACCTGCACTGCCCCTGGCTGGCCCATCCTTCCACCTCCCCTCCCCTTCTCCATCTAGAGAAAGGGCACCCGCGCCTCCAGCCCACCTTCACGAAGCTGCCGCTGGTATTTCCATTCGGTAGTAAGTTCTCTCTTCTGTGGCCTCGCAGGTACCTCGCCGCTCACCTCGCCCCCTCTGCCCCTCTGCCAGGCTCCTAATGCGGCTGACCAGCGCTCACCTGGATTGCTGCAAGTAGGGCCCCTGCCCGCTCTGGCTTTCCCAGCCACCCCCGAATCCTGGCTCACAGCCCTCCCAGCAGCCAGCCAGCAAATGGGACTGTGCCACTCTCTGCTTAAAAGAGGCCCCCTCAGGGACCACCAGGTGGCGTGGTGGTTAAGGCACTGGACACTCCCACATGGCCAACCACAGTTTGAGTCCCGGACCTGGTGGCTTGCTTTCTCACTTTCCCTCTTTTTCTCACTCTGTG
This sequence comes from Tupaia tana, assembly GCA_026018925.1. Taxonomy (NCBI): domain Eukaryota; kingdom Metazoa; phylum Chordata; class Mammalia; order Scandentia; family Tupaiidae; genus Tupaia; species Tupaia tana. The sequence goes on along the minus strand of JAKSZU010000007.1, from coordinate 87,315,364 downwards.
TTTCTCTCTGGTCAAATTAAAATAAAATGAATGAATAAATAAAATAAAATAAACAATTCTTTTTTTTTTTAAAAAAAAAAAAAAAAGAGGCCCCCTTGGGGACCAGCAGTTAGTGTAATGGCTATGTCACTGGACTCCCATGTAGTTGACCACAGTTCGAGTCACAGACCTGGTGGCTTAAACTCACGTTGGGTGCGTGTGCGTGTGTGCCCAAGATCCCGAGAGGAGAATGGAGGAGAAGGGATTGCAGTGTGGCCATCCCCTCTGGGGGGTGATTTCTCGCTTTCTGTCTCTCTGTCTCTCTCTGTCTATCTGGCGAGTGCACACGCCCTATAGCAAAAACCTCTCCAAAAAAAAAAAAGGCCCCCTTTGCCCACAGGGTTAAGTTTGAGCATTTCATTAAGATGAGCACCTGGTCTGAGCCCTCCTTGCCTCTTTAGTGGCTTCCACTTCATCTTCTCTGTTCAGCCTCCCGCTAGACATCCATTTTAATTTGGGGGGTGCCACATGGTCTCTCATCTCAGGCAGCTTGCAGAGGCTCCTGGCCACATTCCCCTTGCTCTTCAACCTTAGCTTACACTTGTCTTCCTCCAGGAAGTCAACCTGGACCACTTGAACTGGGTCAGGGGGTTCATGTTGGGTACCTCCTCTATCACTTGACAAGCAAGTCTGGTCTCTTCCTGCTACATCTCCCGGCAGGAGGGAGCCCACCGAGAACAGAGAGAGCCTGCCTGTCTTGCTCAACACCATGTCTATGCTCAGCTCCCAGCACACGAAACAGCGTTAAGTGAACGGATGACCTGTGGGTGTTGGATAAGTGAGTGGTTTTCACTCAGAGCAGCTCGCACTGGAGAACACGCCATATGAAATTGGGGACCTCGTCTTACCCTACCTGCCGCCTGAGCACCACAGCGGGGCAAAGAGAGCATATTGGATGTATTCCCAAGGTCCCAGGAAGGGGGCCAGCTGCCTGCTCTGGCAGCTTTCTCCCTGCCCCCACCCACTGGCCCACAGCGAGCTGCCCCGTTCTAATGGAAAATCCCAGCATCGCCTCTCTGTGGAGGCAATCTACCCGGCACGCCACGGAACTTCGCCAGCACCACAGAGATCAGCCCCGACAGTCGGCTCAAAGCCCCCTCGTGCTGTGTGAAGTCCTGAGACATACAAGGGAGTTAATTCCAGCAGCTCGAAATGCATCACGGTGTCTCCCTTCAAAGTGCGTTAGTGGTCTTGGCCGGGCTCCCACTGTGTGCACAGCCCCACGCACGAGCGCTGAGGAGCAGATGTGAGGGAGAAGCCCAGGCTCCACCGGGGGACAGCTACGATCCCAACAAGCTGGTCACCTCTCCCTTGGTGGTGTCAGGCGGGCATGTTCCTCCAGTGCTAAGAAAAACCCTCCTCGCCAGTATAGACACTGCTATTCCTGGGCTTTCTCGTGTGAGTGCTTACTCCTTTTAACAATGGCGCTGTCTGGCTGGGCAGATGGTGTGTGTATGGTAGAGGGGAGGGGAGCTTGGGGACAGGGGCTGACACTTAGGAAAACAAACAAAATCGGAGTGTGGATGCTGAAGCCAAACGCCAAGGTTTAAACCCCACGTCTTCAGCTTCCCAGCTGTAGGGCCCTGAGAGAGTGATCGCCTTTGCACGCCCCCGTCCCCTCATCTGCAAAGCGGAGATCGTGGCGCTCCCTGCCCGTAGGCTTGCTGCGAGGACCGAATAAGCCACTAGCTGTGAAGCGCGTAGACAGTCTGGCCGACGGTCAGTGCTCAGTGACTACCTCCCGCTGTTCTTGCGTGGAATTACTCGCCAGACTCTACAGTAAACCCTGGCCGGAATGATCTGGTTTTATCCCCACCATACCCCACGCGCCCTCATCTTCCAGATAAGGGATGGAGGTTTTGAGAGGCCAGTGACCTGCCACAACCCCGACAGGCTTCTGCCAGCCGACGGCTCCTGGACGGAGCACTTGAGAAGATGAGGGAAGCCCACTGCTGCCTCGTCTCCTGACACCCACTCTGTCATGTACTCTGGAAGCTCGCTGTCATAGAGCAAGGCCCCCACTCCCTGCCACCACCCAGATGACAATGACAGGCAGTGGGTGGGGCTGTGGCGGTAGGTCCCAGGGGGGCTTCAGAGGCCCAGAGGAGGAAGGGGGCAGGCCTGCCACTTCCACCCCAGCACAGGCCAGGCCCTGGGCTTGCTCCAAAAGCCCGAGAGAGCCGGCTCCACCCTGGGCTCATCAGAGCGGAAGATTCCCAGCCACTGACAGCTGGTGTGGGATTCTGCGGTCAGAGCGCCGGGGTCGGAGTTTCAGCCCCGAGCGAGGAGCTCGGTGTTGCTATCTATACGACGGAGTTACTTGTCACTCCTGCCGCCATAACAAATGCACCGCTCGTAGGTTAATGCTGGCACTGTGTGAACAATTAAGAAACGTTCGTTCTCTCCTCCCCAGTCGGAAGCAGTTTCCAAACTCAGATGTGATACATTTCCCAAACATGCCAAGAGCCTGGAGCAGCATGTCAAGCAAGGGCCGTGTGGGGTCCCAGGAGGACCCCGAGCCTGTGACTTCGTGACAGGGCAGCTCGGTGGCACCACAGGGCATGCTGGACAAGCTGCCACAGACCCAGGCAGCAGTTCGGCGTCAGCTAATAAAAGGTGTCCCATGCATGAGGACTGGTGATTAGAACACGCTGACCGGTCTCGTCTCAGTCAGGCTTGCAGTGCATGACTTCAGGGACTCTACAGCAAAACCCAGCTAGCTGCCATCTTTGTAGAAGGCCAGAGGAAGCCTGAGGGGGCGAGACCGCAGAGGGTGAATGCAGAGAGCGAGCCCGGAGGTTGCAGTCCTGAGCTCCACAAAGAGAATTAAGCTGACTGGTGTTGGGTGCGAGATGGCAGGGTTCACGCTCAGAGGGGGTCGGACGCTAGGAAGGAGGAAGAGGGCGCTTGGTGTAGTGATGAGTGGAGTAATTAGCTCAGAAACCTAGGGCAGACCGACAGGCAGGAAGGTGTGGGGCCTGAGGCAGCGGCAGGCCTCCTGCCGAGTGGGGAGCAGGGCCTGCTGCGCACTGGAAGTCCTTCGGCCTCTTAGGGACGTGCACCCAGGAAGCAGGAGAGAGTCACCAGGGCGTGACGCCATGCTGCAACTCTGTCTTACGACCCCCAGAGCTGGGATGCTGCGGGGTGGACCGAAACTTGAATGGAGATATTTGCTCTTGTTTTGTACCAGGATGTCCCAGATTCCAGGGCAGAAGGAGGAACAGAGAGGAGCGGAGTTCAAGGCCAGTTGCATGGTAAGGGCATCTGTCTTCACTTTCACTGCTAGGAAGGACTGTTGAGTTTCTGAGCTTGGGATTCCGCTCTGGGTCAGGGATAATTACTCCTGCACCTTAACAGGGAGGGTCGTCCCTCAGGAGGTGGCCCGATCTGAGGTGAATGTCAGACTCCCGAAGCGGCTTTTAGACCTCGTGGGATTCCTTCCCTGGCAGGGCCCTGCTCTCGGCCCACCAACTGAGGAGGGTACTCCAGCCACCTCCCCCTGCCATGCAGTCACAGGGTACTGGAGGCCGCAGGGCCTAGCTCAGTGCCAGGCACACAGTAGGCCCTCAACACATACTTGTCCACTGACACATGCAGTGTATCTGAAAAACATAGGAAAGAAAGACACACAAACGTCAGCTGGGCAGACCGGGCGCCTAGACCAGTCAAGGGAAGCCACCGTACACTTATTAACCAGGCAAAATGAATTCGTCTAATTTGCAGGATGCAAGATAGAGCCATAAAAAAATCAATGGCATTGCGTTCTTACAGCTCAGAGATCCACAGGAAATTCAATGGAAAAGATTCCATTTGTAAGAATAAGAAATAAATATTTGAGAGTTCTTTTAATTTGGGACACAAGATATTTGTTTAAAGAAATTATAAAAACCCAAAGGAGGCTCAATATTAGGAAAACTATCAACATAATTCATTACTCTAGTAAATTAAAGGAGAAAAACCATATGATTACTTCAATAGCTTAAGAAGCATTTAATTAATTTTTCTTTATGAAAATTGTAGGTGAAATTAGAGTAGAAACAACTTTCCTATTTATGACCAAAAAAAAGAGTATTTATCAGGAACCAGCAGCAAATATCATATGTAATGCTACAATAATAAATACATCCCTATGAAAACCCAGAACAAGACAGGGACATCCAGAATCTGGATGTTTTAGTCTGTGGAATAAGGCAAGAATTTATAATAAATTCACTAAGTAAAACACCACCACCACACACACACACACACACACACACACATACACACGTAATACATATATATATAGTGCTAGGTATTGATTTAAGGTCATTACGTGAGATAAAGAAATAAGTGCAGAGAGGTTAAGTAATAGGTCCAAAGTCACACAGCTTCTACATAGCAAAGCTGCAATTGGAATCCAAGTGATCTAGTTCTAGAATATGTGCTCGTATACACTGTGGGATACTGCCTGTCAGGTGTTGAAAGGGAGCAGAAATATTATCATTTTAAAATAATATATAACTTAAAAAAAAAACCATGGATACATATGTTGGAACCGAGAAGTGCCATAACACGACATTTGGACATGTTAGCGTCTTTTATTCCACCAGGACAGAGGCCTGCTGGCAGCACGCAGCATCCGGCCTGGGACAAGGTGGGCTCTCGCTACCTGTCATGGGAGAATGCTTCAGTAGGTACTGCAGCGTGCTTCAGGAAGGCCAGGAGAGCTTAGTAGTGCAGTTGGTTTCTTCGAGGGCTCCACGGCTCCACTCGGCCCAGTTGGCAGGGACTGGGCTGCCTCCCTCCCACACGTGCCCGCGGACAAAGGGGAGGTCTGCCCGACAGCACCTTAAACCAGCCATTCTGCTGCTGCCCCACCCCAGCCTCATAGCCAGCCTGGATCAGGGCTCAGGGTCCGTGCTGTAAAGGAAGAGGGGCGTGTCCTGCTCCAGGAGGCCAGGGCTCCTTCCCTCTTCCCTCCCGCTGCTCAGAATACTGACATTAGAAGCCACTGATGGTGGACGGGCATGGAGCACTGTCCTTGAATCTGTCCCTAAATCTGTCCTCTGGCTCGTGTACACAAAGAACCAGAGTCTGTCACAAGAATTGACGCATGTGGGGCCAGCAGGAGGTGTAGTGGTTAAGGCGCTGGATTCCCATGTAGTTAACCACAGTTCGAGTCCTGGACCCAGTGGCTCGAAACTCAACACTGGTCACATGTACAAGCGTGCCCAAAATCCTGAGAGGAGAATGGAGAAGGGATTGCAGTGTGGCTGTCCCCTCTAGGGGGTGATTTCTCTCTTTCTGCCTCTCTATCTCTCTCTGTCTCCCCAGAGAGTGCACATGCCCATAACAAAAATCTCTCTCAAAAAAAAAAAAAAAAAAAGAAAAAGAAAAAGAAAAAGAAAAAAAGGAACCAGCAGTTAGCGTAATGGCTATGTCGCTGAACTCCCATGTAGCCAACTGCAGTTTGAGTCCCGGACCCGGTGGCTTAAACTCATGCCAGGCGCGTGTGCATGTGTGCCCAAGATCCTGAGAGGAGCATGGAGGAGAAGGGATTGAGGCGTGGCCATCCTCCCTGGGGGGTGATTTCCCGCTTTCTGTCTCTCTGTCTCTCTCTGTCTTTCTGGCAAGCACATGTGCCCTATAGCAAAAACCTCTCCAAAAAAAGAAAGAATTGACAGATGTGAAGTGATGATGTCACTAACCCTACAACTGAAAGAGGGATGCCCTTAACGATCGCCCTCAGACAACAGCATAATCCGGACTGGGTTGCCAGGCTGCTCTCACTGTCCTGTTGTGCTGTTGTTACCGTCCCATTTTATAGACACAGAGGGATGTTGGGAGAGGTGACAGAGTTGGAGGGAGTCAGGAGTTGATCTCAGACCTTTCTGCCTCCTCAGTTCTGTTTGCTAAGCAGCCTCTTCACTGTTGGTTCAAATCCCAACAGTGCTGAAGACAGGGGGCTGTGCATCAGGGACCTAGACCTGCGGGATGTTTATGGAACCCAAACGAGGCAGGGCTGAAAGGTCTTGGAGGAGGAGGAGGCCAGGAAAGAGCAGGGCAGATGGGGCGGCACCAGGAGTTTTATCCTAAAATATCAAGCGAAGCCAAGGAATGACCCGACCTGGTCCTGATTTTAAAAGGTCCCTCTGGCTGCTCCATGAACACTGGGTTTGGGGCCAGGCGGGTAAGAGAGGAAGCAGGAAGTGCAGTGAGGAGGCCGCTCGCTGTAAGAGGTGACGGAAGCTTCAGCTGGAGTGGTGGCCTGGGCGACGGCAAAAAGCAAGAGGATTCAGGGCCAGAGTTTTAGAATTGAGCACGTGGAAGAGAGGTAAGATGGGGGCAGGGTGAGAGAAGGCGGGAGGCGGGGAAGACCCTAAGACTTCTGGTGGGTGGTGATGCCACTTACTGAGATGGGGAAGAACAGGCTGGAAGCAGTCTAGGGGAGAAATAGTTTTGCTTTGATCCTATCAAGATTGAGAGGCTCATTAGACACCTCTGGAGAAGGGTATTTTCCCAACCTGGACGATGGTGCGCTGGCCCCCCGTAGTACAGCCCAGGCCCCACTGCGCGACACAGCAGATTCCACACGCCCTGCCCTGACCCTCACTGCCCTGGCGCCTGCTCCAGCCTCTCCACTGAGGCCACCCTTTGGGACTTCACACCTGCTCTTCCCTCTGCTTGCCAGGCTCACAGCCCCCTCCTCACTTGTGAATTGCTCCAGACTAGGGTGGGGACTCCTTCTCTGGGCCACCGTGACACCCTCTCTGCCAGCAAGTGAGAACCAGGGACTGCATCCCCATGTTGTGCTCCGGGCCCTGCACAGGTTCTCCATAGGTGGAAACTTTACAGCTGGAGGGACCAACTGATGACCGAAGGGACTGGAGGCCTCCTTGATTCGAGCCCACAGATCCAGGCAGGCTTTCTGTCTCTGTCTCCAAAGAACTGGCCTTGCGTGATTTGATATTCATACAGTAAACAGGGTTAAAGGGAAATGTTTAAACCACTTAAGGAAATAAACAGCTTTCCAACACCCTCAATTATTTTGGAAGCACCTGCTCACATATAATTAATGTGCCAATTAAAATGATTATTATAGCCAGTAAAACAGGTCCCCCAAGAACCACTACTTGACAATACTTGTTTAGACTCATTTGAGTTATTCTACTGCTTTGCAAAATAATAATAATAGTAATACAGCTTCATTTCTTCTTGGAAGAATAGTTTCCAAGTCAGACTAATCCAGGCCACCTGTCTCCACTCCTGGGGTTTCCCAGGTCTGTGTGCTGTGATTGGGTGAAGACCCAGCTTCGGACAGTATAGCTGAGCAGTGGGTTTGCGCACTCCCCAGAGGAGAGGCCGTCTGGAAGGAGCGCGGTGGGGCTGGGAGGGGCCGCCTCTCCTGTCTGTCTGCTCTGTGTGTTTGTCTCAGGGTAGGTGAACCATGCTGCCAGTGTCATCTCTGTGGGGTGAAAGCTGTGTTTTCCCTCGAGTCCTTGCTTGAGGTTGACAGCCTCCGTGTGGATCCACAATGCGGCCCCTCTGCAGACAGGTGGCTCTGGCAGTGTGATGATGAGGACAGCTGGAAGCACCCCGAAGCAGCCAACCTAGACTGCTCCCCCCCCCTCTAGCCCTCTCCACCTCTTCCACAGGGAGGAGGCAGCTGGGCTTCCCAAAGGGGATCAGGATGGGCCCTTTGGTCCTGTGGACGAGCCGCATGCCAAGAAAGCGGCTGTTGTCAGGGGCAGTCAGGCCAACACAGAACTGCGGCTCCACCTGGACCTGTGAACGGGACTGGTGAGTTGGTCTCTCTGGACCTCAGTGTCCTCAGCTCTGAAATGGACAGTCGTAGCAGCACCAGGTGGTCTCCGTGAGTATTTTGTGAGGTGATTTTCATAATGTACCCTGCACAGCGCCCGGCCAGCCGTCTGCTGGTGGCAGTAATGCTGATCAAGAGGGAGTGCTGGGTATTGGTCTTGTCTTACCCACCACAGCCCCAGAAGCCAGAGGAGTTCAGCCTTTGCGAGGGCCCAGCCCGCAGGTTGCTGCCTCTCAAGGAGAGCTGCCTCAGGCTGGGTATTTATGGCCTTCAAAGGAGCCATACAGAAGAGAGCTCTGGAGGCAGGTAGTCGGCCTTCGGTCTGACCCCAGCACTCTCTAGCAGCACAATTCTGAGCAAGCCGCTTGACCTCACCTAACCCGCTTTCCCGACTTGGGGCTTTCCTCTTCCTTCTCTCAAGGCTCTCTGGGTCTGACTGTCCTCTGCGTCTCCAGTCCTGGGAGCCCATGAAGAGATGAGCCAGTGGAGGCAGGAGGGCCGGCCCACGTAAGGCAGCTCAGGATGTGAACCCTGACCCTAATAGCACCCGGGAGGCATAGCAATGGCTTAAAGCAGGGCGCGGACAGAGCTGTGTTTCCTAAGGCCACAGGGTGCAGAGTGGTCTTCGAGCTCCACTGGAGTCCTTCCTTCATGTGCTCCTCGCCTCTCGGCTCCCAGGGGTCTGCCGACCCCACCCTCCTGGAATATCCACCAGGGACAGGGTGCCCTCACTGGGCATTTACAACCATGTGGGTCTGGTCCCAGAACACACACAACCAGCCCTCTCCTGGGGAATCTGGAACCTTCCTGACGCCTGACTTCTCCAGGAGTCCCACACTCCATGCTGCTCAGGCTGCTGATGCTCCATGGCTGCTTCTGGTCCTGATGTCACTGCTGGGCAGCACACGACCCCAGAGCTGCGGCAGGAGGTCACCTGCTTTGTGCTCACAGAAAGCCTTCCCTGTGCATTTCTTTTTTTTTTTTTTTTTTTGGAGAGGTTTTTCGCTATAGGGCGCGTGCGCTCGCCAGACAGACAGAGAGAGACATAGAGACAGAAAGCGAGAAATCACCCCCCAGGGGGGATGGTCACGCCGCAATCCCTTCTCCTCCATTCTCCTCTCGGGATCTTGGGCACGCACGCACACGCGCCCGGCGTGAGTTGTAAGCCACCGGGTCCGAGACGCGAACCGCGGTCGACTACGTGGGAGTCCAGCGACATAGCCATTACACTAACTGCTGGTTCCCCCTGTGCATTTCTGACAGTGGCCACTCTCATATTGGCGTAGGCACCTGCAGAGGTGGGGAGCTCACTGTTCCCAAGACATTCTATCTGCTGCCAAGAAGATCCAGTTGTGGGGCCAGTAGGTAGAGTGGAGGTTAAGGCACTGGATCCCACAAGGCCAGCTGCATAGTTCAAGTCCCGGGCCCAGTAGCTTGGTAGCCACACCAGACACTTGTACATGCGTGCCCAAAATCCCAAGAGGAGGAGACTACAGCATGGCCATCGTCTCTGGGGGGAAGGGAGTGACTTCTCACTTTCCCTCTCTCTTTCTCTCTCTCTCTGGCCTGTGCATGTACTCTATGGCAAATAAAAAAAAAATTGAAAAGAAGCATTTATTTGTCATTCAAATAATATCTGTTTTCTCCACTTAACCACAAGGTCCAGAATACACAGTTCTTACTTCATGTTCTATTCCCCATGCTTGGTGCATGGTGAATGCTCGGGAAATAGCTGAGGTCACTTTTGAAGCTTCATAACGCTTCAGATCCCACTGGCTCAGGGGCTTCGAGAGCATAAATGAACACAGGGGTCCAGCCCGTTAAATTGTATGGTAGCGTCTTGATATTTTGAGCGTTGGGAGTGTCTAAGTCAGCCTGGGTCATGTCCATTGAATGGGGAAGGTGGAAGGAGGAAAAGGATGGGGTGAGGTCTCTGGGGGAGGGTGGCACTGAAGCAGAGCCTTGGCAGGCAAGCTGGAGCCTGCCAGATGGAGGGAGAGAAGGGAGGCAGCCGCAGAAGCATCGGCACGGAGGTGGGAAGTGAGCTGGCACGTTCTGGAGCTGCGAAGAGGCCATATGATTCAAGCGGTGGGCCCATGTGGGAACGCAGTGGGAGCACGGCTGGGGAAGTCAGTCAGCACGCACTGCACTGAGCAAGCCCTTGGATGCTGGGCTGATGACCTTGAACTTGGTCTGGAAGGTAAAGGGAGTGCGGATGGAGTGTGAGCCAGAGAGTCCGGTCACGGTCAGGTTCGATGTGAGTGTTTTCAAAGGTACGTAACGGTGTCTGTCTGCAAGGGAAAGCTGCCCCATGGGCCCTCATGCCAAACCAGGAAACGGCAGGGAGAGGAGGATGAAGAAGGATTTAGGAGGGAGGGCGAGCCCGAGCTGGTTCTCAGGGAAACATCCCTCATTTCAGTCGTGTTATTTTATTTTCTCGGCATGCTAGAGCGGAAGTTCACCTTTAATCCTTCTCCGACAAGTTAAGTCAGCCCCCTTGTCATTTAAACCCAGCGGGTGTAAGTCAGGCAGAGTCTGTTGGAAATCACGCTTAGAGCTTAATATAGCTTCCGCTGGCTCAGGGGCCCCGGCAGCAGCGCAGGCCGGCCCCCAGCCTCTGACGGAGGGCTGTCTGTCTCGTCCTTCCCAGATCAGGGCTCCTTGTCTCCCAGCCCACGGTTTCTGGGAGAAAGGCTGGGGGGAGGTCAGGCTGGCTGCAAGGTGAGAACAAGGCAGCACATTCCACGGGGACCACCTCACTTCGTTCATGGGAGGTTCTGAAGCTCAGAGGGAGAGTGCTTTGCTCCAGGTGGCAGCAGGATGCCCCCCAGGACCCCCTCTGCTCTCTGCGCACCCCACAGGAGAGAACCACTCCCAGAGGGAGCTCAGCCATGGCCTTTGCCTTAGGTGGGCGTCCACCATGTTTCTCGTGACCATCCAATGGGAGGGCCCGTGACTGGTGGAGTCCTCATGAGGTCCAATAGAGTCTCTCGTCATCCAGGGGCCCACCCCCACTGCTGGTACTCCCCACCCTGGGCAGCTGGGAAGCGAAGAGCTCTCATCAGCCCTGCGTGGGGCAGGGAAGTGGTCTCACGGGCAGTATCAGGAACCTGATTTTCATCCCCAAGAGAAGGCATGTTTCCCTGGTCAGAAACGCCACACCTCGTGCCAGGCACGGCAGTGATGTGCTGCCAAAGCAAGCTTGCCCTCTCTTCCCTTCGTATCCTTCCGCCCGTCCAAGAGCATGGGTGCACAAAGCCAGGACCACTGAGCTGTGGCACCTGGGCAGATCCTGCCTCCCCGGAGACACTCCCACCGAAGGCTGCTGCGGCAGTTCCCAACCTCCATCTCATCCCCACCCCCTCCCTGCAAACTCACGGACCCCACTTTCTGACACAGCCTTGCAGCCCCTTCGGTTTCCTAGACCCACACGAGTATGGACCGTGAGGGCCCAAGAGCAGAGACAGCGATGCCCCGCGTGGTTCACACAGCGCAGCATGCTCACGTGGAGCCCCTAAGCTTTCGGGATGGTGTCACAGACCCCTCTGGGGACATCCAACCTCCTTCCCCCACAAAAGTGCACGTAAGATATTGGCCACACTTTCTGGGGTATCAAGCACCCCCAGAAGCCTATCCACATAGTCTCAGGGATCAAGAGACCCCCATAAAGACCCTGGCCCAGGCCTGCCAGTCACCATGGCACATACCAGAGAAGTTGATAAATAAATCTCAGCGAGAGACACAAAGTCAGGTAAATAAAATACCAGGTGATCTCTCTCTAATGGAAGTATGTATGAAATGCGGAAGGAGCACCGCGGGAGGCTCCTGAATTCTGTCTTGCTGAAAAAGGTCAGAAGGCTTCACAGAGGCGAGAATGAGTAAGACTTGGCCAGGCGGAAAAGAAGGGATGAAGCAATGTAAGTGAAGCCTATTCCCTCTGTGCCCTAGGCAGGGGAAAGGGCTGGTCTGCAGGGCGTCTCATTTGTTTTGCACCAATCCCTGCAAGAGGCTGAGGACAAGGGCAATCAGTCCATTGGCCGGAAGGGAAACGGACCTTAAGGACCTGATGAGGCCTGGCTGGACTGTAAGCTCGGCCCTCGGGGGAAGAGGATCCCCTTTGCTCTTCTTTAATCCCAGCCCTGTGTCCAGTGTGTAGGAAGCTTGTTGGAACAATGGTCGTTCAAACACCTCCAAATTAATTGAATGGTAGAATAGGGATCTGTCTTCCAAATGCCAAATACATTGTTTAATTCCTCTAGACTCCCTGAATAATCTGGGCTGCCACCTTCACATTCTCGAAGAGGAGAGTGAGAATGCCACCATTCCAGACTGAAGGGCTGAGGACATCTGGAAAGGACGATGTACTTGGTAGTTCATGACAGCAGAGGTCGAGTGGTCGGAAAAGTCATGATGCGTTTTCGCATAGACAGATGTCATGCCTTCGCCAACAACCTGACAGAAGCGACCACAGAAAGGCTCACCCAGAAGTTCAGGGCAAATCCCTTTCACAGTCTAAACAGAACCTCAAGGCCGCGCAAGCGCTGGGCTCGTGGCTTTCCTCAGCCCACGCCATCCAGGCTTTCGCTCCATCAACTCCAAAGAACCTGCCCTGCCGGCGGTGGGCTCCCTGTTGCCAAATTCACGGTTGTTTCTCTGTTCTCACGTCACCCCCTGCAGCGCTGGAGCTATTCTCTTGGTGGAAACACGTCTCCTCTGGGGCTGCAGACGTCTCTGCAGACTCTTCTGCTCTCTTTACATGCAGGTCTTCAAAAGGTTTATGGAAAAAATGGGCATTATTATCTATGCATCGATTTCATTTTTTTTTTTTTTTTGGCATCAAAATACACTTGGACTCTGATTCCACTTTCCCATGAGCTTTGAGAAGACCCCTCAAATCCGGCTGCCTGCCCTTTCCCAACATCTGCTGCCTACTCCTCTGTATCGACGTGGAACGCCCCAGGGTCCAGCGTCGGGTCTTCTCTTCTCTCCTCCCAGTCACCTCACCTAAGCCTCTGGCTCTAGAGCCTGTCCATACTGATGACCCCCAAGGACACTCTCCAGCCTTGACCTCTGCCCAGAAGTCCAGATGTGTGGCCTCAATAGCCACTGCGACAACTCCATCTCCACATCTTTTTTGTCTTTTGTTTTTTGAGAGGTTTTTGCTATTGAGCACGTGCGCTTGCCAGAAAGACAGAGAGACAGAGAGATAGAAAGCGAGAAACCACCCCCAGGAGGCATGGCCATCCCGCAATCCCTTCTCCTCCATTCTCCTCTCGGGACCTTGGGCACGCACACACACGCGCCTGGCATGAATTTAAGCCACTGGGTCCGGGACTCAAACTGGGGTCGACTACATAGGAGTCCAGCGACATAGTCATTACGCCAACTGCTGGTCCCATCTCTATGTCTTAGAGGCACTTCCAGCTTCGCACGGACAACAGGGAACGGCGGCACCCATGCCCCTCCCCCTCTCCTGCTTTCCCTGTCTCAGTAAAGAGAATCGTTCCCCCCTTTAGCTGCTCAAGCCCAAAGCCAGGAATCACCATGACTCCCCCTTCCCTCACCTCTCTCCTGTTAGTGAGCCTTTTATTTGCAAATCAGAAGCAGACTTTCCCCCTCCCATCATCTGCACGTCCACGGTCGTAGTCCTCACCCAGGGCCTTAACCACCACACCACCTGCTGGCCCCAGAAGTGACCTTATGATAAAGCAAGCCAGATCTTGTCGCTTTCCTACTTAAAGTCCTCGGTTCTCCCTCAGTTCCTCCCGTAACTCCAGACTCGATTCCTTGGAGCATGAGGCTTGGCATGAACAGCCTCTACTCACCTCTCCTCACTCTTCTCGCCCGCTCTGTCCAGCCGCGCACACTTCTTTCCTGTTCCCAGAATGCACGAGGCTGTTTCCAGCACAGGGCTTTTGCTTTGGCTCCTCTCTCTGTCTGGAATAGTCTGCCTCCTCTCTTGGCAAGGTGGATTCCTTGTCACCTTTAAGATCTCAGCCTAAATGAATCCTCCTGGGGCCAGCTGGTGCTATGGTGGTTAAGGTAACTGGATCCCACATGGCTGACCTCATGGTTCACCTCATGGTTCAAGTCTTTGACCTGGTGGCTTGAAAAACATGCCCACTGTATGTGCGTGCAGGCCCAAAATCTCAAGAGGAGAATGGAGGAGAAAAGACTGCAGTGTGACCATCCTCCCTGAGGGCTGCTTTCTCACTTCCCTCTCTCGCTTTCTTTCCTCTCTGGCAAGTACACACACCCTACAGCAAATAAGTTTTTTTAAAAAATAATCTTTCTCTGATCACGTGATCCCTTTGTATCTCATCAGTCTAATCATATGCACTTATCATTATCTAGTATCTTTCTTGTTTATCTTTTTCTTTTTTAAGTCTACTTATTTTTTTCTTCCATGAGTGAGAAAAACAGAGCTATAGAGAGAAATAGAGAGATAGTACCTCAAACAGGGTCTCAGACTGATCATCCCAGCCTTAGCTAGCCGTGGAGCACAGGCGGTATGTTCAGGGAGGGTCTCTGGACACGAACCTGGAGGCTTCCCATGCGGGCTAGCCTCACGGAGCACTGTGCTACTGTTATACCACCCTCTGACCTCCTGTTTGCCTTTATTACCCCTGAGGACACGTGTGTGTGTGTGTGTGTGTGTGTGTGTGCGTGTATGTGAGAGAGAGAGAGAGAGAGCACCCCCTAATATCCCATGCCACAATTCTTCTTCCTCCAGTTCTCCATCCTGCCAGCATCCTGGTATGCATGCACACACTTGATATGGTTTCCAAGGCAGAAGGACGAGGGTCTAAACCTTGGTTGGCCATGGGACCTGGCTTCCCCTGCACGGCGCTTAACCTCTGCAATGTGGACTGGCCACCTTATCTTTCTGACTCCTCCCCCAAGGTGAACACTATGAACTCAGGATCTTGTCTTGTTTCTTTACGTATATCATGCCCCCTCCCTGTGCCTAGAACCCCCCCGTTTCACAAATACGTGTTCAATTACCGTTGAGTGCGTGAGTGGAGCAGCTTAGAATCTCCCAGACTCCATATCCCGGTCCCTGTCTAGGTCAAGCTGTCATCATCACCTGGGGATCTGGTTAAAAACACAAATGACATGAGGTCCCGATCCTGGACATGAGAATGCGGTAACTGTATAATGAGTCTCAGGCACCATTATATTTATAAAGGCTTCTCAGAAAATCCGAACCAACTGTCAGAGTGGAGGACCCCTGCTCATTCATGACCAAACTTCCATCCAAGACCATGGACTGGCGCTGCAATACTGCAATTCACATCACGACCTCTAGGGGGGCGCTTAGGGTTCCCTCATCACTCCACCCCAGAAGGAGGAGTCACGTGATAGAAGTCCGGGAAGGGTAAATCCTAACTACTATGGTTGAGAGTGGGGCTTTTGTTGGGGTGGAATAAAAGGACCTTGATAAGGAGACTGGGAAACTTGTTCTCTTTCCTTTTAACATGTCACTCCATTTATTTTGTATCAGCTGTCCTTTGGTAGGTGGGCTCTGTCTGCTTACTTTCTCTTCTTGCCCATGTGACTGGTATGAGAAGTCTGGGCATGAGACACACCCCATCAGAGGCCGGGGCAGGAACAGGAGACCTGGAAGAGGCAGCTTGGGCCCGTTCAGCCTTGGCTCATGTCTTTCTCGTGCTCTTGATCTCTGAGCTGTAAGAGATGAGAGCTCAAGTTCTGGGGGGAAGTCAGGAACAGCCAGGTTGAATGGCTGCCAGGCTGGGCTCCAAGCCAGAGGGGCCAGGGGCGTGGTCTAGTCCAGTTCCCTGGGACTTGCGTGCTGGTCTCTCCTGGTCATCATGGGCATACCTACCATCTTGTCCTTATGCTACTGATGGGCTGTAAAGTCTCCTTATGATCACCATTTTCTGTTTTATTTCAAACAACAAAACATTGTCAAGGGCTCACACTGAGAGGAAGCCAATGCAGTAAAGCCATCTTGAATAGCTCTCTGCTTTAGGAAGAGCTAAGATGCCTTGAAATGGCTTATCTGTATGCTGCTATTTCTAAGAAATGCAATCCAGTGAGTTCACCAGCATAGCCACACAAAAGAGTGTTCAAGCTTAGAGTCATCATCTCTGCCAGCACCTCTTGGGGATGGAGGTGGGAGGATGGAATTCAAGGAATCTGACCCTGATCCTCCCCAAACACCGTCCACTCTATTCTGTAATTTCCCTCTCTGGAGTCCTTAGGTTAGAATCGACGTGGTGGGACAAAGGCTACCATTACTGAACAAGTACCATAATGAACCAAACATTGGGCTTATGTGTTCACAGACATGATCTCATTTAAGGTTTTAAAGTATATATTTTCCTGCCCAATTTTAGATAACGCTTCTAAAATGCTGAAAGTTTAGGTCACTGCCCAAGGTCGAAGATCCAAAACTTGCAGGTATTCTGACCCCCAAGGTCTCTCTCTTTCTACCTCATCCTCCCTAGTGTCCAGTCTCAGTGCCTCTCTCATGGTCCAGAGCAGCCACAAACCCTCACTGCAGAGGCAGCCAGCAGAGCCCCAAAAGAGAAACTCGCCCTGGCCAGGCAGCATCTGCACCACAAAACAAACACCCAGGTACCCGTCTACCCTCAAGGTGAAAGAGGTGAGATAAGAGGATGCTGCAAGCAAGGGTGTTATCGCTGTTTGTAGATCTCCCTCTCTCATTCTCACTCTACGGCCCTCTTTTCTGTGGCCTTGTAACCTGGGCCCAGAGCAGCTCTTGGGAGCAGATTGTGAAGGAAGGAGACAAAAACAAAGAAGAGATGATAAAAAACTGCTGTGAAAGGTTAAATTCCCATGATTCTCTGTGGCTGTTTAATGGATTTCTATGATATGAACAGACCTTTGGCTTTGCTTGCTGGGCAGGTCACCTCCAACTAAATGAGTTTGGACAGAGTTTCCTAATAAGAAATGTTCCCTTTTTCCCTACTCTACAAAGTCCTTGGAGTATACAAAGACCCACTTCCTCTGTGTGCCCCAAACAGACAGATATTATCAACCATCCACGTGTCCACCTGAAACAAGTGGGCCACGTGGCATGATCTGTCAGAATGTGCACGTGCATTTGTACTGACAGCTCTACCTCTATCTACCATTTGCTAATTTAACCAATATTTACTGAGGTCACTCTGTGCTAGATGCTGAGAACACAATGGGGAAAAGATACAGGTTTCACCCTTGAAATGATTACAGTCTGGTGTCAGGTGTTTTGACATGACGAGCCAAGCATGTGTAGGAACCTACAAAGAGGAATCGTGGAGGAGGGCATGTCTAAAACTTTCTGGAGAGGTCAGAGAAGGCGGTAGGAGCTGGGACAGTGTCTTTGAGTGGCCTCAGTTTCTTCATCTGAGAAATAAAATGAACAATACCTACTGCACGGTGACAACATAAACATGAAACGTGACAATGAACGTAGAGCACTTGATTCAGTGCCCCGCACACAGTAAAGACCCATTAGTGCTAGGCTATTAGATTAGTATTCTGAGCATTACTAAATAAGCCCACAATCACGGGCGTAAATGGAGAAAAGTGATTAAGTAAAATATTATTGTTATTCGTTTTCTGGAACCAAGTCCTGACTTTAATGCTAGGGTAGATTTGTGTTAGGTTGTAGCCTCCTACTGGCCAAGAGTGAAACTGCACCTCAACTCTATTAGCCATTGCATGAGGAGATTTCAAAAAGTTCATGGAAAAACGAAATCCAAGTACAAGTTTAATTTGGTGCAACATATCTTTGAAATCCATGCATAGCTGTTTCACAATTTTCATTTTCTATAAACTTTTTGGAGACCTATCACATATTTCTAAAAAGAGTTGTATGCATGAGCTGTGAAGATAGCACCTGGGAAACTCAGCTCTGGAAGACGAACCCGTGTGGTAGTGGAGCAGACGCAGAGAGAGGGTGATAAAGGTATGGCAAAGCATCTTTAAGTTGCATAGGGCTTTGGTAGACACCTACAGTGCTAATACCTGATGACACTCTAGACACCTTCCGTATGTTTCCAAAGAAGTCTTTTTTTTTTTTTTTTTGGTGGGGGGGAGAGGTTTTTGCTATAGGGCGCGTGCGCTTGCCAGAAAGACAGAGAGAGACAGAGAGACAGAAAGCGAGAAATCAGCCCCTGGGGGGATGGCCACACCGCAATCCCTTCTCCATTCTCCTCTTGGGATCTTGAGCACGCACGCACACGTGCCTGGCATGAGTTTAAGTCACCAGGTCTGGGACTCGAACCGCGGTCGACTACATGGGAGTCCAGCGACATAGCCATTACGCTAACTGCTGGTCCCCCAAAGAAGTCTTTTGACAATGGTGACCACCTCTCTTTCCTACCTCCCCTTACCACACACACACACTCTAACAAGGGCAGATTGGAAAACCAATAAAATCCATTTTACTGCAATTCACAGTCGAGTGACTTTGCCTGGACAGCTGGCTCAGAGCACTCACAGCTCTTCCCTTGTCAAACAAGCATAGTATATTCCAGCGGCCAGCGAGATCTCCAGCGAGATCCCGGTGCTGAGAGGACGCTGTTGGCGAGGACTCCGCGAGGATGGGATGTGCTATACCTGCTCTGTCCGTCTCCGTAGCCACCAGCTACAGTGTAGCTAGTTTGAATGAGGAGATCGACTTTTAATTAATTTGATTTGATTTCATTTAAATTTTAACAGCCACAGGTGACTAGTTGTGACCATATAGGATGGCACAGACCTAGGGGCTCTGTTCAGATGCACTTTCTTGAGTTTATTCCTACAGTTTTGGCATCTTCATCTACAAATTGGCAGAGCTCCTCCCCGGTTGGCTAGACTACAGGGATATTTGGTGCAAGGTATCTTTGAAATCCAGTGTCCACAGTCGAGCTCAGTCCCTGGCTACCCCCTCCTAACCTCCTGTCCCTCCCTCAAGGGGTCGACAGTCAAGACCTTCTCAAATGTTTACCCAGAGGTCTTGTGACCCTCAAGGAGGTGGTCCCTTTCGTTTCAAGCAACTTCATCAGGTCCCTCAATTTACCCAAAGCATCCAGCCATTCACTGCATTCCGCACGCTCAGGATAAACCCCTGCTAAGATTGTGTGGTTAGGACGAGAGGGGAGGTCACTGGGCTCCACACGTTTGGGGCCGTTCTGTGCCGTGGGGCTGAGCAGGCGGCCCCGTCACAATGCCTCACTTTTCCCTTCTAAAGAGATTGGAGACACAGCCCTGGCTGGGCCTGTGTGATCTATTCATTTCCTTCCAAGCCGGGATCTGTGAGCTCATTCACGGAGGACGGGGCAGGAGGCTGGGAAGGGAAGCGAACACACGCACAGAAAACAAACAGCGCTCAGCCGCGGGCAGGCTCGGGAGGGGCAGGTGGGGAAGAAGCCTCGGGGCCTTGTCTGGTCAGGGACAGGCCAGCAGGAGAGGGTCCGGCTGGAGGAGGCTGAGCCCCGCTGCTGCTTCTGCCATTGCCCTGGAAGCCCTGAGCCGCATAGTGATAGGCACTTATCTCTCGCCCTTCAGCTGGCTCCTTGGGAAAGAGGCCTTTGGTGAGGGAAGGCCAAGTGGCAGTAGGCAAAGAGAAAGCTGGCAGCATGGAGCTGCTTCCCTGGAATTTCCTCCGCCCTCTGTCCCCATCCTCACCATAGTAGGCAGGGCACGTGGGCCCCCTGTCCCGAGGAGAGTAACCCTGTCAGCTGAGCCACCACCTCAGTCCAACTACAGAATTAAAAGGGCCCAGGCATTTGGCTCCAGTGGGTAATTTGCATGTGATTTGCATACATCTGCATATCCCTGCTCCAGAGGCCTTCAGTCAAAGGATGTGAAATGAAATAAAATAAATTAATTAGTGCAGCCTACCTCTGCACGGGCACTGTCACCACAGTGACTGCAGTGACAACTGGGTTTCCAACCAGAGTGAGGGCAGCTGCACCAAGCCAGTGGGCAGGCAATGAGGTGCCCGCTGGCCTTTACACGCCCCCCCAAGCTCCTTTCCACCTCATCCTCATGAACCTTTTCCACTGGGTCTCCGTGTTTCCATCTGCCCTTCCCTGCCCCTCCCCTGGTCCCATCCAGGGCATGGTGGGGGGAGAGAGGTGGCTCCCAAATCGGCAGTGATCCGGAGGCCATTTACGCAGTCCCTCTGCCGGGTGCTGAGGAAATGCTCGCAGCCCATGTCAGCCACACGGTTCCGTGTCTTGTAAGTGCGCCTCTTAGCGATTCAGTTCATGGCACTATTTAACATATGCCTTGCTGTTCTTGAGGCCCATTGATCTACTTAGGATAGAACAGGGATGCTGGGTATCAGCATCCCCCCCACACACACCATGGGGCCCAGGCTACCTGGAGAGCTGCGGTGGAGGGCGTGCGAGTTGATTCTAAGCCAGAGGGGTTCCCGTGCTGAGATGGAGAACCATGGCTTGGGTTTAAAGGACAGTGGATCATGGCCAATAAAACAGCACCAACCTGCAGACAATGGATTAGAGACCAAAAGTGCAAGAGGAATAGCGAGGACAGGCCGGACCATGTGCAGGGAAGGGATGGGGGAGCAGCTCTGAGCCAGGGCCAGGAGCAGCACATGTGCCCCCGGAGCCTCTCTTACGTCATGGTGGATGTGGCGGCAGCTCGGGCAGAGGAACCAGCTGAAGACTGGTGATCACCAGGATGTGGCCACCCGCCCCCGTCCACCCACTGCTCACCCTCGTGCCCTCCCCTCCACTCTGTACCCAGAGCGGCTCCACTTGACTGGGTTACCCACTGGTTTCATTGGAAGAAAGGGCGACGCAGCTTACACAGATTAGAGGAGCACTCCTTTAGCTCAGGGGTTTGCAAACTACAGCCCATGAACCAGATCAGCCTCCAAACTGTTTTTCATATAACCCATGTGCTAAGAATAATTTTTACCTTTTTAAATGGTTGAAAGAAGTAAAAGGAAGCAGACTTCTGTGACACATGAGAATGCTCAGAATTCCAGTTTCAGTGAGCACACGGTTTTACGGAACGCGGCCATGCCCTCTCGCCTAGGCACTGTCTGCGGCTGTCTCCGCCTCACAGCAGAGAGCTGAGCATCACAACAGGCACGGTTTGGCCTTTGCCAAAAAACGGTGCCAAGCCCTGTTATAGGTAAAAGGAGGGAAGAAAGATGGCGCCACCTCGCTCCATGCACACCTGAGCACGGCATTAAAGAACACCCATGCCAGCTGGCTCTTCTCCTGAGCCCAGCCCCAACTCCTCTGGGGCACAGGGAGACAAGATGCCTCATCTCAACAGCAGAAGGTCTCCCTCACTGCTAGAGAAGGCCACCTGTGCCCAAGACCCAGTGCCGTTCTTCCTGTTGCCCCCACCTGGGCCCCACACAGGGGGGCACGGCCCATCTCTGCTTCCTGCTCAGGCACCAGGGCTAGTCCTGTGTGTGGCTGGATTCGACAGCAGGCTATCTATGTAGTGTGGCTTTAAAGAAGGCGGGATGTTTCCTGTTTTCCTTCTCTCCCCTGCCAGATACATTACCCAAACCCTCATGCATGAAATCCGCCATCAGCCAATCCTCAGCTGTTACACCATGACCAGGGCTCACAGCGATCTCAGTAACTAGCACTTTGGTACTAACGGGTACTGAGACGGGGAACATGACTTGGGTTACAAGGAGCACAGGGTTCCCTGAGAGCGAGGTACACCATGACCAGGGCTCACAGCGATCTCAGTAACTAGCACTTTGGTACTAACGGGTACTGAGACGGGGAACATGACTTGGGTTACAAGGAGCACAGGATTCCCTGAGAGCGAGGGTGTATTTGGGACACAGAGGAGGCCGAGCGAAATAGATCCTGAGGGTGGAAGGGAAGGCTGGGTAAGGGGATCTTCCCGAAGGGCAAGAGCAGATGACGGGAACCTACTGAGGGTCCCAGACAGCTCAGAGCCGAGGACCTCGTCAAGCTCACGAAGGCGTCCGGAGGCTTCTACCGTCGACCTTGGCTGTGGGCCTGGGCGGAGCAATGGCGGACACTTACCCGGTACCACACGATCTCACGCATGCGACCATCCGTCTTGAAGTTGCACTTCAAGGTCACGGCGTCCCCAGCCACCACAGGGGGGAGAGGCTCAATGTTGACAGTCAGGTAGCCTACGGAAGAAGGAGAAAGGAGAAGGGGTAGTGAGGATGTGAGCTGTGCAGGAGGGCCAGGCTCCCACCGTGGGGGGCGATGGACGAGGTGAGGCCGCACGCTGCAGGGTGCTGCCCGTGCCAGTGACCTCACACTTGCGAGGGGCTGAGTGCCCTCTCATTGATGTCTGCCTGCCTGCCCCTCCCTGGCTCCAGGAATCCCCTCAAACCAAAAACACTTCCTCTTGGGATGAGTTTTCCCCTGAATGTAGGACCTGCTGGCGCCTCCAGCAAGCGCCTCACTGTGCTGTTTCTACCCTAGAGCCGCGAGAAAGGCTTCCGGGGCCATCCCTCTTGTGGAGAGTCACGATGTGCATTATTAGCCCATGCAGGCCTGCAGGAAGAGAACTAGCCGGAACACATTCACCTGGGCATTGTTTCCGAGTCTGTTTGAATGTGGCTCTCTTAACCATCCCTTGAACCCTGTTACCATCCTATGCAGCTGGGACTCGTGAAAACCACACTAGGACATCACCAGGTTACTCCTGCTGAAATGTGAAGAGAGACTGGGAAACGCTGTTCGTTTCTACGGCCCCCAGATCTCCCATCACATATACCCTGTAGCCTGTGGGAGGGGCGCATCCGACCCTTGGCCATGGTGGTGGTGACGGTGGTGGAGGGAGGAGGTGGCGATGGTCTGAGCAAGCACATGTTGCTTCTTGCCCACGTGGCTCCACCAGGCTCCCCTGGGGATCCCTGCCAGCTCCCCAAGGGACCGTGGGACCAGGACTCTTGTCCGGTAGCCACACACAAACACTGCTGCCTCCAGCCACTCCTCCAACCCACCCCGCTGCCGCCCCAGCCCCAGCCCCATCTCAGAGGGCACCCACTCTAGCTCAGCAGGGGACCTCCTCCTTGGGCTGATCACTCAGGCTCAGTTGATTGACTTCCCACCCGCTGACATCTGGCCATCGATCTAATGGATCAATCCAGTCCGATTGTCTTAATGAGAAAACTAGCCAGGATGGGTTCAGGGATTTCAATTGTGCAGGCAACCTGAGCAGATCGAGCCCAGGCCCTGACCCCTGCCTAGAACTTAATGGTTACAACACTCCAGGAAAGAGAAACAAGAATCGACCTGGGAAGGATCAATCTAGAAGGTAGAGTCAGAATGTGGCTGTGTAGTCCCAGCCTCTGGACCCAGGCTCCAGGGTGTGGGCGTAGGGTCCAGGCCCACCCCCGAGTGGCCTAAAATGCAGCCAGAGTGCAGGTTCACAGGGAGCCCGAGTCTGTGCAGCCTAGGAGGGCCATGAGCCCCGTCCCCTGCTCCTCCTTTCCTCCCTGCTCTGCGAGGACCACCCTGAACCGGGATCGGGGAAGCCAAGATGACTCAGGCACCACTCCACACTTCAGGGGAGAGAGACACCACTCAGCAGGAAGGCCAGGGCGGGACGGGAGAAGCCTCGCCCGCCAGGATGACCGGGACCCAAAGCATGACAGACGAGGAAGCTGCCTGTAGGAGGGTGACCCTGAGGAGAGGGGATAGTGCTGAGGGACAGGGACAGGAGTCCAGCACCCGATCCCGTCTGCCGTGACTTCCAGCGTGGGTAGACTAGCCGGCTCACCTTTCCGGTGAGACCGCACTCCCCACACCCTCATCTTTGATGATAACAGTGAGGGGTTCGTGATCAACCCAGATGGCTGATGAGCTCAGACCAGGAAAGGCCCCCTCCCACAGGAAGGAGGCGGGAAGGACACGCTCAGATGCATCAGCATTCTAGCCCAACGTGGGTGCAGATGGTGTGTGCACGGGAGGCGGGCCAGGGCGGATGGGGGGTCACGTTTGCTGGCAAGCCTCGAGGGAATTACAGGTGCGAGTCTGGAATTGGGGGTGTAAGGTGGAGGGGTGACTGCTGCTCTGGAACTGGCTGACAGGGTTAGGAGCCCTGTCAGAAGTAGCAGATGTCTGAAGCAGGGGGCGTCTTGTGGGCGTGCCAGGCCGAGAGCAGGCAACAGCCCACTGCACAGTGGGGGAGGTAGGCCTCAGGACGTCAGAAGAGGTGAATGAGAAAAGGCTGCATGAGTGGGGAGGTTCTGACAGGTTAAGACAAGAGAGCGTTTCCCAGAGCATGCGGAGACTAGGGAGCCTCGAATCGGGGTTTCAGGCAGCACGATTTATGTCATTGCTAATATTGAGAAGTATTGGGTTAAAAAAAAAAAACTTGTTCCTTCCCACAAGACTTCTTAGAAACTTTCTCTCCTTCCTTCTTCCTGCCTTTCCTTTATTAATGAAAAAAATATTTACTGAGGCTCTATTCTGTACTGGGCACCATCCCAGGCACTGGATCTGGAGGTGACAATGGACACGTCCCTGCTCTCCGAGAGCTGACATTCCAGCAGAGGGGACCACAGGCAAATACAGGTGCTTCTTGACCTGTGATGGAGTTACGTCCTGATAAACCCATCATAAGCTGAAAATATACGCCAAAATGCGTTTAGTAACCTACCGCACGACGGCTTGGTCTGGCCTAGGCCGGACACGCTCAGAGCACCTACGTTCGCTTACAGCGGGGCGATGTCACCTGACACAGTCTGACTCCGTCATGCACATTACTGAAGGAAGTATTGTGTATCAGAATACATGGAAAGTCAGAGTATCCTAAGATGTGAAGTCAAAAAATCCTAAGTAAAACCATCCTAATTCAGGGAGCGTCTGGAAACTGGCGAAGGTGTCGTGACGCTAAGTGTATTGGGGTAATGTGGGAGAAGGGGCTGCTCTGAACTAAGGTGCCCCAGAGGCCTCTGAGGAGGTGGGAATAAAGGAAGGTGTGAGTCACGTGGGGGTCTAAGAGGGGGCATTCCAGACCTGTGCAAAGGCCCTGAAACTGGAGCGTGCTCACAGTCCTTGTGACTCTCCAGACTTGGGCCACCAAAGGACATTTCTGTTAACATTTTCAACCAGGACGCCATCTTTAGCTGAGCATCTTGTAGGACTAGGGTCAGAGCTGGGAGTAAGGTGAGGCAAGTGAGGTGTCTGGGGTGTAAAATAGCACAGCCCTGACAGGGAGAGGCTCCTTAAATACAGCACCCAGGGTTACTGGAGAGTCAGCCCTGCTGGCACCCAGGGTTACTGGAGTGTCAGCCCTGCTGGCACCCGAGGGAGCAAACATTGGGAAACACCTCTGTAGGCCAGAACAGAAGAGACTGCGCCTCCCATTCCAGGGACCCTCTCCTTGGAGCTATGGAGGGCCAGGGTGGGGAGAAGTGCTCTGACCTAGGCCCCCATCCTTAGACCCTGGGGAGCCGGTGAGCAGGGCTCAGGCTGCAGTGAAGACAGGAGGTTTCAGCTCCAAAGATGAAATGTGTGTGGCCCCTTCTAGTTTTCCTGGAGCTTTCATTGCCTTTTTTTTTTTTTTTTTTTTTTTTTTTTTTTTTTTTTTTTTTTTTTTTTAATCAGCCGGTGCAGTAACTGCGCCTTGCACGGCACCTCAATTGCTGCGTATGTCACACTGGAGTGTAATTGTCTGTCTGCACATCTGCCTCTCCTTCTGGAATGTGAGTCCCATTAATATCAGTGGAGTATTCAAATAAGAATAGGAGAAGGGCTGCTTTTTTGAGCCTTCCTGGGTGCAGGCAGTTGGATCCTGGCACCTCCATGTGAAGTAGAAAGCACAAACGTGGCCTGTCCCAGGAAGATCTGCTGCCCAGGGTGAGAGCAGCTTGTTCCATGCTACACCGACGCAGGCAGCCAGACGAGATTCGCACCCAGATCTGTCTGACTCCAAAGTCAATCTCTTGCAGAAAGAGCAGAGCAGAGTCACATGACTTGCTGGAGTCTCTTGGGAGTTCTGGGGTGGAGCCCCGATGTGCAGCTCCAGCAGCTGGCACTTCATCTTCAACCGAGGCCTGGCTCTGGAATGGGCCGGGCAGCTGGTGCAGGGGCAGGGCCGGGTGAGGGTGGGAAGGGCAGACAGACCCTGATGTGAACACTGATCAATAGGAATTGCAGAGAAGTCTGAGGCAGGGCCAGGCCTGAGTGAGGAATGGTGGGCAGGGAGGAAATCTTGCTTCCTCAGGGCCGCGGTCAGAGCCTGACAGCACCCTGTGGGCTTCCTGGGCCTTCTTACCCAAGGCCAGACAAGTATCAGGAGATGGGCGGGCTGAGCCTCAGGTCTGGAGATGGGCTCTCTGACCAGGTAGGGAGGGAGAAGGCAGGAGGTGAGGTGGCTTGCTGATCTGTGGCGGGGAGGTTGACATGGCATCAGTCGGGACCTGGACCACCGGTGAGAAATCACCTTCCCAGACACGGCTCACAGCCAGAGTTTTCCCCAAAGAAAACCACAGGACGAGTTTCCCTAGGTTCAAAAAGCATTCTACCCACTCTCTGATCCCACAAAATTCCATACTTCTGACACCCTGCCTGCCCCGGTTCTTTCTCTGATAATCCCCTCCTCTGCTTCCCCGATCCTCCTCACCCACAAGCCTCGCCAAACCCTGAAGTCAGTCGTCTGATGTGTTTCACACTGTACCAGCTCAGGAACGAGGGGGCGAGTTACGTGGCCTCCAGGGGACTCAGCGACCTCCTGTGTGATGTGGACACAGGACCATCAGAGACCAGAGAGGCAGAGCACAATCAAGGGTTTTGTTCACCAAAAGCTACCCACACGGAGGTGTCCCCGGTGGGCTGAGGTGGCAGTGTGCTTCTGGCTCCCGGACCCCTCCAGCCTCCCACTGCCCAGTCGTGGAAGGACGGGGGGGACACAGGGCAAGGCAGAACAACATGGGAGCTGGGCAGGGAGGAGGAGAAGACTCAGAGATGACCAGCTCAGCCAGATGTCCCACCCAGGCTGGGGTCAAAGTCACAAGACCCCATGGACTCCTTCCCCAAGGAGAGGGATAAAACCAAAGAGTGAGGTCAAGAGGGCCCTGCTGCCAGGCCCCTGCGGGGATGGTGGTTCTGAGTGGAAGCTCCCTGAGGCTCTGCCCTCTCCTATCCTGTCTCTGGGCCAGACGGAGAAGGCAGGTGAGCAGACAGGGGTGCGGGGGACGGGCTCCCCACCAGCCAGAAGGACAGTGGGCAGAGCAGAGAAGGGGCGAGTTCTGGGCTCAGCGAGGCAGCTGGCCAGCTCTGTGACCTCTTTCTGTGCCTCAGGGTCCTCAGCTGTAAAGAGAGGGAAGAGCTGGATTTGTGAGGCCTTTCTGCCCCAACTAGCCCCACATGCAATGCTAACGGAGCCTGAACCTGGTCCCCTGGACCAGGCTGGAGCAGAAGCGACTTTGTCCCTGTCTTTTCCAACAAAACTCAGTGCCACTTCTTGGAGAAGTAAATCCCCACATTATGCAGTCACCAGCTCCAGATGGAGCTCTGCCTTTCTGGGTATTAAATTTGCCACCAATCAGCCTCCATGTGCGAGCCTCCCCCGAGCGTGGTATCGAGAAGCGGATCACAAGTGGAGACGGATTCATCTTAACTAAGCAGTTCATTATCCCGATCGGCGCCATCATTCTCCCCTCTATCTCTGACAGCGTTTACACCACTCCCGTTAAGATACATTTCGCAAAATCGCAGGCAATATTTAGGAGCCACGCGCCCTCCTAACGAGGTGGTGACAAATAGCTCCTCTACCCGGAAACTCGCTGTGCAACGTCCCAGCATCGCTGTGCCTGGCTTTCCCGACTCAGGAGGGATGTTTCTACAAGACGGGCTCAGGTCTGACCCCATGGGTGGATGGGGTCTGTTTGGGATTCCATGACAGGTGTGTAGGCCGCCTAGATGTGGTGAAAAGTGACATGTGTTATGTTAGAATGGCCACATGTCCTGGCTTGTCCGGGACTGAGAGTCCTCCTGGGACAAGAAACTTTCAATGCTAACTATGGAAAAGGGTTTGACAAATTGGGACAGGTTAGCCACCCTCGTCATAATTCCACCATGGCCCGGGGGAGGCACTGGGAACATCGCTTAGACGTGTCTGCCTACTTGGATACCAGGGGTGACCAATGGCCCTGGCGTGTGTGGTAAGGGGCAGGGAGAGTGCTGGTCTCCTCCTGGGGAATAGCCCTGTATGGAGGTGAAGGGTTCACCACCACGAGGTCGGATTCTGTCTTGGACTTCCTGTACCCATGCATGCCTCCCATTCCCTGAAACGCACACCCCTGGCCTTTGGCAGGCCCCAAGGGCCGCCCATCACTCCATGGGAGGTGGCATAGCCTCCCTAGTGGCCTGGCCTGTTTCTGGCTCTCAGGCCCCTCTAGCCCCTCTCAGCCCTCCCTCCTAGTCCTGACCTGCTGCTCTCTGTTCCCCACCGTTGCCCGTGCACGGCCTTCTCCTCCCCTCTGGATCTGAGCACAGGCTGGCCTCTTGGCCCCACTCTCTGCTTGGGTAAGTCTTGCTCATCCTTTAAGGACTGGCGAGATTGTCATCTCCTTAAGAAAACCCCCTGGTGCTCCTGATCACCACAGCCCCCCAGCACCCTCCCACTCCTATCACTCAGGACACTGAAAATTACTTCTCAGGACACATCCAGGGTATTACTCATGACACCAGGCCACTTGCCATGGTGCCCAAGTGCCTGGGACAGTGTCTGGATCAGAACAGGTGTTGAAGGAAGAGACAGATTGACTCTGCCCACCCCTGACCGCCCCATGGTTAGAGGGGGTGGTGTTCCCAGGAAGCCCCTCTCAAAAGCACCTCTTCCCTGTGGGCTTTGTACTGGAAGACCAAGCCGATGGCTTCGCATGACCTCGGGTGCCTTCTGAACCTGCCTCTCTGGCAACTCATCGGATTGGCACTGGTGCCAGCTTAGAGTATTCAGGGGCCTCTCATGGAGGTCTGGCATGAGGACTCTGTCCAGCAGAGGAAACAGCCCTGGGTGGCGAGTGGCAGGTATTGGGTTCTCTCCCCCAGGATGGCAGGGAACAGGACAGGATCAAGGAGTGAGCTGATGCCATAGTGGGCATGCCAAGGACCACCCAGCAGCAGAGGCCACGGACAGGGGGCAGCAGAAACCTGGCAGCACTTGCTGAGCCACCTGGGGCAGGAAGCATGGGTGCCCACCTGGGTGGTGACTGCCGGAACCAGCAGAGCCAGGGTCACCGGACGGAGCTACTGCTGCACTCTGAGCAGGGCTCTGCCTCTCCTGCAACACTGAGCTGAACTGGCTTCTCCCTGCCACCAAGAGAGGTGACCAGGTAGGTTGTGGCAGATCAGAGTTGACTCCTCGTGCTGTCCCATG
Source organism: Tupaia tana (assembly GCA_026018925.1). Taxonomy (NCBI): domain Eukaryota; kingdom Metazoa; phylum Chordata; class Mammalia; order Scandentia; family Tupaiidae; genus Tupaia; species Tupaia tana. The sequence goes on along the minus strand of JAKSZU010000007.1, from coordinate 87,286,197 downwards.
TGCCCAGACTCAGATTCCCTGGGAGAAATGCAAACGTACCTTCCACAGGCTCATCCGTGTGTCCTGGGTTAGGAATCCCTGCTGGCGGGAGCCACTTTCCTGCCCGATGCACCTTTGGGTAGCCTCAGGCCCTGAACCGAAGTGACATTTCCCATTGTTTCTCTTTCACAGAGCTCAGAGCACACCAGTCCTCTTTCTGGAATTTCCTCTTTCTCTCGTGCCCATGCCCAACAAGTTTTGTATGATTCAGTCTATCCAGAATCCAACTACGTCGCCCTCCTCGGCCACCTCCCTGGGCCTATCCATTGCTTACTGCCTGGTCTACCTCAACACCTCCTCACAGGTGCTCCTCTCCACTTTCACCCCTGCCACCTCCCTGATTTCATCTCCTCTCACTCTCAGCTCATCAGCTCCCCCCACTCGAACTCTGGTGACCCCTGAGCACCATAAGAACATTCCCGTCTCAGGGTCTTTGTACCTGCTGCTCCCACTTACCAGAACAAACTTTCTCTAGGTACCCACATGACGTAAGCCTTCATGACATTCTCTGCTCAGATGTCACCTCTTTGGAGAGATCTTTTCTAACTGTCCTATATAAAGTAGCACCCCTGTCATTCTCTAACTCTCTACCCTGCTTTATTCTTTTCCAAGCATTTATCACTGCTTATACACATTTGTTTACTGTCTATTGACACCCTCACCCCTCCAACGAGGTTTTAAACTCCATGAGAACAGACTGTGTATGGGTGTGTGTTCTGTTTTTCTCTGTTGTTCAGAGTACATACGTTCTATTGATTTATCCTCAAGTTCACGGATTTTTTTCCTCTGTCATCTCTATCCTGATACTGAATTCATCTGGTGACTTTTTCATTTTGGTTGTTGCATTATTTTTGGTTCTAAAATTTCCATTTGGTCCTTCTTTATATCTTCTATTTGCTGAATCTTTCTATCTTAATAGTTATTTCAAGACTATTTTTGATCATTCATTTAAGCATTTTTATAATATGTGCCTTAAAATCTGTCAGATAATTTCACCACACATGTCATCTCATCACTGGAGCCTATGATTACCTTTCCTCAAGGGAGTTGATATTTTCATGAATTTTTGTTTGTCAAGTGATTCTTGTTTGTATTCTGGACATTTTAAGCATTATCTAATGAGACTCTAGGTCTTGCTTCCATTCATTTTTTAAAAAGGGGTACTTCAAATTACAGCATTCTCCTCCAATTCACTTACTAGTATCTACTTCTCAGATTTTTAAACAGATGTCCATACAGTCTGTCTAGATTTTACAGTTGATTTAGTGGGAGATAAAGAGAGGCTGATCTCTACTCCATCTCATCAGTGCTAGAAGTCCTTAACATTATGCGTTTTAATCACTACTTTCTCCCTAGAAGCTAGAATAGTGTCTGGCACTTAGTAAGAGCTCAAAAAAAATTTTTTTTGACTAAATAATAAAAAAAGAGAACTGTTTAGCTCTTTTCAAAGGATATCTGTGATTATTCTCTCATTGAGCACTGTTCCAACCCTGTGGGACAGTGTCCTCATTTTATAGGTGAGAGGACTGAGGCTGAGAGATGCAGAATGATTTTTCATGATCACCTAGGACCATTGAGGCAGATAGATCTTTGACTCTGAGTCTAGTACACTTCATGCTAACTCACCGTCCACTGCCCCTTGCTTCCAAATGGAGAAGATGGAAACAGGGGTGAGCGGGTGGGATTAAGTGCCCAGAAATACTTAAGTCCTGTCTGGTTTGTAGCAGGGTCAGACGCCCAGCACAGTACCAGGACATGGCTCCCACAAAGAGGCAGCAGGATGGCTGATGGCTGATGGCTGAGGCCACGTTCAAGTTCAAAGCCACCAGAGGATGCTAGGAGGGCCAGGAGAACATAGCTGACTAAGAACTTTTCCAGGACTGTAAGAGCCTGGAAGCTGGGTTGTACAATTTGTTCTATGACATCCCTGCCATACAGTCCTCTGAACCTAGCTGTGGACGAATTACTTTGGTCCAGAAGTGTCTATCTTGTATTGCCAGAATCATCACCTATTGATACCAGGTAACAAGGAAAAAATGAAAAGCAACACGGAGCATCCATCTTCCCATCAGAGGAAGTCTGGTGGCAGACACAGCCGCTGCCACCAGACTAGGAGTTCTTGAGGGCAGGGACATGGTGTCAGCCCCATTCTGTGTCTGGGAGTGCAGAAGTGGCACAGGGAACTCAAGAGCCCCTGTCTCCCGGGGGAACCAGCGTGGATCACACCAAGATCTGACCTGGGGCACACAGATGGTCTGATGGTTGGGTGCAGCTCCCTTGCTGGAGTTAAGGCCCCACAGGGGTAGACCATGGGAGTCAGGGCTACATAAATTCTTCATCCCACCCTCTCCCTGCTATAGGTCCGGGATTTATCTCCACATGACAACAGGAGCTCCATGCACCACCACTCATGAAGAAAAGAGGTCACCCCTATCTCATGAAGATAAATGCCATATCGTGGCACCAATGACAGCCTCTCTGAGCTCCCGTGCTATGTAATTACTATCGTAATAAATATTATTACAATAAACCAATTACTGCAACCATATCTTCCAGGCAGGTACAGAGGGTTCTGTGAAATACACTCTTCCATGCTGGACTAATGGTGCTCCCAACGCTCATCCTCCTTCCTGGCAGAAATCAGGGCAAGAGGTGGGGCAGAGGATTGAGGGGGCCTTTAAGAAAAGGGAGTCACTAAACAACGAGAGGAAAGATTCTCGCTCATCTATCTCTAAGCTGGATCAATTCTGTCTCTCCAATGGCTCTCAGAACTGTCTTTTGTGGTCTGCTCTGCACCAATGCTGCCTTGGTTTGGGCCCTCCAAATCTTACCCCAGGTCCCTGCGATAGCCAGTTTGCTGGTCTTCAGCCGCCAGACTGTCCCTCTAAGACACCCACCACGGCGGAGTCTCAATGATATTTCTAAAATGCAGATATCATGACGCCACCTCTCTGGTTAATGCCACTCAATTTCCTTGCCCCATTGCCTTCCAATTCAGGATAAAGTTCAGACTCTGTCATGGCCAGCCGAGCTCCTTATGAGCCTGCTTCTCCCAGTCCCTCCAGCTCAATCAGTCTCGCATCGTGCTTCTGCCACCTTGCAACCCACCCACCAGCCCTTCAACCCTCTCAACTTCTTCCTTTCGCCTGCGCCTTTTCCTCTTCCTGGAATGCCCTTGTCCTCTTAGTTCATCTAGGAAAATGTGTCCTCATCCTTCCAAGTTTGACGCGCCAGTCACTCTTTCCTTGATTTATGTGAGTCTGATACACCCTCTTCTGAGCTCACAGAACCTTGTAAACATCTCAATCACAGCCCTTCCACATCCCGTTATACTATAACATATGGCTCTCTGTGTCTGTCTCCACATCAGACCAGGAGCTCCTGGATGAGGAGGACTGGTGCACCTCCTGGTCCCCATGTAATGTTTGGAGCATGGTGGGTGCTCAGCCAGTGTGAGCACAAATGAAGTAATGAGTGAACCAAGGCACAAATCCTGCATGCCATGGACAGCCCTGGCCGACGAGCGCTGTGCATAGCCCGGTGTATGAATGTCGTACCCAGCATCTCAACCCTGCTATCTCCCATTGTCTTCAGGGTGAGGTCCAAATCCCCCCCCCACACACATGGCTGCTTGTGAGCCTGCTCCCACTTCACTTAATCCTTGCCTCTCTACCTTTGCATACTCAACCTCAATCAGCCCAAATGATCCAGAGCGCCCCGAACATGCCAGACTTCATTTGGTTACGGTACCTGCCATTCTTTTGGCCTGGAATGCCTCCCATTGCATTGATGTACCCGTTAGGTCTTCGCTGAGGCATCATTCACCCCAGAGGCTACTCCTGATACGCACCCCAGCTTCACCTGCCCCACACCCAGCATGCTCAGATCTGGATTAAATGTCCCTCTTGCAGCATCTACGATCACCCTGGCAGCATCTTCTTCTGCCAGTCTACCTGCCACAGTGGCTGACGAAGGACAAACGCACACATCCCTTGCTGCTCTGTTAATGCTCTGAGTGCTGCTGGCTGTGCGCCGGCACTCGGGACACATTGGATGGATGAATGATCGAATCTATGGCTGAACAAATGAATTTTCCAGGTATTGCCAATCATCTTAATCTTGACCATAAAATCTAATTCTGTTGGGGCTGGCTGTTGGGCCTTACTGGGCTGTGGATTTCCCACCATGAACTTGGACCATGAAAGATCAAGCAAGAAGCCTCCCCACACCCAACTCTTGGTTCTCACTTTCTCTGGTGGAAGCTCATCTCAGCTTCGGGCTACCGGGGACCTCAAACTCTGGGCAACCTTTGCCAGGAGGCGCACCTGATGCTTTTGGGCGTCCATCCCCTGCCCCGACCTCCTGGGATCTTCTGAAATATTCCCCCTCTGTGATCTCCAGCCAGCTAATCAGATCTCCCTCTGTCAGAGGCAATAGATGCTCAAACGCCTTGTGGTATTAATGTATTATTCATGACGTATGTATTATTTATCATTCGTTTGTTTATTTATTATTAATTTGTGTTTCATTATTGATAATGATACGGTTATACTATTAATAAGAAGACTTGGAAAGGCTTCTGTGGCCCTTTGCAGACACCTGGCACTCTTCAGATTTCCTGCAGAAGCCAATGTTGGTTACTTTTATTCCCATTTTGTGGGTGGGAGATACTGAGGCCAGAGAAGGGTAGGACTTGGGCAGTGAACAAGCAATGGGCCCAGGAAAAGCTTTCTTAGGCAGGAGCCCTCGGCTGACAACAGGGTTGAGGGCCTTGATTCCTGTAGGAGGCTCTGCTGGGCTGCCAGTCACAGCCTCATGTGGATGCTCATGTTCTGTCTGGCCTAGGCGCCTTCCCCTGCGTTCACACGGGGTCTGAAGCGGTCTGCTCGTCTCGTACACAACTGCTCTGTGCTCCGTGCATCTCCCCAAACCCACACAGACGGCTGTGTATTCCCCCCACTCCGTTTCCTTTTCCTGCCAAGTACTCAGTCTGATGTTTCCCAGCCTCCCTTGCAGTTCAGCAGGACCATGTGACCAATCCTGGTCAGAGGAACATGGCTCCCAAGGCCTGGCCCCTAGAACTCATCCTGTCCACCTTCTCTCTCTCCATGGCTACCTGGATGGAGAGGGCTCTGAGGACCTGGAAGAGAGCAAACCCATAAGAAAGAAGAAATCAAGGAACCTGAATGACCACATGGAGCAAAGTCCTCCCGCGGTCCCCAATGGACGTGATAGAGTGAAAAAGGAAATTTTATTTATTTACGGTAAGTAAGTAATTTAAGCCACTGAGATTTTCAGGTGGTTTGTTACAGCAGTAATCCTACTAACATATTCCCATAATATGCTGCACATAGTAGGTATTTGATTGATACTCAGTGGAAAAAAGATGAACAAGCAGATGAGGGAATAAGCAACAAGATAAACCCATGGGTCTGGCTACACTGTCATTAATTGCCTAAACCCAGTCCCCAGTCACAGAATATCAGAGGGGAGGGGAGGATGAGCTGGAATGGAAACCCATTTGTGACACAGCTGCATAAACTGAGGCCCAGAGAAAGAAAGGTTGTTCTACTGTGGCCGAGGCCACAGAGCCAACTAACAGGCGATTTAAGACCAGGACCAGGGCTCCTTCTGCATGGGCTTGTGCACCTTCTGCCACGCCAGTGTCTTCTCCGATCATCTTTCATCTGACAGCTTGCTGTTACCCTCTGGAACTTTCTGTGTCCTAAGCGTTGAGTGAGGGGAGTTACCATCCTTTATTCCTGGATCAGTCCAGAATTCAAGCAACAGCTGGAAAGGAAGAACAAGACTGATGGGATGTCCACGAGATGCCCTGACAACCCAAAGCTGTCTGCGCTGTGTCCTTTCCAGGGCCGGGGCCGTGACGGGCGAGGGGCCATTGGGTCAGGACAGGCAGTGCAGTCAGCAGTGGAGAAGTCACAGCAGTGGCAGGAAGAAATGGAAATAGCCCAGATCTTCCATTTTTCTGGGGACACAAAGGGCAAGTCCCTACTTTGCTCTGGGCAGGAAGAAATGGAAATAGCCCAGATCTTCCATTTTTCTGGGGACACAGAGGGCAAGTCCCTACTCTGCTCTGGGTCTCAGTCATCTCATCTGAAAAATGGGTTGGTGGTGCTTTTTCCCAGGACAGTGATGATGCTAAGGTAGGGAAATATAAAAGAAGGTGTTCCAAAAAACACATTGAAAATTGGTCTCTTTCATCATGTGTTGTCAGGGATGACTGGTACTAAGGATTATGACCTTGGGCTTGGGAACCAGACAGATCTGTAGGTGGCTTCTCGGTGCCACTAGGCAGCCATGCTCTGAGCCTCTACTTCTACCTGTCGAATGGAGACAATTATCTTTATCTTTCAGGGTGGCAGGGGGAGTTGCAGAGAGACGGCCCAGGCGGAGAGCCCAGTACGATGTCTGGCATTTGACTAGCTGACAGGGTGGTCCTGGCCTTTGCTCCCATGCCCGTGACCCAGCGCTGCAGCCACCCATGTCTCCACTCCTTCCTTCCTCTTCTACCAGCAAGGCTGCCTTAAGAAATGTTGCTGGAAAGCTTTGGGCCAAACGGCCCTGTCCGTGCTAGCTGTTTGGGGTGAGCCTCGGGGCACAGAGCCTGAGCAGGGCTAGTGCACCCCACATGGCTTCCTATATAGAGACTGTGAGCAAAGCTTGTGGAGGCCCAGGCAGCCCCGCGTCCTCAGCATCCCAAGGACGGATGAGTGAGCAACAGGGAGGCACCTCCGACTTAGAATAAAATGTAAAATATGGATGATAGGCTATTAAGGAATATTTTTAAAGAAAAATAGTTATTACTCAAAGAATACAGTCTAAGCTAGGTTATAAACTGGTCTTAATAAGTAAAACGAGGCAACTTAATGAAAAAATTACAATTTAAAATAGGCCTACATTAAATAATAATGCCTCATAAACACAGAAGTCCTCTAGCATATAAGAATTAATTGCTGGGCTCAGAACGAAAGGCAGAATCCAGGAATCCTTCATTTTTTTGTCTTTTAGTTTTTTCTTCCAAAAAGGCAACTAGCGTTAGACTAGATTGCCTCGCTCCGGCACGGAAGGGCCTGGAACTTTGCAAAGGGAATTTGCTCAGTAACGACGTATTTCCTTGAGCCTATTATTTTAAGACATGGTCTGGATGAAGTGCTGCTGTGCTCTCTGGGTACTCATCAATTTTAAACACATTCCCGCGACAGAGCCTTCCCGTCGATGAACTAGGGAACGGGCTCATTCTGCAGAATCAAAGCCCCTGAGCTCAGACTCATCGAGCTGGGCACTCAGTTACTGGGGGAGCAGCCTCGAGGGCCCAGTGCGATTTTGCGTCCCCACTCCAGCAGTTGTTAGGCTGTCCATAAAGCAGAGTGGCTTTCAACTAGGGGTGATTTCTTTTGACCCCCAAGGGACATTTGGCAATGTCTAAAGACATTTGTGGTTGTCACAGCTGGAAAAGGACTGCAGTGCCAGGAACATTGCCGAACACCCTACAGTACATAGGGTAGCCCCCACAGCCAGGAGCAGCTGGCCCCAGTGTCAACAGCACCGAGTAGAGGAAAGCGAGCAAATAGCTAGAAGGGATGCACGGGGACTCCAGAGGTCCCTAGCACCGCAGAGCGCTCCCACATATCAGGGACCATCTAAAGTCAGAAATGTAGAGGACTGGAGTTCTCCCTAACATTACTCTGCACCCCAACTTCTTCCCCACCCAGAGGGATCATGCAGTCCATCAGAGCATTTCTCCTGGCCTTCAGGATGTATTTTCATTTTGTGATACAAAAACCCTATGAGAAAGTCCCTTCACGGTCACCCTCGGCAGAAGGCATTCATCCTGCAGAGCAGAGGGGTCCCAGCTCACAAAGAAGAAGACTTTCGGGGCTTCCTCCTCCCCACCAGGGAGCACCAGCTTCTCCCTCCTCTTGACTCTCGCTCTGCCGCTTGGCAGGAGAAGCAATCTGGCCTTCATATTAATACTTTATTAAATGCACACGTCCTGAAAGATAAACATCAGCCTATTACAGGCGCTTGGTTATAGAGTGCCTGCATGTCACCCGAAGGCTATTCGGGCCTGATTCGCTCCCCATCTAACTTCCTCCGGCTGGAGGCCAAGCTACAGATTATAGACAACTTACTGAATGGGGGGATCCGGTGAGGAGCAAGTGGGCTGAGGCGGGGGAGCAGGAGACATTTATTCCCATCCCTCAGGGCTCCAGGCTGCCTGCTTCCTAGTGAAGACAGAAAGGCCTGGGGCCTCAAGACAAGGGATGCATAAATCATGTCTGGGGCCAGTTTGGCATCAGGGACAAGGAATTCAGGAGCAAGACAGGCCCATTCCAACAACTGTCTGGTCCAACTGAGGAAAGAACAGCCAGCAGACCCTGTGTAAGTACCGGGCAGACTCTGGCCCTCGGCCAGCTGGCCTTTCTGCTAGGAGAGGGCTGGAGGCAGGCCAAAAACTTAGGTAGAAATCTCGTGCTGCCACTTCCTGGTTCTATGCTCTTGGGTGTTCGAAGCTTCAGTGTTTTTGTTTATTAAGTAGAAGTCATGATGCCTGCCTCCTAGGGTTGGCGCTAATAGATGTAGACTGCTACTGTATTGCTCGACATGTGGTTGATGCTACAATTGCTATTACAAGCTGATTCCTTTTTACAGGTATAATTTATAGGAAAATGCACGGATCTCACGGGAACAACGCAGTGAATTTCTACATTCGTACACGCCCGAGTAGCCACTTCTCAGATCAAGATTTAGGACAGCCTCAGCGCCCCAGAAAGTTCTCTTGTGCCCCTCACCAGCCAGGGCCCACATCCCAAGGCTAAACTCTATCTGGCTCCCGCAGTATAGATTAGGGGTGCTCCTTTTGACCCCATAGGAGTGGAACCCAAAAGCAAGTGCTCTTTTGTGTCAGCGACACTTTCTCCACGCAGTTTTTGATGTTCCTCTCCGTGTTCATTCATCAGCTCTCTGTGCTTCGTAAAGTGTTTCCCGGGTAGTCGTCCGTCCTATGAGATACCGCGGTCCGTTTATCCGTTCCACCATCGAGGGACATATTTAGGCAGTTTCTGTTCTGAAGCTATTATGAATAATGCCTGTTATTTGCCGTTGCATTATTATTCCTATGCCAGGGGTGAACTGGCCAGGCCCTGTAACCTGTAGGCTTCACTCAGCAAGCTCTGGGCAGAGAGGCCCTCGACTGGGTCGTGAGGATGAGGGAGGTTGCTTTCAGTACACCTGCTGGTCCTCAGGGCATCTGTGCTAGAACCTTTCCATTGCCCACCCTCCACTCTCTCTGATAAATCTTCCCGGAAGAAAACTCTTCTACTGGCTCCTTCTTTCTCTACCAGGTCTCTTCCAGGTCAGGCCAAAGCCAGTCTCTGCCACTCCTCAAAATAATGAAACTGTCAGATGTATACGGCCCTTGAAATCCAGTCTTCCCATTAACCCGTGGGGATGGCAAATACCCCTTTACAGCGAGGGAAACAGGTGCATCGCTGCACTCACTCGCGTACTTACTGGACACAGTGCTCAAACACCTGCCAGTGACTGCGCAGGGCCCCTGAGCGGAGACCTGAATTAGTCCGGCAGGAGAGGTGAGAACAAGGATTCACACCCCGCCAGATTCTCCCCACCTTTGCCTTCTTTAGCAGTGAGTTCCCTTGAATTTTACCAAACCCAATACTTGCTTTCTGCATCATTAGTCTCAGCTCCCCAGTGGGATGAAATTTTCTGTTGCTGTGTGTGTGTTTCAATCCTTCATAATGTATAACACTCTAATACAGAACACTAATACAGAAGTGCTTAATAAATGTTCTTTGAAAAAGTGTGAGGGACTGGGGCTATCACCTCGATGTTGAAACTCTGGATTTTCATATTGCCTATTGCAGAGACTCTCACACACCCAAGCCCTTTCCTGCACACACAGCTAAAGCGTATGTCACATGTGTAGGCAGAATTCTGACAAGGCCCCATGCCCTGCTCACCAGGATCTGTGAGGACGATGAGCCATGGCACCACAATTACGCTGTGTTACGTGGCACTGACCTGGAGGCAGGGGGGGATCCTGGTGGCCCTGAGCTGATTGAGTGAGCCCTTACAAGTGGAGCATTCCCCCGCCAGGGGACAGAAGAGAAGGTCTAAAAGATGTACAACCCAAAAAGGACTCGATATACCCTCGGTGGCTCTGAAGGAGGAGTATATGCAGCCTGTAAGGCAGTGGTGCAGCCCTCATAGACAGACAGCAAGGAGACCTCAGTCCTTTACCCACAAGGAACTGAATTCTGCAATGACCTGAATGGGTTTGGAAGTGGATTCTTGCTCAGAATCTCCAGTTAAGAATCCAGCCGGCCAACACTTTGATTTGACCTTGTGAGAGCCAACGTAGGCAACTGAGCATGGTCCCCATGAATGCCTACAGAACTGTGAGATATGAGACGATGTTTCAAGCTGCTGAATTTGTGGAGATTTGTTACGCAGCCGTAGAGGACGAATACATCACGGTTATCTGAGACCACAGTAGTCCTCTGACTACTTTTCCAGATCATGCCACACTCCTGCTCTAAGCCCCCAAGTTTCACCTTGGATGGTGAGAGCCGAAGTCCTTGTCGCGGTCCAGAAGTCCAGCACCGTCAGGCACCGACCTCTCGCTCTGACCTTGATTCTCACCACCCCTCTGGTTCACCCCATTCCAGCTGCATGGGCCTCTTTGTTCTTTCCTCAACTCCCTAAGCTCATTCCCACTCAGGGCCTTCGTGCTTCGTTTCCTCTTCCGGGGACGCACTCTGTGCCAGCTATGCACTTGGTCGCTCGCTTCATTTTTTATTTTTAAATTGTTGCTATAGGGTGCGTGTGCTTGCCAAAGAGAAACACACACACACACACACACACACGCACACAGAACATGAGGAATCACCCCCAAGGAGGGAGGGCCACACTGCAAGCCCTTCTCCTTCATTCTCTCGGGATTTCGTACATGCACACACATGCACCCAGCCTGTCAAGCCTCTGGATCCAGGACTCAAACCACAGAGCTGGCATGTGGGATCCAGTTGCTTTAACCTCCATGCCATCTGCTGGCTCTCACTCACTTCATTTTGATCTCTGCTCAATGTCATGTCCCCACAGAGGCCTTGACTACCCAGTCTAAAATGATCTAAACTCCTCCCCTAACTTCTGCCTCCATCCTGAAAATTGCTGTATTTTCTTGAGCACCATTTCTCTACCTGACACGATACTTCAAATTTTCTGTTTGTCTATTACCAATTATAGCTCCCTCCTACCTCCCTGAAAGAATAGTAGCCCCGGGAGGGGGTGGAGAGTGTCGATTTTGTTCCCTGTAGGGTCTCAGGCACCGGGAAGGGGATCTGAGAGGTGCTGGCATTTTAGAGTGCCTGTGATGAGTGAGGCATTGTGTTCGGTGCCGCGTGCTGCTTATTGAAGACGACAAACCACCACCGTCTGTAGCACTGACGGTCTTAGAGGTACCCCGGGAGCACCCAGGGCCCTCCGCACCGACCTTCCAGTTACCATTCAAGGCTTCTCCCAAGTCTGATGCTAGGCTGCATTTGGATTTGAATCTTTCATCTAGGTCACCTGAGTCCCTCCCTGAGTCAGTTCTCCCCTGGCTCAAATGAGACTTCAGGGTTTCAGCTAATCTCGGCATCACAATGCTTGGGCCATGTCCCCCAGCTTCGAGACATGGCATTTTATTTCATTTCCCAAACTTGTCTGTGATTACCTTCCTTCACAATGTGCTGCTTCGCTCGCTCGGAGCCCCTTTTCCATCCTTTCCCTTGTCAGCGAGATAAGGGGGAGTTGAGAAAGGACCCGGATGACAAACATCCCCTGTACAAAAGAGACGATTTTTTTCCACCAAGAAGGTAACTTCCCATTTAGCTCTGGAAGAAGAGGCATAGCCCTGCCTTTATCAAACTTTATCTTTAATGACTTTTTCTTTGGCTATTTCAAGAATAACATTTGCTTCTCATAGAAAATTAAAAAATAACAGAAGTCATTGTAGGATTTTTTTTTTAAATCCCCTCCTGTAAACCGCTACATAAGAAAGTCACTGTTAATATTTTAGAATTTTTTTCTCTCTCAATCAACTTTCTAGCAGGATTCTGTGATCCGATATTGCTTGACATGATATCACTTGGCTTATATCTGCTCAACGACAACCTCAAACTTCCAGAATAGCCCAGACACAGGGAGCTTTTAGAAGTCTTTTTGGGGACCAGCAGATGGAGTAATGGCTACGTCGCTGGACTCGCATGTAGTTGACCACGATTTGAATCCAGATCCGGTGGCTTAAACTCATGCTGGGCACATGTGCGTGCATGCCCAAGATCCCAAGAGGAGAATGGAGGAGAAGGGATTGCAGTGTGGCCATCACCCCTGGGGGGTGATTTATTGCTTTCTGTCTCTCTGTCTCTCTCTGTGTCTTTCTGGCAAGCACACGTGCCCTATAGCAAAAACTTCTAAAACAAACAAACAAACGAACAAAACACAGAAGTCTTTTTGGAGCGTAGAGCTCCAACTTAAGTTCATTTTAAACAAAACTGAAAGGGAGTTTTGAACACCCAAACTGCAAAGAGAATATTGCACCAGTGAAGTCGTTTTTCTCCATAGGTCATAAATGCCCCAGCTCAACAGAGGCAGGAGCAGCCTATGGGTCAACTTGGCCATCCCTTTGCCTCCAGGCTGAAACTGGGCCCTGCATTCTATATAGATTCCATTCTGCCATGATTTTACTGTAGTTCCCGCTCTCGCCCAGCCTAAATCTCTGTTCAGGAGGAGAGGAAGCAGCTGTCAAGCTCCAAGGACAATCAGACACAGCCGCTCTCCCTGTCTGTACACTGAAGGGCCTCCTCCTTGACTCAACCATCCCTGGGCTCTCCTCCTTCCTTCTCCCTTTCCTCTCCAAACACATGCTCAGATATATCAGACAAACTACCCCGGGCCATGGTAGCCAGGTAAACTGGCAGCCAAATGAAACTCAGGAATGCACACCACACCCAACTAAGGAAGACTTTTGTATTTTTGTGTTGGAGTCAACTTAGTGAATGGAGGAGTCTGGTGAGAAACAAGTGGGCTGGGGCGGGGGAGCAGGAGACATTTATTCCCATCCCTCGGGGCTCCAGGCTGCCTGCTTCCTAGTGAAGACCAAAAGGCCTGGGGCCTCAAGACAACAAAGGATGCATAAATCATGTCTGGGCCCAGTTTGGCACCGGGGCCAACTGTAGCCCCCTGAGCCAGTTATTTGGAGATGCTCTGTGCCCTGGCTCACTTTAGACTCCTTTGGATCATTGAGAATGGGACTCAACGGCAGCAACACTAACTACTGCAGTTGTTTATCATGGTAGTAGAAAGCACAGTGTCTGAAGCTTGGCTACCTGGGTTCAAATCCCAGGTCTGCCCCTTCATTAGCATGTGACTTTGGATGAGTGACTGTACCGCTCTGTGGCTCGGTTTCCTCATCTGTATAGTGGGGCTCAGATTGTAGCTACACCAGAGGGCCAGAGAACGTCATGAGTTCACATTCTCGGAGGAGCACTTAGGACCTGGTGAGTCCTCCATGCCAGGGGCTTATAGGACAGTGGTGCTACCATGACCTAATCGTTATCAGACACATTTGATTGGTGTGTGGAAACCACCCACCTTGACAGGGACTGTGTACAACTTCAGATAAAGGAAACAAGGCGTAGAGCAACACTCCACAAGCTATGGCCTGGGTCAAATCTTGCCCATCACCTGTTTCTATAGGGCTCTCTGGCCAAGAATGAGTTTTGTATTGGAACTGGTTATATAAATAACCACATGAGGTCTTCAGTTTTACCTCCTGGACTATGAAGCCTAAAATATTTACCACCTGGCCCTTTACACAAAAGGTCTGCAGACCCCAGCTTAGAAAGGGCTATCACTGGAGGCAGTAGCCCCTGCTCTTTTACATGAGCTCTGCTGCTGGCCTGCACTCATTGCTTCAGTGAACAACTACTGAGCAGAGGTGGAGTCAGCCTGCCCCTGCCCTTGTGGGGCTTCCAGTCTAGGAGACAAAGGCTGCTTGTTGCTGATGCCCTGGAACCTCTTCCTGCTTAGTCTCACTGTGAGGGGGCCAACAGGCAAGAGCATGAGGTCTCCAGGAAAACTAGGCTGACAAGAAAACTCTTCTGGGTGACCAAGGTCTGAGAAAGCCCACTCACCCTCCCAGAGGCCTAGGGGCTCCCAAATTTCACTGCTGCATGGAGATGCCACCATGCCCTGGGCTCTCCCAACTTCCCCAGGGCCCTGCAGAGCATCAAGAGGGTGTCCAGCTCACACCCAGCCCTGCATGAGTCCAGCGGCCAGGCCCAAGGTTTCACTCCTCCCTGGGGTGACCAGGGACTGGGGGACACATGTCTGTGACCTCTGTAGGTGCCATTTTTAGCACTAGTCCATTCCCACAGCTTGGTCATTCCCAGAGCAGGCTATTGTGATGGTTGAGACTAGAAATAGATTGCTGATTTAGGCATGGAAGAAGGGCCACCAGCACTAGGGAAAGTGGTCGCTCAGTAAGAGACAGAAGAGGCCCCTGGGCATTTCGGCGCCCAGCTATGCCTTGCCCCGACTCTCAGCCCTGGGATTGTGAGACGGTGGTGCTCACCACTCCGCACACGTGAAGGACTGTGACAGGGTTATGAAAATACGGGTGTTTACAGCCTTCTCATCATGGCGAAATTGACATTAGGAAAGTGCATGATAAAAATCTTGTGTTCTTTCCCGAGTGTAAATAGCGTTAGAGCCCAGGCTCTCAGGAGGCAGCGGGCCACAGCTGTGAACGTGAGCCGCGAAGTCCAGCACAGGGCTTCCCGGATGCTCGGTCGTCGCCTCGACTGTGTGAGCCCCTCTCGGGGTGAGTAGAGCAGGAGGGCCGGGGAGGGGCGAAGGACAGAGGTCCTGGATTCAGCATCTGGTTCATTCGCAAGTGGGTTAATCAAGAACAGAGGGCAGAAACGAATGATTGCGCGTCCAGAGCACAGAAGTGGAAGCTGGGCCTCAGAGCCGGGTCACTGCAGGTTTCTGGGCGCGTCCTCAGGACTGCTTGTACTTGGATGTGAATGTTCAAGCCCGGGGAGTGTCAACAAAGGATAGGCTCCCACTCTCTAACAGGAGCAACGGGGGCAGGTTGCAGGGACGCCTGTCCCTTTGTCACTTCCTCAAGTGACCCAGGAGCTAGGTCCTAGCTCCTGGATATCCTGGGGCCACCTTTACATCCACCTCCAAAGTGAGGAAGGAACCAGGACCAGGAGCCAGAGTCGATGTGGCTGCTGTCCACCCAGCTAGGCTGAAGACTCCCCTGGGAATTTCTGCTTGATGGATTTCTCTAGCTCCTTGGAATTCTGTAATTATGTCCCTGTGGCAAAGATGTCCCTTCAGCAAAACCTTGGAATGTGTCTGCAGCTGAACTGAGCCACAGCTCCGACCCACCATTTTCCCTGCTCCATTCCCTAGCGTGGTCCTCCCAGTGTCTGCCCACTGCCCTTTACAGCCTGGTGGCCAAGGAGCTCCGTCTCCCCCAGCATGCCCTCAGGCCCTGCCCGACCTCGCAGGCTGCTCACCATCCCAGGCTGCTCACCCTTTGCTCAGAATGCCTTCTTGAACCTTCACACCTCAGCTGAATGGGTCCTTGGAGAGCCCTCTTCGGGGACTCTGTGTCTTTGTTTCAAAAAATGCCCATCTCTCTCGTGTGGCCATGAGCCTAACATCTCATGTAAATCCCATGATGTGTTTACAGACCTGTCCCTATCATAGACCAGGATAAGGCTGCAGGGGAGAGAACGGGGACCCAGTCATAACACCGCCTCCAGGGGCCGTGCCGAAATGGGTGAGATACAGGGAATGTGAAACTCCAGGCAAGCAGAGCTCAGCGACAGGGGCTGCTTCCAAGGGTGACAAGGCCCCTGACCCCTCAGCCAGGCAGGGCTCGGCCAAGAGCAGTTCTGGGGTTAGCTATGTCCCCTGAGAGGTCAGCAGAAGTCCCAAGTCCTCCATGTGACCCTGTGATCGTCTCTGGAGACAGCATCTTTGCAGACATAGCCAAGCTAAGATGAGGATGGATGACAGAGGCCTTCAAAGGAGAGGGAAGCTGGACACGGACACATTCGCACAGACAGGATGCCATGTGACAACAGAAGCAGGGACCCCCAGGGTGGCCGACAGCGACCAGAGGCCAAGAACGGTCTCTCATCCAGGAATCAGGGCCAGCAAGGCCCCACTGACACCTTGAGTTTGGACTTCTAGCCTCCAGCGTGGGGCAATACATACTTGCGTATTTCAAGTTAAGCCACTCTCTTGCCGCAGCGGTAGGACACTAACAGGTGTTGGAAGGAAGGGCTGATGACTGTCTACCTACTGAGTGCCAGGCAGTCTACTGGACAACCCCACGGACATAATCTCAAGTAACCTCACTCTGTCTGAGAGGCATATGGGTTTCTTCCTTATTTTATAACTGGGGTGACCAAGACCCAGAGAAGTGACCACCACACAGGAAAGGCAAAGATAGGACTTGAACCCAGAACCCATGCAAACCTTTCTACTGACTGCCCCACAGCTGATAGAATCTCAGGGACGCCCTGGCCTGTGGGCAAGCAGCAAAAGCCATGCATTGGTAGGGAGGTGGGCCCTGTGTAGGTGGCTGGACCCCTACCACCTACCACCCTCCCGGCCTGTTACCCCACTCAGACAGCACAACTGCCCAGGGCTGGGTTCCCAAGGGCAGGGAGTGGCTTCCCAGTGCGAGCCCAGGAGGTGTGAGCTCCTTATCTGACCAAGCGGAGAGGGGAGCTGGCTCCCGATAAACTTTGCCATTTGTTAACATGTGTTTCGAGCCGAGATTACCCTGCACAGAGCAGACAATGGAAGCGATTAAATGCAGTCGGAGTGGAGCGCAACTGTGCTTGTCAGAGGTGAGAGAGAGTGAAGGGAGGCCTGGGGAGGAGGGCTGGGAGTGGCCGCCGCCTGACGTCATCACCACCACCCTGGGGAAGAGGCACAACTTCACATCATGCAAACGTGAGTCGCCCATGGGTGACACGGACAGTCACGGGGCTGGCAAGCTGAGTCCTATGGAATCTGACGTGTGGAGTGGCAGGCCTCTGCGACATTGTCTCCAGGGGGGTGCCCGAGCCGTGCTCACACAGCCAAGGACCTGAGGGGCGCCTGAGAGTCTAATGGCAGCCATCACTGCCCCGTTTCTGCGCTGTTGCCCTGGCCGGCACATCGCTGCCCCATGGGCTCTTCACCAGGTGGGGCAGGTTCTAGCGTCCTTCCCATCTTACAGAAGAAACACATCGCTGGCACACGTCACCTAGCTGGTAAGTGGCAGGGGTGGTATTTGAACATGGGGACACCTCACAGCTGGGGTACAAGGTTTTTAACCAAACCAGCACTCCCTTTTATCTGTTTTATGTATTGGGGTGCCTTGAGAAGTTGTGTGTTTTTAAAATCTGCTTTATAAGGACCTAGGTCCAGTTCGTTTGCTTCATTTATAGGTGTCAAGACAGCTGGGCCTCAGGCCAAGACCCACTGGGGAAGGAGGAGCAGGGGGGAGGGGAGAACGGCTGTCCACTCTCATCTGGCCCAGGACACTGCATCTCAGGCCTTCCTGTTGCTGCCGACGCCTAAGTGAACTCCACATAGGGAGGTCGTGGGACTGGGGTCACCCTGCCACCAACTGACACTGCCCGGGCCTGTGTTCCAAAATGGACCACGTCTGGCGCTCTTTCTTTAATACTCTTCTCTCTGCATCCCACACATTTCATATTGCCGGCCGCCTCCTGAATTTTAGAACCTGTCCCTGGTGAAGAGGGCTGTGGGTTTTGTAACAGTGTGAGGGAAGTCCTGGCAGGCCTGGTCTGACGTCGCAAACTCATTTGGAGGCCGTCTGCATTTTTAAAGCCTGGCTTCGTGTTTTCTCCCCGTTTTGTAGCCAGGGAAATACAGGCAGGGTGAGGGTTGATGGAGGCCAGCCGGTGTGCTCACCGAGGTCTTGCCAGCCGCACTCCCCTCTGTGCAGGCCCATGTGGAAGAAGGGCAGGCAGGACCCCTGCCCCAGGGCCACCAGAACTGCACCTGAGATCGGGCACGTTCTACTCCCTGGAGCTGGCGCTGGGCAGGTTCCCAGAGCACCGACCTCTCCCCACGAACCCCCATCACGGCTGCTCAGAAAATGGACTAGCCTCGTCAGTCCCATTTAGCTCGTGATAGATGGTGTCACACATGACACATGACAAAGGCTTGCGTAACATCACACACACTTGAAAAACGGAAATTTCGTTTGAAATATCTTATAGCAAAGAACCTGGAAACGTCTACACATGATTAAGAGCCTACTGTGTGCCAAGCACACTTTTACATCCTCACCCCCTTCCTACAGAAGAAGAAATCAGGGCTTGGAGAGGTGAGACCTGCACATGCCAGCCGACCTAGGACAGCCACTGTGACCAGAGCTGTCGCCTACCAAGGACACACCTGTGCCGGCATCGTGCTAAGCCCTGGGCTGTCACCACGGCTCCTCTCTGAGATGGCCGGGCTAGGTCCCCAGTTGATAGATGCAGAAAGTGATGCTCAGAGTGGTTAAGCCACATACCCAAGGTCACCAAGCCATCGAGTGCCAGGGCCAGTCAGTACCTGAGCCCAAACTGGCTGCCTCCAGAGCCGGATTCACGTCTCTGTCTGGTGTACCGCCCTCCTCCTCCATCCTAGTGGTCTCTCCGTAGGTGCTCGGTATGCTCCCAGCCTGGGAATCCCTGTGGGTTGGTCCACACCAGGCAAATCCAGTTATTAGAGCCTCCTGCTGGGTGGATGGCTTCATTGAAAACAGTCTGTGGGACTATAATCGTGGAGGGGTTTCCGAAGTCCAGGAAAGTGAAGCAGCTTTTCCAAGGTCACTCAGCTTATGCAGGACCTATGGAGACTCAGCATCTGAGGTCAGGCTTCATCCTGGGCCCTCACATCTTCTGCACCCGAGGGACCCCTCCCGGGCCCAGAGCCCCTCACGCTTGCTGTGCAGGGGCCATGGGGTCTCTCTGCTCCAGGCCTCCCTGCCCTCCGGGCGCTGACAAGGCTGGGTTGCCTGCCCGTGACCTTGGGAAGGGACGGGAGTGGTTTTAGCAATCTAAACACACTCCTTCCTCGCATGGAGACGCCGGCGCTGAGTGATTTGTATGCTCTGGGCACGTCACCTCCTTTCAGGAGACAGAGAGGCTGCCTGAAAAGTCATTTTTCAGCATTTGACACAAAGTCTCTTTCGCTCTCTAGCGAAGCCAGATAACCATCAGCAGCCGGCCCGATTAGAAAAAATATATACTTGGTACCGGGAAACCAGAAAAAGAGAGGAAGCCAGCCGTCCGCCTTCCTTCACTCACTTGGATGGCGTGGAGGGGGGCACGGGGTGGCTCCCCCAGGCTCCGGGCTGGGCTAGGAGGATATCTTCTCGGAGACATCAGTGTCCGAGGAAAGAGGCCTCTTTCTGGACTTAGGAGGCATGAGAACTCGGATTCGGGTCCCAGCACTGCCACTGCCTGGGGGTGTGACCTTGAGCAAGTCACTTCCCCTCTGGGCACCTCAGGTGGGATGAGAAGGAACCACTTTGTGAGGCTGTTCTGTGGCTCAGGTGAGTGAAAACCCAGAGCATCGGCAACAGGGTCTGGCACACAGAGCTCAATAAATGCCAGCCCGGCATGGACGGTTTCTGAGGGCACCTTCAGGACGCACGAGGACCCTGCTAAGCTCTGGCAGTGAGGGCAGACCCTGGCTCTCTCACCGACCTCACAGTGCGTTGGTTGTTAAGCTCTGGGCCACACACTGCGCGCCTGCATTCTGCAGACAGGCCCCGCGGGCGCTCGGAAGGTGTGCAAGGCATGGTCTTCCTCCCACGTGCGAGGCCAAAGCAAGCCCTGCACGGCAATATTGAATCCAGTTCAATGAACACTGAGAAGTCGTAGACTCTCTTCCTTTTCCCCACCCCAGCCCATCTGGCATCTTTCTCATGGATCATGAGTTGGCATCCTCCCTGGCCTCCCTGCCTCTAGCCTCGCTCCGTTCTGCTTTCTGACCATGTTCAGTTCCCTGCTTAGAACTCTTCAATGCCTCCTCCCACCCCAATATCTCCCGTGGGAACGGACAGCCCAGGATGAAGCCCAGGCTCCTCCTCTGGACTTCTCCATCGACATTCCCAACCCCACGTCTCTCTGGGCACACCCTCTGACCTCACCAAGCTGCTTGCAATTCCCGAAGGCTCCAAGCTCTAGCTCTTACTCAGAGGGCTCTGCATCTGCTACTTATTCCCTCTCCTTCCCTGTCACATCACCTCCTCTAGGAAGCCTTCTCTGCTTCCCTCCCATAGCCCATGCGGGCTCCCCACTGGGCTTCACAATCACCTCGCCCCTCCCTGGTGCCAGAATGTGCCTCCCCACCAGCCTATCTGTTACTCTCCAGAACATTCCAGGTTGTGCTTTGCCTTTCTAACACATAACTGCCACCCAAACTCTTTGGGGAACAAGTGAATGTACAGTGCGCCTACTGAGGCCCCCCATGCTAGGGGCCAGAGATGCAGAAGAGGACACATAGCTGTGGCCTTGAGAAAATCCAAAGGGAGCGAGGAGAGGAGACGCATGGACAGAGAAAACAGAAGCTGCGAAGGGAGTGGGATTCGCTCCAGAAACACCAGCACGGGCTGGGCAGCTGACAGCCAGAATCAGTGCATTCCGACAGGGCCAAGGAATCTAGACGGTGGCAGAGGGAGGGCGTGTCTGCGCCGTTTCAGAAGGTTCCAGAAGGTGAAGAAGAAGGAGGAGGGGTTCTTCAATCTCTTCAACTACACTGATCCCCATTCCAACTTCTCTGCCGCCGACCCCTTGCCATGGCACACGCCAGTCATTGTAACTCATTCAGAGTGCCTCGAACACCCCAGGTCCCCCCGCACTGTCTCACTGGCCGGCATGACATTCCCACTACGGGGACCGCCATGTGGCGCGAGTGCGAGCTTTCATCCAGGTGCTCTTGGGTGCAAATTGAGCCTTGCCCCAGGCCTAGCCTGTGGCCCTGAGTAAGTTACTACCCTCTGGGGACTCTGTGACCTCGGGCAGCATTACGGTCTCCTCCCCACAGTAGGTTTACTGGATTGATTAGTGTACCCCCAGTGTCCCTGTCCACTTGTAGCTTCAGTGGGTGACCTTCTTGGAAATACGGTCTTTGCAGATGAATTACTTATGATGAGGTCATCCTGGATTAGGGTGGGCCCTCCATCTAACATGACAGATGTCTTTACAAGAGAAGATACAGGACAAGACAGAGATACAGGAGCAGCGAGGTCAGTCAGGTAAGCTTAGCACCTGCAAGCCAAGATATGCCAAGGCTTCCTAGAAACTAACAGGAGTGGGAAGAGGCCAGGAAGGGGTCTCCACTAGGCCTTTTAGAAGGAGCATGGCCTTGCAGACACCCCGATTTCATATGCCCAGCCCTGCAACTGTGGAAGAGCATACTTCTGTTATTCTACTTTTATCTTTTGCTACAGAACATGCACACTCACCAGAGATGCAGAGAGAAAGAGAGAAAGGGAAAGTGAGAAATCTCCCCCCAGGGGGATGGCCACACTGCAGTTCCATCACGTTCAGTCGGGATTTGGGGCATGCGCCTGGTGTGATTTTCAAGCCCTTGGGTCTGGGACTCAGAACTGTACTGTTGGCCATGTGAGATTCTGCACTTTAACCTCTGTACCACATGCTGGTCCCACTGCTGTTATTTTAAGCCACCCTGCTGTGGTATTTGTTACAACAGCCCTGGGACGTTAACAGAGTGGGCATGAGAGCCGAAAGGTGAGGCTGTAAAATGGCTAGTGAGAGCCTACGCTCTAGAGGCTAGGACATATTGGCTCTCACTGCCTTTTTAAAAAAATTATTTTCTTTAATTTTATTCATCATTATTATTTTTAGTTTGACCAGTAAGAGAGAGGAAAAGTGAGAAAGCAAGCCATTAGGTCCAGGACTTGAACCGTGGTCGGCTATGTGGGAGTCTAGTGACTTAACCACCATACCACCAGCTGGCCCCTGCCCTCTATTTTTTTTTTTTTAAGAATTATTTATCTTGGGACCAGCAGTTAGCGTAATGACTGTGTCGCTGGACTCCCACGTAGTCGACCGCGGTTCGAGTCCCGGACCCAGCGGCTTAAACTCACGCCGGGCACGTGTGCGTGCGTGCCCAAGATCCCGAGAGGAGAATGGAGGAGAAGGGATTGCGGCGTGGCCATCCCCCCTGGGGGGTGATTTCCTGCTTTCTATCTCTCTGTCTCTCTCTGTCTGTCTGGCGAGCGCACGCGCCCTATAGCAAAAACCTCTCCAAAAAAAGAAAAAAAAAAAAAAAAAAAAAGAATTATTTATCTTTATTTATTTATTTATTTTTAAATTTGACCAGAGAGGGACAGAGTAAGAGAGAAAAAGAGAGAGGAAAAGTGAGAAAGCAAGCCCCCAGGTCCAGGACTCAAACCACAGTTTTCCAGTTCCCTTAACCAACACACCAACTGCCGCCTCCCACCCTGCCTTTCTTTTAATTTTTTTTTAGAGTTTATTTACTTGTTTCTTCCATGGGTGAGAGAAATGGAGAGAAAAAGACAGAGCGAGTGAGAGGCAGCCTTCCCCAAATAGGTCTGGAGGCCGCCATCCACACCTAGCCTCAGCCAGCCTTGGATTGCGGAGTGCACGTGCCCAGCGCACTCAGAGAGGTCTCCAGGCTTGAACCTGGAACCTTCCTAGGCAGGTCACCTCACAGGGCATCGTCTTTTACCACTCTGCTGCCCTCCAGCTCCTCTTTGCTTTCTAAGTCTCCCCCCTGCACCAGGAGCAGAGAACTCTGCCGAAGTGGGAACCCCAGCGGCCTCCCCTGCTGGCCGATCTGCTTGCTACAGTAACTCTCACCTCTGCCATTCAAAATCCTCCCGTTGCCTTGAATTCACTCACCGTCAGGGAACTCGGGAAACAACCCACGTGACCAGCTCTTCATGAAACTGCAGAATCCCCGGGTCAAAAGGAACCTCAGCAGCCGACGGGCCAGCCCTTTTCTGAGCCCTGAGCAGCCGCTCCATGAGCGCACTCACTCACCGGAAAGCTGACTTCCCTTCAGCCTGTCCCACTGTTGGCCACGTCCTATCTGTACCACCGAAGTGTGCCGGACAGACATCCACCACACGTCCCTCCCTCATCCGAAGCCACCCATGGCGCCCATTTCTCGGACTAGATCCCAAGCTCTGAGTTTGGCCCCCAGGCCTGCCCACAGCTCCCGCCACACCCACCTGCCTGCTGCCCCTTGAACAGGCCGACTCAGCCACCCAGCCTGTATGCTGCTCTTGCTCTGCTGCTATTCCCACCCGCATGTAGGGCTCGTCCTCCCTTGTGCAGCCAAATGCCCTCCCTGGCAGCCATCGGAGGCCTCGAAGGCCCCTGTCCTGCCGCTATTCTTTCCCTGGGCTCAGCCAGTGGGCTTGGAGTGTCCGGCTGTCTGTTGGTGCACTGCCCGCCGCCCCTCTGCTGCGCTGCTCTGTGACAACCGGGGATCCGTCTGCCTGGCTCAGCACAGGTCGGGGTACGCTGCAGATAAATAAACTTCTCAAACACTTCCATTGATCCATGAGGCCGGTCTTATTCCCTTTTTGTGGATGAGAAAGCTGAGGCACACAGGGAGAGGCTGACTAACGTGCCCTAGCAGAGCTGGGATGCAGACTCCAGCTGCCTGGCCTCGGAGGTGCCCTCACCCCTGCCTGCTTATCACAGGCAGGGAAGCACTGGTGAGCCACTCCCACTGCAGCTTTTATTTTTATTTCTTATTCAAGTCTACAGTGAACTTTACATTTTTCTGTCAAATGTTTCTTCCCTTTGCACCTCACACCCACCCTCCACCACCCACTCTGCACCCTCCACTCTTCCCCCTCACCGTCTTTAGCATCCACACCCGTCCTCTCCACCATATTTTCGAGTGTCTCAAGCGATTGGCTGGGGATTTACCATGTGTATCTTTCAAAGTCTGGCTCACTTGCTCAACAGTAAGTCTTCTATTGGGTTGTCAGAAAATTCATGCATTTTTGCATCAAAAAACATAGAATAGCCATTTATTTTCTATTACGTCTTTTCAGTAGTACCTCCCAGTGTATTATGCCCATTTCACTGAAACAGCAAACGGACTTCTAGAGGCTTAGCCAGTAAGTGACAGAGCGAGGGGCTTGGCCCAGCCTCGCTCGGCTCCGAAGTGAGTGCTGGGAGTGGCAAGGCTCTCCTACCGCCTGAAGCCAGGGATGGGTGGCGGGGGTGGGGAGAGACTGCAGCCGTTCATGATGGAGAATGGGAAGCCCTCGGCTTCCTCCAGGGGAGGTAGGGCAGGGAAGAGGGAGGCTGCTCGCTGGGCTCTCGAGAGAGGCGAATGCCACCTGCTTGGATCAGGCAGGCCAGCATCTTCCACACAGACCTTCTTCCCTTCTACCCATGCCTGGCCCTAGCCCCAAGGCCTGCTGGGGAGCCAGGACCACCTACTGCCCTAAGACCAGATGCCCAGGTTGCAAACAGACCTGAGCATCAGAACACAGGGGGCAGGGACCGGATGGAGCCCCAAACAGATGCCAAGTTCAAAAGAGAATCGCAGGGAAACAGCTACAAAGGGGGAATTCAGCACAAAAGCATCCACAGTGGCAGGAGATAAACAGAGCCAGATGGGCCCAGGTTCCCCAACCAGCAAGGCCGCCCCCAGAGCAGCTCAGCTCAGACCCCGGCTGCCGTGCCACTGGGGAGGGCCGCCCTGTGTGCCCTGCCCAGCAGCTCTGTGTCACCGGCCCCTTTGCTCGGAATCCTTGTCCCTCGATTCCCCCGCCCTACCCCAGAGCCGTCAGCACACCCTAGCACTCCTGGAATCCTCTGGTCCTGGGGCTTCTGCATCCACCTCTGCCTCCCCCAGGCGTGCAGTCCACATGCAGGCTGTCTCCGAGCCCACCCTTCCTCTGGGCACAGGGCTTCGCAGTTCTCAAGGCAGTTCTTTCACACCCACTGCTGCAAGAGAACCTCGTGAAAACCTTGTGAGATAGGAATAACCATTATTCCCACTGAACGCAGGCTCAGAGGTGGCCAGTGACTTGCCCAGGGTAGCACAGCTAGAAACCCAGCACTCTGGCCAGCCTCGCAGAGGGCCTGGAACACAGCAAGTGCTTAAAAGGAGTGAGTGAATGAAGGGGCCACTGAGGCTGATGTAGCTCTCACTTTTCTCCAGAATTTTCTCCTGGGTTCCTGAAACCTCTTAGGGTTCCCCTCTCCCCTACCTGCAGTCCCTCTGCAGCAGAGATGAGAGGAGGGGAGCCCTGGCCTCTGCTGTTGTCTACTCAAATGTCACACCAGTCCTTGGCAGGCCTGGCCTGCTGCCCCCCACCCCCTCTTCCCAGGGGATGTGCTGCTTCCTGCCCAGGGTAACCCTGCTCTCCCCTCAATCACAGGCCAAGATCACCCGAGATAAGGCCAGCTGAGAGCACCCTGGCCCCAGGAGATGGCGTGATAGCGGGCCATGTTTTACAAGCTCACAAATCCCAGATAAGGGCTGGCTAGTCGGCTGGCTGGGGAGAGATAAGAAAGTGCCCGCCCACCCTCCCTGAGCACCCATCCAGGGGAAGCAGACAGGGCCAGAGCTGGCACTGGCTGAGGGCCTGCTCCAGGCCCCACAGCCACCCCCAACCCTGCCCCAGACAGACTTTCCCCAGACCCACAGACAGGCAGACTGGTCCCACTCTGCAGATGAAGGGTGGTGAAGACGCTCAGCTCAAGATGGCTGTTCGGGATAGCGGCGTGCACTCAGGAACAGGCAGTGGGAGGCAGTTGGCTGAGCATTTCTCATGCACAAGGGCACACTTGCCTCCAGCCCCTCGCTGGGGCAGGATGTCAATATCCCCATCTGGCGAGTGAGAAATGAAGCCGTGGAGAGGTGGGGAAGTGTTGGCCATAGTCTGGGCTCTGGGAGACATGCCATGAGACAGGGTTGGATGTGGGAAGTTTACTGGGGGGGTGCCCTGGGGACGGCGCTGGTGGAGAAGTGAGGACCTGAGGACCAGGCCAAGAGGGAGCTGGGCTGTGTCCCAGCGGGAGCTCTGGAGTGGAGCTGAGCTTCCAGGGCAGCTGAGTTGAGACGAGAGGGCAGGGGTCTCGTGTTCTCTTGCAGAGGCAGGATGGGGCCGCCCCTGGGGAGCAGTAACCTTGGGCAAAGGTCAGCTGTGAATGACACCTGGGGCCTGTGGGTAGCCTGTCCTGGTGGGGCCATGGCGTCCGGCTCACGATTACTAAGGGATCTGGGAACTGAACCCAAGTCTGACTGCCCCCAACCCATTCTCTGAATCGTTGCACTAAGCCATCTCCCGGAATAAACTCGGGGCCCAAATTGAGTTTTCTGCTCCTTCCAAGAGAGAGCTTCACATACATAGCAAAGAGATACTTGTTCAGAGTTCGGCGACCTTGGCTTCCAGGCTGTTTGCGGGTACCTAGCCTGGGGCTGGAGCTTCCTGGCAAATGAGGGAGAAGCCAGCGGGACCCCGTGTCTCTGGTCTGAGTCTGGGACTCTCTGTTCTGTTCCTCACCCAAGTGAGCCTGGGGATCCCCACTCCTCAGACCCACAGCAGCAAAGGGTCTGTGGGGGCCACCTTTCCCCATAGGGAAGCACCATAGGCCAAGGATAGCATAGCTTGGCCAGCCAAAGTCTGGGGTTAAGAGTAAAGGCTTAAGAGGTAGAGGTTCAAATCCCAGCTCTGACACTTGTGGTGTGAGTCCCGGAGCCAGTGAGTCACTTCTCTGTGCCTCAGTTCCCACCTGTGCTTGTGGACGGTAACGACGTCACCTTCCCTGCAGGAACGAGAGGAGCTGAGACACGCACCCATGCACCCTTCACAAGGCACTGCTCTTGGAAGCCCTGCACACAAGCAAGCCCCACCCTGGAGGGTGTCAGCGTGGCGAGGTGAATCTCCTCCCCTTGGGTCTGGCCCCATCCCCTTTCCTTAAATTGACAGCCTCCCAGAAAGCCCAAGTTCCAAAATGTCACCATTATTAATTTACCTCCTCTGCTTTCCCTTCCTCTCCATATATTTATATTTTACTTGGTGGGGATGTGGTAAAAGTGCCCATTCCCAGCTAGTGCCTCAGCCTTCCCCGCGGTGATCTAATCAAAGGCCATATTTTACCGGCATGCACTAACCCAAAGGCCATATTTCATGGGGGCGATCTAATCAGCAAACTGTATTTCCAAGGTGGAGATCTAAATTCATGGTTATATTTCATGGCTTGAGATCTAATCATGGGACAATATTTCACAGCAGGGATCTAATCCCAGGGGTATATGTCATGGCTGGGAGATCAGAGCTGTTCAATGTGACTTTTTTTCCCTCTTCTCTCCTCTCTCTCTTTTTAAAACTCATTTGTATGTTTCAGAAAAAGAGAATGTCCCAGCAAGCCGCAACTTTGCTATAGTGAGGTCACTGCTAACACCAAGTAG
This sequence comes from Tupaia tana, assembly GCA_026018925.1. Taxonomy (NCBI): domain Eukaryota; kingdom Metazoa; phylum Chordata; class Mammalia; order Scandentia; family Tupaiidae; genus Tupaia; species Tupaia tana. Next base: position 87,258,606 of record JAKSZU010000007.1, on the reverse strand, counting down.
AGTCTTTGTAGAACGATGACTCATTCGCCCAGTCTCCCCTCTTGTTACAAAGACTTCTTGGGACGCAAGCAGGTTTGTGGGTCCCTCTCAAATCTAGAAGACACTTCCAGATTCAATGCCCCAGCAGGATCATAATTTTTTAACATGTATTCATTCATTTGTTTGTCCATCCATCCATTCATTCATTTGTTCATTTACCCAACAAATATTCTGAGCGTCTGCTCAGTGCCAAGAATTGTGCTTGGGGTCAGTGACTGGGAGGGGAACAAGAGGTAAGCCGCCTGTTACGGGCTGAATGTCCCCCTCACATTCATATGTCAATGTCCTCATTCCCCCCACGTGGTTGCATTTGGAGGTGGGGCCTTTGGAGGTAATGAGGTCTAGGTTAAGTCATGAGGGTGGGGCCCCTGTAATGGAATTAGCGTCCTTGTAAGAAGAGACCACAGCTCTTTCTCTGCTATGTGGGATGCAGAGAGAAGGTACCTGTGTGCAAGTCAGAAAGAGAGCCTCGCCCGGAAGCAGATCTACCAGTGCCTGGTCTGAACCCACTCTTCAGGATGCTGAGAAACAAATGCCTGTTGTTGAAGCCACCCAACCTGTGGCATTTTGTTATGCAGCCTGGGTGCACCATTGTGGTATTCCTCTGCTAGGAGAGGCAGGGACTGAGCCCGTAGTCACCGGAGGGACGATGGTTTACAAGCACATTGAAGAAAGGTGGAGGGGACGAATGTAGGTGGGAGCCTGTGCCCAGCCAGGAAGGCCTCCCTCAGCAGGTATGGACACGGCAATCTGAAGGATAAGCCAGAGCGCCCACATGAGGTTAGGTGGGGTAAGGGAGACCGTGAGGAGGAGAGGGAATTCCAGGCACAGGGAAGGCATGTGCAAAGGCTCTGCGGTTGGGTGGAGACGGTCAAATCTGAGAGACAGAAGTAGGACCAGAGTGGCTGGAGATGAGGTGGAGAGGGGGCCAGGACCCAGACTACTGGGGGCAGGATCCCACTCCTGACACCTGAGCTGTGTGCCCTGGGGCCATAGTTATCCACTCAGATTGGGCTTTGGTTTCCTCACCTGCAAAATGGGATCATAGCGCCTACTGCATAGGGTTTTGAACCCTTCTATAAACAAAGGGACGCCCCAAAGGATTTGGGAAAAGTCTAGATGAATATTTTTTAAAGATCCTGCCAGCTCCTACGTGGAGAATGGATTCTAGGAGGACAAGAAAGGAAGCAATGGGGCCAAGCTAAGAGTCGTAGTTCAGTATAAAGATGGACCCCACGCTGCGGAGAGGGATAGACAGGGCAGCTTCGAGAGATACTTTGGAGGATCTTCCTGGGCCTTGGTGGGTGACTGACCGTGGACAGTGAGAGAGGAGGGAAATAGAGAGTGTCTTCTAGGGGCCTGGCTTTGAGACAGATGGTGCCCACCTTGTTCTTCAATCGTTCTAGGGGCAGGAGGGAGAGACAGGGAGGCAGAGAGAGCAAAGAGAGAAGGAGGAAAAGAGAGATCGGGAGTCTACACTCCATTTCCCAGTCATCTGGCAACTCACTGCTGGGGGAGCGTTACAAGCCCTCACTCCCTCCGTCTCCTACCCCTAATAGCTTTGCCTTTCCCAAGCCAATTTCAAGCGAATCAGTCTCCCAGGTGGAGAACGGAAAGCTATGAGATGTTCCAACACAATAAGTGTTTGGAGACAGGGAATAAAGGTTTCTGGGGAGCTTAGAAATTCTCATTTAAATATCACAGCTCATCACTCACCTCATTGCCAGTACGTTTCTGCCGCCATCTCTCTAATAATCCTTCAAAATGCATAATGCGTTTCCATTCTGCAAAGCACTCTCACCGCTCTACATCTGACATCCCAGCAGCCCCTGGGAACCCTGCAGCAGCATGCCTACTGTACAGATGGAGAAACCGAGGCTCAGAGAGGGGACATGACTCGGCTAGCTATGGAGACGCATAGGCTGTCACAGGAGTGAAGGCACCTGAGCCCCAGTGCTGTGTCTGGTACACTCAGAGGCACTTTCAATATTTTGATTCATTCTTTCTTTGTTTTATTTTTTGGATTATTTATGTTGCCATAGGATATGTGTGCTCACTGGAGAGGGAGAGACAGACAGACAGAGAGAGGGAAAGTGAGGCCAGGGAGGATGGCCATGCTGCAATCCCCTCTCCTCCATTCTCTGGGCATTTGGGGCATGCACATAAACGTGCCCACTGTGATTTTTTTTCAAGTCACTGGGGGAAGGGAGGCTCAAACTGCAGTTGGCCATGTGGGAGTCCAGAGTCTTAACTATGCCACCTATGCCACTTGCTGACCCCAACTTATTCTTTTTTTAGAGAGGTTTTTTTTTGTTTGTTTGTTTTGTTTTGTTTTGTTTTTTTGTTTGTTTGTTTGTTTGTTTTGCTATAGGGCACATTCACTCACTGAAGAAACAAAGAGAGACACAGAGAGAGAAAACAAGAAATCATACTCCCAGGGGATGACCAGGTCGCAATCCCCTCTCCTCCATCCTCCCCTTGTAATTTTGGACACTCAAGCACTCGTGCCCTGCGTGTTTCAAGCTGCCCGGTCCGGGACTCAAACTGCAGTCAACCACATGGCAGTGACATAACCATTACGCCATCTGCTGACCCCCTGACGTCTTCATTCTTACAACAACTCTATGAGATAGGCACTATTATCACCCCCATTTTACAGAGGAGGAAACTGAGGCATAGTTTCCTGCTTGCCCGAGTTCACACAGTGAGGAAGTGGCAGAGCTGGGACTCAGTCAGGAGGTTACACTCTGAAATCTGTTTTATTTTTATTTTTTTTTAATTTAACTTTATTTATTTAATTCTTTTAATTTGTCTAGAGAGGGACAGAGTGAGAGAGAGAGAGAGAGAGAAAGAAGCAAGCCACCAGGTCAGGGACTCGAACCATGGTTGGCCACCTGCCGGCCCCTGAAATCCGTTTTTGACTACCAGGTCATCTGTCTTCTCCACAATTAGGAAGGAGGGATTCGGCTCAGATCTGCTCAGTGTGGGGTGCAGTGAGATTTCAGCTGACTGTGGGCTACACAACCTCCGGCTTAACTGCCTGAGCGATGCCGTCGGGAGTTAGGAATCCATGTGGATTCGGCTGCCTGGAGGAGCGCGGGTGGAACAGTCTTTGTCTCAGTGTTTCTCCTCCACCATTGACTTTTATGTTTGGAAATCCCTTCACAGCTTGGTCGAGGAGGTATTTCCGGAAGGTCCTAGAAATACGCAGTCAGCTTCTCAGCTCACATCCCCGAGACTGGCAGAGGGCAAACAGAGCGCGTTCCTGGCATTCCTCTCATGCTAAGGCCCCTTGGAGGGTCTGAGGATCACTGTCCCAGTCTGCAAGGACCCCTCGCAGTCCTCTGGCCAGCATGAGTCAGGGGATTCAGACCTCCTTGGGGTTTGGTCCTGAGCTAAGAAATGGGTTCACATCCCATCTCTACCACCTTGCAGCCCACCTCACCCCTCTGAAGGCTTATCTTTACTTTCCATGGGTGGGCAATGACTTTCATTACAACTGGCACTTACCAGGGCCATCGCTGTGCCAAATACTACTTGAAGTTGTCCCTCATACAACATCACCAAATCCTTCCTATGACTCCATGGCACAGGGATTATTACAATCCCATTTTACAGGTTAGAAAACAGGTTATGTTAGATATGAATGACATCACCCAGCTCAGAGGTGCCTAGACAGGGATTCGAACCCATGGTCTTACCAACGATGCTCTATTTCCTCATTACACCTCTCAGGCTGTGAGGACTTGATATGCAAGTACAAAGGACATAAATTCCACGCAAGGGGGTGACTGGTGGCCTACAGGTCACAAGAGGAGCTGGGTGAGAGTGTGTTCACTTCCAAACACCCATTCCCGCTTTAGGACACCCACAAAAGCTCGAGTTGCTTTCGACAATAGGTTTCACATGCCCAGAATCTTCTTATCTCTGGGGCAGCCTGGTGAGGCCACCCCACAGGGCGACAAATCTGTCAGCATGACGGCTCGACGCTGGGCCACGGTCTGTGAATGGGGGGAGCCTAGGCATGCGTCTCATTTGAATCTCATTCGAGGAAAATGATTAAAGGTTCAGAGAGATTAATTTACGAGGGAAGATTAAAGGAACTAAATCTGTGTAGCTTGGCTTAACCATGACCGAGATTGGGGACCTCAGGGATGTTTCCAAATATTTGAAGAGAGTGGAGACCCTGGGGATGGGGAGAGGGGAGGATGGTTTGGCCCAGCAACAGAAACAGAGAGGGAGGGGGACCAGAAGTGATGACAAAGATGGGACTGGAACATCTGCTCGTTGAATGAATGGCTGACCTACAAGAAGCTCGAAGCTAGGAAGCTTGAAGGACGTGAATTAAATGGACTATGCTTGAGGGTATCTGCCTTCCAGATGGAGAAACTGAGGTACAGAGAAGAAAAGTCCCATGGCTGATGAGTAGCAGAACGTGAACCCAGACTCCAGGATCTATGCTCGTCACCATTACCCGCGCTACCTGTGACCGCTTAGACCGTCGTTCAAATGTCCGCTCCTCCCTCCCTTTCTCCGTGAGCAGAACATACTTCCTCATTCCCCCCAACGTGGGTGGGGGAACTTGGTCATGTGACTTGCAGCCAATGGGATGTTGGATGCCAGCAAGAGTTTGAGGTCAGCTTGCATAGTGCCGCTCACCCTCCATAAGTGCCCTCTCCGTGAGAATGGCTTCCCCCAAGGGAGCTGCTAGGCTCCCAGCTGGGACCCCAGAAGGAACATCTGCTCAGCCACCTGGAGCCAAGCCTGGCTAGATCTGCAGCCTTAATGACCCTTAATGGCCCGAGCCAGCCTGCACCAGTTGACCTCCATCCACCAGAAGTCTGTGGTTGGGGAATACGTGATTATGTCTTATGCCAGTGAGTCTGGGGCTGGTCGTTACCCGGTGATAGCTGATATGTATCTCATGATGTTGGCATGCAACTCAGGGCCTTCCACGGCCCAGGCTTATGCCAGCTTTGCAGGCTCACCTCTGACCTCATTCCCATTGGTACCAGATGCACAAGAATCTCATTGTTCCTGGAATACTGTTATGGCTGTCTTATATCCTGTCCACCCACATTTATTTTTGCTAGATATCTTAAGGTATACTCTCTATGAAATAAGATTTCACTGATTCACAGCCATGGCCTATTTTCATGCAGCTTACAACTTACTGGGAAAGGGAGAGTCCCGACAGTGCCTCAAAGTCCGTGGATGAGCCCCTTTATCATTCTGTTATAAGAAACTGGTTTCAGAGAAGGGGCGTGTGATAGCACAGGGCATGTGACTCCCAAACCAGTGCCCCTCCCAGTGCCCAACAGCACCCTTTGGCCAGCCAGGGGAGCGCCCCTCTTCAGCCAGCCAGCAGGTTCCCAATCGCAGGACAAGCCAGGTGGTCAGGGGAATTACCTGGCCACCTCGCTCGGGCGTCTAAGGCTGCTTTTAGAACAGCACGCAAGGTTCAGGTCAGTCTATTAGGAAAAGGATATTGCAGAGGCCAGGGCAGCCTGGCTGGGAGGGGGCGGGGGACAGCTTCCCGTAATGCTTGGCCTGCCAGTTTGCAGTGGGTGAGCAGGGTGATGTCGTGTCTGCTGGAGAAGGAGAGTGATGACGTGGTGTCACTGGGCCTCATGTGATTCATCAGGGGACCAGAGATGAGGGCATCGGGGGCCTGGAGCACAGGTCAAGTGGGCAGACACAGACGTGGAATCCACAGGCAATTTCGCCAGGCTCAGTGGCCTCCGACCTCGCCCAGCACCTTGGCTGTGCTCTCACCTCTTTGTACTGACAAACTGCCTCTAGGCCGTCACCAAGAAGGACAGGCTCCCGGGGGAGCTGGTGGGGAGATGCGAGGGGGAACTCAGGGCTGAGTCTTGGGCGTCATTCATCTATTTATTCGTTCATTCAACAGTCTTTGCTTTCACGAGACTCCCGACGAGTTATTAATTACAGGTCTGGTAGCTGCCAGGGGAGGAGAGACCCAGGTACTGGACAGCCTGTAAAGAGACGACCTGACTCAGCCATGGGCCCAGTGAAAATCGGAAAAATTACCCCCAAAAGGCATGTTCTGGAAGTTACATAGGAACCTTGCTTTCTGATGGAAGGAGGTGTTATCTGCCAGGCATGCAGGGCTTTGTCTGCATAAATAACAGATTCGGCCCCCATTTAAAAATAAGGAACGGGAATACCTGACATAGGGCAAGTATCATAGGTCCGACTGTCACTCCAGCTCTGGAACGTCCTAGCTGCCAACTCTGGTACGTCTCACCTCTGAATCTGCTGGTCGTCTGTGGTAGAGCTCACCAGACACAGAATGAGCATCCCTCAGAAAGAACGTGTCTTACCTAATGACAACGGTGGCGTGCGATGGGAGAACCTGTGCTTAAGAAAGGCCCTTACACTGCCCTAAATGCTGCCTGCGCCCAGAGACCATGGACTCAGAGAGCCCAAAGTTGCCGCCAAGCCAGAGTGCCCTGGGGATCTGGGAGAAGGGTTAGGGTCTTGAGAAGGCCTCCCCTAACCTGCCAACTCCTGCAAGCCCTTTGAGGCCAAATTCAAGAGAGCACAAGCTGACATTTTGCCCAGCCTAGGCAAGAGGGGCACCTATCCAGGGCATGATCAGGCAGAGAGGCCATCTGTGTCAGGCACAGGAAGGGGCCGGGACCAGAGGGCGGGTCGCTGGCTGGGCCCGGCTCCCTGCCAGACTCATGCACCATCTCACTTAATCCCGTCCACATCCTAAAGGCCTGTGTCATGATTATTACACACAGGGTGGGCTGTACAAACTGGGAATTCCTGCGCCCACATAGCGTATAGGTCAGTGTACAGACCCATCGACATCGTGGCCAAAACAGATAGGAGCTGAGCGCGCAGTGGCTTATGTCTAGGGGAGCTGACAGAGCAGCGTGCGCTCCACTACATGTCCAATGAGGCTCTGGAAACACCAGGCTGGTGGTCAGTCTGGCCAGAGCACCTCCATCCAGGCAGCAGGCTCCACCAGCACCCATGGGCGTCAGGCACTGAGCCGGGCACGAGGAGGTGGGGGCCCGAGAGGAGGAAGGCACAGCCCTTCCCTGGAGAGAAGCGTGGAAGCAGCAGGAGGGGGTGCTGAGCCCCGGACAGCCCACAGTTCGCTCCATCCTTTACCGAGGGGGAGACTGCGGCCCAGGGGAGGCCAGTCTGCTCAGGGTCACAGGGTAGGCATCAACCAGGGACCCCGAGTCCTGGTCAGTGAGGCAGCCGACAGGAGCCGCAACGCTGAACCTGGAATGGGAGGGGAAACCAGCTCCCCTGCCCTATCCGTCCCTCCCTACGCCCTACCCTAACCTATCTGTCCCCTCCCCGCGCCTTCCAGACCCCTTTGCTCACGCCTTGAACATTTCTAGGTTGCTCTATGAAAGGAAGCTCTTTTATTTTAATTGTCAGAGGGTGCATGTGTTTACCAGGGAGAGACCAGGGAGAGAGAGAAACAGGAGGTGGGGGTGGGGGAGAGGGAGAAGGCATCCCTCCCCAAAGGAGCGTGGTCATGCCCCAACTCCTGCTCCTCCATTTCCCATCCTGTCGAGATTCTGGGCACACGCTACCTGGTATGTTTTCCAAGCCACAGGGGCAAGGATTCAAGACACAGCTGGCCATGTGGGATCCGGCTCCCTTAACCACGCGGCCACGGGCCAGCCCTGTGAAAGGAAGCCTTTGATGTGTTAACTATTTGACTTCCGGTCACATCCATTCATCTTCCTAGGCCTCGTATCCCTGATGGGGGATGAGGGTAAATAATCCCCCTGCTATGGAGCAGTGAGGACTCAGCGACCCACACGCCAGGAACAGTGACTATTGTGCGGGCCACGTGCCAGCAGGCCCATGCATTCGGGATCATCGAGCACCCACTGTGCGCCAGGCACGGCTCCATCGTGTTTCCTTATCTCAGAGACGTATCTTCCTCGCTCCTCCACAACCACCACCACGGAGCCAGGCAGAGCCCTACCTCCACGGAGCCTGCGGTCGAGCCTCTGGCAGTATGTGTGTCACATGGGCCTCTATCCTGCTGGCCCGACGCAGCATTTGTCGTGAATGCTCGCTGGACGTGGTAAATATGAGAAAGGGCACGAGCAGGGTAAGGAGACAGAGTGCAGGGCTGGGGGGGTAGGGGCTATTTAGACAGAAAGGTTAAAGAACGTTCCACTAAGATGGTGACATGAGAGGGCACCCCAAGGAGATGAGGTGTGGGTCATTCAAATACCAGGGAAAGAGGGTTCCGGGCAAACGAGAGTGGCCACCACGGCAGGAGCCTGGAACGTTCTCGGCAGTTCTCGACGAGTTCCCAGCAAGTCAGGGCACTGCAGAGCAGTGAGGTATCCGTGCTCGTCATTATTACTTCTGCTGCTGTAGCCATCGATAATTATTACTTCATATCAGTACGTGCGCTGGGCCTGAGAGACGGGGTCTGGGCTGCCGAACCTTCGCAAGCCTTAGGTGGGTCTGCCTTCCCTGGGCGGCTCCTCCTCAGGATCAGGCATCAGCCACCCCGGCTCGGCAGGGGGATGGAGGGGGCCCACCATCCGGCCAGCAGGCACAGTGCCACGGCCCACAAAAATGTTTTCATTTTGATTCCTTTAAAATCATCCAAAAATTAATGTAACAATAAAAATGAATATATAATCATGACTCTAGCCCGGATTATAGTTGTCTTTACATCGATATGGTCATAAAACACACATTGTAATGTTTTCGTGGGTGGGGGCAGAGCACAGAGTGGAGGCCCACAGGAGTCCCGATGGGGACAGCAGGCAGGGACCCAGCTCCCCTCGGATGGGCTGTAGCTTTGGCAGCTCTCAGGCCGCCTCTGTCCCACCAGGGCCCCGGCTGGGCAGGCTCCACCGGGCTCCGTGGAGCTACCTGTGGAGCTGCGATGAGGGATGTCGCCCTGTCACCTGCCGGCCTCCCTGATGGAGAGAGTCCCCACTGAGCTTGGACAGAATCCTGGTGACCGATGGCCGGCCGCTCCCTAATCCCGCCTCCCTCCTCGCTTCTCTGAGTGCACGCAGCAGCATCCCGGGGACAGCAGCCACCTCTACTTCTTGGCGAGCCCCCACCCTTCCCCTTAAATCTAGGGAAGTGGTGATTTAATATTAATATTTATTCATGTACTCAATTCTTTCCCTGTTAAATAATTTCTCAGCTGTCGGAGGCTTCTGAAGGCTAATTTAAAACAGGTGTCACGGTTATCTAACTTATGCCCTCAGATTCTCAGAGAAGGGAGGCGGGGAGCACACATCGCGTTCACCGCCTGCGCCGCTCTCCTGCTCTGGGGCCCGGGGAACACGGACAGACCTGTCCTCCAGGAGACCAAGGCCCCCGGGGGAGGTGGGAGGGGGTCACGGCTGGCGGGCCGGAGACGCTGACACCCTGGCTGAACTAGAAGGGAGAGGAGGCTGGCAGGAAAGAAGACTGGGGAGGAGGTGGAGGGAGAGGATTTTGAGATAGTATTGAACATTCTGTGCTCACAGAATAATAATCATCAAATGATTGCGAGCGCGCGCGGAATTTAACACGCGCCTGGTCTCGCTCTATGAACTTTCCATATACCAGCTCATTTAATGCAGCCCTAGTGACGTCTGCAGTATTACCCCCATTTCACAGGTGAGTAAACAGCAACACAAAGTCTCGTCCGATAATTACACCACGAAGTAGTGGATCAGTGTTTGAATTTAGGAAGAATGACATTTGACTGAAACCCGAGCCTCCCTTTTGGTGACCAAGAGATGGCACTTAGGTTCCACTTCCTCACCTGTAGAATGGCAGAATTACGATTTAATTGTAAAGGATGATTAAGGGGATAACAGGCAGACTGGGCAAGACCTGGTCGCGTGTGTCTTTGGGTCGCCTAGAGCAGTCAGCAAGAGATGGATGGTGAGGGCGACCTTGTTGCACACTGTCACACACAGTAGGTGTGCGGAGTGACCCTCCCCGCTTCTCTTTTCTCATCTGCTCCCCTCCCCCGCCTTCCTGTCCTCTTCCCCAACTCCAGCTCACGTCAAGGTTATGTCTGCTTCAGCTGATGGAGATCTAAGTGATGGCTGAAGACTGACCAATAAGAGAGCGAGAAACAAAAGGGCTTGGCCCGCTGTGGCTTTCTAGGCATCCGCCAGCCTGCGATTCCTAGCATGATGCTTGTTCCACACCTTTCTAACCCCGCCCCTTTAATAAACTCTCCGCCCCACCCCCAGATCCATCGTCTCCTCTTCCCACCCAACAGGCATACTAAATATTCCTTTTCAAAGTACTCCTGCCACCGCCCCAATCCAACCTCCCAAACACCCTGCTCTCCTTAAACAGGGCCATTGCTCTAAGAGAGGAATTCCTAGCTTGAACGGTGAGAGAGGAAAAGACATTCCATCCTTCCCTGGGCACTGTGCAAACCTATGTGAACAAATGAAGTGCAGACCACAACAGAAAGTGTGTGTGGGGCCAGCCGATGGCATGGTGGTGAAGGCAGCTGGATTCTACATTGCTGACCACACAGTTTGAGTCCCAGACCTGGCGGCTTGAAAATCATGCTCTGTGTGTGTGAGTATGCATGCCCAAAATCCCAAGCAGAGTATGGAGAACAAGGGATTGCAGCTTGGCCATCTCCCCAGGAGGGGATGTCTCACTTACTCTCTTTCTCTGTCTCTAGTGAGTGCATGCTTCCTATAGGAAAAAAAAAAAAAAAAAAAAAAAAAAAAAGCATGTTGAGAACCAGAGATGAGGGTCAGGACAAGGTTGATGAGCGGGAGAAGACTCAGCTGGGCAGTGACCTGTCTCTGCTTGTGCACGTGTGAGTGCAGACAGAGCCGTGGGTATGTGCATCTGCACGCTACCCCCCCACACATGCCCCCATTCCTTGCCAGACACTGCTGGGCATGTGCTCAGGGCTCTGTCTGGACTTTTCTGGGCAGAGCAGAACCTCCAGGCCTGGACCCCCTGTCCTGAAGCCTAGGCCTCTCAGAAAGGGCCTACAACTGGATTCTTTCTGACTCTGGACCCCCCAGGCCAGCAGAGTCCATGCAATCTTTAGTCTACAGAAGGGGCCGTGCCCAAAGTTCACTGGAAGTCAGTTCTGTGGATCGAGCAATACGTCTTCCCAGAACCACGGTGTCAGTGGGTGTGACAGAGAGAGCCGCGGTCAGAGCACAGCTTGGAGGGTGGTGGACTTCTGCAAGTAATCAACCACTCTGCCTCCTCCTCAGCCAGCGGGGGATAAAAGTCTCCACCGACTTAAGATGAGTCTAGAAAAATAGAAGGAAATACTGCATGTCAAGTCCCAGCACACGGGGGGTGTGGCCATGCTGTCACTGCTAATGCCGTGGCTGCACTGTGGTCATTACTGATAGTCGTCAGAGTCCCCGGGTAGCCCCAGAGCCCCCTCCATCCCCAAGGCAGCTGACCAAGTTTGATTTGTATTATGGCTACTAAGGACTTACAGTGCTGTCTCCTCGGGGAATTGCTCTGTATTCTAAATTCTCGGCTGGGACCCAGGGACTCTCTCACCTCACCAAGAAAGAAGGCAGAGGCCCCCAGAGCCTCCCACGTGGCCAGGTGGGCTGGAAGAAGACAGCTGGGTGGGGAAGGTAGGTGCTTGTAAATACCTGTTCTGTACAAACTGAGCAGCATCTAAAAGTGGCATTCCTCCTTGGAAAATTGATCTCAAAGATCACCTACTATGTGCCATGAGGTGCCATGCTTACCTGCTCTGTAATCTGACCATGTTCCAGAGGAAGGCAATGAAGGCTCAAGGAGAAGCATCTTCAGCTGCCGGATCCCCAGGGCAGGGCTCTGGGGCAGCTAGCCTGGAGTCCAGGTCTGTCTGGCTCCTGAGATGTCTGACAGATGAAGCCCAGGTATCCGGGTGTCCCCGAGTCAGCTCTTTGTAAGGAGAGGATGGTCCCAACGCCCAGCCTGCACGTTCGTGCCCAAAGCCAGAGTTGTGTCTTTTCTAAAGCAGCTCACACATATGATGCTGCCTCGAGGGTCTCCAGCCCGTGACCTGAGGAGCGAGCCGCCTGGTTCCTAGCCAGGCTCACTGCCGCGTTCTGCAGTGAAGGCCCGTGGTGTCTCTGCCCCGTCCTGCAGGTTCTGAAGTCCAGGCCACTCCTGAGCCTTCCCTCCATCCCAAGGTGGGACGCCCAGGGACTGGCGGAAAGCCTGTCTCCCACCGCCCCACAGGTCTGTTGGCAAGATCTAGCACTGGGACCAGGTAACAGGCAGGGACCTCTCTCCAACAGGGTGGGAGAACTCATATTAGCACAATCATTTTAATCAGGGCGTGATTAGCAGGCGCATGCATAATCGCCGGCTGGGGCCTGCTCTTTGCCGTGGAGGTGGCACATCAGCTCTCCCTATCCTCACCCAGCCTCCCTCTCCTTCGGGCCAGGGGGGTGACCTTCCAGAGAGTGGCCCTCTCGGGAAGGAGGGTTGGAGCAGCCTGTCAGGGGCTCTTACAAGGGAAGGAACAGAGGAAGCTCTCCCCAAGTTTCCCCAAACTGCTAGCCAAGAAGTGGGGCGACTGGCACCTCCTGGCCTTGCTCTCTCCCAGCATCCCTCCAGGGCTGCTCGTGTTACTCCGTCGGCAATTCCCTCGGAATGCAATGACGCTCTTCCTCCCCGACCCTGCACCTGCTGGTGCAGACTCTTGGCATTTATCCCACACTGGGTAGAAAAGTGGGACCTATGCCTAGTCCTGAAATCACCTTCTTCAACCTTAGACTTCACTAGTGTCAGGTCAGAAGATTCTGTTTACGTCAATCAATACAATCCCTCTGGATTAGAATGGGCAAATAGAGCCCAGAGAGGGGCAGTGCCTTAACTGAGGTCACACTGCACATCTGTGGCAGAGCCAAGGGCAGAATCCGACTTGTGGACTCCCAGTCCAGTGGGTCTAGCTTCGTGGAGCTCCAGAAGAGGATCCGTTTAGGGTGGGGGGAGTGCAAGGAGTTAGGAACCTGGCTTGGCCACTCCTAAGGGTGTGACTTCAGACAAGTTCCTCATCATCTGCAAAATGCCAGGGATGGGTCCCCTCGGGGCACCGGGGACTGGAACCGTGCATGAAGTCCAGAGCTTCAGACCTGAGTGCTCAGTGACGGGACCTCTGGGCTCAGGATGAGACCCCTGAAGCAGACCTGATGCGAGGGTTCAAGTGCATGTCATTTGCTTGGGGACAATTCTGGGCACAGAGGGCACAGAGTACGCTGTGGGCATGAGGCTTACCCCACTGGGGGAACTCAGAGCTGGTGTTGAACACGTGAGCCTCAGCGTCGACCTGCCCCAAGGCAGAAGGTGACAGGGGCCGGGGGTGCGAAATGCCCTCCACCAGGTGAAGAGACCTCTCAAGCCAAGGAGGAGCCAGCACTGGAGATGGAGTGGCACGTGCTGAAGTGATGAGAGCGAGGGGACACGGTGGGCACTGGCAGCATCTGCTGCACCGTCCAACAGCCTGTGTACACCAGGGCCGGGCGGGGCTCCTGGGGCTCCTTGTCGGTCCCTGTCCTTGCACCCTCGGACACACACAGCCCCGCTTCAAAGCTCGCATGCTGTTGGCAGCAGGAAGGACAGTAATGAAGCATGAAGGTTTGGGACGAGATGAAAGAACTGCCCATCTGTGAAGATGCTGGAATGCTGGCTGTGAGGGTTCAGAAACACGCGGCATTCACCCCGGCATGCCTCGGGGTGGAGCACAAACACGGGTGACATAATGACTCAGAGCTGCTTAGCGTTAGGATCCCAGCATCGCAGTGGGAGCTATCCTGACTGCAGTGAGGATTCCCTGTGGGAACACCATTTTAAAGAGACACTGAACCACAGAAGGGATGGGGCCAAGCTGCCCAGAGCAGCCACGTATGAAGGTCGTGCATTTATGTACATCCTGGCATCAGAATACTATACAGCGAGGAAAAGGGACATACCGATCTGTGTAACCATGTGGCGAAATCTCAAAAGCATTACGCCAAGGGAGGAAGGCCTGACTCCAAGACAGAAACTGTGTGGTCTCATTTATATGAAAATTTAGAAAAGGCCAAACCAGGATCAGCAGGTGGCGAGGAGGTTAAGACATTGGATTCCACACGGGCCAACGCCATAGTTTGAGTCCCAGACTTGGTGGCTTAAAAGTCATGCCAGGCGTGTGTGTGTGAGTGCCCAAAATCCCCAGAGGAGACTGGAGGAGAAGGAACTGCCGCACCGCCATCTCCACAGGCTGTGATTTCTCACTTTCTCTCTCTCTTTTCTTTCCAACAAGTGCATGTGCCCTATGGCAAAACACTAAAAAGAAAACGCTAAAGGTAAGTCCAGACTAGAGGCCAAAAAGCAGATTGATCGTCTGGACCTACGACCAAAGGACACAGCAGGACTTTGGGGGTGATAGCTTGTTCTATATTTTGACTGTGGAGGTATTTATATGACTGCAAGTATTTGTCAAAATGCATCTCATTATAGTTAGACTTAGTGACTTCCCAATTCTTCATAGCAATCTAGGCATACCACTCTCATCTGTACAGAGACGTTTTCTGCGTGGCGAATCGCTGTATTTCAGGGCTGCCACCCATGGTTCTAGGTGTAACAGCAGTCTTACAATAAAATAATTCAACAAATGAAAAAAATGGTGACTTTTTTTTTTCTTTTGGAGAGTTTTTTGCTAAAGGGTGCGTGCACTCGCCAGACAGACAGAGAGAGACAGAGAGATAGAAAGCGAGAAATCACCCCCAGAGGGGATGGTCATGCTGCAATCCCTTCTCCTCCATTCTCCTCTCAGGACGCACACGCGCCCGGCATGAGTTTTAAGCCACTGGGTCCGGGACGCGAACCGCGGTCAACTACGTGGGAGTCCAACGACATAGCCATTACGCTAACTGCTGGTCCCAATTGGTGACTTTTTAAAATAGGTACAATATACCTCAAGTGAAGTTGATTGAAAAAATGAGGAAATTATTTTTTTTCTATATGGACTCTATGCCCAAGTTGGCTAGTAGGATGACCTTCGGACCAGGTCACACATGCACACCCCTCACAGGAGGTACTTCACCAGCAGAGAGTACACACCTGGGATTCAGATGGGTTCACATTGAAGTCCCAGTCCTGTTCCCACACAAGCTCTGTGGCTTTGGACAAGCCATTTCACCTCCATGTACAGGCCGCGTGCGCCAGAGTGCTGTGGACTGAATTACGTCCATTCATCCGCAGGAGCCCCAACCTCCAGTGTGTTTGGAGAGAGGGCCTTTAGGAGGTAATTAAGGTTAAACGAGCTCATAAAGGTGAGGTCCTGAACTGATGGAATTAGCAGCTTTATAAGAAGAGGAGGAAATACCCTCCCCCTTCCCCCCGCCCCCCAGCTCTCCCTCTCCACGCACACACAGCAAGGGAAGGCCACGTGAGGACACAGAAAACGACCATAGTAAGAGTCAGGAAGAGAGGCCTCACCAGAACCCAGACATGCTGCCACCCCGAGCGCAGCCTTTCGGCCTCAGAACTGTGCACAGTAAATTCTGTCTTTAAGCCACCCAGTCTACGGAATGTTGTTACGGCAGCCTGAGCTGACTAAGACAAATAGGGATATTAATTCTTCTGTAATGTGTGAGGATAACATCGGATGATATGTACATAAGTGCCTTGCTCCAAGAATAACAGATGCTAATAAACTTTAATTAATACATGGCATTAGGTAGATGCTTCCAGCTTAGGTAACAGGAAACTTGACATGGCTTAAACAATGTTGAAAACGACCTCATAATGAGCTCACACATCCTGTGCTAGGGAAATGCTCGAGCTGGTTAACTCAGCAGCACAGGCCCTCATTAAGGGTCCAGGTCTTGCCTGTCTTTCTTTCCTGTTCTCCTTTGTAAACCCAGTCACCTCATGGCTACAAGGGGGCTGCTACAGTTCCAGCCATCAACAGAAGAGGTCTACTTCCCTTAGGCCTCTTTAGCCTTTTGCAGAATTTCCCTTGCAGACTTTCTCTCATTGGCCAGAATCATGTCAGATGCCTATGCCTCAGCCAATCACTGGCAGAGGGAACAACAGAGCTGAAACTGGCTTAGCCTTCGACCCCTTACGATTCAGTCTTTGGGACTGGTACCACCTCCTTGAAGCCCATGCATGTGAAGGAAGGTCAATTAGTGAACAAAATTAAGATCTTATTAGAATCTTATTAGAAGAAAATGGTTGTTAGGTAGGTGACCAGGAGAGTGTGTGACACAAATAACAGCTTTTGTTTTTTGAATGCTTATGAGGTGTTTAGTGCATCATTTCAGTGGTCCCACATGGTGACACTAGCAGGTAATATTAATCCCCATTTTACAGCAGAGAAAATCGAGACCTGGAGAAAAAAAGTTGCTTGACACATCACATGGCTCTGAGCAACTGAGCTAGGACTAGAACTTTCTGACTTGAGACCCATGTTCTGAGTTGATCTGTTATATTACTTCCGGGCGAGACTATTTCTTTTCCTATTATTTCATGTTGCCAGGAATTCATGGGTCATCAGGTGCTTCCTACGCCCTCCAGAAAGCAGGGGCACTCCCTGCAGGTGCCGTGGGTGTGCGGCTTCTCCATTCTGTCCCACAGCCCTGTGACGCCAGGGCTCCATCAAGCCCTGAGGAAGAGCCTGGTGGGAAGAAGCTTGTAAGTAAAGCAGTGAGTGCTCCCTGTCTGGCTAGGCCTTAGTGCCATGGACAGATTCTCACCGAGCCTGGGAGGGTTCCAGAGAAGAAGGGGTCTCGAGGGCCCGTGACTCAGTGACCCTTCATCACACCCCACGTGGACAGAAGCTCTCCCGCAGAATCTCCCCTCACCATTCACACCCAGCCTCACCCTCAGCCCTTCTCTGCAGCCTCTCCCCCTGCCGGCAGGTGTGGTCTTCCTGACCGTCCATGCAGTGCCTCTCACCCAGAAGGTCCTCCTCTCGGAGTTCCTGCACCCACCCCAGGTCAACCCACTGAAGTCCACCTGCTCCATGAAGCCTTCCCAAAGGTGCTGCCTTGGCTGACCTCTCTTCCTGGGTGCAGGAGCACTTGTAGACAACAGTAAGGAGTCTGAACTCTGGTCCACGGAACCACAGAGGAAGTGAGGTGTGTGCTTAGCACAGCAAAGGGAGAGTCCCCGGCCTTCACAGGAGTCAGTGGAGTCAGTGCGGCAGCGTGGTCACAAGCACAGGCTCTGTGCTGTATGGTAAAGCTGATCTCCATGGGGAGGTTCAGGATTCGCATCGGGGACCTCCCTTAGTATGCTGGGTGCAGCCCTGCCCATGACCCAGGGCTGACTGAGCCTGGGGGTAGATCACAGTGTAGGGACCCTGTTGGGGGTGCTCTCCCACTCTCTCTGTCCCTCTCACTCGTGGAGGAAACAAATAAACTTCACAAAAAAGTATAGACTCTGAAGTCAAGCAACCTGGGTTCAAATCCTGGCTCTGACAATTGCTGCTGTGCAATCTTGGGCAAGTTACTTAACCACTCTGTTCTTCACTCCTCCCTTCCCACCCCCGTAAATTGGGGATAATAATAGTACCTATCCCCTCGAGATTGTTGGGAAGACTCATATGAGTTTTTAAAAAGTAAAGCACATAGAATAAAACCAAGCATATTAGGGATTTCTACCTACTGAATCAGATTCTCCGGAAGTGGTACCTGAGCCTCTGCAGATTTTTGTGTCATCCCAAAAGCATCTTTCAGAGCCAGCCATCAAGGGTCCCAGGCTGGCTGTTTGGGATCCATGGCTGTCTTTGCTGGGCTGGATTCTAGAATCTCTACTCAGAAGAGTCACTGGCTCCCTTTGGCCGACAGATGAGAACCCATTCCTTGCCTGGCCCCCAAGCCCGTCTCCCTCTCACCTCCTTGTCCTCTGGGCCCTGCCAGTGCCCCTTTCATCTCGGTGCAGGACCCCCCCCCCCCAGCAGTACCAGGTCCGCCTTATGCCTTAGCCCACACCGTTCCCTCTAACCGGAATGCCCTCCCTGCCCTCGCTGCCTCTTCCTGGTGCCTATGGTGTGCTGGTATGTGCGGGAGCCTGAGTCTGAGCGTACGCCATTCGGTCCCGAGGCCTGTGCCCTCAGCCATGCTGGGACACCTCCCTGGCGCCTGCTCTGCCTAGCTGCTTCAGTTCCATCTCATGCAAAGTAAGGTCCCCCGCGCTCACCACCACCCACTCGGGAGCCCCTGCTTCTCTCCACTCTTAGAGCCCGCACATTGTCAGACCAGGCAGCACCTTGTCCCTGTATACTAGCCACTCACACTGTGCACCCCAAACGCTTCAGCTCTAGGAACCCCATGTACGGTCCTCCCCCCCCCCCCCCCCCCAGGATTTGAAAAACCCTTCTCCCTACGGAACAGGCAGCACGCATTCAGCAGCAACTGGCCCATCTTCCAGCTTCCCACCAGGCATGTCTCGGTGCCAGTGAGAACTCCCTACCTGGGGCTGCGGGGGGAACAGGGGCACAGCCCCAAGTGAAGACACCTGCTGACTGGGCCACCTGCCCATCCCCATGCATGGAAATAGCAGAGGAGGCATAGGATTTCCCTGAGGTTTTACGACAAAGCGAAATGAGCTCTTGAGCCCTGGGGCTGCCTTTGTGAATGGCAAGAGCTGGAGATCCCCACACCATGGCTGGTTCTCAGCCTAAGAAAGAGGATTAGAGGCAAGGAGGAAGAAATATCGTCTGGGCTCTGTCAGCGGCTCTCGGGCAAAATGGAACTCCCAAGCACGGCGACTCGACTTTGCCGTCCCACCCCAGGACCGAATGCTCCGCTGGGCTCCCCGTAACTGCCTGCAGAAGTACCTTCCTGGTGGGTCCCGCAGAGACCTGAGCCGGGGGAGCCTCTGCCTGGCCGTGGCGCCCTACCTGGGCCCTGAGCCCCCCGCAGAGGGAGGCTGGAGAGAATCTCTGAGTAAACAGCAATTCCCCACAGCCATCATCGTCATTAAACATTAACACTGTCCATTTGCCGAGCGCGGCATGTATGTGAGCGTAGTGGCCGGGGTGGGCACCGTGCCCTTGTCTGCAAACCCTGAGATGTAGCCCTGAGCTCCCCCTCCCTGGGTCCCCGATCGCTGTTTCCCAGCCACCCCCGGGCTCTCCAGGTCTCCTCAGAGTGGACCCCCAGCACCAGCGCCCCCTCAGCCTGAGAGCCTCGTGGTTCTTATAGGCAAGCTCCACAGGCTCAGAGGCGGGTTTGAATCCCAGCTGTCACTTAGGAGCTGGGTGACCTTGGGCCCATTACTGGGTGTCCCAGCTGTAAACCACTGCATCAGAGTGGAGGGTCTGATGTGATGGCATGTGTAAAGTGCCCGACACAGAGCAGGCAATTCTAGATGGCAAATCCTTTCCTCTCCTCCCCTGCCCCTCCTGCAACATGAAGGGTGACCAAGGAAAAGACTGAGGAGGAAAGAAGCGGGGAGATAAGGTGACGGAGTCTCCTATGCATCTGACTGTGGTGGTTTCACGGTCCACTGGTCCCCTTCTGGGCCACACCCTCCGCTTCAGTGCCCCTCGTCTGAGTGACGACACCCCCAGTGCGAGGCGTCGGGGCTGTGCCGCTGGTAGCTCAGACAGGAACTGAACGATGCTCCGATATTACAGTGATTCTTATTTATGCAACAATGTGTGTGTTCGGCGTGCCGCTAAGTCCGTAAGCTGCCCAGTGCCAGCCATAAAAGCCTCCATATATCACCCTGAATTCGCTTCCTGGGTAGTTTAGAAGAATGAGAGGTGACTTAATGGCAGTGTTTAAGGGTTATTATATATAAGTTAACGGCCAGATGCTCTTCGTGGCGGGCAGAGTGACACGGAGGGGCTCTGGCAGCAGCAGCGGAGACCCTCTTTGGAGTTCAGAGGCCTTCACGCGTCTCCGCCCTGCCCCCACCCACAGGCAGCAGGGTGGACCTGCCCAACCCCCAGGTCTGGTCCTGTTCCCAGGAGACATTTTGACCATGACGCCAAGCTGGCTGGTCTCCTCCCACGAATGAGACTGTCAGAAGGATAGCAGGTGTTCTGGAATAGGTGTGGCAGGCCCGGAGAGGGAGAGGAACCAGGGGCTTGTGGGATGAGAGCTGACCCTGGGGTCCATGGAGAGCCGGGCAACATTTCAGGTGGCCCCTGGGACCCGAGAGAATGCCCTAGCCACCAGCCTCAATTACATGGGTAACAGAGCAGTGTTCAGCGGGGGCCCTTCCTCTCCCGTTTCAGCAGGGGTGAGGCAGCCAAGGCCCAGCCAATGCCCCTCATCCCCTAGCACATCATGAGGATGAGGGGTGGGGAGGCCATGGCAACAGGTGGAAAAGAAGGGGTCCTTTTCTCCTGAGGGAGCCGGAATGGGCACGCCGCGCTGGCTGAGCTGAGTCCGTGTGGAGAGCACAGAGGTTCCTGGGGTCCAAGCACAGCCCCTCCTCCTCTGCCCTAATTTGACTGTGGACACAGCCTCGTGTTCGAGTCTCAGTTTCTTCCTCTATTCCATGAGGCCAGTGACACCCAACGTGGAGACCTGTGTCCAGAATGAAATGAGGCCAAGTGCCAGCCAGGAATGCTTTTCCTTCCGGGGTCTTGCGAGTCACCTCCATTTGACACAACCCTGGCCCGCCCCCCACTCCAGCTAATGTCCCTGGTTATCCTTCACTCCTGCTTCGGAGTCATCCTCCTCAGGCCGCATGATCTGTGCTGGGCTGTGTCCTTCCTTCCAACAGGCTCAGCCTCTGCCAGAAGTCTGTGCCGGCCCACGGGCACGCGTGTGGCTCAGCCTGCGTGTGCTTACTCACACGGCCGCTGGCCCAGCGAGCACTGGCCGGCGCGTGGTCGGACTCTGTCAGACGCCCAGGGATCTGCTTGTTTCCCCAGAAGGAGGTTCCTATTACCCAACATCTCAATGTCCCCTCCCACTTCCGAACCAGACACCTCGTGGAGGGGAAGGAGATGCCCTGACGTCCAACAAAGGTGGTCTCTACTTTCCTGCCTTCTGTTTGGGATTTGGGAGCACACCAGGCACGCCCCCAGATGTCCTCCCTCTTGTTTCCACCTGCAGAAATCCTTGTCTGCTTGCGAGGCTTGGACACACACTGGCTCATCTGTAATGCCTCCTTCCTCCCCCATGTGGGCTTTGGGGACAGCAGGGCCTGGCTCAAGCTTTCCAGCCGCAGGTGGGGACTGTGAGCCTCTGAGAGCAACCCTGGACACACCCAGCTCTGTGTCTTCCTCCCTCACGCCCTCCCTGCCCTGGGTGCTTCATAAGCCCAGACCGCCATTCATGATGAAAACCACAATCGTGGCAGCACACTGGCCCCTGTGAAGGGCCAGACATGGAGCTCCACGCTTTACAGATATCATCTCGTGCCATCCTCCCTGCAGCCCTGCCAGCTGGCTATTATTAGCACCATTTATGGAAGCAAGGCTCTGAGACGCAGAGGGAGGACTTGCCCAAGGTCACCCCGCTGCTGTGTAAAGCGCCAGGACTCCGGGCCAAGTCAACGTGTGACTCTGAAGTTGGTCACACCCTGTCCTCTGGAGCAAGCTGTCTACCAGGACAAATTAGGGGGACACTCAGTCTTCTGGAGCAGACCTCATTCTGTACATTCAAATTCAGGAATTTGAGGAAGCTATATTACCTAGCGGTTACAGGGCAATATATGCAAGTAAGGTTTAAAAGAAGACAAACAGAAAAAATAGGTGGGGCTCCATCATGGGTGAATTCTGTCCCCTTCCAAATTGCTATGTTGGAGCCCTACCCCCGCATCAAAATATGACTGCATTTGAAAAGAATTTGAAGAAGGGATTACGTTAAATTGAAGCCTTTATGGTGAGCCCTAATCCACCCGACTCGTATCCCCTAAATAGAGAAATTCGACATACAAAGAGACACCAGGGCTGACCCCACAGAGAGCAAGGGCCACATGAGGGTGCAGTGAGAAGGGGACCACCTGCAAACCAAGGGGAGAAAGCACAGAAGACACCAAGCCTGCTGACACCTTGATTTTGGACTTCCAGCCTCCAGAACCGTGGGACTGTACGTTTCTGTTGCATGAGCCCCCGGGTTCGTGCTATTTTGCTATGGTTAATCTAGCGCACCGATACTGACGTCTATTACACATAATATCCTAATATATAAGAAGTTCCTAGAAATCCCTAAGAATAAAGATCACCAGAGTAACATTAAATGTGGGCAAGGAATATGACAGATATTCACGAACAAAGAAATACAAATAGCTCATCAACATATGAAAAGGTGCTCAACCTCATTCATGAGGAATTTAAATCTCCTGCGATATCATCTTATGGAGTAGACAGAATCTGTTTGCTCACTGCTGGCAGGTCTGTGGGAGAGCGGGGAGGGGCTCTGCAATGTTGCTGGTGGGAGCGTCAATTACCCAAGGCAACTGGCCGACACCCGGTGGGAAGAAAGATGGAAAGAAGGAAAGAGGGGGGAGGAAGGGGAAATGAAGAGGGAAAGAAAGAAAAGGAGGGAGTGGAAACATAGGGAGGAAAGGAGGAAAAGACGTGTATCTGGAGTCAGTCGAACCAGATTCAAATCCCTGGCCCGGCAAGGCGGTGCACGCTGCTGAGATGCTGAGCTCCACAGGCTGGGACCCACGGGGAGCCTGGGTTCAATTTCCGGTTCGACCTAAAGGCTGGGCACAGGGCCACGTGCAACTGGGGAGGCTGAGGCAGGAGGACTTGAGCTCGAGGATGATCCGGCAACAGAGTGAGATCCAGTGCAAAAAAGGCATGGTGGACCAGCCAGTGGCATAGTGGCTGGGGCAACCAGTTCTCACATGACTGACTTTATGGTTCAAGTCCCGGATCTGACAGCTTGAAAAACACACTGGGTGAGCCAACAGGCGGCATAGTGGTTAAGGTACTGGGCTCCCATGTGGACAACCACAGTTCAAGTTCTAACATGGCGGCTTGAAACTCACACTGGGCATGTGCATGTGTATGACCAAAATCCTGAGAGGAGAATAGAGGAGAAGGGATTGTGGCATGGCCAACTCTTGAACCCCCACCGGGGGAGGGTGATTTCTCACTTTCTGTCTCTCTTTCTCTCTCAATCTGTGTCTCAAAAAAATAAAAAAAAAAGAAAGAAAGAAAGAAAGAAAGAAAGAAAGAAAGAAAGAAAGAAAGAAAGAAAAAGAAAAACACACTGGGCACATGTATGTGTATACCCAAAATCGCAAGAGGAGACCAGAGGAGAAGGGAATGCAGCATGGCCATTCCCCCAGGGAGAGGGCATACTTTCACTTCCTCCCTCTCTCCCTGGGGAGTGCACACACCCTGTGCAAACTAAGCAACAAAACAAAACAAAAAGAGGCATTATAGCATGTGCCTCTTATCCCAGCCAGGAGGCTGAGGCAGAACCACTAGGATCCTGTAAGACCCTGTCTAAAAAGAAAACTATCCCATCCCTGCTACTTAGGGGTCCTAAGCTCTTTTTTTTTTTTTTTTTCTTTTTTTTGGAGAGGTTTTTGCTATAGGGCGCGTGCGCTCGCCAGACAGACAGAGAGAGACAGAGAGATAGAAAGCAGGAAATCACCCCCCAGGGAGTTGGCCACGCCGCAATCCCTTCTCCTCCATTCTCCTCTCGGGATCTTGGGCACGCACGCACATGCGCCCGGCGTGAGTTTAAGCCGCCGGGTCCGGGACTCGAACCGCGGTCGACTATGTGGGAGTCCAGCGACATAGCCATTATGCTAACTGCTGGTCCCAGGGGTCCTAAGCTCTTGAGTGAGCTCCTTACTTTGCCTGTGCCTCAGTTTCCCCACCTATAAAAGGAAATGAGCACAGCACACAGGGCTACGTGGACGGCACTAGTGCTGTCTGTCCTTACTGTCCCCGTGGCCCTCCTCCGAGGTGCCAGCCAGTGCGCGGTCTCACACTGGTGGATTTTGTGCTCCTTTGCTCGTTCTTTGCCTCTTTCAGCCAAGTGATTTACCAAATCAGTGACTAAATTGGATCTGATGTCGCTGACGGCTATCACGGTACTTCGCTTTTCACATAAATAAATTTTCGGGAATTGGATAACACCCATTGTGAGATCCGGAGCCCTGAGTTTTGGCTTGGAACTTACAGGCTCTTCACTTAACCCAGTCAGTGTTTCGGGCTGCCGTCATGTTGAGAAGTCGAAGATGACGCTGGCAGCCGCTTCTGCTCCTTCCCTTCCCCACCCTGAAGGGGCACCGGGCAGGTGGGAAGGGGAGCGTTTGCCGGCGCCGAGGCTGGCAGTACCGGGTGGTGCAGTGACGCTGGCAACGTCTCCATCACAAACCGGACTGGGAAGTAGACGCCTCTCCCGGGAGCCTCACCTGCTGCGGGAAACTGGCCTTGGTGCCGGAAATGAATCCGTGCAGGCTTGTCCAGACCTTGCAGATCTCCCTGCTCCGAGTAAATACTCCCTGGTTCGCATGAAGGAGCCCCCTCTCCAGTGCCAAGGACATTATGGTTTAGACGCGGATCCACCAACCTCCCAGCCTGCACCCAGCTCCTCACTCTGCCCTCACTCTCCTTCTGCAGCTCACCCCGTCTGCCACCTCCTCTGCTGTTCCTACCCCCACCACTAACAATCACTTCCTGCTGTGCACCTGCCTCACACCTGGCACTTGGCTTTGTTTTCTTCTCTTCTTCTTTTGCAATAGCCCTACAGGCTAAGTACTATGCTCATCCGTTCACAGCTTGGGACACAGGCTGGGAGAAATGAAGTAGACTTGGCCACTGTCAATACCTATGACCAGCAGAACCACGCTTGGAGCTCAGACCTTCTGACCCCTGAACACGGTGCCCAGCCTGTGCCACAGTACCCCCAATGCTGGTGGGGACCTCTCGAGTTAAGCAGAGTCACCCCAGAGAGATGGAGGATCTAATTAACCCTCCCACGTCCAAATCCCACATGGCCAACTTTAACTGACCCTCCATCTACCACCCTGACACCTGGCACGATGATCACGGATCTCCCCAAGACCTTGGGAGAACGTGGTCCTGGCTCCCCTGACTCCTGGCTCCTTGAGTCTCAGCCCTCCAGGCTTTAGGACTCACGTTCTGTCATGGCTCCCAGGGGAGTTCCTCCTTCCCCTCTGCCTGGTCTGTAAGGCGGACATTGTATTCTTAGATTGCGAACGCCTCTAATAAGGGGAATAGAATGATCAGTTATTGAGTACCTCGGATATGCCAGGCCTTGTGCTATGTCCATAATACACATTAATGATGTCAGTGAGGCAGGCATAATGACCGCCTTCTGCAGATGAGGAAACTGAGGCCAGGGAAGTTACGAGACATGCCAGGGCCCTACGGCACACAGAGGAGAAGCTGGAATCGAAACCCAGGTCTGCTGTGTCTGCTTGGTTCCAAAGCCTCTGGGCCCTTTATCCATGGCTTTGCCTCTTGCAGTAAATGCTTAATAAATATTTGGCCTCTTCCCGCTACCACACGAGACTGTTTCAGGGTAGGGTGGAGCACATCTGTCTAGCATCTGCTTTCCTTTCAAACTAATGTTCCATCCGCCCCGACTCCATCGCTTTGCTGTCCTTTAGACACGCTGGCAGGCCTCTCAGCCAGGGGACTCCTGAGCGCTCAGCCTCGTTTGTTCTCCTGTCACCGACGGGGCATTTGGAACGAGCACTCGGCCATGTGAGCAGCTGCCTGGGCTTCCTCCTGGTGAGGCCCAGCAAAGGGGCTGGGAGGGGGGCGCATGGGCTCTGGGCAGACGGGGTGCTGTTCTGGAACTTGAGCAGGTGTCCACAGGCCCGGAGTAGATAGCGGTCCTGGGCAGGCTCCCTCGCTCGCATGTTCCGGCACTAGCTCCAGCAAGCTGCCCAGTTTCCTCGTCTGCAGCCCGGGGATGAAAACGGGGCCTGTTGTATACAGTGGGTGTCCTGTGATGCTTGTCCCTCCCCCTGCATGCCAGCGAGGGCTGGGAGGGCCCATGGAGACTCTAGGTGGAGAAAAGGAGGGAGCCAGTGTGGAAAGAGGGAGGAGGGCTTTAATTTCTCATCTGGGTGCTTGAGCTAGGAGTTCACTTATATCAGGCGCACCCTAGGAAGCGGCACCCCGGTGAGACCCAAGCCTCTGCAGCTGCTCCCTGCACCCATGAGGGTTTCCTGGAGCCCGTCTGGAGCAGGGGTACATGGGTCACGGCCGCCTTCCATCCCCCAGGCCCAGGGGACTTCCAGGAACAGCCACCCCACCCTGTAGATGTCACCCACCAGGCTCTCTGCTCCCAGCCCTCAGAGCCATCTCCCGCACTCCACGGGTCAGGAAGACTGTTCGGAGAGACGATGGTTCTGGGAGGACACTGTGCAGGGGCTGCTGGCCCCAGGCACAGCCAAGAGCCGAAGTTCAGTGGGGAGACCACGGGCTTGGCTCCCCTCTCAGTGGGTTATGACCGCCATGGCTGGAGTAGCCGTGGTCACGGTAAATGAGCACACTGTGCCAGGCACTTCTCATGTAGTCCACGCCATAACCCTTCCCAGACCTTGAGAGCAGGGACCGTAGGATGCCTATGTTACTTACTGGGAAAGAGAAGACCCCTCCGGAGGGAAGCACACCAGCCAGAAAGGGGTCCCCCAGCCAGAAGCTGGAGCCAGGTGTGCCGTGAGTCAGCCGGCTGTGCCTCTCACCGGGAAGCCAGGCCAGGAGAGCAAGCCCACCCTCACGGACGGCGATGTCCTCACGGTCTGCGCAGGCACTATGCCGGCTGTCGGAAGTACTTACCTTGCTGTTCTCTCACTCCCTCTACGAAGCAGATTCAGCCCACTTTACAGAGGAACTCACTGAGGCACACAAGGCTGCCTGGCCGGCTCAGCACGAAAGCCAGGTTCGAACTCCGGTGCAACCAGACGGCCAGAGTTCTTCTGCTTGGTTGTAATGTCTCTTAGGCAAACTTGGCGAAATTCCTGGTGAGAAGTAACCATTTTCCTTCCATCTCTCCCTCACCCTGCCCTTCCCACGTGTTATTCACTTTCTGTCCACGCTGGGGGATCCACAATGCTTCTGAACTTGTCCTCTGAACATCCAAGCGTGGCAGATTCGGATGTTTAAAGGGGCAGAAGGGACGCACGAAAATGCCACCTGTTAGAGTATTCCATCAGCCTCGTTTAGAATCCTCCATGGCTGCCCATAGCCTGCCTCTCCTAGAATCCAAACTGCACCCTAGCTGGGGATGACTTCGGCAGGTAAGTCCAGCCTGAACTTGGCCTCACTTGCTGATCATGCGTTTCCTGGGTACATTTGTCTCGGGGAACGGTGGGTCCAGCCCTGTGCTGGCACCAGGGTACAGGGTCACCGGAGCAGAGCAGCCCTGTGGAGCTCATAGTCTGAGGGCCGCAGCGATGGCGCTGTGTGCTGGAGCTGCGACGGGCTGAGGAAAGAGGCAGGCAGCCCACAGACCCCAAGGCTGGGACCTGTGACCCAGGCCCTAGGGTCAGAGGGGCGCCTGGGGGAGATGCCACCCTGAAGAATGAGGGGAAGGGATGGTCCTCAGGACCCCTTCCCTGTGCACACCCACCTCCACCTCCCCACAGCACACCCACCTCCAAGCTCTGGCAGACGCCCCACCTCCTGTTCTCCTCCAGACCCCCTGGGCCACCGTTCCCACAGCTCTCTGTGCTGCTTATCTGCCAGGACCTCCAACTCCAGGCCACCTGTCCTGCCCGCACAGCCCTGCTGACCTCCCACCGCCCCTCCCTCGGACTCAGGAGCGTGAGGCTCAGAGAGGGACATGATTTGCTCAGGGTCACACAGTAAGTAGCACAAGAAGGATTTTTTTTAATAGACTTTTGCTATAGGGCAGTGCACTTGCTAGAGAGACAGAAAGCAAGAAATCACCCCCTGGGGTGACGGCCATGATGTAAACCCTTCTCCTCCGGTCACCTCTTGGGATTCTGGGGCACACACACACACACACACGCACACACACGCGCCTGACATGAATTTTAAGTCATCAGGTCCAGGACTCGAACCGGGGTCAACTACATGGGATTCCAGTAATGTAACCATTATGTTGGTCATCTGCTGGTCCCAGCATGAGGGGGATTTGAACACATACCTCAGGGCCCTGGAAAAGGCAGAAATTGAGAGTGAGAGATCGTAAGTCGGAGGGGTCCCAAAGGCCAGGGCAGGGGGATACCCAGCACACTCCGAGCTCGGGCAGGCAGGGCAGACTCCCGGAGGTGCGGTGACAGAATGCCATCGGGGGCCAGCAGACACCTGGGCTGGCTCAGATGTCCTGTCAGGAGGATATTAACCAGCCGTCCATCCAATTAGGAGCCAGTAATTAAAATTCATCTTCCTTCCTACTGCACAGTATTAAACCACAAACACTTCATTATATGCCTCTTACCTCGCTGATTTGCATAAATGGGAAGAAACACTTACCACGGGCAACGCTAATTAATGCCCGGTGTGCTGAGGCTTAGTGGCCTTTCTGCAGCTTCGGCTTCGGCTTGGGCTGAAAGTGAGTTCTGTGCAGAGCACGGGCATGACGGGTGCCTCAGACGCAGGTGGAGGGGGTCAGACTGGGGGGGTGCAGAGATGCTGAAGGGTTTCAGACTCAGCCCTGCCCTCAGGAAGTCCTCAGGCTGATGGGGGACCCACTGAGCTTGCCCTTAGGGAAAGATCCAGGCTAAGGAGGGAGAAACAACCCTGCACAGGGTTCCCTGGCCTCTGGCCTCTGCCCTCAGGAAGCCCACAGTCTACTGGCACAGAGTTCTTGCTCGGGGCCAATGCGAACTCTGATAGAGGAGACCCTAGGGGAGCCTGAGTCAGAGAGGAAAACTCCCCACCCCTGAAGCCATCCATCAGAGAAGCAATCTGATGGAGTGAAAGCATCATGGCGTTTGGAGTCAGGCAAAGCAAATATGTGACCCCGGCAAAGTTACTTAACCTCTCTTAATTGCAATTTCCTCATCTGCAAAATAGGCACTTAGCATCCCATTAGTGGCTGCAGCGGGAGGAAGGCGAGCTGGACTTGCAGTGTTTCTGAAGACCAGTCTTACCGAACTTGTGGGCCAGGCCTGGCCAGGAAGCAGGCGGCAAGAGCAGGCACGGAGAGAGGACGGCAGTGACCACCAGGCAAACGCCCCTGCTTACAGAATCCCCAGGCTGGAGGCCGTGGTGCAGGGCAGGGAAGAGAACACTCACTATCTACAGCCCCGGGCACAGGGCCATGGTATCAGTACGACAGGACCTTGAGCCGATGCGGCAGGGCTGCCTCCACGCAGGGAGAGGTGGGGGTGGGGGGTACTGCAAGGACTAAGAGAACCAGGCGAGTCTGGACTTGCTGCAACCAGGTCCTGCTCCAGCCCGGGCCAGGGGATATAGCGAGGTGGAGTTAGCGCTCCAGAGAGCCATCTAGAAGCTACATGGCCCCCCAGCAGAGAGGGGCAGAGAACAGAGGCGGGGAGGAGGGCCTGGACGGGGAAGGCACAGAAGCAGGCGGGCCGCTCAGTGCTGTTTGCGGTCTGTCCTTCGGGATCTCAGTCCCCCAGCTATCCCCAGCCCCACACCTGCCACTCCTGGGCCTGCTGGCCGTGCTGTGGTTCCTGGGCTCCGGAAACGTGGCGAGGAGAGCCTCCGCACTGGCAGTTAGGGGACCCTAGAGCTGCTTGAGATCTTCCCTAAGCTTTCTTTGTGAAACCTTTCTCAACTTTCAAGGAGACAGGCTGCTCGGCCTCCCCCCACAGCCTCAGTACAGGGGGTCATTACGAGTCCCTGGGGGCCCAGCAGAGCGACCTGGGTTGAGGGCGGAAGCTGTGGCCTTGGTCTCGCTTTCTGAAAGAAACAGCTCTCGGTCTAGGACCCGGGGGGCCGGTGCTGGAATCCCAGCACTGCCACCTGCTTGCTCTGCACCTTGAAGCTTGTCCCTCACCCTCTCTGAACTGGTTTCCTCATCTGCAAAGAGGACAGAAGGGTGAGATGTGAAATGAGTGTGAAGTGGGAGGTGTGCAGCACGTGGTCAGGGCCTCACCCAGCCTAGTTTCCATCCTTCCCTGACAGTGGCCTCCTTAACGGTCCACAGATACAGGTAGGCCCCGACTCTGGGAGCCAGCCCACCCAATCGGAGCAGTCCCCGGTAGAAGGGCAAGGCCAGGCAAAGCCCAGCCCTGCACACAGGGTGGAAACTGGCCTGCCACGTCGGCATGGTGCCTGCAAGCCGCCCAGGCCCACTTACTCGGATTAGTTCCAAGCTGGGTAAGTATTTACACAGGCTGCCAGGCCGGTGGTACATCATAATTATACATGATATGTATTAATACTTCACCTTTCACTGGCTCTGCATCTGGGCCCGTCAAAACACGTACCAACATCGATCAATTAGGCTCCTGGCTCCCGACGACCACACTTATTAGCTTCTCTATCCTGCACCCAAGGTCACTGCCCAGGCCTCCTGGGAGGCTTAGCCCGCGCCTGGTGCTGGCCTTTAGCACTGACAGCGGGATACCAGTTTGCCCCGTCCGGCCTCTCCAGCCCCCGCCAGGCTGCGCCATGGCTTCCCATTGGCCCCCAAGCCCCCGTCTTCCTTGATTTCAGGGTTGCCAGCATGGCCTCTAAGCCCTATAACCTGCTGGGCCTTCTGTTCGGCGCCCCAGGGTTTTTGGACACCCCGAGCCCTGCAGGTGCCATGCCCTTCCCCTTCGGAGCTCACAGGGTTGCCCTTGGAGGAGCGGCTGAGCCTGCCAGATGGGGCCCTTCCTCTGTCGGCTCGACAGCTAGTGGCTGCTGAACCCCGAGAAGGGCCAAGAACATCGTACAGATGCTAGGTGACCACTCCCATGGCATCCTACGTAGGGCTCGTCTCCATTTCACGGAGCAGAGGCTCAGGGCAAGTAAGGGACCATCCAAGGTCACGTGCCCCAAAGTGGCAGAGCCAGGGCTGACAGGTCACTGGCTAGAGAGCTTCCATGCGAGGGTGAGCATCCCTCAGGGTCGCATGCTGTGCTGGGCGTAATGGGCAGCCCTGACCTCAAGGGGCACAGTGGGGGAGGGAGCGTGGAGCGCGAGGAAACTGAGAACAGGAAGCAGCCTGGTCCCAGGGAGACATGGAGTGGTTTCTGGGCTAGTGTGTGGGAAACAGGGAGGGAAACCTGAACCATGTGGCTCAGAGGAAATGGAGCCCAGGGAACCGCCACTCGCCCTCACCCCTCTCCTCCCACCAGCCCTCTTTCCTCTTCTTCCCTTCCTTTCCTAGAGGAGGGATTCCCGGAGTCCTTTGAGACTGATTAGAATCTGCAAAGGCCCTGGAGGACTGCCTGGAGGAAGAATGAATCTAACAGCCCTGGTCTCTTGACTTCAAAAATGTGTGGAGAAATGAAATCAAAGCATGAGTTTATTTTGATGCAAACAAATTTGAAATCCACACACACGATGTTTCATAATATGCATTTTCCACAAGCCTTTTGAAGCCCCCTCATATCAGCCTCAGCTGGGACCTGCAGGAGGTGTGGAGGAACTTTGACCTGGCCACCACCTGCCCCTCACGGCCCCTCAGAGTCCACCATAGGCAGTGACAGGAAGCAGCGTTCTCAGTACCAGATCCCATGGCAGGCCCAGCACAGGGTCAGAGGGTGACAGGGCGGGTCCCAGCATCCCCGAGTCAGCAAGGCCGGCGGCTGCTGACAGCTGGTCTCATCTACGTTCCTCCACAGAGTTTGTGAAGATCGAGGAACTGCGACTGTGAATCGGCACGTTTGGATGTGGCAGGGGGATCCAAAAACAGGTGTAAAAGGGAGTAGGGGTTGGCAGGCTTTGAAAGGGGCGATGGTGTGCTCAAAATAAGGGAGTCAGAGTCTATCAAAGGAAAGCCTCGGCAGGGAGGCCATAGGGAACAGTGGGGTCTGTGGCGAAGTGGCTAATGCAAGCGCTACCTGAAGGTATACAGTTAATAAAGACATAGACAGTGGACCGTGTATGGCTAGTGCGGTATCTGCACGTGGCCTGTGGACCACGCAGGTGCCAGCTCAGGTGGCAAGAACGTGACGTAGACCACACTATAACTAAGAATGGACAGGCACCGATGATGAATCACAGCCTGACCCTGGCGAGGCCCTCCCTGCTCTAGGCCCCAGTGCCTCCATGAGCAGCTTGTGGACTGAGGTAAGGTGGGACAGTCCCGGCAAGTGGGCAAGGATCCGCAGAGGCCGTGTTGGGGGAGGGGAGCAACGTGCCAATGGGCCTCAGTCCCTCTGGAACCCCAGTCCATGCCCCGGCCCCTTCCTTCATGGGGCCCCAGTGGGAGAACATGCACCTCCCCGACCCTCAGCTGCTCACCTGCAAGGAGGGGTCCTAACACCTGGTTCATAGGATGGTGAGGTTAAGGGAGAAAACGCCACTCGGCCCCTGGCTCAGAGTAGCACTTCCCGGGGCGGTCCTGTTACTAGCAGGGACAAGGCCTCGTGCTTCCTTCCCAGTGGTGAGCAGAGGCGCCAGGGCTTGGCCGAGCTGGGTGCCCGGCTCTGTGGCAGGGCCTGTGGCTACACTGTGCCTGCCAGAGCAGCTCTGAGCCCCGCCCGTGCCCTGGCTGGGCCTCATCTGCTGAGAAAGGACAAGATGCTGGCGTCGGCCTTCCGAAGCCCATTAGGGCTGTGTGCGCACGGTAATGGGACGGACAGCCTGAGAGGACAAAGCCATCCATAACTGTTCCAGTTTATGCTGAAGCTGAAACGATGCCCAGGAACAGCCCCATCACTCCCCCACCTGTCCGCTACCCATGCCTATCCCAAGTCAGCGGAGACCAACAGGAGCAAAACCTCAGGACACCTTCTCCTTCCGGTGCCCTGCGGAAGCTGCCGCTGGTGCTGGGCAGGGCCCAAGTGCCCCCGGGGACTGGCGCACCGAGCCCCACCCTGATGTCAGCCTTGCTGGCCAGCAAGTTGAGAGCGATCAGTCGGTCAGACCGTGCATGGCGCCATAGCAGTGGGGCAGGGCAGTGCTAGGCTCAGTATTAACTCTTAATTTTTAATGTCTACTCTGCTAGATCATTGCTTATGTTTCTGTTCCAAGGAACTGAGGTCCAGAGTGGCTGAGGAAGCCAAACGGGGCCACACAGCCACCAAATGGCAGAGCTAAGACCAGAGAGTGGGACCCATATCAGGAAGTGGCATTTTGTTCTGAAGAGCTCCTGTAGTAGGGACGTGGGAGCTGTCTTTGGTGACCTTTA
The DNA here is from genome assembly GCA_026018925.1 of Tupaia tana. NCBI lineage: Eukaryota > Metazoa > Chordata > Mammalia > Scandentia > Tupaiidae > Tupaia > Tupaia tana. The sequence continues at coordinate 87,225,418 of JAKSZU010000007.1, read as the reverse complement.
TGGGGATGCATAAGGACAGGACCTTCATACCCTCTGCATTGCCAGAGGCCACTGTCACTGCATAGCTAGTGACAGTGTCAAGTCTGCAATCTGAAGAAGAGCCAGACGATGCCGACGGTCCACCCCTTTAGTTCCCCCTTCTCCCGCCAGCTCTTTACCAGCACAGTCCCATTCAAATGTCACCTCATCTTGCAAAGGCATGGATGCTTGGCTCGCTTTCCAGATGAGGAAATCAGGATTCAGAGAAGTCAAGCGACTCATCTGGGCTCATACAGCATCTAAAAAGCCATACTGGACTCGGCTCAAGACTGTTTTGCACTGAGTCTGCGGTCTCTGCTTTCTCAACAGCTTCATCTCAAACATCGTCTCCACAGGGATCCGCCCTGCCCCACCCATCCTGCAGACCCAGGCCCAGATCCTGGAGCCACGCGTGGCACCCTTCCTGGCTCGGCCTCCGCCTTCCCTGCCGGAGTGCGGGAGTGCCGTGGGCGGATGCCGTCAGTCCTCCGACGAGTCTGGGATGGCTGAGTGAGTCCATTCATCCCCCCAGTGAGCGTGTGATGGGCACCTATAAATAAACGCCAGGCCTGGTGCCAGGCCCTGCAGATACAGCACTGGAGAAAAGTCCCCCCCCTCACGGTGCCCTCCCCCAGGCAGTGATTAAGTGTGAGAAGAACAGTGCAGCGGGCTCAGAGGCTGCAGAGTGATGAGGGGTGCCCTCACTCCCCAGTGCCTGTGGCAATCGCGGCTGAAACCTGTGGATAACCAAGAGTGACCCCTTTCACCTCAAGATTGTCCCATTAGGATGACAAACGATACGGTCACCCTCGTGATAGAAGATGCGACCAGGCTAGCTTCAGTGAGGTGGGGCAGAAATCTCCACGAGCTTCTCCGTGTTTCCTGGGCCCTAGCAGTTAACGTGACTGCATCATGGTCACATGTCCTGGGCCGCTGGCAGGCATGCCACAGGCTTCCCGTGAACCCCTGCCCCACAGTGTAAACTGCTGTCAGCAAACATCTGCCCCCTCCCCACCAGTCGTGGGTGGTGACCCCTGCCCCTCCCCACAGGTGCAGACCTGCTTTGAACACTGGAATATGTGTGCAAGTGCCACGGGCCCCTCTGGCCCCCCAAACTCCAGCTTAGACTCCGTGCAAGATCTCCTGTCACTCTTCAGCAGGCTGAGTGTAGACGGGCCAGCGGGGGCCCAACAGGGATCCAGGAGACCGCGGAGACACAAAATGGAGACACAGCTGGGATCCCTGGGCTGCTGCTGGGCGTGAGTCACCCAGGGGAGCCTCCAAGCAAAAATAAGTGAATTTGATTTTGCGTGAGCCAGAACACACTCTGACTGTGTTCCATGGCCAAGCCCTTGGGTTTGTCATGGCAGTGTTAATTACCCTGACTATGACTGAGGAAGTGGCCAGTGAAACCCTCTCACGAGGGAGCGGTTGGGCAGAGGCCAGGAGGAAGTGAGGGATGATCCCAGTGCAGAAGGACAGAGCATGCGCCAAGGCCCTGAGGCACTCGGGTCTCCAGGGAAGTCCAGTGATTCACGATGGCGGAGTCACATCCTTCCCCACAGAGAGACTGCTCAGGTCAAGCCCCCTGCCTGAGCCTTTGATGGTTCTATGCAAACTGGGACGGCCACTGGGCCTGCTTTCCTCCCGGCAGCACCACAGTGGGTGGCTGCTGTGACAATGGAAGCGAGAGGGCTCTGGCCACACTCACCCTGGCCGGCAGACCCAGAGTCTAACTCTGAACAGCCCGGCAGGCACTGGCACTTGGTGAGACCGTGGAGACCGTGCCCTGATGGAGCAGTGAGATTGCAGGGCTGGATGGTGGTGGTCCTGAGTTCAGGGCTCTCGGCTTCCTGGGAGCCCCGAGAGGTGTCTTAGACTCTGGAATACAGCAAGGAGAGAAGAGCCACTGTTTGTGGAACTGCCTGACTTGAATCTGTATTTATAGACCAGTCCTCACCTGGCCCTCGAGCAACTTCAAGGAGGACCTGGTCGCATTGCCTCCAACACCTGTGGCTAGAACAAAACCCTGGACGAGTACATCCAGTGCTGGGCACAGTGAGGCACACAGTAGGAACGCAGTGAACCCTGAGACCCCTACCGAGCACCACGGCAGGAGGCACGGCCCCATGTGCACTGCCTCCAGCCCTCCCAGCCTCCCACAGGGCAGCTGTTATCCTTGAAGAAGCTGAGGCTCAGAGATGCCCAGGCCTCGCTCAGCAGGAGTGTAGTGGGAAATCCCGCCACCAGCCTGGTTCCGAAGCCCAGTTCTTGCAACTGCACACATGGGGACGTGAGTTAGCGTGGTGATCACTACCCTAGTGAGGCCCATGCCCGCGTTCTGCTCAGAGCCTCATGCCCAGCTCTCAGAGCTCTCAGAACGCTCTTGGACAGTAGACATCACGACTCCCATTTCACAGATGACTCACCCAGGTCACGATGCTGCAACACGACGAGCCAGATGGAGAAATAAGAACTGACGTCAGGGTCCTACCTGCAGAAACCTTTGGAGAGGCACCTCAGACTGCCAAGACTTGACCGCCGTACAGAGACCGATGGGGCCACAGTGGGGCTGGCCTGCCTCTGAGTACCCAGGGGAGAGCGGTCAGGCTGGCGGGGTGTCCGGGGGCTGCAGAGTCAGGATACACTGCCCCTTATTATCAGCAACATTAGCTGCGCGATGCCGATGCACGACGCGCGATGCATGAGCGGCCACGGCATTGACACTAATGATTAGCACAGCCACGAGCTGGAGCCTCTGAACCATGCAGGACGCCTGCTCCCCCTCCGTGCTTGGCATGTCTGCCACGAAAAGCCCACTTGGGTCTGTCCCTGAAGCTTGGGGACTGTTCACTGAACACCATGCACTCCCTGATACCCCGCCTCTCCACGTTCATTGCCCTCGGTGGCCACATACCCTCTTGCAGGCTGTGAGTCCGTGTCCTGGCACACACTTGGCCCAGCTGGTATCCAAGGGAGGGAGCAGTAGGGGGACCCAGCACACAGAGCCCTGAACCGCGCTCTGGGTCCTTGGCCTGCTGGCATCTCTGGGACTGGCCAGAGCACTGGCATGCTCGCCTTGCTGATGCTGTAAGAGCCCGTGCACACTTAGTTCAAGCACGGGGTTTACGCTCCAGCTTCTTTAATGGGTCTAAAACATTAACTGGTTTGCGCAGGGGGCGGGCAGGCTACTCTGTACTGGAATACAAACAGCCTCGCTCATTCAGGGATAAACGCTCACTCTTTAAGTTATATAGGCTTGTTTTTCCACTTCTTATTTTTATTTCCTCATGTCTCTGAGCAACACCATGGGCTTTGCGGGCAGGGGCCGCGTCCTGCTCGCCGAGGTGCACGTCCCTCCCTCCATAAACATCTGTGCGTGCCTTCTCGGTGCCTGACCTTGCACTAGCCCTGGGACGTAGTGGGGACCAAAGCAGACCTGGCTACTGCTTTGGTGCAGCTTACAGTCTAGTGTTGTGGTCGAGAGTCTGGACTCTGGAGCTAGACTGCCTGTGTTCAAATCCCCGCTTGGCCGCTAATCAGCTGTGTGCCCTCGGACAAGTTAATCACCTCTCTGGGTTTCACTGTCCTTATTTGTAAACACGGAGAGGACAATGGTACTTCTCGCATAGAGCTGCTGAGAATTTCAGTGAGTGGTGTGTAAAGCCCTGGGAGATAGAAGGCACACTGGGAAAGTCCTTACGCTATGGCGTGTTCATAACAATAGCATTATTACTACAGTCTGGTGAGGAATCTGCTGATGAGCAAGCAGACAAACCACCAGGTGAAATCATTAGTGCTAGTGACAAGTGCCCCAAGGGAAGGCTGGATGTGTTCAAAATAGGGAGAAAATGGGGGAAGAAGGCCTTGTCTCCTTAGGGTGGTTGGGAGGGCCTCTCTGCCAGTGCTTGCTATTGAAACTACGCCCTGGGGCGGGACAGTGGTGGCCCGGAAGATCTAGTAAGGGCGGTGACGGTAGAGGGAACTCCAAGCTCTAAGCACACGGGGGAGCCAGCGCAGATTGCGGGAGAGGGAGAGGGTAGGCTGAGGCCAGGTCAGGGGCTTGCAGCTGGGAGGAGGAAGGCTCCAGAGGGATAGACTTCCAGGAGGGGTTTAAGCTGGACGTGCTCTGATCTGCTTTTTTTTTTTTTTTGAGAGATTTTCGCTATAGGGCGCGTGTGCTCCGCCAGACAGACAGAGAGAGACATAGAGACAGAAAGCGAGAAATCACCCCCCAGGGGGGATGGTCACGCCATAGTCCCTTCTCCTCCATTCTCCTCTCAGGATCTTGGGCACGCACGCACACGCGCCCAGCATGTTTTAAGCCACCGGGTCCGGGACGCGAACCACGGTCGACCACGTGGGAGTCCAGCGACATAGCCATTACACTAACTGCTGGTTCCCTGCTTTACGTTTTAATGACATCTCCCTGGACACCAGCAGGAGCTGAGTGTGGAGGGTGAGGGTGGCAGCCAGCTCAGAGCAGCGGGGCGGCTGTGGCAGGCCTGGGCGGAGGGCAGCCTGGGCTGGAGGTGGCAGGGCAATGGCGAGAAGCCAGGTTCGAGGTGTGTCGGGGAGGGGAAACGTTTCCAGAACTTGCTCCTACACTGGACACGGAGAGTGAGGAAGAGGAATCAGGTGACCCTAGTATTATTTGTTTTTGTTTTGGGGGGCACATGCTTTACTTATGACCCTGCCGCTAGCTGTGTGACCTTGAGCATGTCTCTGAGCCTCTCAGAGCCCTGCTTTCCTCCTTCATTAATCAGGGCCGACGCTATCTGGTCCCTCGCAGGGATTAGTTAAACTAAGACTCCAGACAGGAAGGTGCCGTGAAAGAAGTACGGAAAGGCCTGAGGGGCAGGGGGTGCCAGGTCTGAGTCTGGTCCCCCTGGGACTCGGGGTGTCTCTGCCGCCTCGGCCAGAGCCAGTTCTAGTTTTCCCCTCAATCAGACACGGTCAGCCCTGGACCCCACCTGGACCAAAAGGAGGTACCTCTCCCTGAGGGAGTGGGGTGTGGGCAGGGGTGTGGCTGGGCAGGGGTGCGGAGCAGCCTGATCCTTCTCCATCATGGTCCCTCCCTGCTCGGTGCCATGCTCCCTAGAAGGCCCAGGAGAAAGGGCAGGGGCCCGTGCCAGCCTCTCCCAGGATGTGAAGTGACCGGGTCAAGGTCGCCTGCTGAGTCAGAGGAAAGGCCCAGATAGACTCAAGCCTCCCCAGCTCCAGGCCGCACTCGGAGCCACGCCCTTGTCTGAGAGAGCACAGCTGATGGACACCTCCTTTGGGCTAGGCCCATGAATTATGGGACAGATACGGCAAGGGGTCTATTCTTCACCAAGTCAGGAAATTACTGGATATGGAGAAAAACTAGCATTTGATCAGATGACCTCTCTTGCCCTCTATTAGATGGCTATCTAATCAGGATCAGAGACGGTGAGAGATTTGCCCAAGGTCACACAGCAGAGCCAGGTTTACTGCTAAGTCTGCTCTGCTCACCGCCCTGACAGGAGCCTCAAATCTCTCCCCTAAAAGACCCAGCTGGGCTTCTGGACAAAAGAAGAAGAAGAGCCTGGAATTACTCACTGGGAGGGTGAGTAAAGGAGTCACCACGGTCCAGGCCTGTTCTGAGCTCCATCCTCAACCAAGGGCTGTGCTCAGGGGCTAGCTAGCCTCCACCCTCAGCCTGCAGGTGACCCCGCATGCTCCTGAGGACCCTGCACTGCTGGCCGCCCTGGGAGCTGACGTGAGGATGGCCATCTTGTTTTCCCTCCTCACCCCGTGTGGACCTCGAGACATCTGTACGAATTACTGTCCTAGTATGTGTTCCTCCCGTGTTGTACTGGCACAGGTGCGTGTGCACACCAGGTCCCTAGCAGGAAGGTCACCCCTAGGGCCCTCTGTCAGCCACCGTCCCCTCAGGCCCAGAGCCCAGTGCCAGCCGGGTCATTAGGGACTGGACCACCTTGCAGAAACCGGGAGGGGCAGGGGCACTCGGGCGCTGGGGAGAGAGAGGTGGATTTTATGGCGGAATTTTCACATGGTTGGTTTTGCCATTAACTTTGAATGCCTTTGTGGGCCTATAAAGTTCCCCATGGTGGTTTACAGGGAATGTGAATTGAGGAAATTGGTGGCAAAAACAGGGTAATGGGCGGCTTTCAGGTACCCACACGAGGGGCAGAGAACAAAGGCGAGAAGGAGCCATCTCACCTCAAAATCACTCCAATGAGAACTTTTTTCTTAAAAAAAGAAAATCACATAAATTCCTTTGTGTTTCCCCTCAAAATGCTACGTGCTGATGCACAGGCTAGGCTGGGGGGAGTCGCCGGTGCGCAGCGGCGTCTCCGCGTCCTGCTATTTTCTTTTCTGTGCCTTTCTAAATGCTCCAAATGATCTCCAGCTTTCGGGTATTACTTTTGGAATTGAAAAAAAAAAAAAAAAAGACTATTTTTTAAAGTCAGATAATTCAAAACAGCAGGGAAGAATATTCTCCCAGGCACCCATGACTTGCCCATGATAATAAGTCCTCACAGCGGCTCTGGCTCTGCTGTCTGGTTTTGTTCTCACCACCACCCTCGAGTCTGACAGGTGGGGAAACTGAGGCTCAGGAGTTGAACGATTTATTCAAGGTCATGCGGGAAAAAGGCCCAAGGTCAGGAGTTGGGACTTTGCAGCTGGGCATTAGGGAGCCATGGACAGCTTTAGGCAGTGGAGACCAGTCCGATTTGTGATTCGACACGATCAGCAGGGCTGCCTAGAGGAAGAGTGTAGGGTGGAGGCAAGGTAGGAGACAGGAGCAGGCTGTCAGGTCACCCGGCCAGGAGATGAGGCCTGGCCACGGTGGAGGCCGAGACAGAAGTCCTGAGGCTGTACGCCCTGAGCCCAGCCTGGCAGGAGGGCCCGAAGGGTTAAATCGCAGCGCTCAGCGCAGCCGCCTGGCTGGGCGCAAGGACGCATGCCCAGGGCTTCCTCTACAGATGCCCACGTGTCTGCAGGAGCCCTCGAAGCCAGCCAGCAGACATCTGCTGCTCCCAGGCACGTGCAGGGCCAGGGGCAGCTTCCTGACTCCCGTCCCTGAGAGGAGAAGGCCTGGGACGGGCGCTGGGATATCCTGGCAGCCCCAGCTCGGGAGAGGCCAGGCCCTTCGGGAGGGGTTGGGGAACATCTGACCACAGCCTCCGGCTCCCTCATCAGGACACTCAGGTCACGACTGGCCCTTCCGGCTGCCAGGCATCAGCCGCCAGGGGCTGCCAAGGCCACGGGCCGCCCCGCCTGCTGCGCCTCCCATCTGGCTGGGCATTCGTCCCACTGGCTATGAAGCCTTCAAACCAAGCAGTGCAGGGGTCGGGCGGAGGCCTGAACTGACCCATCTGGGAGGAGAGCTAATAAGTCCCCCAATTTGCATATATGCAAACAAGGCTCCACTGTCGGCAGAGCAATTAGCATGGCCTAATGCCTGGCCAGGCCACCAGGATTGGCGATGCCTGGGATTTTATCTGCTGGGCGGGCGCCCGGCTCCGTCTCAGCAGAGGCCTGGTTGGGTGGGTGATGAGTTCCCAAACTGGGCCCCATTTCCCCTTCCAGAGGCCGAGGACCCTGTGCTGTCCGGGGAGGGGTGGGGAGGGCCCAAGGGCCTGGGAAGACTTCCTGGGTCCTGTCTTCCCATCTTTATTTTGAGTAAAGGCAGAAGGGCATTGAGGAGATCAGGGAGGGTGGGACATTCAACCATCCCAGCTCCAATAACCTTGCAGAGGGGAACAAGCCCCAGCTCTGAGTCAGAGAGGCCTGAGTTCTAACCTTGGCTCTGCCACTTGTTGCTGTGTGACAATGGGTGAGTTAATTGACCTCTCTGGGTCTCAGAATTCTCTTTTGTAAATGGAGACAGCACCTCCCACACAGGTTGTTGTGGGGATTAAGAGTCTTACAGGTATCACACTAGATGTAGTGACTGTTCCTGGACATGGAAATGCCCTGCCCCCAGACCTGCTCAGGAGAGAATGAAAAACACAAACTTGTCTTCTGCTTCTCCTGTCCTCACCCTGTTGGTCTTTTGTTCGTTTTCCATCTGAACTGTGCTTTAAATGATGTAAAGCGTATTTCCCTCCAGTGACTTAGAAACAGGGAACAAGGGAACTAGGGCCAGAAAGGTGAGGCGAGTTGCCGAGAGACGTGCCTGGGAGTACCGCGGGGAGTCGGGTCCCGGGCCCCTCCCTGTGCCCTGCCTGGCTCTCCTGCGTGTCGCCCGCCCCTGTCTGCAGCTCCCATGGTCTCCTGCCTGTACTTCCGGGTTCCAGGCCCTTCTCCCAGCCCCCTTCTGCTGAGTGCCAGCTGACGACCAAGCACAGCCGACCCCGCTCAGCCAGAGGACGGAGGTTCCTCTCCTGACTGCAACTTCTCATGCTTTAAAGTCAGCTTTCGTCCTCTTTTGCATCATCGGCAGAGGGTTTAAACTCCGGCTAGCCATCCTCCTCATTAACTAAGACTCATTGCAATAGAGAGAAACTAAGCTAAGCAAGGTCTCAGAGCTTCGAACTTCCCCATACCCCTCGCTGGGCTCCTCCTCACCGGGTGAGACCTCGGCCTCAAGACCTGTCCTTCTCAAAGCCAGTGCCTGACACTTCAGAGGTTCTCCCTTCTAGAAGCTCCCCTGGCTTCCATGTCCTGCCCCAGAATCCGGCCTGCTCCTAGGCGTGTGCGGGGCCAAGGGAAGCTTCCCGAGGCGGTGAAGAAAGTTGAAAGTTTGGGGAAAGAGCTGAGGTCCTGTTCCCTAAGGCTACCCCACTCTCCCCAGGTGGGCTCAGAGGCTTCATAGCTCCACGGGGCTGGGCCTACTGTGTGCTGCCATGCTCGGTCAGGAGAGGCCTCCTGTCCTGAGAATCAGAGGAGTACAGATGCATGGCCTTGGGGACAGACTGAGAGAAGCAGCAGTCCACAGAGGATTATAATCCCGAGTGTAAATGCTGCGACCGGAGAAAGAAGTCTGTGGAAGCTTCAAGGAGGGATCCCCTAGCCAGCCAAGTGCAGTGGTGATCAGGGAAGGCTTTCAGGAAGAGGCGCCCTCTGAGCTGAATCAAGAAGCTATGGCATGAGCCAGAGGATGAGGAAGGGAGGTGTCTAGGCAGAAGGAGCAAGGCACCATGGCTAGGCAGGGACCTGAGTGTCTGCGGATGGGGCAGCAGTGCTGGCGTGCATGTTCTCATGCTGCGCGCACAGGTCCTGCCATGACACTTGGCAAACACGTATTCATGAGACCCCCCAGCTGTCCCCAAAGCGGGCCCGTGACAGCTTGGATTAGGGTATTTGGATGCAGACTGAGAAAAGAATTCGAGCCCGAGCAGCTGGGGCGGTGACCCCAGGAAACAGTGGTGCGGGAGGGGATGAGAGAACCCAATCAAGCCCGTCACCTCTGGGCAACCAGAGCCCGGTAGTGCTGGGCCCCGAAGGTGGGGAGAAGACGTGCTTCCATGGAGCCACCCCCAGGGCTCACCTCAAACCCGTCTGTCCCTGGTTGGTAGCACAGGGCCCTGGTGCTCTGCACTCTGGCTGCCCTGTGCACAGGCCAGGGTCCTGCCTGGAGACACGGGTCCGCTTCACAGTGAGCAGACGGGTGCATAGAAGTGCCAAGGGGCCCGGCTGGGCACCGACAGTCCCATGGGACAAGGCTCAGATCACACAGCGGGACTGCCCCGGAGCCTTCGACCATACCCACCACCCCACACTGCCTGGCGGGGTCCACTCCTAACAGGAGGGCTGTACTTCAGGGCGTGGTGAAACGTGAGGCAGAGAGAGATACTTGGGTATCAGGCAGGAGCAAGAAGTCCGCGAAGGCCGTGGGTGGGGTGCAGCACGCACTAGCCCCCCGGTGTTCCGGCACTGGGGAGGTGCGGGGAGCCCCACTGAACTCTTCCTTCACGGACCAGCCCAGGCAGTGCCTCCCAGAAGCCTGGCTTCTGAGTCTGCACCTAGCTCCCTCCCCCAGTTCAAAGACCACGTATTCCTAGCCTAAACCAGAATTTCTTGTTACTTTCCCAGTGGGAAAGGGAAGAGTGAATTCATGCCTGCGAGAAGTCTTACAAGGCGTCATTGTTCGCATGCATTTGGTTGTACGTGTCACAGTTGTCTTTTCTGAAAAGCATAAACACATACGTGCAACTGGGACCATCCCAGAGAATCCAGAATACATGAACTCTGCACCCGGAGGGATGCATATGGAGTGGTGCTGAGCTCAGTGTGGGAGGACGTGGGTTTAAGGGCCAGCAGGCGGAGTGGCGGCTAAGGTGCTGGACTCCCACGTGGCTGACCACAGTTTGAGCACCAGACCCAAGTGGCCTGGAAAACAAGCCTGGTGAGTGTGCGTGCGTGCCCGAAATCCCAAGAGGAGAAGGGACTGTGGCATAGCCAACTCCTCTCCGAGGAGGGGGCGTGATTTCTCATTTTCCCTTTCTCTGTCTCTCTGTGATGAACACACATGCCCTATGGCAAACAAAAACAAAACAAAATACACATGTGTTTAGAGTCCCAACCAGGACAGCATGCTCACTGGAGTACAGTAGGTGCTTAACAAATGCTTGAGACGACATAGCAGGGCCTGACTCTAACTCTCCAGACTCTGGGCCTGGATCTCTCTGCGCCTCCATCTCCCCTGTAGGAAGAGGGCAGTAATGTCTATGCCTGGGTGTAGCTGAGCCCATTCGTGGAAGGCCTTAGCAGGGGCCCACTGAGCACTCACTGAGCAGTGGCGGAGGGAGCAGCAAGGACTGCAGCAGGCCGAGGTGTGGACTGGCGCCCTGCACTTTACACCTCCGAGTCTGCTGTGAGTATGCCGGGCTGCAGGGGGTGCAGGCCAGGACTCAGTGCCCCAAAGTGCCCTCAGTCACTGAAGGATGGGTGCTGGTGGATGGAACCCCCAGCTTCCCTGTCCCGGGGAGGGGCCACTCTGAGGCGCATCCCACACAGCCTCCCAGTGGGAGCGGAGGCTGCACCCTGTATGGTGTCTCCCTTTTCCCAGCACTCCCCTCCCTTGTTGGGCTTGGGCGGGGGGGGGGGGGTGTCACCCCCAAAGAAACTACCTGCATCCAAACAGGCTCTCAGGCTCTGCTTCGAAGAGAGGCCCTAAAGCAATGAATGCCCATAACAGGAGCAGTAAACCGGACCCAGGCTAAAGCCCTGAGCAGGGAGACCCAGCAGCAGCCCTGTGGCCTCATCAGGATTGACTGAGATAAGCACAGGACAAAGCCTGAGAAGGAAGAAAGTGAGGCCACACGTCCAGTGAGGGATTATTACATTCCCGTGAGATAAGGATCTTAAAGCCCTCCATTCTGCAGCCTGGGTGTGGGGCTCAAGCAGACTCTCAGGCTCTGGTAATCCCGCTCGCTGGGCCTGCCTGGCAATGAGAAGCGTTATCTGCGGTCCTAACCCTCGGGCAGAAGCACGCTTCCCCGAAAGGGGACCGGCCTCACCAGGCGCCAACACTGGGGACCCAGCCGGAGTCCGTCTCCCTCATCGCTAGCTGTGTGGCCTTGAGTTAGTTCCTTAACCTCTCTGTGCCTCAGTGTCTTCACTTATAAAATGGAGAAAATAATAGAATCTAGCTCATGGAGTCTTTAATGCCGATTAAACACATTAATATTTATAAAGCGCTCAGACGAGTGTCGGGCACATGGTAAATACTACATAAATATTTGTTAAATAAATCCCTGCCTTGCTTACCTCAAAGAGCTGTGGTAGGATCACCACAGATGATAAACACATGAAAGCCCTTCATACGTGGCAGAAATCCACGCCAACATATTAAGGTTCTGAGCTCTCTTGGTGGCTCCATCCCCCAGAGTAGCTTCCCTCAGGGGCTTCCCAGTGTGCTGCTCAAGGGCAGGTTTTGCAGGTTCCAAGTATGAGCTGGTGCTGCCCCTTGACAGCTGTGGGGCTTTGAACAAGTGACGCCACACCTTCGGGTCTCAGTTTCCTCATCTGTGAAGCAGGGATCGCAGTGGGTCCTCTCTCCTAGGGTGAGGTGAGTATCAGGAGAAGCTACGTAAGCACCTCGGGCAGCCCCCAGGAAGCTCATGGTCAAGGTGATGTTCTCTCTCCAGCTCCCCAAGTTACTCTACTTCTTTGGGGCTCAGGTCCTCACTGGAATGGGGGCCCCAACACCAGCTCCCTGGGTTGGGGGAGGATGGCGTGGGCTGACGCACTTGAGAGCTTGCAGCCCAGGGCCTGGGGAAGAGCATCCGCCCAGGGACAGCCCTTTTCCTCTGGAAAAATCTGTTGATCAATCTAAATCACAGAGAATCCTCTAATCTCCCAGGCATGGCCGTGGAACTCTATGTAGGATTTCTCTGCCTCGGTGTGATTGACGGAGGCCCCTGTCGGAGCCGGCTGGGTGGGGGAGGCGGCCCTCCACAGCTGCGTCTCACTGCACGCGGTCCCAGGGTGGAGGACCGACACCTGGAGGCCTGGGATTTTTGTGACCTGCAATCCACCCCGAAGTGTGGGCTGGACAGGCCTTCAGGGATGAGGGGACCCTGAGCAGCACGGGCCAACGGCATGTCCACCGGCCATGGCTGAGGAGAAGCCCAGAGATGTTTGTCAAAAGGCTCTGGCCTGCTTTGGCCTAATGTGTTTGCCTAAACGCTTAGTCTCAGATAAGAGGTCTGGGAGATGCGCAGATAGCGCCTGGGAACAATTAACCCTGCCCCGGGAGGGAGCTGGCATCAAAGCTGGACCTTGAGAAGAACCAGACCGGGAGGGGAGGGGGGGTTACAGGGTTTCTGTCCCCGACACTTCCAAAGCCACCTCTACAGGGATCAGAACCTCTCCGGCAGCTCAAAGGGAGTTGGAGATGGCAGCCCCACCCCACCCCCACCTTACAGATGGGAAAATGAGAGACGAGGTGGGGACCAGATCTCTAAACTGCCAGCACAAAGCTCCCCCAGCTAACGGGAGTGCTCGCGTGAGGGCTAAGGGGGTCACAGAACTAAGGTGCCTTTCATTCAAAGGAGTAGCAGGTGAGCCACTCTCCAAGGTGCTTAAACATCCGTTAGGTGCAGGCCACACCTCGGGCCCAGGGCTGCATCTCCAGAGCCTGCACATGTAAGAACTGGGGACGATCTCCCGACTACGAGATTTCTCTCACTTAATTCTCACCTGCAGAGGAAATGTCCTATTATTCTCATTGGACAGTTAGGAAGCCGAGGCCCTCCAAGGAAGGAGACTGGCCTGCATGGTGGCGTAAACTCGTTCAGCTCATAGCAAATGCTTGCAGTGCTCCTGTGACGTGCTCATGGTGAACAGGCCGACGAGCACTGGGCTTCCAGCCCACAGGGGTGAGGCGTGGCTGAGTAGCGAGTATGCTGGGGATGGGGCATCATGCCCAGTGCACGGCTCGCAGAGGGAAGGGTCGTCATTTCCCGCCCTGAGCACTGTGCCACGGTGTGCAGCTGGGGGCGGGAGGTCTGGAGGCCAGAGGTGCAGGGCTGCTGTCAGGTAGAAAGGGCTGCAGATTCCAGTAAGCAACACCACCGAGCTCTCCCACTTACAAACCACGAGTGTCACTGATGCCACTGAGTGATCCCCTGAGGGGCTCAGAGAGGTGAAGGGACCTGCCCAGGGCCTGTGTGGTGAAGCTGGAGTTCGTACTCACTCTGCAAACCCACTGTCTTCTGTCCTACCAAGGAGCTGGGAAAGGCTGGGGACGGGCTGGACCATTAAGAACATGCTGGCCAGCAGAGGTAAGACAGGGCTGGGGCACCCGGCCGGCTCTCTGGGGGCCTCCGGGCTGTCGGGGCTCGGACTCCAGGCCTGGCTCCACCCTCAGCCTCAGTGAATGGGCTTCTAGAAGCCATATCCAGCTTCCCCTCCCCCTTCCTCCTCCTCCTTTATGGAGACGCTAATTTTAGCCGCCACACAGTCGGCCTGAGCTTTTAAACCCGGACTGATTTATGCTTTTCCTTAATTGCTCCAAAAAAGCGCTTTGCATCTAGAGGGAGAGAGAATGAATATAACTCTATTTAGGTTAAAAATTTAAAGCCAAATTCTCACTGGCCTGGCAGGAAGAGAGGAACACACTTAACTCCTTAACTCCGTCCTGGTGGTCTCCCGCCCCTTCTCCCCACTGGAGCTCAGAGCAGGCCCACCACTGCAGGAGGAAGAAATGGGGCGCTGCCAAGAGCCTCCGCAGCCTCTTCAGTGATGACTCTTTAAGGGGCACCCTGGGGCAGCCGAAAGCGCCCCTGAATTCAGCAGCTGTCCCTCACCCGAAGGCGGAGCAGCACAGATCCAGGCTGCGTGTGAGTCAGGGTTCCGACTCCGCAGTTTTGCCAGGGGAAGGGAAAACCCCTCTTTCTCCTCCCCAGCAGCCCTGGGAAAGAGGCAGCCTGGGCTCAGGACCCACTGACTACAGTTCTGTCACAGTCTGGGAGTGAACGCACCCCGGGTCATCTTGGCCATCCTGTGCCTACGGGCTGGGGCTGCCATGGCTCAGACCCGGCTGAACGCTGACCTTCCCAAAGGTCTTCCTCTTCCAAGGCTCCCATCAGGCAGACTGAAAACCTGCCACTGGCATGCCCCGTGGTCAGTGGGGGACCCTAATAGTCACCCAGGCAGGCAGGGGCCCTCTGCCCCCAGGTCTGACTGGAAATCCAGGGGAGATCTAGGGGTTCTGCTAGTCACAGGTCACTGTGGGGTTCACCAGCTATCATTTCTCCCACCCGTCTGTCCCTCCCAATATTAATAAACACATGTTTTGTGCCCAGTACAGCCCTAACTGCCAACAGTACAGACATTCATAAGCCAGGGTACGTCACTAGGGTGAACAGGGAAGCTGCTCTCCTGCATTTCACAGAGCAGGTGAAGCAGGCCACAAAAGGGGCACTTATCGGACAGAGACAGCATCCAGCCCCCCAGTTTCAGGCCTCCTCCCCACCCCCGCCCCTGGACAGAGCACAGGGCTGTCTCTGGGAGGCCGACCACCCCTCCCGATGCACCCCAGCCTCTCTTGTATGCCGGTGGGGCCAGGGACTGCAGGGACCTGGAGGGAAGGAAGTGTTGGTCCAGGCTTTCAAGTAGAAAACACTTCTCTGCTTTCTCATCCCTTTTCTACTGGCTGGAAGGAAGGCCCACGAAGCTCCGGAAGGTGGCAGAGCCATGTAACAGGAGGAGCCTGGATCCCTGCGTCTCTGCCTGGAGAAAAGGCACCACCTACAGAGAACTGGCAATGAACCATCATGTGAGCTAAAAATAAACTTCTACTGGGTTTGCAGCCACGAAATCTGGAGATTTGTTTATTGCAGCAGCAGGTGCTACTGTACCTAATAAAATTACATCTTACAAAGTATCTTTCTATGAGTGAACAGATAAAATCATGTCATTTGGCCCTCATAACAACCCCATGTGGCAGTTCACTGTCACCCCTTTTATAGATGAGAAAATCAGGACCCAGAGAGGTCAAGTAACTGCCCAGTGTCACACAGCCAGTAGGTCTGGGCCAGGATTTGAACCTAGGCCCATATCCATTATCTGTTCACTTTATATGTCTAGCTGGAGGGAATCGCAGTGCAGAACAGGAAGGGGTGATGTCTTGGACTACCTCTGCGTACAGAAGCTGGGGCTGGGAGTTCATCCCTGGGCTACCAGTGTAGTTTCTGTTTTCAAAACACTTGGAGAAGAAAAAAATGAAAATCTGCCTCTGATGCTCCCTCCCCGAGTGGGGAAGGGTCCCCCAGAAGGTCCCATCGCACACCCACAGAGGGCCGCCTCCCCTCATGGCCTTTCCCAGGTGACGCGTTTTCCCCACGACTTGCTGGCTTTCAGACAAGGAGCAGGTGCCATGCAGGAAGGAGGCTGGGCTTCTGCGAGCCGGCTGCCCGGGGTTTGAATCCAGGAGCCAACACTCACTAGCTGTGGACCCTCGAGCAAGCACCTCGGTCTGCCTGTCCATAAAGCGGGGCTAGTCGTGCGTACATCACAGGGCTCCTGAGAGGATGAAGTGATAACAGCAGCCAGCTGATGGCCAGGGCATGCTGGAGCCAGAAGAGCCCGCAGAGACCATGCGGGGGAAGTGAGGCCCACGAGCTGGCTGCGTGGGGGCACCAGGAGGTGGGTGCTTGAGAGCCCTCCTAGCAGTTCTGTTCGGTGCATTCCTCTACCTTTTCTCTGTCTGCCGGTCTCCTTCCCTTGGAGACTGTGGTGCTGGTGTGGAGAGAAGTGAGGAAGGGGAGAAGAAGAGGACGTCCTGTTTCTAGACCCTATGCTCCCCTCAAAGGCCAGACCTCATAGGTGTCCTCCTCTCTTGCTGGGGTGGTCCAGAGCCACAGTAGACAGGACTTTATTATTTTTTTTTTCTTTTTTTTTTTGGAGAGGTTTTTGCTATAGGGCGCGTGCGCTCGCCAGACAGACAGAGAGAGACAGAGAGATAGAAAGCAGGAAATCACCCCCCAGGGGGGATGGCCACGCCGCAATCCCTTCTCCTCCATTCTCCTCTCAGGATCTTGGGCACGCACGCACACGCGCCCGGCGTGAGTTTAAGCTGCCGGGTCCGGGACTCGAACCGCGGTCGACTACGTGGGAGTCCAGCGACATAGCCATTACGCTAACTGCTGGTCCCAGGACTTTATTTTTTAAATTAATTAGTTTTTATAAGAGATTTTTGCCTTAGGGCATGTGCGATCACCAGAGAGAGAGAGAGAAAGGGAGACAGACACAGTGAGAGGGAGTGAGAAGTTACCTCCCAGGAAGGGTGGCCATGCCGCCATCCCCTCTGTCCTCCTCCCGGGGTCTTGGGTGTGCATGTGTACGCACAAGCCACCAGGTCTAGGACTCGAACGACAAGCGGCCACATGGGAGTCCAGGGACGTAAACACGACGCCGTCTGCTGGTCCCAGGACTCAGGCTTTTGCTGTTCAGAGATAAGGCCAGACCCTGGGGCCGCTCTGTCTGAGCAGTCACACTTCCCTGGGCCGTCCGCTCTCTGCTGCTCTGAGTGTGACCTGGCACCTGCCACGGCAGGCTCTCCAGGGTGGCTCCCAATCGACACCCTCTCTCCTCACGTTCGCCCAGAGCTGCCGGCCTCCACCCGTCATCCTGTCTTTCAGCCCGAGCCTCCACCAGGGGTGGCACAGAGCCCGTCCGACTGGGGTGCAGGGAGGTCAGCACCCATGTCAGGCAGTCGAACTGGTGTCCACTAGAGCCCTCTGTTTGTGGGGGGAACGAGAGGGAACACACAGTAGGACCACGTCTGTGGCAGAAACCCTGGGAAGCCTCTCCTGCCTCTCATACCTCCTACCTCCCAGCTCCCTACCCCCGCCTTTGCAAAACTCCCCACCCTGGTGCCCTCCCCGAGGTCCAAGCCCCTGTCGCTCTCTCCCTCCTTCCTGACCCAGGCCCCTGGAGCGAGGGACCCTCCGCGGCCGTGCTGTAATGCTACACTGCTAATAAGATTAGAACATATCTCCCTCCCGCAGCATCGATTCAGAGCACTGATTCATGGCTGCTCCTCGGCCGCTACGAAACGGATGTGCGGGCCGCCACCTTAATCTCTACCGTCTCCTCACTGCCGGGGAATAACTGCTAATTAATACCTTTCTGCCTCCCGACGCCTGCCAGCTTTGAGGGCCATCAATACGCCATGGGCGCCCTGCCACTCGGCCCATGCACCCACACTCACTCGAGGCTCCAGCCCCAGCACAGAGCATCCTGGCGTTCAGGGCGGAGCGAGAGGAAGTGCGAGGTGGGCTCTTGCCCCGCATCACCTTCCTGTAGACACGCAGGTGCGCGAGGAGTACAGCCTAATGCAGAAGTGACCTCGGCAGGCCTCATCCACAAACCGGCCGTGGGGGTTGCCTCTCCAGGCTCGGCCTTCTCATTTGCCAGACGGGTAAAGCGGTAAGACCCACCCGGTAGAGTTCTGCAGGAATTAAACCAGAACAGGTCCGGAACGTGCTCAGTGAGGTCCCCTGCCTCCTGCTTCCTTTCAACCTGCTCTCGGTGCTTGGCCTGGAACATTCGTTTCTCAGGTCCCCCAGGGCCATAGGGACACCACTGTGGGCCAGCTGAGTTTGCATCACTGGCAGCAGGGGACTGAAGGTGACCAATTCCCAGGGATGGGGACAGGGCCAGAGAAGGCCCGTCAGAAGGAGTCATCCGCTCCAGGAGACGCCAGTGTCGGGGCTGGACCAGGCTTCTCCTGCTTCCTTTCTCCTCCATGGTTAGTTCAGAGGCACCTCCTTCCGGAAGTCTCCCTTGACCCCTCAATCTACAGAAGGTGCTCTGCCCGGGGTGGCCACTCTCCCACAGCCCCTCCGCTCTCCTCACAGCAGGGCAACTTCCAGAGGCAGGTTAGGTCCCTGCTTACCTCTGTCTCACCGCCAGGCCGAAGCTCTCCTGCAGTTCCCACCGTCCCCGGGTACGCGGTAGCAGACCAGAAGGTATTGAGATAGCATGTGAGTGGACAGCAAGCTCTCCATTAGCACTAACTAGGAAGCGGCAGCAAGATGACCGTTCCTCTGCTCTGGAATGAAGATCTGATGAAATGCCCTCTCTCTAAGTAAAACCCCACCGAAAACCACTGCCACCGCGTGCTGAGGGACTGCTAGGTGTCAGGTGCTCTGGGCAATCCCCCCAAAAGGGATAAACACTACTCTATGTTACAGGTGGGCACTGAGATCAGGGCGGTTACATGCTGTCCCGGTCCCGGCCACTGCTACCCGCAGAAAACGTCCGAGACGGGCAGTTACGAGGACAGAGGCTTTTCCGGCTCCTGATTTGGAGCCAGGCCTCGGGACCACATCTGGTGCAGGTCTTTCCCACCAGTGGGGTTCTGAGGCCACTCAGGGCGTCTCATCCTGAGAGAACAGGAGCAGGTGTGTCTGCTATTCTCCTTCCCTCCCCTATTACCCCCCAGGAGCCCCCCAGCCCCTAATCCCTCCCAAAGGCCCCACCTTCTGACACCATGAAGACCTAAAGTTTCCTCTAAATACCTCACAATACGACCACGTCCCCCCACATGAATTTTGGGAGACACCAAGCCATAGCACATGCCTTGCCCAAGATGTCACATCTAGCAGGTGACTCTGTTGCCACTGAGAACGTGGCAGGTCATACCCTAACATCCCACCTGGCCCTCTGATGTGCCACAGCACCTCCCGGCCAGGGCTGCATCTCCACTGGAGACACTGAACACCATGGCCTTCCTCGCGGCTTCCAGAATGAAACGACAGGCACAGGCAGCAAGCCACTCCCTGTGGTCCCCGGGGCACCCCACGTGCTGCAGGGCTCAGGACTCAGCCTCAGCCTCTCGGAACCCTGTCCCTCCAGGGTAGCTGCAGGGCCAGATGGGGCTAGGGACGTGTGATCATTGGAAGTCCCCCCACCTCGGTCCTCACCTGTAGGGTTCCCCTTCATCTCATCAGCACCTGACAGGGCTGAGGCCCTGCTTGGGAAGGAGCGGGAGGGCGTGGGCCAGCTGTCGCTGCAGGGAGGTGGGGGTGCAGGGGAAAGGAAGCCTCAGGACAGGACCAGCAGCTGCGCCAGCGGAAGCCAGCACGGGCTCTTTTAATAAAACATAACGAAGCGTGGGATCATAAAATATTTCGTTTAATTCAGGGCTCCCCTGAGGGTGGGGCAGAGCCGTTGGGCTGGCAGAGGAGAGGGGCTTCTAGGGAGTGTCCTGAGGTTGGCTGGAGATGAGAGAGGCACAAGTCAGGGGCCACCATCAGGGTACCCCACGGTAGCCTAGGCTCCCACAGCAGGCCTACTCATGGGCCGCCCTCCCAGCTCGCGAAGGGGAGGAAATCAGACTTTGGTCCCCTACCTGCCGATGACCGATGACCCGGCACAACTCACTGCGCCCTCGGTTCCCCACATGTAGGGGAGAGGAGGGCGGAGCCTAAACAGAAAACCTCCAAAACCTCTGTAGCCCAGATGGTCAAGACCCCCCTCCCTCCCGTGGCTCACCTCGCCCACTTTCACAGAGGAGCTGGAGTAGAAGCCCAGTCTGTCCAACAGGCAGAGAGCGCTCGACTTGATGTGGGGACAAAGGCCCCTCGGCTGACATCCTGACCCACATCCGGTCTTCCGGAGTGTTCCCAGGGGACACTGGGGTTCCACGCCACACAGTGCAGAAAGTGTGGGTCACCAAATCCTGCCTACACTCTCCCATCCTCCAAGGCCCAGCTCTCTCGGGGCCTTACTGGGATCCTTCCTGACTGTCGGGCCTCTCCTAGTCCCTACCCACCCCGCTACCCTGGCTTCCTCCTTCCAAACGGTGGTCATCGGTGAATGTCTCTCTTTACTTGTTTGCAGCCTCAGACCTGCACAGGGCCAGGGCTTGGCATTTAGATGTTCAGTAGGTGGGTCCCGTCTGACTCCAGCCTTGCTCCCCACGCGGTTGCCGCTCCCCACCCTCTGCTGCGTGGCAGGTTTGGGTATGTCCTAGCTACGCTCTAGGAGGTAAGGCAGCTTCATCCCAGCCTACTCACTATCTCCAGGGCCCAGCACATGACCTGGAACATGGCGGGTCTCCAAAACATTGCTGAATGGATGGATGATGAAGGAAGGAGCAGAACTCAGACCTCTCCCTACCCCGAATGCGTATGGCCCTGCCATCTTCAGTCGGCTCCTCCAGAGTTCTTAATGTCTGCAAAGAGGCTATCGGCCCCTTCCTCTGGCTCCCAGAGCGCCTGCACAGGATTCCTTCAATTCCCTGGCACTGCTGATGCCCGCTCCACTCCAGAACCTGTGCCAGGTGAGGGGCAGGAAGAGGACCATCATTGGTGACTCGAGAGTACCCAGGGTGCTGTACACACAGTCAGTGCGAGAAGGTAGCTGAGAATGAATAAATGAAGTGATGTGTCAGATGAGACCCGAATCACGGAGAGGAAACGGTCCCAAAGGAGGTGGGTTCCAGCAGCGGGGAGCGTGTGCACAGGCCGGGGGCAGCGAGGAGCGTTGTGTCCTCAGCGCTGAGGGCTTGAGGGGTGGACAAAGGCGGTTCTTGTCCAGCTTTCCATCCCCACCCCCTGGGTCCCCTCAGCTGTCATCCATCCTCCTCTTCTCAGAAGCCTGTGCACAACAGGTCCCCTCTGAGGCTACGCTTGCTGGGACGGGAGACCCACCCCCGAGTGCCCTTCTCTATGAACCATGTCCCCATGGTCACCTGTGCATCCACTGAGTCCCACGCTCATCTGCTTAGACCCACGCGCCGTACCGAGCGGAACCACCACGCGCACTTCTTCCTGCTTTGCGAGGACAATCACATTGTTTAAGTAAAGCCCTTTAATGTTAAAGTCTTGTGCTGCGTGCTCTCTGCGGGAAGCTTTCAATACTGTGCTGGGAGGAAACAAAATAATAAGGCCGGGAGCAACAGGCCACGGCCACCCAGAGACTGCCGAGGTGGGGAAGGGCTGGGCCCAGCAGGAGTCCCGGGCCACCACCAGCGGAGCCTCTGCACCCTCGGGAGCCACATCTGGCTAGGATGGGAGGTCCAGAGAGGCCCAGAATTGCTTAGGGTCAAGGGAAGGGACTGCTCCAGGAGAAGCAAGAACAGAGTATCAGACAGCAGGTCAGATGGGTTCAAAACTCAGCATGGCCACTTAACAGCTGGGAGAGCCTGAGCAAGTGACTTAGCCTCTCTGTGCTGTAGTTTCTTCTTCTATAAGATGGGGTTAGTGCGTATTCCTCCTTGGGGAGGTCGTGAAGATTTAAAAATTGAGTCCCCCCCGAGTAGGAGCTTGTGACAGTGCCTGGTGTGCAGCGCGCATTCATAACCATCTGTAACCACCCCGAGGTGAGAACACGGAGGCCCAGGCAGAGGAGAACCTCTTGGACATCACGTCCAGCAGTCTTCACCTCGATACACACCTCTGAGGGAGGCTGCTTTATAACAGGCTGGCCGGCCCAGGTGCAGAGCCTGTGTTAAAAGGAGGAAACAGCTAAAAATAATAATAGAAGAGGGGGCACCTTTTAAAGAGCCCAGCCTGCCCTGAAGCCCTGCTCCCCTGCAGCGCTCTCCCTGACTGCCTGGAGCCAATGGCACCAGCGGGAGTTTTGGGGGTGGGGGGAAGGAGGCCTGCTGAGAGGGTCAGTGGACCTGAGGGCCCCCACCTAGGAAACCCAATTGCAGGACCGGCCACCTGGAGCACACGCCCTCCCCTGCCTCTGAGTCACCTCTGGTCTCACTTCTTTCCCTCACCCCCACCTCCCAGGTGCAGGACCTTTCCAGCCTATGCATCCTTATCCTCCCTGCTGCCTCGTCCTGGAAGCTCTCCCCTCTCTTCTTCACTTGGCAAACTCCTATGCATCCTGCAAGACCCCTCATGAGTCACTTTCTAGAGATCTACGACCTTCTTCAACAGCTCAGGGAGATTAGATAGCCCTTTCCTGCATTTCCCCAAGGACATGGTAGTATTTCAATTTGAGGATTTTCCATATTATACCACAATTTACTCGTTTGCCTGCCTATCCACCCCACAAGACTGCACACTCCTTGAAGACAGGCACTGGGTCTTACCCATCTCTGCAGCCCCAGCCCGGCACAGGGCCTGACCTGGCACAGGTGCCCAGTGATGGCTGTGGAGTAAGACCCGACATGAGGCTGAGTCCTGGGCTCCCAGGAGGTGAGCAGCTAGCAGGGCATCCCTCATCACTGCCCTTTACCAGGGCGCTCTCGAGAGGATGCTTCATCCTAGGGGTGGGAACGCCGGGGTCATCAGATAAGTTTGGAAGGAAATATTCTGGACCTAGACGGGGTGCTTTTCTAAATCACACTGCCCATCAAGAAGCCCAGCCACAGGGGCATAAGCCATGGGGCACCACTGTGCCGTACTGGAGCCACATGCGAAGCCCAAGTTCAGATCCCAAGTTGACACGAATACACTGGGCATGCCCGTGGTTCTGGCTGGCTGGGAGGCTGAGGAGAGGATCGTGGTGTGGCCAAACTGCCGAGGTGCCCCTAGTCCAGCCTCTCAGTAAATGAAATAAACTTTAAATCATCCTCTTAGGGGAGGATGATTCAGACTCACCCCTTCATTCTATGGCCCAGACGAGTGAGGTGAGAGTCGATCACTTCCGGGACTCAGAGCTGCTAGGGGGTGCCCTTTCCATAAGCTGGTCCCCCCCAGGTGGGTTGCAGGGTGATGCGTGGTAGTATGGGGAAGCGTCTTAAAATCTTCAAACAATCACATATTTATTTTATCACTAAGGAAAATACATAATCCATACAACAAACCCATACGCTCTTCCTTTGTACAAGAGAAATAAAAAGAGGGAATCGATTCAGATTTTTTTTTTTTTTTTTGAGAGGTTTTTTCGCTATAGGGCGCATGCGCTCGCCAGACAGACAGAGAGAGACAGAGAGACAGAAAGCGAGAAATCACTCCCCAGGGGGTATGGTCACGCCGCAATCCCTTCTCCTCCATTCTCCTCTCGGGATCTTGGGCACGCACGCACACGTGCCCGGCGTGAGTTTTAAGCCACCGGGTCCAAGATGTGAACCGCGGTCGACTACGTGGGAGTCCAGTGACATAGCCATTACGCTAACTGCTGGTTCCCGATTCAGATTTGATTTTAAGAAAATCGGGTAGTAAACACTAGTACAGATGGGATACAGATATGACAAAACTCATGTACCGTGCCCAGGCAGAGCTGGCCAGCCAACACCACTGCCACCACAGGGGACAGCCACCCCTGCAGCCCAGGACTCTGCCCAGGAGGTGGAGGTGACTTATCAGTGCTAGGAGGGGAGACCAGCCTGCAAAACATGTCACTGTATTCAACTGGAAAACAGTCCTCATCCAAACCCGTCTGAAGTCAGGTGTATGGAACAGGGGCTGAGCCGACCTCGGCCCACTTGGACCCTGAGAGCGAGGGGGCCTGAGCAGAGTTTCCCCAAAGAATATTTACCCCCAGTTGGCAATCACCCCTTCCTAAAGGGCCACACACCGCTGAGCTGGGAGAGGTCTGAGCGACCTGCATCGGAGCAGGGCAAAAGGCAGGGCTGGCAGAGGATGGCGGAGCCGACAGATGGCGTATCGGCAAGGGGCAGGGGCATTCTGTCTTGCCCAGAGCACTTTAGAGAATCAGCCAGGGAAGAAATTGTCACTGGTATTTGTCACAGCAATTTCAGCAAAGCTTCGAGTACGTTAGCGTCTATGAATCTCAACCGGCAAAATTAGTCCTCATCAAAGTCAACTTGAACAGCCAGGTAGTTGGAAGAAGGGGCTGGACAAAGGAAATTAGAGGGTCGGGGGAAAAGCCACCTCTGCCAGCTCAGAAGCTGGGAGCTGAGGGGGGTGCCGGTGGATGTTTTCCCAAGGGCCATTTCTCTCCACTTAGAAGCCCGTTGCTCCGGAATGCCAGCTCCTCCTTACCGAGGGAAGGTCCCTCCAACCTGCTGATGGCACTTCCAGCTTTCAGGTGAAGGATGGACCTCCAGGGGTCTGAAGGGCCCCTCGACAGCGTCCTCCCTTCTCCTCTACCTGCAAGGGCGAGGGGAGCAGCCTCCAGTAGGAGAAGCTGAGGCTTGGGGAGCACCTGCCCTTTCACTCAGAAGGCGAGAGCTTTGAGGCTATTCATGAGTGATGTGGACTGGGCTGCCCGTGGAAGGGGCTAGTGGGGATGGGAGGAAAGATAACCTAAATGGATCTAAGGAGAAAGAACATCTCTGTGGGAAATAGGCTGGAAAATAGACTGGCAAATGACGAATCAGTGTGCCCTGGGGTGAAGTAATCAATCAGTAAGATGTACTGGGGAACAGAGGAGGCACAGGGACCTTGAGGAGGCTTGAGTGGGGACGACACATCACAGAAGTCAATACCATGCAGTGGAGCATACCAGGGCCTCCCCTTTGTGAACTACAATGCATCCCCAAAGTTGGCTGCCCCTTCAAATGTACAGACTCTGAAAAGCTGGTCCACCCTCCTACAGCTCCATATCCAGATGGTACTTCTGGACTCAGAGACCCAGCCCCCAGCGCAGGACTGGGCACCGAGCGGGCATGGTATTGCTGCTGTGGCTGTGAAGGTAAACACTGTCGACGGTTAGACCCGTACGTGTCTGGTTTCATCAACTCGGCACTGTCGGGTAGCGAGCACGGTCTCCACTTTACAGACGGGGAAACTGAGGCTTAGAGGTTTGTGCTGGATCCCTGCTGCTTGCACCCAGCTCTCCTCCCTTCTCTACCAGCTCTGCAGGGAGGCCGACCTGCGTGGACTTTCATTAAGGTTGGAAGGAAGAGTAGACCCACAAGACACCCAAAGGCAGCAGTAGGGTACAGCTGGCCTATATAGCCCCTGACTCCCTGCCAGGTCCCCAAGAACTGGCTGCACCCCCTTACCCAGGGCCACCGTGCTGTCAGGCAGCCCCTTTTACATAGCCTGCGTGCTGGTCTCATCTACTCTTCCAGGCACCCTCCCCTGCTGCTGTCCCCACACACCACGCAACAGCCCCTTTAACCTGCTCCGCCAGATGCCCCAGGCTGAGCTTACCGTGCCCTGCCGGAGCCTGACTGATAGAGCATAGTAACTTGTCCCAGAGTCACAGAACTTACAAATGGTGGTGCTGAAACTCCAATCTCGCTCCGTCTGCTCCGAAGCCCGTGTTGTTCCAACTGCTCCGGTTTCTAACTGCAGACATTCACACTGTCACCTTCACAGACTGCCATATCTGTGTGCCACCTGCTCCACTATGTACTTAACATTTTTCTTAACTCCACTCGCTTTTTACTTAAATAAAGCCACTAAAAAAAAAGTGAGAGAGAATTTAAATCACCGCCCCCAAAGCAAACCAGTATCACTTGCCTTAAACAGAGAGTGACTGAAAAATAATTACAATGAAAAAACACATTACTATTAAAAATCTTGATCCGGGGACCAGCAGTTGGCATAATAATGGCTATGTCGCTGGACTTCCGTGTAGTTGACTGCGGTTCGAGTCCCGGACCTGGTGGCTTAAACTCAGGCTGGGCGCGTGTGTGTGTGCCCAAGATCCCAAGAGGAGAATGGAGGAGAAGGATTGTGGTGTGGCCAGCCCCCCTCGGGGGTGAGTTCTCGTTTTCTGTCTCTCTGCCTTTCTGGTTTCACCCTATAGCAAAAACCTCTCCCTGGTTAAATTAAAATAAATGAATGAATAAATAAAGTTAAATAAATAATTCTTTAAAAAAATAAATAAAGGTCTTGCTCCTTCTGGCTTGGGGAAGACTTGTTGTTCTAGACCTGTTATCTTTTTGTTGGAGAGATTAGCAAGTAATGGAGGGGCATTAAATACATAGTAACAGGGCCACCAGGTGGCATGGTGGCTGGGGCACTGGACTCCAACAGGGCTGAGTGTGGTTCGAGTCCCTGACCTGGTGACTTGCATTCTCACTCTTCTCCATGCCCCTCTCTGTGTCCCTATGGTGAATGAGTGTTCCTAGCTTGGCAAAGGAACCAAAAGCCCAGTGCTCAGCTGCTTCCTCCCCGGTGACTCCCAAGCCACTCCTATGATTTACAAGGCTGCTCCCACTGGAGTGCTGCCAAGGTTCCCACCCTGTTCTGGGGACCCCGATGGTCCCCCACACAAGACACTTCAGGTGTTGGGTCCACCTTCGAGCCCTGGGATAGGGCCCCAGGACTTCAAGGGAGGAGACCTGTCTCCATGTCATGTTGAAAATATGATGAATATTGAAAACTGAAATGAAAACGATGCAAATTAAAAATCCTCATAGTAATAAATAAAATTAATAAGTAATTCTAAAAAAGTTAATTTTTTAAAAGACATAATAGCATCACCTCGAGGCTTTCTAATGGGCACAGCTAGAAGGACACAGGAAAAAGACCCTTTGTGATTTCGTGTTACTGCAGGCTGATGGCCGTGCCCACCTAAAGAGGGGCATTTCCCCAGACTCCTGCCGCCCAATAGAAGCTTCTGCCTTGACAGAAATGCTCCACATCCGCACCATCCAGCATGGTGGCCACTAGCCACAGTGGCTACCGAGCACACGAGGGGGGCTAGTGTGGCTGCAGGGCTGAATGTAGTTGAACTCGGCTAAGAAGGAATCGAGAAGCTTTGGTTTTAATTGAAACGTTGGTGGTCACTCGCGGCCGCGTGTTGAACAGCATGGCCTTTAGTCCGAGTCCCATGAGGGCCAGCACTTGCCTGTCCGTTATCCCCCTCTGCATTTTTAGAACTCAATACAGTCCAGGGTCCCAGGAATCAATCGATAAATACTTCCTACATGAATGAGAGAGGAAGGAAGGAAGGAAGGGAGGGAGGGAGGGAGGGAGGGAGGGAGGGGAGGGAGGAAGGAACGTACTGCTCCCTCACACAGGAAGCTGCTCTCACAACCAGCCCACCCCGAGGACCATGAACTCCTCCCCATTAGGGAACCCCCACTCCTCCCCACAGGTTGTCTGTCTCCTACCCCCCCCACCCCAAGGCTCCCCAGTCAGGCCGCAAGCCCTGGGAGTTGGCCTGCCTTCTGATGCCTTTTCTCCTCCAAACTGAGCTCCTCACCCCACTTCCCTGCTTGAAGTGAACAAAGAAGCCTTTGTGCTGTGGCTGCCTTTGCCGCCCCCACCTCACTCCTTCCGCCCCCGCCTGGGACTTTAGGTGCAGGGTGACATTAGCCACTCATCACCTGCTTCTGTGGAAGCAGACACCTGGCCTTCGGCTATTGTGTGGCCTGAATACCCACTTGACTAACCCACACACCGGGGCTGGAGCAGTGCTCAGGAGCTGCAGGACCCACCCTCCTGCACCCCAGCCCTGTCCTCCCCTGCCAGTGCACAAGCCAGGCTGCCCCGCCCCCGGCCTGGCCTGGACAGCCAGGCAGCCATGATGCTGACGGACGCCTTCCTCTGGGCGCTGGGGAGAGGGCGGAAAAGATGGGGCCCCGGAGATAAGGGAAGCGCCAGCGATTGGTGACAAACAAGGCCATCAGAGGAGCGCTGAGTGCCTCTGCAGACAGAGAAACAGAAGGGCAAAGGGAATAGCTTGGCAAAGGAACAAAAAGCCCAGTGCTCAGCCGCTTCCCTCCCCGGCGACTCCCAAGCCGCTCCTCTGATGGACGAGGTTGCTCCCACTGGAGTGCCGCCAAGGTCCCCATCCTGTTCCGGGGACCCCAGTGGTCCCCCATACAAGGCACTTCAGGTGTTGGGCCCACCTGGCCAAGCCCTGGGATAGGTCCCCAGGACTGCACGGGAGGAGACATGTCTCCATGTCATGTTTGACACGTGTGCCAAAGAAAGTCATTCCTGCCTCGGGTCTCAGTTTCTCAAACGGGGAGGGCCGCAGATAATTCTTCCGCTCCCCTTGGCCTTGACACTCCGTAATTCCCAGCCTGAAGGTTGGTGGGAGTTCCGTGGCAGCGGCCCTGATAGCACCCCCTTCTCCCAGGCACCGAGATGAGTAAACACTTTAGGGGAGTGTACTGACATACAGTAGGAAGCCAGATGTCCCGACCTTAGCAGCTGCTTTCAAACACCTGCTACATGCTAGGCACTGTGCATGTGGACTCTTCCCGCCGTCCAGTTTACCCTTTCCAGAGGCCCCTGCACACGAGGCCCCACGAAGAGCCACAAGTACGGTTGGAGGAACCAAGGCCAAAAGCAATGAAGAGGTCACTGGAGTTCACACAGCAGACATGTGGTGGGGACAGGTTCTGAACCCCACTCTCAGAGCCCATGCTCACTGGGGATCTAGAAGCTTCTCTCCAGGAGGACCCTCTCCTCTCCTGGGGTTGGCAGGGCCTGAGTGGAGGTCTGGTTTTCCCTCCTGGCCAGACCTGGGGCTGGACCTGGACACCCTGGGAGAGGCGGGCGCCTCCAAAGGGTGGCTTTTCTCCTAGAGTCCATCGCCTCCTTGGGCAGCCTGGAGCAGCCATTGATAGCCCAATGGCACGTCCAAGCCTCTCCAGCTTCAGGTGGCCCAGAAGAGCTGAATGACTCTCCCTCCAGCACTGCTCTGGGGCATCTCTCCTCTCTCAGACTCAGACCCAGCCCTGGAGGGCAGGCCTCTGCCAACTTCTCCGCCCTCTCTCCCAACTTCCCAGCGGGCTCATTGCTCTCAGGTGAGGCAGCTGCTCCACCACCTGTACCCTTCACCCTTGCAGATGGCGTTCTTGCTCCTCCTCCCGGTCTCTGCGTGTGTTGTGCCCCCTGCCCAGGACTCCCCGCCCATCTACCAAGAACTTCTACTTCTCAGAGCCTTCCTGGGTCATTCCTCTAATCCCCAAGGGGTGATGCCTGGTATCGGCCATTTGATTATACATGATCTTTTGTGGCTCTCAAACAAATTTGTGCTGTGTGGGGATGCCAGCAACCTGAAAGACCTGGGGGAGGTCTCTGCCAGTCCAGAACGAGGCCTGGGGCAGCTGCTTAGTTATCAGAAGTGACACGACTCCCAAGTCAGTCTCCAGGTGATCCCACCCTGGGGGTGGAGACGGGAGGAAGGAAAGGGCCGAGTCCATGCCAGGTGCTTTTAGGTATTAGTTCATTCATCCCCACGACATCCTCCAGTTTTACAAGACGAGGAAGGGGTCGGCAGGTGGTATGGTGGTTAAGGGTGCTAGACTCCCACATGACTGGCTGTGGTTCAAGTCCTGGGCTTGGTGGCTTACTTTCTCACTTTCCCTCACATGCTCTCTCTCTCTCTCTCACCCTATCCCTCTCTGATTAAATCAAATAAATAAATGCATAAAGTTAAATAAAACAATTTCTAAAAAAAGACAAGGAAGTAAAGACTCTGATGGGTAATGCCATGCCCAAGAATACTCTGCTGGGAAGTGGCTCTTTGAACTCAGTTCGGAGGGAAATCAAAACACAGCCCAAGGCTGTCCCACAGAGCCCATAACTGTGGAAGAATGGGCATGCCCAGTGGTGGATGCTGGCAAATGCTTAACAAGTAGCTCTGGGGTGGGGAGAGCCCCGATTGGCAGTGTTTGCTTATTTCCGTGGTGTAAATACTCCCACCAAGGTCGATTTCAAGTACCAGCAGAATAAGCCACAGAACTCGTAGTTGGCAGGAGACGTGCAAAATCGGTGTCTGAGTGTGAATCCAACTGCACCTCACAGTGACCTCAGGCAGCTCACACACTCTCACTAAGCCTCATTCCCTCATCTGTAAAATGACGTAAAATGGAGAGTATATTATCTCCCTGTGTGAGCACGTGGTGGGCACAGGGATGGACACGTAGTAGCTGCTCAGTAAATGCTGTTCTCTCCCTTCCTCTCTCTCTCCCCTCTCTGGCCTTCCTTTCCTTCCCCCAATCCTCCACCATCACCAATCAAGGACAGTCCCTTCCCGAGGAGAACCCAGAAGGAGTGCTCAAACATCCATGTAGAAGAAACGGTGTGGTTACTGAGATGGCCCCTGGTCTGCCCACTGCCTTGCACTGTTGGCTCACCCCCAAGGAACCAGCCGTGGTGCCCTGTGAGTGATGGTGGACCAAGTGGACATCAGACACATTCTCACACTGGAAAGAATTTGCAGAGGTGACCGGCAGGGCCAGGAAACAAGCCTGGGCCCCGTGTCTGGACTGGACTTCAGGATCAGGGCAAACACCATGCATTCATTCACCACACATCCCAGTGAGCTACACGCTCAGAGCCAGGCCTGGGACCAGGGCTCTGAGGGGTGAGGGTGCCCACCCTCAAGAGCTCTGCTCAGAAGGGAGACCAACATCAACCATCTCCAGCCCCAGACGAGGGTGGTTTGAACAGACTGTTCCCCAACATGCCACTGCCACCGTTCTTAGGGGGCACCTGAGTCAGCAGGGTCGGTGGGCTGGGAGGGAGTCTGGAGGGGAAGAGGGTACACAGATACTTGGAGTCAGGGACTGTGCTGCTGGCCGAGGGCAGATGTCTGCTCTCTGAGCCAAGAAAGGGCGGAAGTGGGGGAGGAGGCAGAGGACAGCAAAGCCGAGGCCAGAAACCTCTGAGCGGGCCAAGCCTGCGGGCTGGGAGACAGTGCGTCCAAGCTGTGTGACCATGGGGGCATCAGGGTCTGGCTGTGGGCTGGGGATATGACACCCACCTGCACGGCAGGAGGACAGAGGAGGGCACGCAAGGAAACTGGCTACGCCGGGACCCAGCATGCTTTCGAGTCAGAACGCACTGGCTCATGGGCTGACGGGGAGCTGAGCGACCTCATCCTGTACCCCGTGGGCTGAGTGGAGCAGTGCAACGAGTGGGGGAGTGAAGGAAGGTTGAGCTGCCAGCCACAAGACCTGGGTTCCAATCCCGCCACTGCGTGCTGCCATCTTCTCATCTCCCCGAGCCTCAGTTTCCTTCAGCTGGTGAATGGGCACAAGAATGCTACCTTCACGTCTAAGGCGAGGTCTAAATGGAATGAGGGGTGTGGAAGCACTCTGTCAATTCTCAAGTAGCACCAGCGGCGAGACAAGATGTGTGGAGTGTCAGAGTGCCCACCACTTCAATGATCTGAGTCTTCAGAAGAGAGAACGGAGTTCAGGACCAGAGCATCTTTGCTGCAGGAAGTGCACCCGCGAATCGGCCTAAACCCACACACTATAAGCCTTGTTGTGCCTGTCTGTTTTTTATTTTGCCAGAGGGTACGTGGGCTCATGAGTGCTGAGGGGAGGGAAGTAAGAAAGCATCCCCCGTGGCGAATGGTCAGGTTGCATGCCGCAGTCCCTTCTCCACTTCTCCCTCCTTTTGGGATTTTGAGCATGCGTGCACATGCAGCCAATGTGTTTTTCAAGCTGCTGGGTCCAGGACTTGAACTACAGTCAGTCATGGATCCAGCTGCCTTAACCACCATGCCACAGGCTTGCTTGCTATAAGCCTTTCACACACTTTTCCATAGACACAGAAAGCCAAATTCTCACCCCATTCTCAACCAGGGTGAATATGTCTAAACGCCAAAGATAGTTTATTTATGCCAGCAACAATCTTCGCTGAGCACCACGAGGTGTTTTGTGCTTCAATAATGAGCAGAGGGGCCAGTAGGTGGCATAGTGGTTAAGATGCTGGACTCCCACATGGCCAACTTTGGTTTGAGTCCCGAATCAGTGGCTCGAAACTCACGCCAGGCATGTATGCGTGTGTGCTCAAAATCCCAAGAGGAGAACAGAGGAGAAGGAGTTGCAGTGTGGCTGTCTCCCCAGGGGGTGATTATTCGCTTTCTCATTTACAACAAGACTGGTTCCATCCCCACGTTTTACTTGGGGGAAACAACTTGGTCTCCAATGATTCTCAGGCCTCCAGGGAAAGGCAGAGAACAGATGGTGGGGTTGGGCACCATCAGCCAGCCAGTCTGGAACGACCCTCTGGGTGTTACCAAGAGTGAACTCCCCAGCAACCCTGAGGCTCACACAGGTCATTGCGCCTTGGGAGGCAATCAGGTGGGCTCCTCTCCTTGCAAGACGCAAAAGTGGACCCTGGACCGCTCTAGTCAAATAAACTAGCTAACAAGGACACTAAGGGGAAGCTCGTGGGACCCGAGGCTTAGAGCTGCATGAGCAAGTACTCCCCGTTACCACGATCAGCCCACGGGACCGAGCTAAAAGCTCTGCATGCGACAGCCAGATCCATCCTCTTAGCACCTGGAGAGGCAGGTCAGATCACTGCCAGCCTCAGCAAGCAGCGGAAGTGCAGTTTCTAGGGGGGCCTCAATGCAAGGGGAACTCCCCAGTGGTTCTAGTTCTCATGACACTCTGCTCCATATCCAAATTCCAGGGAGAGCGAGCCCATCTTGGGGCTGCCTTACTCGGCAATCCTGCGTACCAGGATGATATGCCATGTTATAGGGGGTGGGAAGGGGCTGCATAATTCCACAAAGCAAATTTGGTGTGTGGCTTGAGATGGATGTAGGGAAGGCTGGAGGACAAGCTTGATTCCTTTCCTGGATGGGGACTGAAGCCTGAGTCCCAAGACCCCCTCAGACCTGTTTCTCCTGTTCCTTTGGGCTGCGCTGGTGCACTGGGGCCTGAGTGGGAGCTGCACCTTTCTCCACCTGCAGCTCCATCCATAGATTCTGCCAGCAGGCCTTGACAAGCACAGGTTCCCTACTCTGCTGCCCACCACTGAAAGCATAAAGGTGGTTCCTGGGTCTCACCAGCCTGTTCCTGCCCAGAAACGTTAGCCCAAAGTGGACACTTCTCAGGAAGCAAGGTCCTGTGCTTCCCCACAGCAGGTGTTTGTCATCCAAGGGAGACTTGCATCCTCCCGCAAAGAGAACAGGCTGCTGCAACCCCCTTCCCGTGATGAAAAAGCAGCTGTCTCTGGATTGCTTCAGATCTGGTTTGAAACTCCCAGTTCTTCCTTTCACTAAAGATCCTGAGCCTTGTTCACTACTTAAAAAAGAAAAAGAAAAGAAAAGGAAGGAAGGGAGGAGGAGAGACAGGAGGCAGGGAGGGGAGGGGAGGGGGATAAAGGACCTGGACCATCATTTATCCTTTCAGGAATCTGCCCAGCCTTGCACCCCACTAAGATGAGGGTCAGGATCAAAGGTCCTCCTCTTCTAAGATATGCCCTAACCACAGCAGACGCCCCTTCATTCTCCTGATGATGACAGTGTCATTCAGGGACACTCCTTCTGCCATCTGTGCAGACGAACCCCCTGGATAATTCTATCCCCACGTCAGTTTGGAAGGAGCAAAAGAAAACATCCAGACTGAACTGGACATACCACAACTGTCCCTGTGGCTTGGACTGAGGAAGGGAACAAGATCCTTTCTCACCAGGAGACAGCAGAGTACAAAGGGAAAGAACACGGGCTGAGGCCGTCCTGTGTGTGACTCCTTGCTCGCCATTAACCATCTGGGTAGCCTTGGACAAGCCACTTAACCTCTCTGAACTTTAGTTTCCTCATCTGTAAAACAGGGCTAATTTTACCTCTCTGGGAGCTTATACGGATCAAATGAGTGGAGAATGATGACACACGTGGCACGATGCCTACTTCAATGAGGGTCAGACATAGTCTTGAATTCCTCCCTCTATGTGGAGAGTCAGTCTCCCACAGAGCTGTGAACATCTTAAAGGCAGGATTCCCCTCCCACGTTCAGGGCCACGTTCTCAGGGCTTAGTGCTGTGCCTGGCTCACAGTTTACGATAAGCACTTGCTAGGTGCATGAGTAAATTAATTCCAAGTAGCCTGGGGATGGGCGAGGAGGTAAGCCAGGCTGCCGACTGCCTAAGTTAAATGCCTAAGTGGATCCCAGGAAAGCCAGTTAACAGATCTAAGTGGCCTCCTCTGTTTGGCCTCTGCCTTAGAAGTCAGGCTGCTACTAACCAGCAATTGACTCCTCCATCTCCCTCCCCTACCTACGCCCCCTCTGTCCAGCTTGTCAGAGTATAGTAAGGTTCCTGTGTGTGACTGATGTTCTAAAAATCCGAGCAGCCAGGCTCATCTAAGACCGCCCTTGGATGGCCTCTGTCCAGCCCTGTCCACATCACCCAAGGGCTTCTCTAGATCCAGAGAGGGAACACAAGAAGGAAAGAGGAAGCTTGGAGAAAGGCCATGAGGGAGCTGGAAGGAGTCTGCACTCTCGTCAACGACAAATCTTAAAACTCTGCCCCTTAGTTTGCTAATCTATGGCACCATGAATGAGGACAGCAAAGCAGCAACTAGCACCCTGCCTGATACACTGCAGCCTAGTGCAGATAATCGTGGCTACTGAGAAAACAAAAACCCAGCTCCGCTGCGAGGAAAGGGGCAAGCTGAAATGGTTAGAGAAGACTTACATGGAAGGATCGTTTGACATGGGGTCTCATCACCCTATCGACCAGGGCAGCTCTACTTTGGAACCTACCATTTTGCTCAAGGCACTGAGATTTTAGGGGGATAATAAAAGGTTCTCCTGCTAAAATACACAAGTTCAGAACAACTGAAGTGATCTCTGAGGTCGCTCTAACTCTAACAAGCTCCGCACTTAAAATACAAGAATTATGTTAGTTCAACCTCATAAGAAAGACTCCTGCTTGCTTGGTAGCCTGGGGTGGGAAAGGGGTGGAGTTTATGGCTAGGGGCGGGCCTCTTTGGAGGCGGGGTGGCTGGGAGAGCTGACGCTGGGCAGCCTGCACTGGGCTAAGGCCCATAACCCCCTTGACTGGTGGAGGGAGCGTGCGGAGGGAGGATAAATATACAGAGTCGTCACTCGCGGCTCGCGCGCGCACTGCCCCCGCAGTCTCCGCGCTGCGGCTGCCTGGGCCCAGCGCAGCCAGCTCCTTCTACCACCCACCTGCTGACAGGCGGCTGCGGAAAGAGAACTGGTCGGGCCGCCACTCCTCGCACCTGCTCAGTCCTGGAGACCCCCCCACCGAGCCCGTGGCTCGCCCTAACTGGGCCTGCCTACTGCTCTCAGCGGAGAAATTCTCAGCGTCCACTGAGGCGGGTCCAGAACCGCTCTTCTACCCGCCCCTCCCCTTTCTCGCCCCGGTCACTGCACAGACCCAGTACTGGACTTCCTAGGAGTGTCCAAGCACCGTTCACTGAGGCCAGAAGAGTTGAATCGCCTCAGGTGCCCCTGGGTGGTCGGAAGGCCAGAGAAATGTGGGCTTCTCTTCTGGGGAATCCAGTACTGGGGAGCGCAGCCAGGGGCAGGAACTTCCGGCCCAGCCAGCACTGTGTGCCGCGGACTCCTTCCTCTGGCCAATGCACAGACCCCCAGCTCCAAAGGCTAGCCCCCTTGCTCTCGGAGAAGGTAAGGGTGCACTAGTCGTGCCTCTCCCCTGGCAGTGACCACCACCGCCCCCGTTGGGCTCGCACATTTCCAAATGCCTGCCCTGGATTCTACGCTCCCCGCCCTCCCAGGCAACCCCGGCAGGTGGCCCTGCAAAGCCTACTGCCAGGTGCACAGTCCCGGCCACTTCCTGGAAGGGCGCCCTCCTCCGGCACAGCCTGCCTCTTGCTTCTCACGCGGACCCTTCTACCTCCGCCCCCTACCGTGGGCATAGACTTGGAAGGGGGAGGGGAGACCCCACCCTTGCGTGCTCGCGTCTCCTCTGCGAAGAGAGGGTTCTTGGCAGACCCGTACCTTCCCTGGTGCCCCAGGCGCGGAAAGTTTCCCGTCCGCGAGCCAGGTCTTTGCTCCTCCTTCATCCTGAGCAGCGGAGCTCAGAGGCCGCGCCAGCTCCCCCCCATCCAGATGCGCTCACCCCAGCACCCAACCGTCCCCCGCTGCCTGCAGAGGCTGACATGGGAGTGGAAGCGCAGGACGCTCGGTCAGCTCTCCGCAGCCCGGCAGCCAGAGGAACGCTACTCCGGGGTTCTGGGGAGAGCTCTCAGGGTGGGGTCCTTATGGAACCGGGGTTAATCACCCAACCCCTCCCATCAGTCGCCACCCCTATCCCAGGGCGTCCTTCTGTCTGTGCATTCCGGAGGAAAGGGGTGATCGCCTCTTGTCCCCAACCTCCAACGCCCAGCTCCCTGCAATGTCCAGGTGAGGGCTCCAGTGCCTTTCAACAGAGCCGAGCGTCCGGACACCCCCCCACCCCCACCCCATATAGCCTTTCCCTCTAAAGGTATCCGAAGCGAGGAGCCCTCGCCCCAAGTTTGGGGAGGTTCTGATTCACTTTGGAAAGTCTCCGGCTCCCAGAGGCAAGTACAAGGCTCGCATTCCTTCTGAGTTACGCCAGCGCCCCCGCCCCCTCCCCGCCGGCAAGCCCACCTTCCAGGCTCGCATTCTGCAGCTTCTGCAGCTGCAGACCCAGCAAGCTCTAAGGGCTTTGGGGTGAGGTTATTTTAGGGAGAGACACCCCCTCCTGGCAGGCACTCTCTGAACCTGGCTAGGCACCTCCTGGTGGGACAAGGCATATGGCACAGAGCTGATCCCCCACCTCTATCACCCACCTGGGCTAGGGACTGAGACCCTAAGGGTTGCAATGGCTACTTTTCGGCATCTCGCATCTTCCCCCGCCCCACTCCGCGGCCGGCGTGCGCGGGTCTGACTTCAGCCGGGCTGATTCTGGGCACCCCGCGTGGGCCCGCGGTTTAAAGGGGGAGCCAGGTCGCGGGCCCTCAATTCTCAGCGCCAGCAGCTGTTCGTGGTCCCGCCTCCCTCCCGCCGGGCTCGCAGCGCAGCCGCGGCATTTGCTCTCCGCTCGCTGCGCGAAAAGAGCCGGTGTCTCCAGGTTCGGCTTGGGCACCATTTAAGACCGACCAGGCGAGGCAGCGCCAGGCAGGAGGCCCTAAGGCAGCCGCGATCCCCAGACCCTGAAGCGGCCGAGCCTCCGCTTGCTCATTCTGGGAAACCGCTAGGCTCAGCCTCGCCCGAGACCAAGTCCAGGCGGGACACACACACAAACCCACACTCTGAGCTGCTCACACCTCCTCAGCCGGGCGCGTCCATACCTCCCTGCACACAAGAACCCCGCGCTCCATCGCGTATGCACACATTCCCAGCCCATGAAGTACCACGACTCCCTTGAACCTGCACCTCTACAACCCCAAATAGGCACGCTGCTGTCCGAGTGTCACACTCCCACCTCCTGTGCGCACAGAAATACAGTCTTCCGCTGTCACACACCCCTAAAGGGGCCCATACACTTGGGACACGCGTGAAATGCCACACCTCACATTCACCCACCCCTCATCACACTCACACATACGATGACACAAGCTCACACACTTCACACTCTCACCAAGAAGCTGGCACACACTCACAGCCTCAAGCACTCTCACTCTCTTCCTCGCAAACGCATCGTCTCCCTGTAACTGACATAGACACTCCAACAGCCCTCCAGACGCCCGTTCACTCACAGACCCCACACCGTCTCTCTCTCTCTCTCTCTCACACACACACACACACACACACGCACGACACACTCGCATCTAAATATTAATATATTTCCGCACCCTCTCCACACACAGCTCCTTCCTGGACACTCACACACGGACGCAACAAAGACACACGCTCCTACACACACACACACACACACACACGCTCACACGCTCACACGTACACCCCGGCATAAACCCACGAGTGCTCTCTCCGAAAGAGACGTCCTCCTCCCTAGCCAAGCCAACCAGCTCCAGAGACTCCCACCCCAGGACCGGTGCGCGATCCCACGCCTCTCCGAGCGACCCCGGCCGGCGCCCTTCCCCGCCGGCCGGTCGCCGCGCGCGTCCCCCCGCCGGGCTTCCGCCGGGTCCCGCGCACTCACCGCGCGCCAGGTCCAGGATCGCGGCGAGCAGCAGGCAGACGCAGCCGCGGAGGCTCGAGGCGGCTCGCATGGTGCTCGGGAGCTGGCAGCGGTGGCGGGGCGGCGGCGGCGGCAGCGGCGGCGGCAGGTCCCCTCGCCATGAGCTCAGGCGCGCTCCTGCCTCCGGCCGCCGGCCGAGGTGGTGGCGGGCAGCGCAGGGCGCCGCGGGGGCGCCCCCATCCCGCCGCGGCCGGCTAGCCTGGGCGCCGGGCTCGACTTGGCTCGGGCTCTGCGGGGCGCCGCGACCCTCGCGCTCCGCGCGTTCTCGGGGACCGCGGCGGCTCCCGGCTCCTTGGCTGCGCGCGGCACCCACCGCGGCCCGGAGTCCGATCCGCGGCAGTACCGGAGTTTGGAACCGTATCGCGCTCGCTCTGCCTAGCGCTCGCCTCTCCCGGCAGCGCGAGCGCCCCCCTCCTCGCGCCCTCCCTCCGTCCCTCCCCCTCTCCCCGCCCCCCGCCCTCCTCACCCTCCCCTCGCCGCGCTCTCCGCTGTATTATACAGACTTTTCTTTAATCCTTTCTGGGCTGTTCGGCTCTCGTCCGCTAAGCCGATTTATTGCGGGGAGAAGGAGAGCTCGCCCCCTCCAGTCCCCCTCCCCGCAGGTTCTCCCCCCTCACTTACAACTCGCTGCCTTCAGTTTCTTCACCCTCCCCCAGCGGGCTGAGCGCCCCGCCCTCCAGAAGCCGTGCTCGATCTGATCCCCTCCACCCGGCTGCAGCCCAGGGGTCACTGCCTGCCTGCACCGCCCCAGCCTGATGCAGAGAGGCAGCTCCCCCCTAGAGAGCTAGGCCATCCTCAGGCAGGGCTGGCAGGGCGTGGCTCCCGAGTTCTGGCCCTGCCACCGAAAAATGTCCTGGCTGAGAAGGATTAAGGGACTTTGGGTTTCTGAAACTTCCCAAATTATGGCTGCCCCTCCCCTAGAATCCCACCGGATGGGTGTTTTGTCTTTTCTCCCAGGAACAGCCACATTCTGGGATCCAGCCGGAAATGAGAGAGGAATTGGCTATCTCCTGCTGGCAGAGACCAAATTTTCACCTTTTTGTCAGGCCTGACACCTTTTCTCACCTGGCCTGAGATGTGAGTTTTGGGACTCAGGTATATGGTTTCTCCTCCCAGCACACTCGCCCCCTTTCAGAGCTAAGCCTAAGGCCTGGCTGGGGCCTTTGGCTCCCCTGAGGGAGGAGGAGAGAGGCCCTGAAGCCCTTGGGGTGGGCTAGGCATCAGGTTAGGTGAAGTTCAGACCATGGAATTTCACCACTGGTGGGCCCAGGGGATTGGCAAGGCCAGAACCTGGCCTCCGGGCCCTTCATCCAGTGCGGGTGTTCCATGGAGAATCCCTAGCTTCCCTCACTCTGGCCGGTTGCCACATCAGGCTGTTCTCTGCTTTCCCAGATGGGCAATGGGTGTATGGCCGGCCCTGTCTCCAGCAGCGCTGTGAGGGAGGTGTGTAAGGAGTGGGTGGGCATGATGGCTGCTGAGTCCCCACGCGGCAGGCTTGTGCAGAGAGGCCCCGTGGCAGTGAACTGCTCACCGTCTGCCCCCTCTGAACCTCCCTGCATAGCCTCCCAAGGCAGCCAGGCTGCTGCTGCGGCTCCGCTCACCCGCCCTGGGGGAAGGAGCGATTTGCATTTATGAAGATCTGAAAGCATACGTTCACCTGACAGGCTTTAGAATGATCCTCTCAGTAAAATAATAATAATGATCGTAATAAACCCTTATAAATAGGTGTTTGATTACAGTTTGTCCCTCCGTGGGTATTTTTTTTTTTTTTTTTGAATCAGACTAATTGGTTGCCAGGCTGATTGGGCTGGATCTGGCTCGAGTCTTAGACCCTTTCTTCTCTCTTCAGCTGTTCTTTGCTCTCTCACGCCCCCCCCCCCTCAGGTCTCCTCTTCTCCTAGCTGCTGAGGGTCCACTTGATGTCACCCCCCCTCCACTTTGGGGGCTGGCCCTGCCATGCTGGGAGGGGAGCTTAGAGGGGGTTCAGTCCCTAACTACATCCTCCCCACCCTTCCCTCTCTGGCCCTGGAAAAAGCTAAAGGAACCGAAAGCCTATCCCCCAAAACCTCCTATCAGTGGGAGGGGATCTCTGGCTGGGACAGGCATCAAGCCAGCACCCCCTTGTGTGGGTCTGGGCTCTGGGTCTGCTTCTGCAGGAAAGTGCCATGTCTGGGTGTGTGGGCATGCCTACCATCTGGGCCAGCTGCAGCTCCGAGCACAGCCAGGCAGGTGGACAGGCAGCAATACCTCAGGGGAGCCCTGAGTGGCTGGGCTTCCTACACTCACTGCAGCCCAGCCAGTGGAGAGGAGATCCAGGGAGCGAGGGGGGTTCTAGCTCCCGTCCCTAAAACCCTGGGTAATGCTTCCTCCCAGCACTGTCCATACCGCTGGGAAAGAGCGCCCTGGGGACAGGAAAAGGGACTAGAGTTTTGCCTGCATTCCACCTGCTGTGAATGACTTCAGGAACTGCTGGAGAGGAGGCCTGAGAGCCCAGGGAGGCCTGCTTCCAGGGCCAAGGACTGGGCCTGCGGTGGTTGGAAAGCTCAGTTAATCCTCCTGCTCTGCGACCTCTGAGTCATCCATGCTCTACTTTGTTATTGCCCTGAATGATAATAATTGGTCTTCCTTACCAGTACCTGGCACATAGTAGGCCTTTAGTAGATATTCACTGGAGTGATGGATGAGAGACTAAATGAGAGAATGAGGGTATGCACTCGGTGCCTCGGCTCCCAGCACCGACCAAGGCTGTCACTTGCCAGTCCTAGCAGGCACCCTGTGACGGTGCGCACTCACAGAGCACCTGGCCCACCAGAGAGAGGACCTCCGCCCAGGTGCACAGCTGGTTCCCAGGGAGGGGCTTGGCCGCCATGTGCATGTCTACAACCACACGCTAATTGTTCACAGTCCACTGCTCCCCACACCCTCTCCCTGGAGCCCACTCCTCCAGCTCCTGGGTCAGAAAACACAGCTGTGGAGTCTTTTCTTTCACCCAAAGAAAGGCGTCTCAAAGCACTGAGAGCCACAGCTAGCAGAGGGCAGAGGGTGACTCAGTCAGAGAAGTCACCCCAGGCAGTCACAGGCTTTTAATTTGTTTAACGTCCCTGGGCTCCTCTCTCCTAATGGATCCACCGACAGAGGCAGGGCCTCCACTCCGCAGTCCTGGCCCTCAGGCCCGTGAGTCACTGCGGGACATGCCTCTTCCTTGGGCACCAGCTGAGTGGGGGCCCTGGGTTTGCCTCTGACCTTCCTCTGTCCACAGCGCTGAGCTAGGCTTCCCCAACAGAGGGCACTAGAGAGCAAAGGAAAATTCTTCCAGGACCCCAGGGAGCACCCCTGAGGTCAAGGGGGGCCTCTGTGACCTCCAAGTTGTTGTTTTTCCAGAGAGGGGAGGGATGTAGCCTAATTTATTTTTAAGGTTTTTGCCATAAGGTGTGCATGCTCCCTGAAGAGAGACAGAGAGAGGGAAAGTGAGAAATCACTCCCCAGGGAAATGGCCATGCTGCAATCCGTTCTCCTCTACTCTTCTGGGATTTGGGGCACGCACGCACATATGCCCGGCGTGATTCTCAAGCTGCCAGGTCCAGGACTCCAACTGCAGTCTGCCATGTGGAAGTCCAGCGCCCAAAGCACCGCACTACCTGCTGGCCCTGGATGTAGCCTGTGATTGCCTCCCCCAGCCTGGCTTCCAAAGGGATGGGCTCTGCTGGCTGGCAGAGGGACCCCCCGCAGGGCATGGGTGGAAGTGCGGCTCTGTGCCAGGCGTGTGTTTAACTCAATTACACAGGAGCTGGGTGCTCTCATTATTCCTGCTTTACCGATAAGAAAGCTGAGGCACAGATAGGGTAAGAAACCTGCCCGGCACAATGCAGCTAGCCATGAAGCCAAACTCCAACCCAGGGAGGGAGCTTCAAAACCGCTCCCTCTGCCTTAAACACACACACACACACACACACACACAGGACATGCTTTCACGCACAAACACATGCACATACACTCTGGAACCAAGCTTTGGATGGGAAAGCTTTCCTGGGTCCAGAAAATCCCACCTCTCTTACCTCATGTAATTCTCATAATAATCCTCTGTGGCAATTTTATTTATGTCCAATTTACAAACAAGGAAACCGAGTCTTGGAGAAGTGAAAAGAATTGCCCATGGTTGCCAAGGTCGGGGAGCGTTGGATGCTGGGGAACGGGAAGTGTGGGGTCTGCTGCCTCTCTGCATCCTGCTCACCCCCATCAGCAAACGCACAACTGAACACCCCTTCATGGAGTCCTCTGGCCCTTCCTACCCTGCCCTCCACCTCTCTCTGTGCTGGGAATTAAACATCACCTGTCTGCATCCTGCTCAGGATTGAGTTTTTTTTTTATTGTTTGTTTAAATTAAACACAACTGAAAGTGACACCTTAGCACTGGTGACCCAAATCGATATGGAGTTAGTCGCTTGGAATTAAGTCTCATGCTGTGTCCTTAATGGACTTCGGCCTTACCTGGCCTCTCATGGCAGGTGCGTCCTCCCAGAGGACCCCAGGGGGATCCCACGGGAGGCTCAGGCTGTGGGTCACCAAGGAGGCCTTGACATCACAGGAAGGAGCTGGATCCACGGGCAGGAATCAAGGACCAGCCAGGGCAGAGAAGCAGGCCAACACAGGGGCCTGCCTTCCCTAAACTGGGTCCCATTGCCATGTGTTCTGCAAGTGAGTGTTAGACACTCCTTGAGAGAGGATTCCGTAGTGAAAGGTGTTTGAGAAAGCGGTGTGCTAGACCACTCCACTTGGCAGCAG
Source organism: Tupaia tana (assembly GCA_026018925.1). Classification (NCBI taxonomy): domain Eukaryota; kingdom Metazoa; phylum Chordata; class Mammalia; order Scandentia; family Tupaiidae; genus Tupaia; species Tupaia tana. Next base: position 87,182,495 of record JAKSZU010000007.1, on the reverse strand, counting down.
TTTACCCGCGCTTATTAAAGGCCGTGGGAGGTCCAGCCATTGTTTGAGTCTTGCTCGTCTGTTTGTCAGTTTTATTTAGCTGAAGTCCACACTTCTTGGGCCTCAGAACTCTCTTTCCATAAATACCTGTCCACATTATGTGATCAAGAGTTCTTAGGGGGCCAGCAGATAGCGTGGTGGGCAAGGTTCTGGACTCCTACAGGGCCAACTGTGGTTCGAACCTAGTGGTTTGTTTTCTAACTTTCCCTCTCTCTGTGTGTGTCCTTTTCTGGTGAGTACATGTGTCCTATAGCAAATTTAAAAATATTAATAATAATAAATAAAATTAAATAAGTAATATTTTTAAAAAGTTCTTAGCTTTAGTGCTTCCATGGCAGGACGGGAGATGCTGCCCTGGCGCTGGCCACACCTCCTGCTCTCTTCCCAGATCATGTGGCAGCGGTAGAGCGGGGAGAGAAGAACTGCAGCCCTCCTGCCCCTGCCGACTGATGGCATTATTGGGCTTCACTGCCCAGAGCGCCTCACTGGGACTCCTTCACTGTATCGTCTTCCCTGTGAGGCAGGTTCTGTTTATCTGACCCGTAGAAGAGACCAGGAAACGGAGGCACAAAGAGATGAGGCCTTTGCCATAGGTCACACAGTAGGTAAGTGGCGAAGCCGGCCTGAGAACCCCGGTCTCTCTGCTCCCAGAGCCACCCTCCGGGTCGTGCTCCGTGCTGCACCTGGAGAGACCTTTCCACCCTGTGATCTGACCACATCTGAACCTCGGCTCCCCTGCTCTTCCGCCCCTCGGGGCTGTCTGTGGTCGAAGGCCCAGAGTCCTTGGTATAACCCAGGCTGCCATCCAAGGCCCCTCCTACTTGGTTTCTGTTGTTTCACTGCCTGCACCCACATTCTGCTTGGGACCGCTCACTGTTCCTCACACACTGGGGTCTTTCATCACCCTCTCTGCTTCCGCTCATGCTGTTGTTTCTGCCTGGTGTTCACCCGTCCTCTACACACCGATTTCCACTCATTCAGGCCAAAGTCAAGTTTGGTGGCTACTTCTGTGGGGAAGCCTTCCCCGCCACACCACAGTGCAGGCACCAGGCAGCACTCACAGCCCGGCTTTGTGCGTCTCTGTAACCAGCACGCTGGCAGGGATGGGCGCTGACTCATCTCCGTGTTGCCCGTGCCTGCAGGTGGCAGGTGCTCGAGAAGTGGCTGCAGGATGGGTGGAAGGAAGAAAGGAAAGAAGGAGAGAAAGTACGACGCGATGGGTGGGTGGCAGAGGGGTGAGAAGGATCGGGTGGATGGATGGATGGATGTGCTGTGGTGGGTGAGTGGCGGGTGGACATGGAGTAGATACAGGACTACCCCGGGGATGAGCACAGGTGGGAGGCATGGGTGATGACTCAAGTGCAGAAAGCATCAGCGAGCTTTCTACCTTTTTCTTTTCCCTGTGGCATTGCTTTCACGGAGTGTGAGCGACCTGGGCCAACAGGTGTCAGTCAGGGAGAGAGGTGCCCGCAGCTGTGGGACACGCACTGGCTGGAAGCATGGGCTCTAGAGTTGGCTGTCTACGCGCAAAGGCCAGCTTCAGCACTCAGAGGAAAATGGCTGCTGGGGGTGAGGGAGGGAGGGAGGACGGACCTGCTGTACGAACTCAAACTAGTTAACCTCGCTATTCTTTAAGGACCTAGAAACTCAAGTGGGAAGCATGGGGAGAAAAGGGGCCTGTCAGGCTTCACCCCGTGGCTTCCCCGTCTGTGAAAGAAGACGGGCAGAGTATCTACCTCACTGAGTTGTGGTGATTAGACAAGACGATGCTTCGGATGACAAAATATTAGCCGTAACGACTTTCACCAGCACCACGGTGGCTGTATAATGCTGTGATTACCCCGCACTGGGGTTCCTTCTCCCCATCCCTGGCCTTCTGCCCTCCGAAGTGGACAAGGTAAACGTCTCGTGGGACTCCGTTGGCAGATGTTGGTTGTGATCCCAAAGCAAAGAAAAAGGCCAGTGTGAATGGAGTCTGCGACCCACTTTTCCTCTGTGGCATTTCTTAGCCTCGGACAAGCTATTCCTGGCTTTGGATTCTGTTCTCCACTCTTGTCAAGCAGGGACTGGGACCTTCCGAGGTCATCCTGGAAGCCCCCTTCCCTCCTTTCTTGCTAAGCTGCAATATCACATATTGACGACAGGTGGCGCCATCTAATGCATGATTTGTTCCATTTTTACAACCTTTCAAGTTCAAGAGCCTGCATTCCATAAAACGAATCCGTTTTCTATTGCGCGGATTCTTCAAGCTTCATATTTACCATGAGGCATGCGGTCATGAAACACGTATGCTCAAATTCCCTAGTAAGTAACAATTGTGCGATGGGTCCATAATACTATAGATGAGGAGATCGAGACACAGCAAGACTGCCAGCTCCCTGTGGTCTCACTCACTGACATGACGTGCGGAGTGTCCCCGCTGCTGAATGTAGCAATGTTCTCTCCGATCTATTTACCCACATGTCCTGTCTTCAGGCTTATACTGTGTGCTCTGGAGGGTTCCCTTTCACTTCGTCCCTTGGTATCTTCCAGGTGATCCCCACTCAGGCCCGGGTCTCATGGTTCTGAAGGGCCAGGAAGCAGAGAAGGAAGGCCCTACTAACCAGATTCGTCTTCAGCAGCAGTGAAGAGGTCTTGGTTCAGAGTGGTCTGGCTCATTACGGAAAGCATCAGGTGAAACCTGACTGTTTCCTTTTCTCCCCTCCGGCGTGCTTTCTGTGTTGGGTTTCTAGGTCCTGAAGCATTTGAGAAAATCCCCATTTGATTTATAGCACTGGGAAGTAATTTCTTTTCTCCAAGTGTCACAGTTCTCATTTGCAAGAGGCAAAAACCGGACTAGGCGTCCAAGGCCCCTGACGTTCGATGCCTTGACGGGCGGGAATCCCTCCACCTCCCTTCTCCTCATCTCTTCCTTCCTGTGCCCCCAGGAAGCAGGACCTCTGTACCTGGCACTGAGCTAGGACTCGGGAGACTGGCGTCTGGAGGGGTGAGACCTAAAGCTCCAAAGGGTGCCTAAGTTAGCCAGGAGGAGAAAGCCTTTGGAGACAGAGCCTCTGTGCTGAGTCTTGCAAACCCATGATGGAGACTGCTGCCCAGGAGCAAGCAGGTGGCTAGGGAAGGCTGGAGCCAAGGGACGTTGGGACAAGAGGCTGTGGGGTTAGCCAGGTTCTGTATAGACTGCACGGGCCCACGGATGGCCAAGAGACCGGGAAATCTGCTCTCAAAACCTGGGCTACCTAAGTGATCGGGATTCACGGGCCAGTCTTGAGATTTTGTGGCTGGATATCAGGTCCTTCTATACCCCAAGGTTCCTTCCCAGTCCTTGGAGGGCACTTTCTCATCACTGGGGCCTTTCTGTCTCTGAAGGGGTTCTTCTCCCTCCCATGTCCTGTCCTGCACCATTGATGGGCGATGGGACCAACCCCACTAGCCCCCGGCCAGTCGCCTGACTGTGTCTCCTCCCTGGCTAACTTGTGTTGTCCCCTTTGAACCATGCCCAGCCTCCTGTCCTTCCCATTTTCCCTGCCAAGAGAGTGACCCTGCAGAGAGGCAGCTGGCCAACCAGGCTGGACTGTCTCCCCAGAATGGGAGGATACTGAGAGGCGCAAGGGGACCCCTCTCCCCTCAGCGCATCTCTTAAAAAGGGATGCTAATGGCAGGTAGCCAGGGAGTCACAGAGGCTCATTAATGCTCTTCTGGGACTTTAAGGAAAGGTGCCCAGAGTGGCACAAGTCCAGGGGCCCCAAACCTTAATGGCACTATGCCAGTGCCCCTAAGTCGTTCTAGCAGGTCACCACTGCGGCTGAGGGAGTGGAGGGCCGCGTGCAGGTGCAGGACTTCTCCGGCCCAGGCACTGAGCCAAACACCAGGGCTGGAGAAGCTGAAGGGTGTGGTGCGTGCCCCAGGAGCTCACAGGTAGCAGGGTTTGGTGCAGTTGGACAGCCTGAAAGCCGACATCAGGGCTGGCCTGGATCCGCTCACGAGACCTCTGTGCCACCACGTCCTGCACCCTCCTGCCCACTTGGTCCCTCCTTCCAGGTGCCTTCCCGAGGCCCCCCGCTCCACGCAGGCCTCTATTCAGCGGAGGGGCAGTTGTGGCTCCTCAGAACTGACACGACCCTCGTCTCCCACATCCCCAGCCCCCCGGGTGCACCAAGGCTGACGAGCCAGTCCAGGCATCCCCCTCGACCCCTTCCTGGCTCCCCATGGCCTGCAGACTAAAGCCGGCACCCCCGGAACTGTCCACAAGGGCCTTCTCCTCCACGCTGGGCCGACTTCTGCGGCTTTGTTCGTATTTTCGGTTCTTAGAGTTCATTAGGTCTCATTTGATCATAGACTCTTACACCTGCTGTTCTGTAGGCTTGAAACCCCCAGCCCCCAGTCTCCCCACTGTTGCTCACTCCCGTCTCCTTTCCCGCCCCACGCCTATGCTCACCCTTTACACTGCTGAGTCCTGCTCAGCTCTGGAGCCCAGCCTTGGCTGTCGGGGGCTCGGAAGTCCGTGTTGGGTGCCTTCCTTTGGCTTTCAGAGCCCCTGTGCTCGCCCCAGGGACTCGGAATGCACAGCGAGACGGGCAGTACAGGCAGAGGAAGGAAGAGGGCGGGCGGAGGGAGGCAGACGCTACATCTAGAGCAAGGCTCAGAGTCAGCGGTCAGAGCAGCCAAGGCAGCACCGAAAGAGGGCGGAGGCCAGAGAAGGCGTCCAGCCTCTCCTCCAGGATGGCACGTCTCTTAGCCGGAGCCTCCCGAACAAGCCAGCAGCACAGGTCCCGGTCCTCGCGCCAAGCCACCGCGCCTACAGAGACCTTCCTTTAAGGAGGAAGCGCATCGATGGAATGTCGGGTGAAGGAGAGCAGGATGCTGGCGCGTCCCAGCTGCAGGCTGGCTCTCAGGGAGCGGGGCTCAGGATGGACACTGAGGGGCCACACTCCTGTCTGGGCCATCCCCCCGCAGGACCAGCCCTCCACCCCGGGGAGGCTGAGGTGACCTGGGTATCTAGGGACCGACTTCTTGGCTCTTGCTTCCAGGTCCAGCACTTAGTTATCAAGATGATTAAATTCCACCTCCTTCCAGCTGCCCCTTGCAATGTCAGGAGGGACACGAGCCTCTCCCCGAGAGCCATTCCTTGCGGCTGTTCGATAAGCCTCATATTTCACACCCCGAGTGGCTGCTTTCGGCGGTGGGTGAAGTGGTTTTATTTTTATCGCGCACACAGGCATATAAATATGTACGAGGAGCTCAGAAGCTCTTTAGGGTCTCTCTGGAAGGGAGCCTCCGTGTGCGTGTGAGGGAGCATGGCAATTAGTTCATCCAGGGCAGACTCGACTGGGGACGGCGGTGCCACTCCTGCCGGTGTCTGGCCGAGCTCCTGGAATGAAGTCTGCCCTCCTACCCCTGAGAGCGGGGTATACTTTGCAAACTTTCTAGAGTAAAACATGCCGGATCTGCTCTCCCACCTTCCCAGCTACGTGACCTCGTGGAGGGGCCTTCCCTTCTCTGGGTCTGGCATGTATGGCCATCAAATGGGGTATACCACGCCTTCCCTGTAAGCCTTCCAGGTTGTTTTATAAAGAGCAGACATGATGGGGAGTGTGAAATGGGCTCTGAGAATGGCACCATGCAGCTGTCAGAGGCTGTGGATTCCTCTCGGCCACTCATCTGGAGCAGGTAAGTGCCAGTGCAAGGCCATGGCAGTCGTAGGGGCAGTGGAGGCGCTAGACGGCTGGGCTTGCTCACACCCGGTGCTCGATCTCCGCCGCAGGGAGGGTGCTCTCATATATCACCATGTTTGAACATGACGGCCACACCCTATGAGAGGCACCCTTCCTGTTTACTGAGGAGGAAACCCGAGGCTCGGAGATGGTAGGGGACGTGGGCTAGGTCACTGGTCACAGGCTGATGACCAGGCCCAGGCTCCCAGCGGGTCAGTACGACGCTGTCCTCTAGGTGGCCTTGTGCAATTGCTTGCTCCAGGTCCGCCCCTCCCCCTCAGGATGGCCTGGGCACTCGGGGCAGGAGATGCACTGTTCCGGGCTGTGCCCCTTGGAGTGGCCCCATGGTGACACTGGCTGGAGAGCGACACCTGGGCTGGGAGTGAGCTCCTGAGGCAGGCGCCACCCCTGAGAGCTGCCTCCCTACACCCTGGTCAGCTTTCATCTTGCTCAGGCTGAAGCAGAGAGAGGATGACTTCCACCTGCCAGGTCCCTGGAGACAGGGACAGAGAGAGCCAGCCAGAGACAGTGAGAATGCAGCCAGGGGCTCGGGGATGTGTCCAGGAGCGAGGTGGAGATGGGCCTTAGAGCAGTTCCAGCTCTCCGACGGCCGCGGGTGGGTACAGAGCTCCAGCCTCTCATCTCGGGAACTCCCAGACCGTGGAAGAGCAGGGAGGAAAGCCAGCTGCTCCCTCCCAGGGGGCAAAGTCATCCAAGGAGGCCAGCAGAGGGCTGAGGGGCCAGAGGCTCAGAACCTGAGCTTCCCCTTCCGCAGAGGGCAATCCTGGCCCCAGAACTCTGTGGAGGGAGGCTTAGCAGGCTGGTAAGGAGGGGCCCCCCACAACATCTCCTTAGTGTGGTGTTTTAGACGGGGTCTGCACGTCATCGTTGCGCTCCTCGGGCCCCCCCTGCCTGAGCTGGGACCACAGGCACAGGCACCACACCCAGCTTCAGACGGGTCTCTCTGTGTTGCCCATGCTGCCCATGACTGAGACCCTCCTGCCTCAGCCTCTGAGTAGCTGGGACTACCTGCACCCAGCCCTGCGCCTGGCTTTCAGGGAGGGCTGGGAACTGAACCGGGGCCTTACATTCACCCCGTGAGCAGCGGCATTGGCTGGGCCATCCCGACTATCCCTTGAGTCCAGTGGAGGCACAACCCACGAGGGCAAGTGCCCAGTGTCCAGGCTAGACTGGGCCAGGAAATCACCACCCCCCCGCTCCACCACCACCCCACCACCCCCGGGCCACCACATAGCACAGGGAGAGGGAGAATGCCAAGGACGAAGGGGAAGCAGTGGCCATGCCCGTGAGGCTGAAGGAGGCCCGCACCCTGGGAAGGAAGGACCCCAAACACCAAGCCTGCTTCCTCACGGGAAAGCCATCTTCGTCTGTAAAGGAAGGCTGAGGCGAGGCTGTCAGAGGGCAGCCCTGCGGGGCGGAGCAGGGCTCAGAATCTGGAGAGGTAGTTGCAGTGGTTGGATCAGAGACCCCTTCTTTCAGGTTTGATTTTTCTCTCCTCGTCTCCTTCCAAATCCATTTCAGTTTTCAGGAAAGCAGGAAGCAGTGGCCTAACTCAGCTGTGTTAAGGGGCTGCACGGGGAGGGGACGGAGAGGGCTGGCCAGGGGGAGGAGGAGGAGGAAAAGCAGAGCCTGAGGGAGCAGAGTGGGCCGGAGGTCATTCCTTCTGACCTGCCCGGCCTGGGCCTGCCCGGGGCTCCCACCCAGCAGCCTTCTCTGCCCCGCCCCTTGTAAATTTTTAACTGTGGTTAAAAACCCCACAAAGCATAGAATTCACGTCCTCACCTGGTGAAGTGCACAGCTCAGTAGGGTTAGATACATTCCTGTTGTTATATAATCGCTCTCCAGAACTTTCTCACCTCGCAAAGCCAAAGCACTGTACGGCCAACGATTCCGATTCCTGTGTCCCCTTCCCCAGAATGGCGAGCGCCGTTCTGCTTTTTGCCTCTGAGTTCGGCTACTCTAGGAGCCTCGTGAAGGTGGACTCATACAGTCTGTCTTTGTGTCACTGGCTTGTCCCTGAGCGTGCTGGCCCCAAGGTGCTTTCATGTCCTAGCCTGCGTCAGAACTGCTTTCCTTTTCAGGCTGAGTAACAGCCTCTCTTCCTCTGTAGGGACAGACCACACTTTGCTGATCCATTCGGGCATGACGGCTTCCTCCTCCGGGCCACTGTGAACAATGCGGCTCTCAGCATGGGTCACCAATATCTCTTTCAGACCTGTTTTCAATTCTTTTGGATACAACAGCCAGGAATGACATTGCTGGATAACAGAACTGTTCCTCTTTAAAGAAGGAGACCTGGCCCTAGGAACTTTTACCAGGAGCCGGGTGCCCTCCAGGTCGGAGAGGCTGGAGGGCGTCCAGAGGCTGAGAGGTTGCGCGTCCCGAACTCACTGCCTGCTGCGGTGAACTTCACATGGCAAAGTTCACAGTTCTCTGTCTGCATGGCTCCCGCATGGTGCAGGCTTCACAGGGCCAGGGAGGGGAGTCACCCTTCTCTGCCGAGAGGAACGACGTCCAGAAAACTTGGAGCGTGGGCCCTAGGGGCAGACTGAGCTAAGGAAATAAGGGCCACACGCACCAGGCTGACTGTTGGAGACCGGAGGCTTTGCTGGGATAAGCGATACACGCAGTAGCAGTGGATGGATGCTTGCCGACCAAATGAGAGGTGGCAGCTTCAAACTTCTGGACAGAAATGCCACCAGGGCTCCTGTTCACAGGATAAAAGCTCAGTGAATGAGTAAGTGAATGGACTAGGACCCACGCACAGTGAGCTGCTTTTCTCTACGAAGGAAGACTATCCAGGAGCAAGCGAAGTTCAAGAACACTCCACAGACTCTCTAGAGCCTCAGGCAGGTGAGGGGATACAGAGGGAGCAGCTCTGGGCCTTCGTGGAAAGAGCTCACAGACCAGCAGGGACAGACGAGGACATGTTCACCGAAGACGCACTACGGGAAGATGAGGTGCAAGGAGGAAACGGAAGTCGCCAGTCGACCTGGAGAGGGCCTCTCCTCTTCCACGTCTGCTTTGGGCCGGAGGGCTTCTCACGACATACTTCATTCAGCAAATCTGATACCAGGATCATTCCTGGTTCTCACACACTGGCAAGTGGCAGAGCGCAGATCAGAATCCAGGTCTGACTTCACATCTCAAGTTCTTCTTCCTTCACCAGCAGAGGCAGGCAGGGAAGACTTCTTGGAGAAGGTGACTTGAACTCAGAAAAGAAAGTCTTTTCAGGTGGAGGGACAGCATACCAGCCAAAGCCCAGAAATAGAAAAGGGAAGGGGATGCTCAGGAAAGCAGCAAACAGTCCAGTTTGACCGGAGCATGGAGTAGATATAAAGGAATGTTAAGAAATAGTTGGCTGATGGGGCCAGCACGTGGTATAGTGGTTAAGGCACTGGACTCCCACTTGGCAGATCATGGTTTGAGTCCTGGACCTGGAAGCTTGAAACTCATGCCAGGCACATGTGTGTGTGTGCCCAAAATCCCTAGAAGGGAATGGACAGAAGGGATTGCAGCATGGCTATTCCCCTGCAGGGGTGAGTTCTCACTTATTTCCAAAAAAAAAGAAAGAAAGAAAGAAAGAAAGAAAGAAAGAAAGAAAGAAAGAAAGAAAGAAAGAAAGAAAGAAAGAAAGAAAGAAAGAAATGGTTGACCAGGCCCAGCCTCGAACCTGAGGCTAGGGGTCTCTCTGATGCTGCTGGGCAGTCAGAGGCCACTGAGGGCTCCCAGGCGGGACTGGCATGTCAGAGCTGTGCTTTTCCTCAGTTCATCCTACAACTGCGTGCAGGGAGAATTGGAGGAGGGGCGTCTGTGTGCAGGGCAGGCAGAGGGGAGGCTGTTGAAATCTTCCAGAAAAGAGGGAATTCATTTGTCTGGTAATGTGTTGGATCCAGGGGCTTCAACCGTGACCAGTTAGACGTCTGCCCGACCCTTATGAAACTAACCATCTGTCCATGGAAAAACAGACAATAACTAAAAAAATAGGTCAATAACTAAACCAAAATGATTACAGGTTGTAATCGGTACCAGGAAACAGATAAAGATGATGCAAACAGAAATCAGAGAAGCATGGGGCAGTCAGGGAAGGCTTCCCTGAGGAGGCGACAATGAAGCTAGATGGGAAATATAAGAAGGATTTAGCATTACAAAGACCCAGGGGAAGAGTCCTAGGCAGATGGAGGGGCAGGAAAAAGACTTTTGAGGGAGAGAGAGCTTCCATGTTCCAGGAGCTGGCAGCCTGTGCCTGGGACAGGGGTCTGGGTTGCATTTCAGGGGATGAGCTGGGAGAGGCGGCAGGGCCAGAGCCTGGAGGCTGAGAGCTGGGATTTTACTGCAGAGCAACTGGAAGCCATGGGAGGCTTTAAGCAGAATAATGGGGTGATCTGATTCGTGTTTTTGAGGCTGCAGAGCAGAAAGCGGGAAGGGGTATGGAAGAGTGGAGATGAGGACACTAGTCAGGAGGTCATCGCAAGGGCCAGAGAGAGAGACGACAGTCGCCTGGACCAGGCGGCAGCCAAGAGATGGCCAAGAGGGGATTGGCTGAGGCTCCTGGGCTCCGAGTCCAGAGAGGAGGGGCCGCGCACGAGTAAGAGGTGTCATTTGGAGAAACAATTCTCTGTTTCAAAGGCAGGTGACAGCCAGGATAAAGCACGGCAAAGTCTGACCCTGGCAGCAAATCCAATTTTCACACATCTCCTTCTGGATGGAATTTGCCTTCCTTCAGAGTGGGAGGTCAGGGCAAGCTCTGCAATGCAACCGGAGGCTTTCTGAGTAGGGAAAGGCTCTCCCAGAGGGATTATTCTGAGCTCTGGGCTGCAAAGCCCTGTCTGGGTGCTCAGAGGAGAAGGCGGGAGAGAGGGGTCCTCCCCTACCCCTGAGGGAGTCGCAGTCTGATACACTGGGCAAATATTTATTGAGCTTCTATGCCATGCTGGGCATTTTTCTAGGTGCTAGAGTACAGCCATGAAGGAAAGGACGGAGCCCCTCTCTGGGTCCTTGTCACAAGCTGCCACAGTCTAGGTGTAGAAGTCCCTAATGGTGACTACCTCCTGGTATTCACAGCTGTGCGGCCCCCTCCCCTGAGCATGTGCCTGACCTAGGATTCACTTCTAATGAGTAGATCAGATCAAGTGTTGGGGTGTCTCTTTGGGGATTAGGTTGCAATGCAAAAGACTGTGACTCTGTCTTGCTGGCACTCTCCTTGCCTCCCCTACCCCCCCTTGCTTGCTCTGATGAGCCAAGTCACCAAGGTGTGAACTGCCCTATGGAGAGGTTGGAAAACTGCTGGATGGCAGCTTAGGCCACCACCATGAGGAACTGAATCTTGCCTTCCAGTGCTGGTGGGAACGTGGAAGCAGAACCATTCCTGATGGAGCCCTGACGTAACTGCACCTTGGCTGACACCTTCATTGCAGGCTATGAGGGACCCTCAACCAGAGGACCCTGGTAAGTGACAACTGGACTTCTGACCCACGTTTCTTTTGAGACAGGGCATGTTGTTGTTTTCAGCTACTAAGCCTTCGGGGAAATTTGTTATGCAGCAGTCAGTGACTACTACATAAGTGAATATTTACTAAACACTTACTATGGGCTTTCCATGCAGACATTTTATTGATGTAGGTGCTACCATTATCTCCGCTTCATAGACATGGAAACTGAGGCTCAAAGAGGCCAAGTAACCTACACAGGGCCACACTGCTCAAAGGTGTCAGAGAAAGGATTCAAACAGAAGCCTGTGCTGTTAAACACTGCACTACAGAAGAAGTACAATCCCTTCCCTGGAGGATGCCCAGTCGGATGGAGAGGCTCAGTCTCCACACTGAGGGTACTGCTCTTCAGTTAGGAAGATGGCTCTGCCAGGCTGCTTTGTACCTACTTCTAAATTACCAACACCCAACCCAAAGGCCCTTCCAGGATGTCTTACCTCATCCCATTTGGAGCTGGGCTTTCTAGTCTTTAATTGTGTTTCTTCCTTGAAACTTGATGTTTTTTTGCATTGTTTCCTGGTGTAGCCTCACTCCTTGGACCTAACTCTGCACCCTATGCCCCTGCAAATCCTGTGCCGGATCTTTGTTACATACTTCATACACATCATCTCAGTTACATGGACCCATTTTAGAGATGGAAACATTAAGGCCCAGAGACACGATCTGCCTAGTGTCACATGGCCAGTAGCTAAGACCTGTCTGCCTTCCTGGTCCTGACCCCCTCTGCGATGTGCAATCATCCCAGATGTTACAACCCCCAAGCAGCAGGCCTCTCCCCAGGACCCCACCCCTTCGATGAGAAGAGAAGCCTTCTCGAGTGTGCCCCTAGGGAGGCCATCCTTGGAAGATGGGTCTCTCTGCACCCCCAATCCCAAAGGATCTCCCTGTTAGTATCTTAAGCACATGCCGAGGTGCCAGTACCTACTAGGTGCCTAACACATTTTCATTGACTGAAAGGAGAAAACGTGCTCACTAAGTAGGCAGAGCGCCACTGAGGCTCATCCACTCGGTGACCTTTCACCCTCCCTAGCAGGGCCCCAATTTCCTTTGGAGGAGTGAACCCTTCTGTAAGGCATCAGGCTGTGGGACTGTCTCAATGACCCGCTTTCCCCTCGCTAGGGTGCAGGCAGGCAATCCAAATCCAATGCTGGATCAAGCATTAGTCAGGCTTCTGCGTTTTCTCCTAGACCTACCCATGGACTAGACTTCCTTGTCGAACCCAGTTCTAGCAAGAGCCCTGACGAGCTCCACCCTCCACTCCTTCAGGCCCTATCCTCTATGCCTGCCGCCCCACCCCAGCCCAGACGCCTGATTGCCCCGGCCTGCCTTCAATGAGAATCCTCTCAGCTCAGTTTGGCCAGTCTCTCTTATTCCTGATTATTCTTTTTGGTAATTTTTCACTCACTGATCCCTACCCTCTCCTTGACTAAGCATTCCCACTTACCATGCTGTATTCAAAACAACTGAGGCCATGGGACCAGCAGTTGGCATAATGGCTGTGTCGCTGGACTCCCATGTAATTGACTGTGGTTCAAGTCCCGGACCCGGTGGCTTAAACTCACGCCAGGCGCGTGTGCTTACGTGCCCAAGATCCAGAGAGGAGAATGGAGGAGAAGGGATTGCGGTGTGGCCATCCCCCTGGGGGGGTGATTTCTCGCTTTCTGTCTCTCTGTCTCTCTCTGTCTTTCTGGTGAGTGTATGTGCCCCATAGGAAAAAACTCCCCCCCCCCAAAAAAAAAAAGAAACTGAACCCTGGGCCAATAGATGACATGGAGGTTAAGCCACTTGTCCCCACATCACTGACACCATGGTTCAAGTCCCAGACCTGGTGACTTGAAAATCATACTGGGCTTGTGTGCGTACATGCCCAAGAGGAGAATGGAGGAAAAGGGATTACAGCATGGCCAGCCACTCTGGGAGTGATTTCTCTCTCTCTCACTCTCTGGTGGGTGCACATTCCCTATAACAAAAACTAAAAAACAAAACAAAAAATCGAACCCAGTTTTATACTGACATCTCTCTTCCCCTGTTGCAGTAGTCCTGAACGAAACCTGCTTTTCCTGCTTTAACTAGTGCCCAGCTCTGGTTTGGGCAGAACAAAGGGCTTAGGAAAGGCAGAAGCCACTGCAAGAATTCGGCCTCTGCTGTGGCTTGGCTGCCGACAGGCCTTGGCTTCCCGCTCTGCACTATGGCCTTAACAACGGCTCCTGCCTGCAGCAAAGCTCTTCAGCATGGCTGGGCCCTCCGGAGCCGCCCGGCTGGCCTCTGCCTCTTTCTCACCAGGACATGGGATTCCATCTGCACACCAGGGCCTTCCACAGCCTGGACAGGGTGAGGTGGGGTTTGTGTGCAGATACGAGCTCAAGGTGGGGATGCCAGAGTACGGGGGCCAGTCCAGGGCAAAGAAGCAAGAGCCTAGTACTCTCCCTCCTCCAAGCCCCACCACCCAAACCCAGTCCCCTTGGAAATCACAACTTTCTGCCAACATCTTCCCTGACCTTTTCTCCCCCCAAAGAAGTCTGTGTACTAATTAGCTAAGTAATAACATGGCAAGACTATGATTCCTCATTAGCTCAGGAGAGATCCCTGCTACATGACTGATATGCATCTACCAGAAAATTAACTGCAGTGCAAGGACTCGCTAATCAAGATTAATGAGGGGCGGGGAGGGGGAACCTGGGACCCAGAGCCCTGCGCGGATCTCCAGAGACCAAGGGTTCTGTGCTAGGCGGGCGCGCTGGGAATGGAGGTAGGGAGATGAAAGGTCGCCGTCTCAAACGTCAAGGTTCTGTTCTACCCACCTTAGGCAAAATGGGCCCTAGGTGAATCCAGAACATCCCGCCTTCTGTGTGCAGGAGCCAGGGCACTGAATTGGGCCTGTCGGAGCCCTTCCTAATTAGTCAGATAATTACAGCGGAGGTGATAAGAGCTGGTGCAGGGACTAGCCAGCTCTTCCGGAGACTTCCTGCGTGCTCGGCATCGTCCTAGTGCTGAATGTGCAGCGTCTTTAGTCCTCCCACGCAGCTGGTGCTGGCCCCACTGTACAGATAAGGAAAAGGAGGCCGGAGCTTGGCCAAGTGGCTGGGGTCGCAGAGCTAGTGAGAGACAGCAAGGACACAGAGCCCAGGCTGCGAAGCACCTATCCACAGCCACGCACGAGCACACCGTGTGGTCGGTAGGCGGGTGCAGAGGTGAGGGGGTGAGTGTGCTGGGTGAGAGGGGAAAGTGAACGGTGGCCCTCAGTGCTGCCCTGGCGACAGGAGCGGTTTCCGAGAAGAGAAGCTGTGCCGCTGTCCTGACAGATAAGTGGAATCTCACCCAGAGCATCTATCGATTGAGTCATTATCAACTCATTCATTCATCCCACACGTGAATGCCAGGCCCCACAGGAGACCGTGGCAGCACGGTGCCCACAAAACAGACATGGAGTAGGGCCAGCAGGTGGCATGGCGGTTAAGGCACTGGAGTCTCACGTAGCCGACCATGGTGTGAATCCCAGACCTGGCAGTTTGAAAATCGTGCTCTGTGTGCGCACGTGCATGTATGCCCAAAATCCCAGGAGGAGAATGGAGAAGAGTTTGTGGCGTTGCCATCGCCTCAGAGGGGGTAATTTCTCACTTTCCATCTCTCTGTCTCCCTCAGGCCAGTGCATGCACCCTTTGGCAAAAACTTTAAAAACAAAACGAAACAAAAACAAAACAAAACAAAACAAAAAAACAGTACCTGGTACAGACAGAGAGGCTGACTTCAAACAAATAATGACATAGCTAGTTTGTCAAAGCCTGGGCCAGGCCCAGGATGGTGCTGCACTTCTGAGGGCAAAGGGCTCCTTAAAATCGTGCATTCTTGGGAACCAGCAGTTAGCGTAATGGCTATGTCGCTGGACTCCCACGTAGTCGACCGCGGTTCGCGTCCCGGACCCGGTGGCTTAAAACTCACGCCGGGCGCGTGTGCGTGCGTGCCCAAGACCCCGAGAGGAGAATGGAGGAGAAGGGATTGCGGCATGACCATCCCCCCTGGGGGGTGATTTCTCGCTTTCTGTCTCTATGTCTCTCTCTGTCTGTCTGGCGAACGCACGTGCCCTATAGCGAAAATCTCTCAAAAAAAAAAAAAGAAAAAGAAAAAAAATCGTGCACTCTTGATGCCTCACCCGGCCCCAGCCCTGGGCTCCTCAGGCTCTGCCACTTGCGACTGTAGAGTGCTGACACCCCATTCACAGAGCCAAGCACATGGCTGGAATTCACCCTGTAGCTAAATATTCGTAATGGTCAAGTAGCCCTCGGGTGCTCCTGCTGCATTTTGCTTCATGCAATCCAAGTTCCCAGGTCCACACTGCCACTTGCCAAGGCAAGACAAAAGACAAGACCATTGAAATGTACGTGTTTTCCTCTTTCGCATCCCACAAAACATCTGACTTAGCCTTAACTTCCCTTGACAACGAAGTGTCATTCCCACAGAATGGAGAAGAGTCTCTATTAACCCGCTTAAAGAGGCATTGCTTTTTGCCTTTTCTCTTCCTGAAGGTATTAATACACACTGAACTCAACAGACAGATTAAATAGAGCGACTCGCTCCAGTGGCCTTGCCTCCTTCCAGTACTTCGGCAACGTGGAGTCGTGGAGTCGGAGGGGGGGGCGGGGGCCGAGAGGTCTCTGGAGGTGAGAGGACTGTCACCTGCTGTGCTGCAGACACGCCTTTTCTCCCAAGCTCTTTGCATTTTCAGGATGCAGGGCCTGCGAGCCTGCGAGCCTGAGAGGTAATTGGCTGGAGCGGCTCCTATTAATGGTAAATGGGGCTGCATCTGTTGTCAATTTCCCTGCTCCTCTTCTCCGGGACACCCACCTAGGGAGGCTTGCCTGGCTGACCTACCTCGCTCCTCCAATCACCACGTTCCACTTCTCAGCCCCTGTCAATGGAGCACATTATAAAAGTTTAAGAGGGAAAACCAAGGTCCCAGATGGCCCAGGGAGGCCCAGAGGACGACGAGGAGGGAAGGACAGCAGGCTGCTTCTGAATAGGTTCCCAGTGAGCCCGTCTCCTGCAGTCGTGTTAGCTCCTCCCCTGAGTGTGGGCTGGACCTAGGAACGGACTTCTAATGAGTAAAGTAAGGAAAAAAGTGGTGGGGTGTCAATCAATTAGGCTCAAAAGGCCGTGATTCTGTCTTGCCACACTCCCTTGGGCCCCTCACTGGCTCTGACAAAGCCAGCAGCCACGTTGTAAGCTGACCTATGGATATTCCCACATGTCAGGGAATGGAGACAGCAACTGCACCCCTACCACTGCCAAACAACAGCTCATGAGGAACTGAGGCCCTCAACCCAAACGGCATGAACAGCTGATTCTGCCAAGCACCGCTGGAACGAGTACAGAAGCAGGTCCACCTGTAGCTGAGACTTCAGATGATTGTAGTCCCAAGTGAACTCTTGACTGCAGCCCCGGTAAGAGAAGCCCCATCAGAAGACCCAGCCAAGTTGCACCTGGGTTCTTGATCCCTAGAAACTGTGAGATAATAAAAGCATGCATGATGTAAGCTGCTAAGGTGTGGGGTAACTTGTTACTCAGCTATAGCTAACTGATACAGGAGGTGAATAGGAGAGGGAACAAGGCGTGTAATAGAGGAGATTCCTTGAGTGCACAGGCCTCAAAGAACCCAGGCATCCCCTGTATAGATGAGCATGACTGTGGTAAGATAAGGCTCTGGCATAGCTGATTCGCTGCTGAACTGGGTCTAGAACTCAGGCCTTCTGGCCCCTTGTCCAGCACTCATTCTGCTAGAATGTGATTCATCGAAGGTTGCCATTTCATTTCCTTGAGATCTTAAACATGAGTTTAGAAAGTGCTTGCATCACTAGTCAAGGATGTGTCTACCACAATTAAGTATGTTCTGCCCGCATCAGGACCTACACTGTGGCGGGTAATCCCAGGCTTCAGGACGGAGAGGAGTGGTGGATCTGAGATATTTCTCTACTTCAGGCGTTTGCAAAACACTGTTCCTAGCTCTCTGTGAGGCCTTAGGGTCCTATGTTGGGCCATCAGTAGATGCGTAATGCAGATCTTTTCTCCCATTTTTCCAGACAAGTGGCTCAGGTTGACACGAGCTTTTGTTTTGATGCCAGACTAAGACTTATTTATCACTGACCTACTCAGTGAATTATTAACAGTGACCAGAATGTGGCATTGCTAAACTCAGGGCTGAGATCTGCCTTTTCTTCAAGAGTCCTGGCTGCCCCACACACTCGACAGCATTGCACACCCTGCTGTGCACATGCCCACACCGAGTGCCAGGCCCCCAGGTCCAGGCGTGTGGGAGGAAAGGACGCTCAGTTATCAGTGAACCAGCAGGGAGGTCTTGAGTAGGCCTTAGTTTGTAACTGCTGTTCTCCTTGCTTTGTAATTAGCAATGCCTACTTGGTTAACTTTACTGTTATAAATTTAGTCTGTTGGAGAGTGGTTTGGTTAATTTTATAGCATTCAGTTCATCTTGCCAGATTTTAAAGTGTATCTGTGTTGCAGTTAAATACAAGTCACTCATATATCCCTGCCTAAAGTTAATCTATGCAATTGTATTGAGGGTGATGCTTTGCTGTTATCACCAATTTCAATTTTTTTTTTTTTTTTTTTTTTTTTGCCATAATGCACATGCACTCACCAGAGAAACAGAGAGAAGGAAAGTGAGAAATCATCCCACCAAGGAAAATGGCCACACCACAATCCCTTCTCTCCTCTATTCTCCTTCTCAGGATTTTGAGCACACACACACATGCACCTGGTGTGAATTTCATGCCACTGGGTACAGGACTGGAACTACAGTCAGTCATGTGGGAGTCTAGTGCCTTAACCACCATGACGCCTGCTGGCCCCACCAGTTTCAATTTTTCTACTGCAAAGTGAACACACATAGCATTCTCTTGTCTCACTGAAGTCATCTGTATACAGAAGTCTGAAAGCACCTCCTAGTGCCTAGTCATCCAGTCTAGGCTCTCGCCTTTGTGTCTGGAGGTATCCAGATGTATCCATTCCATGAAAATACCTGCCAAGATTGGGTCCCGCCCATGCCTGTAGAATGATCTCCCACCTACATCCTGATCCCCCTTGATATGGGCTGATTAGTGCCCCCAAATTCCTACGTTGAATTTCTAACCCCAAGTATCTCAGAATATGTCCATATGGGAGTTAAGGTCTGTAAAGAGATGATCAAGTTAAAATGAGATCATTCAAGTGGGCCTGAACCCCATGTGTCTGGAAATCTAGGAGGAGGAACTTTGACCATAGGCATACAACAATGAAGGCATTGTAAACGCACAAGGAGAAAGTGGCTGTCTTCAAGCCAAGGAGAGGGGCCTCAGAAGAAGCCAACCATAGCAACACCTTGATCATGGACTTCTAGCCTCCAGAATTATAAGCATTATGAGAAAATAAATTCCCGTTGTTTAAGTCCCCTGGTCTGCAGCACGTTGTCACCGCAGCCCCAGTAAGCCTAGTAAACCCATACAAAGTTCACGGCAAACGGGATTCAGTCCATCACTCTCACAAACCTGGAAGAATTGTTTCCTATTACTGTCAGTTTTTCACAGCTCATCTGGGTCTGTTCTATCGCTTTGTCCTCAATCATCACTGTGCAGAGTCTTTGCCGAGCCCCTCATGTGGTGGTGACTGCATTTTAGAACCTCAGCTGGGTGGTCCCAGTTCTCAGTTTGATCCAATCCAAGTCATTTGAGCAGGCATTGACATTCAGATGCTGTTCCGCCATCTGTCTAAGGGTCAGGAAGAATAGAGGTGATTCATATAGTAAGAGATCCGTAAAGATAAAATGGGGGGAAGCCATCCAATTCACCTCCCTGCACATGGAAGGAGTCCTTCAAAGCACCCTTACCTGGTGGTCAGCCAGCTGCCCTCTGCCCACTGACTGCTCACTGCTTCTGAC
The DNA here is from genome assembly GCA_026018925.1 of Tupaia tana. Classification (NCBI taxonomy): domain Eukaryota; kingdom Metazoa; phylum Chordata; class Mammalia; order Scandentia; family Tupaiidae; genus Tupaia; species Tupaia tana. The sequence goes on along the minus strand of JAKSZU010000007.1, from coordinate 87,163,311 downwards.
CTCCAAGACAGTTCCAGTTACTGACAGTTTCCAATGGCCACTTCGTGTTCCTGTTCTGTTCACCAAGGATACAGTGGGGAATTCCAAGAGGCAATAGCTTGAATCTAATTCCCTACCCGTATTTGTGGTCCTCACCTAATGTCTGCACTACGTCAGGCATGCTTAATTTTTGCTATATTTGTGGAGTCGTCTTATTTCCATTTTATAGACTGGAAGATGGAAGCCCAGTGTGGAGAAATTTCTTGCCCAAATCATACCACGAATACATGATAAAACTAAGCTTGGGCCCACATCTGATTCCAAAGCATGTGTTCTGGATAGTCCCATGCCACCACCTCTCATGGTCCCTCAACCTCCAGAGATGAACGAGGAAGGCTGATTCACAAGTTGCAGGTAGCTGGAGGAATACTCACTTCCCAAGCTAGGGGCTGGCATTAGAGCAAAAAATTAGGCACCTAGTCCTGGGTGGGGTCCCCTATTTTATGGCATCCATGGAGTACACCCTTCCTCCTGCTGGCCTTAAATACCTAGGACAAGACCCTGTCTTCTCACCACGCCTGCCTCTCACCTCCACAAGTTCCTTGGGCTGGCATCCCAGTGTGCTGTGAAGATCAGTTGGCTGAGCTCACGAACCACACTCAGTGTTCCCAGTACAACCCCTGAGGTCATTGTGTCTGGGGCTGCTGGGACAAGTCCATCATTATTGTTCAACTCCCACTGGGGAGAAACTCCAGAGCTTCTGAGAAAAGGGGCACCACAGCAAGTGACAGTAAGTCTAGGGAGATGTGGCGGTAACTTGGCCAGTAGAGAACCAATGAGTGGCAGAGAGGATGTTCACAAACACCCCAATCTGAGTGACTTATTAGAGGTTTATTTAACTCATGGTTTGGAATGTCCAAGTTCAAGGAGCTACATCTGGTGAGAGTTGCCGCCTTCTTTTTTTTTAACTTTTTTTAAGAATTATTTTATTTGACTTTATTTATTTATTTTACTTTGACCAGAGAAGGACAGAGTGAGTGAGGGAGAGAGAGAGAGAGAGAGAGAGAGACAGAAAGAGAGAGAGAGGGAAAGTGAGAAAGCAAGCCGCCAGGTCTGAGACTCAGACCATGGTCGGCCATGTGGAAGTCCAGTGCCCCTAACCACCACACCACCTGTGGACCCCAGTGAGGGTCTTCTTGCCCAAGGCAGTGCAGAGCATCACATGGCAAGAGCTTAAGCAGAGTATGTGTCTATGGTGGTTAAGACACTGGACTCTCACATGGTTGACCATGGTTCAAGTCTTGAACCTGGCAACCTGTTTTCTCACTTTTTTTTCTCTAAATTCTCCCTTTCCTTCTAAATTCACTGCTTTAATCACGGGAGATCCATCCTGATGACCTTAATCCCAGTCACTTTCCAATGGCCCCACCTCTTAATTCCACAGTCAGATTAAATTTTCAACCTTCACATCACAATCAAATTTCATTAAATGATTTTGGCAGACACATACCTTGCTCCCGAAATCCAGATTCTCACATATGAAGTACATCCATTTTTCTCCCAATAGTTCCTAAAGTCTTAACTTGTCCCATTACCAACTCAAAAATTCAAAATCCAGCTGTGAATCTGTGAAACCAAAACAGCTGCAAGCTTCCAGAGTATGACGGGAGACTAAGCATAGACCTCAAGCAATTCCGAAATCCAAGAGGGCGCTCACTAAGTCTTAAATGACCTTTTACTCCATGTGCCCCCTCCTGGATGTACTCGGGGGTTGGACCCCCATGGCCCCAGGCAGTCCTGCCCCCATGGCTTTGCTGGGACCAGCCTTAGCAGCAGTCCTCACAGGTTGGAGTCTTACGTCTGTGCTTTCTCAGGCTGGCCCTGCACGCTGATGATGGCTCTACAATCCTGGAGTCTTGAGGGTGGCTCTACCCTTGTGGTTCCGCTCGGTGCTCTGGCAGGAACTTCCTGTGGCAGCGCCAACCCCACATTTCCATTTGGCATTGCACTAGTGCTCTCTGTAGTGGTTCCACTCCTGTGATAAGTTTCTTTTTCTTTTTTTCTCCTTCTTTTTTTGGAGAGGTTTTTGCTACAGGGCACGTGCGCTCGCCAGAGAGACAGAGAGAGACAGGGAGACAAAAAGTGAGAAATCACCCCCCAGGGGGGATGGCCACGCCACAATCCCTTCTCCTCCATTCTCCTGTCGGGATCTTGGGCACGCACGCACATGCGCCTGGAGTGAGTTTAAGCCACCGGGTCCAGGACGCGAACCGCGGTCGACTACATGGGAGTCCAGCGACATAGCCATTACGCTAACTGCTGGTCCCCCTGTGATAAGTTTCTACACATGTTCCCAGGTTGCCTTAACTCTACAGGGTGACACCAAACCTCCATAGCTCTTGAATTCCACGAGCCTACAGAATTCCCCCATGTATACGATTGCTGTTTGCATGTTCCAGAGTCACAGGCTGAGTGGCAACCTTAATGGGCAGCCTAACTGCACCTAAAGCTGCTTGAACCACACCTTGGGCCACTGAGGAGTGCTGCACGGGGATGTAGGTGATACCAAGCTGATGCTAAGTGCCTCTCTTTAGTGTTTGATTAGAAATTCTTTAGTTTTGATAAGTTAAAAGTGAGATCTAATTTTAACATTTAAAATAGATTGCCTGGGGACCAGCAGGTGGCATGGTGGTTAAGGTGCTGGACTCTCACACGGCCTACCACAGTTCAAGTCCTGAACCTGGCGACTTGCTTTCTCACTTTCCCTCTCTCTCTCTCTTCCTGTCTCTCCAGCAAGTGCACATGCCCTGTAGCAAATTTTTAAAACTAATAACAAATGAAATTAAATAAATAGTTCTTTAAAAAAATAAAATAAAAAAGATTGCATGAGTTTAACTGACACCAGCATGACTGTTGACCTTTGACTCCTAAGCATATGAACACACTGAGCACTGCGATCAAATGTTTTCACAGGACATTCTGATGAAATGCCCTCTCTATCCTACGTAGACTGGAGGTTCGAAGAGATTGATTACATCTAAGATGTATGTTTTAAGACTCTTTCCCAGTACAAGATGATTCATCTTCAAAGATAACTTCAAGGAACAGAGAGACTCCCTGACATCAACAAGAACACTTTCTGACATATTCCATTAAGATTAAAATTTGATGTCTAAACAGAAGCCACTGCCTGCTCGATTACTGACCTGCTATCCCAATCTCCTGCAGCCACAGCCCTTCTTCTCCTTAAAAATTCCAGACCATGTTCAATCAGGGGGACAAGTTTGAGACCCATCTCCCAGCCGATGTTAACTGAATAAAGTTTTCCTCTTTGTAAACTCTTGTTTCAAGAGATAAGATTTTCTGTGCAGCAGTCATCAGATCCAGCCCAGATACCTTGGTTTGATAATACAGAAAGCACAGTCCAGAGGTGGTACGGGGCAGCAAGCCCTTCCCCAAACTGTTCTGCTTTCCCAGACTTCTGTTCCGGGGATGGGAGAGGCAGCCTCCAAGATCTCTGGGAAGCCCCCAGGGCTTTCCAGCATTGTTCTGGGAATAGCACCCAGCTCCCTTTTATCTGTGCTAATCTTTTTAGCACCTGACTGCTGGGCTACACGTTCAGTTTCCTGTTTTGGAAATGCTCTTTCATTCTCTACTACATGGCCAGGCTGCAGATTTTCCAAATCTTTTTGCTTTGGTTCCCTTTTCATTATAAATTCAAACTTTAAGTCATCCTGTTGCTCCTGCCTTTCACTATAAGTGATGAGAAGTATCCATGCAGCTCCTTCTGTATTTTGCTTCAAGTTTTCTTTTGCCAGGTACCCCAAGTCATTACTCTTAAGTTCAAAATTTCACAAAGCTCTAGGGCAAGGACACAATGTAGCTCAGTTATTTGTAACGGTATAACAAAAATGACCTTTTCTCCAATTTATGATAAGATACTCCTTGTTTTTATATGAATCATCCTCAAAATGCCTTTAATGTTCATATTGCAATGAGTAGTCTAGTCACCATCATTTAACCAATGTCTAAAAATTTCCAAACTTTCCCTAGTCTTCTCATCTTCTAAACCTCTACCAACCACCTTTCAAACATTCTAGACTTTTTCTAGCTTGTTCCTCCAAACTCTTCCGACTTCTGCCCATTACCCAGTTCCAAAACCACTTTCACATGTTCAGGTATTTGCTGTTTGTTATTAGCAAACAATCCCACTTCCAAGAAGAACCAACATTCTGTTTTAGTTCATCCTCTGTTGCTGAATACTGGAAACTGCATGCTTTATAAGAATGAATATTATTTTATTTTATTATTATTATTTTTAATTTAACTTTATTTATTTATTTCAACCAGACCAGAGAGGGACAGAGAGAGAAGGAAAGCGAGAAAGCAAGCCACCAGGTCCAAGACTTGAACCGCAGTTGGCCATGTGTGAGTCCAGTGCCCTTAACCACCACGCCACCTGCTGGCCCGAAGAGTGGATATTATTCATCTCATAGTTTGGAGGTCCAAGGTCCAGGGGTCACAACTGATAAGGGTTTTCTTGACAGTGGGGACAATCTGCAGAGTCCCAAATCACACAGCATCATATGGCGAGACAGAGCAAGTGTGTGTGTGTCTGTGTCCATGTGTCTATCTCATTCCCTCTTCTTACAAACCCACTGGGATTCAATCATGGGGCCCCCACCGTGATGACCTCAATCCTAAGCATCTCCTAAAGGCACCACCTCTTAATCCCATAGTCAGATTAATTTTCACCCTCTTAACTCCATCAAGACCAAATCTCATTGTATGAATTAGGGGAAGAAGAGGGAAACATGCAAACCACAGCAAAGGGGCAGGAAAAGCCAGATTACAAGGAGACATATGATGCTTTTCAGGTTGCTGGACGTATGATGCTTTTCAGGTTGCGGGACATATGATGCTTTTCAGGTTGCTGCTGACTGCAGAAAGAGAAGTGGTGTAAAATTCTGTGTCACATAGCCTGGGCTCTAATGCAAACTCAGCCCCTGACTGGGTGTGATCGTGGGACAGTCACTTCACCTGAGACTTGGTTCCCCCATCTTTATTCAGTTTACATCAGCCAGGACAGAGGTCTCAATTGCCTCCCTGATCGAACAGGGTTTAGAGATTTTAAGGAGAAGAAGGAATATCACTGCATGAGGTTGGGCAAGCAAAAGGGAGATCATAAGGCTCACCTTATAGGGTCATTGTGTAGACTAAATACACTCGCTTATGTAAACTGCTTAGCCCCATGCCTGGCTCAGCACAGTACTAACAGTGTCTTTCACTGTGGTACTATGCATCTGAAATAATCCCCCCAGCAGTAATTAAACTGACCCACATCTGTGCAACCCCCTTTGCAGTTTGCAGCACGTTTCTGACCATTGTTTCATTTCCTTTGTCTGAGCCCTGCTGGGCTGGCCAAGCTTGGTTAGAGATGTGCATCAGGACAGCGGGCAATAATGGGGAATCCTGGAGCTTTGCCTAAGAGACATTACTGGTTCCAGTCCAGGGAGGGGGGTGGTGGATGCTGCTTGGATCTGGGAAATGGAGTGGGAAGATGAAGAGCTGGGAAACTAGGTCAGTGTGTAAAGCGGAGGGGCTGACAGGGCTGCAGTGGACTCCGGAGTTGATAGCCACAGTGCTACACTGCCATAGATGGCTGTCCCCAAGCACTGCAGTCCCCATCCAAGTCACTTCTCTGGTTTTCCATCAGCTCCGCACAGAGCCCTCTGACAATCTCCTGTCTACCTTTGAAAGTTCAGGGCCCCAGTTCCGCCTGGCAGCAGGAGCCTGTGACCTTTTGCAGGGCTCAGCATGTGTGAGGCCAACACTGAACAGGGCCCAGGAAATCAGTGAGCCGGAAGAAGGCCAGGGGAGGCAGGCACAGGGATCTGGGGCCTTTGTCTGGGTCTGGCCTGCCCAGTGCCATGCTGGCTGCAGCTATTAAAGTGTCGATCGCTCCCCATCCACCACCGCCTCCTTCCAGCCCCCGGGAAGGCAGGGGGAGTCGCGTTTTGTCTTTCCCGGGCATATCGATGTCTCCTTTGGGAGGCCGTTCGATGACAGCTCCAGAAAGCTGCATGGAGCAAAGAGGCAGAATTAAAATGGCCACACCGAGGGACCCCCACAGACCCCCAATTTCCCGAGGCTTGCAGATCAGACAGAAAAAACGCTGCGTCTGTTCTTTCGCAAACGTCGATGGTTTTGTTCATCGTCCCCCGCCCTCTCATACTCCTGCCCTTTTCCTCTTTTTCATTCTGGCTCAGTGCGACTCTGAAAAGAACTTCTCTCATCTGTTCTGTACAGAGGCCGGGGATGAGAAGGCTGACAGGTGCCTCGTTACCAGCCGCCCAGCGCCAGGATGTTCTAAGGGAGATGCTGACCCTTTGTTCTTGGGCTGGCTCTGCCGACAAAGGAGGTAGAGGAGCAAGGGACAGCTGGCCCGAGTGGCCAGGGGCCCGGAATCCGCACCACGGAATCCATAGACCTGGGGGACTCCTGTTCTGTGACTCGCTAAGGGCACAGTGTGAAAACCAGTCCATGGATCCCTCCCTCCCAGGGCCAGCCTAAAGACCAAGGGCGACATGTGCTCACGGCCAGTCCCTCTGGCTCGCTGTCACCTGTCTCCCCCACGTCCATGCACGCACCCTTCCGCCCTCTTTCTTGCCTCAGTTTCTTCCTGTTCCTAATCCCTTGCTCCTGCTCTTACTTTCCTTGCTCCTCCTCCTTTTAGGAGTGGCATACAGTGCAGGGTTGAGGCTCTGGCCTGGGCGGAACAGAGTCCCTGGGCAAAGTTGGGTCAGTGGGTCAGATGAATGTTGGCTCTTCATCTTCCCACTCCATTCCCACAAGTCCAGTTACTGACCTCTGCAGGCCATTTCCTTGACCGTGAGTCTAGATAGTCATGGAGCTACTAGGAAGAGGTTGCACAGAAGCCTGGGACGAGGGCCATGGAATAGGGGACAGCACACCACGAGAATTTGCTGTTACTCTCATTTACCTGCCACGTGCCCACACATGTGTGCCTCAGATGTAAGATGAAGCCAGAAATAGACTCCGAGAGTGAAAGGGGTATGTCTGAAAAAGAAGTCAGGACTACCACTCTGCCCCATCCCTCCTGGCCCATCTCTGGCGCCCTCCAGAAGGCACGCCCACCTGCCTACCCGTTCCTCGCCTCCATCAGAGTCCCTTCTAACCTTCCTGCCTCTGAAAATTCTCATTGCCAGCAGATTTGAGGCCTTGCTCTCCTCTCCAGTACCTCCTCTTGCATCTGCTCCAGCCACCTTCTCCTGCTTGTTGCTCACCGGGGGAGAGGGGCCTCCTCTGGTACCTCAGTCACCACAGCCGCCCTTTCCCCAATCCTACTGTTCCAAAGAGTGCCCGGTGGGCTACGGGAGGCATTGCTCACGAGTGTGCACTCTCTTCGTAATTCTTCACTTGTGCACATGCAACTCACGCCGCGGGGTCTATGAGTGTCCTTTCCAGGCTCACAGAGCTGCCTGTGTGTGACTTGCATACATACGTGAGAATGTGCATGGCTACATGCATGCGCCCGAGTGTGTGTTCACGTCTGCACAGAGGGTGAGGCTGTGTGTGCCTAGGTAGGTCGCCACGGCACGGTGCACGCAGGCCTGTGCGGCGGGTGTGCCCACGGTGGCTCCTGCTTCTTCGGCACGTGAGTAACGAGACAGGCCCCTTGTTACCGTGTAGTCTTATTAAATACACGGCATGTTAATAGCATCCACGAAGTCGGTTATAAAAAGCTCTTTATTAAAAATAATAAGAAATGGCCCTCTTGTTCCACAACTTCTGAGCCACGTTTGGCTGCGCAGGCTGGCAGGTTATTAAAGTGGGATCAAGCAAACGTCTTTAATACTCCTTCTGCAGTGGCTGTTTGGTGGATCTGTCTCATTACCAGCTGGCTGGCCCCAGGTGTCTCGGCTTCCCCAGCCCAACTGCTCCCTCAGAGCCAGGGAACAGGGGAGGAAGCTTATGGAAAACCTGCCGGGAATCAGGGGCTCTGTGCTGCTGGCCTGGCCTCTGGGCATTGTCCCGCTGGGTGGGACACTGCCTTCTGTCCCAGCAGAGGCTGGGGGAGGGGGGAGTAGGGGGCGGGCCGCCATCCCAGGAGGGCACCTGCACCTAGGGCTGCAGCTCCTGTGGCAGCATCTCCAACCCTTCTGTGGTCTAGGGCAGCCACACCCCTCCTATCCTCACAGCCTTCTCAGCCCAGAAGAAACCCCATGGCATAACAGAGAGTGAGGGCAGCCACTAGGGGCACCCACCAGCACTCCTCAAACTTGACTGCCCACACAAATCACTTGGTTGTCTTGCCGAAGTGCAGGTGCTGAGTCCGGAGTCCGGAGACCGGCAGTGGCCTGTGTTTCTAGCGAGGGCTCAGCTGCTGCTGCTGGTCCGTGGGCTGCACTCTGAGAAGGAGGACCCCTAGTGCTCCTCGGGGAAGGATAGATGAAAAGCACCTGCAGTGCCCAACTTTCAAGCCCACCGAGGGCAGGGCTCAACACACAGCTTGGACTGGGAGCTCCCTGAGTGTGGGGCTGGCCTGCTGTCCCCGACTCTCCCAGGCACCCAAACTGCTCAGCTGGAACTTTGAGAAGGGGAGGAAAGAGCGCCAGTAATGACTGAGCATGGTTGGATGAGGCCGGCACTTGAATGTGAGCCCCACCGCAACGTCACTATTCCAGAGGTGGAGAAGCTGAGGCTCAGAGACCAGCCGATGGCCCAAGGACTCCACTCACGGTGTGTTAGAGGAAGCCTTGATCCCCAGTCCAGTGCTTCCCCAAACCCTGCTTTCCCCACCAGAGCAGAGCAAGGCCCCCCTCCCAGCGTCCTTTCCACACCTCCACCAGCGCTGCCTCCCAGGGCTGGCTGGGGACCTCAGACACTGCAGCAGGGAAAGGGGCGCCTGTCTCGTGTTTCTGGGGCATCCTCTCCCAGTGGCCTCCAAACCTTTTACGAGCATTAGTTAAAGTCACAAGCATGTCGCCCCTCTCCAAGTCCCCTGAGACATGCAACACAGATCTTCATTTGCAGATGGAATCCAAGGCACAAGGTCACCCCGGGTTTCCTGTCTAAGACTAACCAGGCAGCTGGAGTCCAAGAAACCAGCCCTGCCCACTTCTTCCCCGCTGCAGGCGCCCACAGATGGAATACGACGGGAGTAGCAGCCTTGGTCATAGCTGGTAAAAGGGGTCGTGGGTAGTGCATGTTATGAAGAAATGATGCATGGGTTTCAATTTTTTGTTGCAACAAAATAAACGCATACTTTTTTTTTTTTTTGCTATAGGGTACGTGCACTTGCTAGAGTGAGAGAGAGAGAGAGAGAGAGAGAGAGAGAGCAAGAAATCATCCCCCAGGGGGGATGGCCACCATCCCCTCACCTCCATTTTCCTCTCAGGGTTTTGGGAACACACACACATGTGCCTGGTGTGTTTTCCAAGCCTTCTGGTCTGGGATTCAAACTGTGCGGTTTTGTGGGATCCAGCCGCCTTAATCTCCACGCCACCTGCTGGCAAAAATTAAACTTCTTCTTTAATTCTCTTTTTCTATGAGATTTGTGAAGTCCCCTCATATTTGCTGAGTGCTTGCAGCATCCCTTTCAATGCTCAGAATAGCCTTCACACATGACTATTTTTAGTTCCACCTTCAGATGAAGGATCCAAGTGTCAGAGAGATCAGGTGATTTGCTTGTGGTTACACAACTAATACGACCCTGAGCTGGGCTTTGAACCCCCCGCAGCCTGGCCTCAGGGCTCACGTATTTCAGTATTACACTGTACTTCATACAAAAACCTGAGGCTAAAAAAAGATCTTTGCAAAATCCCCTCCTTATGTGGAGAACATGGAGCAGAACAGCGGGGCTGTCAAGAGGTTACTCAACGCCTGGTACCGTCCTCTCACTTTACAGAGGGCCATCCTGAGGCCCAGGGGAAGGTACTTGACCAAGGTTACAGAGCAAGTTAAGGGAGAACTGGGACTCAGATGCAAGTGTCCTCCCATCCTGCCTGATTGCAACCTTGGATGGTCTCACCATGAAGTTCCCCACCTGGGTTACCTGGGGGAGGCTGCTGTCTTCAGCTGGTAAAACTGGCAACTGCCTGTCACCCGCTGAGCACGGAGCCTGGCAAGCCAGCATTGGTAACTGGCAGTCATCATATCTCTGTGGTCGATACGGGGTAGTGGCCTTGGGGTGGTGCCCCTGCTAACTCCAGACCCGCCCCAGTCCTCCTAAGGAGCTGGTTCGCTGTGGCCGCTAGATTACAGAACACCGAGAAGTCCGCCTTTTAACACAGCGCTGTGAGCCCTCTTTGGTGTTCCTCTAATATTCCCGGGTGTGTACTTCAAAAGAGACTCTCGCTGGTTCTCGCAGCCACTAATGGCGAGAGTGCAAATCGATGCTACTCCTTTGGAGGGCTATTTGGCCATAATATGGAATTTTGAAATGCATAAACCCTTTAATCCATCTATTCCACGGCTGGGAATTTACCCCACAGACTAATTCATGTACTTACATACCAAATACACAGACTTGCACGCACACAGATATTAACGCAGCATTATTTATCATAGCAAGACAGTGAAAGCAACCTGGATGGTTGCTGCTATATTTTATATGCCCCCCCACCTGTATTAACTCATTGTAATGGAATTACGAGGATGAAAACTTTGCCTAATTATGGCGTTGATAGGTGGGGCTTTGGGGAAGAGATGGTGGCTGGGTGGCTATGGCAGGCCCCGTGTCTGAGTCCTGTTGGGTTTATAGGAGGAAATGAGACAGGCAGAGGCCACATGGACATAGGCCATGCTTTGCTGTGCTCCAAGTTCCACCTTGCACCATTCTGTCATGCCTTTGGGCCTCCACATGGCCTGAATCATGAGGCAACAAACCTCCATTTCTTTATAAATACCCCCTTGTCAGGTATTTCTGTTAGCAATGCAATAGTGGACTAAGAGAGCCGCAAATAGAGCATTGGTTAAATGAAGTATAGTTGGGATCAGCAGGTGGCATGGTGGTTAAGGTACTGGATGACCACAGTTCAAGTCCCTGACTTGGCAGCTTGAAAATCACGCCAGTGGCATGTGTGTGCATGCTCAAAATCCTTATAGCCAAAATCTTTCCCCAAAAACAGCAAGATTTAAAACTTAAGTGTAGCTATTTGTGCGGTAAAATGCCACCTGGTTTAGAGTGGCAAACTGACCAGGAGCACAGGTCTGGAGTAGGTCTGAATCCTTGCTCCACCTCTTGCCAGCCACATGAGCCTGCACAAGGAAACTGAGCTCTGGGGGCCGGTTTCTCCCTGTATAAAATGAAGTATATATAGTGATAGCCTTGACTTGATTACCACCCTCTGCATGCATGCTTTGAAAAAATCATTTTTAAATGTTATTATTTATAAGCGTATGACAATTAAATGTAAATAAGATTTAAAAATGGGATAATAACAGGATCTACTTCAGAAAGTTGTTGAAAAGATTGCATCACCCATGTGTTAATGGCTTAGAAAACTACCTAGCCTAAAATAAGGGCTCAAAAATGGAGACTCTTGGGGCCATGATGTTAAGGCACTGGACTCCCACATGGTCGACCACAGTTTGAGTCCAGGACCCAGCAGCTTGAAAATCAAACTGGGCATGTGTACATGTATGTTGAAGGTTCCAAAAGGAGAATGGAGGAGAAGGAATTGCACGTGGTCATCCTCCTGGGGGGTGATTTCTCCCTTCCCCTCTCTCTGCCTCTCTTTGGCAAGCGCACGGGCTCTATGGCAAAAACCTAAAAGAAAAAAAAAAAAAAAAGAAAAGAAAAAGGAAAAGGAAAATGGAGACTCTTACAAGGATCACAGAACTGTTAAAAAGAATGAAGTGGTTGACTGTGCTGACTTACAGAAGAAATCGCTGAGGTACATTAAGTGAAAAAGCAAGATGCTGAGTGGTGTAAGAAAGAGACTTTGTGTACACAGTTTTTTGGAAGTAGATCTTAATTGTGCTTTTCTGTAATGTTTAGGAATTCTAAAAGTGTGTGTTACTTACATTCTTTGTTTTTTAAAGAAGTTTATTTCTTCCATGAGCAAGGGAGCGAGAGAACTGCCGACAGAGTCCCAGTGCTGTGACCTGCCCCCACTGCAGGGACTTTGGGCATGCACACGCATGTGCCCGGCATGATCTCCAAGATGTTGGGTCTGGACTTGAACCTGTCACTCATGAAGGCGTCTAGTGCCCTTACCATGCCACCTGCTGCTCACCCCCCCAAAAAATGTCCTTGCTTTTTAAGGATGTGTTTTAAGGACATGTTCCATTGTATGAACACATGGTATTTAAAAGCTCATTTGTTCACGCGTTGATGGACACTTGGGCTGCTCCCGCCTCCTAGCTTCTGTGAGTGGAGCTGCTGCAGACACGGTGTGCAAATACCTCTCCAAGAGCTTGTGGATATAAAGCCGGAAGAGGGCTTGCTGGATCCTACGGAGAACACCCTTTTCTGAAAGCCTGCTTCATAGCCTGTCTGAGGCTGATGAAACCTACCTCCTTCCCCGGAGGGAAGCAGCCAGAAGCTCCAGTCCTGCTGAGGGAAATTATTTTCCTCTGGACTCCCACAGAGCAGACAGCTCCTCCATTTCCTCAGAGCAGAACAGTTGTCCAAGAGATTTTAAAACTTTCAGAACATTTGAAAGACACTTCTCCCTGGATTTTGAAAGTGCTTTGGGCCCTCATTGGCCGGAAGGTTATCTCCTGTTTGGGACGTCTCAGGTTGGGCTGACTCACTGTCAACCACATGAAGTGAGGTCGGTGGTCTCAAGGTGGCAGCAGCTCCTTCCTCCCCGCTGGGATGGGCAGAGCTTTCCAGACCAGGTTCCGACAGGTGCAGAACATCAGCCTGTGTGAAATAGGCTTGTTCACTCTCTCTCTTTCAAGGAAGGAAAGAAAGAAGGATGCTAAATGAAGTGCTGACTCCTAAACAGCCTTCTCTTCCGTTTCCTCCTGGACTGTCAGCGCAGTGCCAGGTCACTGTCTGCTCTACAGGAAAGAGCGGGGTTTGTTTCACAAACCTGAAGGACAAAGCCAAAGAATCCCGGGGGGGCCTCCTCTAGGAAGTCAGGAGAGCTTTGCCCCCGGGCAAGCGGGCTTCAGCTGGGGGTGTGCAGGTAGGCCCTGAGATCTGGGGAGAAGGCCCCTACTCCTGCAGGGGGTTCACCTTGGAAGCCTCAGAACCGCTGTTCAGTCTCAGACAGAGTCTGGGAGGAAGGACAGCCCTGCTGCCAGGCCGCTGCTGGTCTCTGGGTTTAGCAGAGTACAGGTGGCAGAGAAGGGGTTTCTAGGGGCTGCGATCACTCTGAGAAGACAAAGGGCCTTGGCACATTTCGCCCTCTGCTTGTCCCTCCCTAGGCAGCTCTATAGTGACAGTATGTAACAGACACTCGCCACTGTACACTGGCAATGTCTATTCCGCTCCGGAGCCTGTTGGGCTCAGCTCACTTGGCTAGGGCTTGCTCACGTGACATGGTCATCTGCAGGTCAGCTGGCGATTCTGCTGACCTGGGCAGGGCTCAACTGTGCGTTGGGATGGTTGGCAGGCAGCTACTCCCAGGTGGACTCAGCAGGGATGACTGGGAAACTCAGCTCTGCACGCATCTTACCCCCTGCAGGCCAGTCCGGCCTGCTCCCATGGTGAAGGCAAAGACTCAGGACTGGCACCTGCTACTTCTGTCACTGTCTATGGTTATGGCCAGTCCAGATTCAAGGGGGGGACATAGACTCAGCCTGGGGAGGAGGATGAACTACGAGGTCACAGGTCCAGGTGGCAAAGGATTAGATGCAAGGCAGGTGGCATCAGGGCATGAATGCAATCTACGCAATTGGTACCCTGCTTCTAAGGGCCAGCAAATGTGAGGCGATGGCGGGACTTGGGCAGATGACGATAGTGACAGCACCCACTGCGTACCTGATGCCACACAGCACATTTGCAGAATGGACCCGAGAGCCTCGTGAGCCCACAGCGCATTGCAGGTGCAGGCAGAGGCGAGGCATGGGCAGGCTGCGAGGCACAGAGCCGGAGCCCTGGCCTAGGGATTGGCTCCCCATGAGCCAGCAACGTCTTGGCTGGGGCTTTGAGGAGGAGCAGGGGGGAGCCAGAGGAAGATGAGAGGTGGGTGGAAAGGAGTGGATCAGGCAGGAGGATCTGCATGGGGTCAAGCTGGAAGAGAGATGGTGAGACAGAAACAGAGAGACACAGAGATATGGAGAACTCAAAGGAGAGATTGTTGTAAGTCAGGAGGCTGGGAAGGCAAGGTCCAGATTATATTTAAAGCCACACCAAGGAATTTAGACCTTATCTGAGGGTAACAGGGAGTCGCGGAAGGTTTTATGTAACAGAGGGGCATGACTCCATGATCCCATTTGTGTTTTAATAAGATCACCCTGGCTGCTGCTGCGTGGATGGGTGATAGATTAGAGGTGGGTAGGAGAGAAGCAGAAAGGCCAGCTTGGGGGCAGGTGTGATTGTCCTGGTAGAGATGACAGTGGCCTGCATCCAGGGTGGCCATGGAGATGGAGACAAGAGGCTGGACCTGGGACTTAGGAGACAGCATGATGAGGCGTGGTGTGGGCTGGCTCCCAGCAGGGAGGGAGATGTCAAGATGATAGCTGGGAGTGCTGGCCTGGCCGAGCACAGGCTGCGTGCCCCGATGCACATCCCCCACTATGCACCCCCACCGCCCCCACCAGCGCTGCGTGCCCCGCACTGTGCACCCCCGCTGCATGCCCCACACTGTGTGCCCCTGCTGCTCTGCTCTGACACTGGATATGGTCATCCCACTGAATCCGAACCCCAGCCCTAGGAGGCGGGGGTGTTGTTGGCCCATCTTGGAGGTCAGGAGATTGAGACTTGGAGGGAGTAAGGGTCATGCAAATGGCCACAAAGATGGTGCATGGTGGGACCAAGCTGCAAAGCCCAGGCCTGAGCCCTTCATCGGTGGTGCTTTCCTCTCCTGGCCTGTGGAGTGATGGGGTGCCAGGTACGGACACAGAAAGCCCAGGAAGGGAATGAGCCAAAGGATCCAAGTTGAGTTTCGGTTGGTTTCCAGGCACCATAGAAAAGTAAAATGTTCAAGGATGAAGACAGTAGCCCAGAAAGACATCTGCTTTCAATGAATCCAGGAAGACATTCTGGAGGAAGAGGTATTACCAAAACCACTAGCCATAAATGCTATAAGGAAGAGGGTGGTAAAGGCAGAAAACACAGCTTTTGAGTAGAAATTATTTTTGTTTACTTTTGTTGTTTAGTTTATTTACTTATTTTGAGAGAAAGATAATGTCTCTAACAGGGTATTCACATGGTGACCCACCCCCAGCCTTGGCTAACTGGCATCACTGGCCTACCACTCCTGCATCACAGGGTGCTGAGTCACTGCTCTAACTCTAGGTGAAGCCTGGGCAGAAATTCTTAACCAAGGGCGCAAATCGGAATCACTAGGGGATGAAGAAAAGTTCAAAGGAAGTAAAACCCTGACCTCTAAGTCAGAGGTTTGGCGTGGAATCTATCTCTGTATTCTTTAAAGTTCTCCTAGGACCTGAGGTCCCCTTGAGACTCCTCAGCCTGGCCAGCCTTTGGCAAAACCAACTTTTTATTTGACCTAGTCTGTGTCCCCTCTCCTGGAGTCAGACCTGCCTTTCAGCCATGACTAACTCCAGAGTCTGTCCATAACGGAGGCTGTGTACCGTAATGGGGGCTGCCCCTCAATAAACCAACAACCCACTCTCCCTGCAGGGAAGGGACATGACCACTGTGATTCTGGAAAACAAGCTGGTCTTTGAAAGTAGCTGAAGGCTTTGATGGTACCATGGGGACGCTTGTCTCCCAAAGGTGTCATGCACTTGAAAAGCGACACATCTCTTCCGCTCCCTCTTCCTCCTTCTCCCTCTAGAAATTCTGTTCTAGAGAATGTCGGGGTATGTGGAATTAGTCAAGGAGATGTAGAGTGGTGGCCTGAGAGCCCGAGTTCTGGGTTCAGATACGCCTGGGTTAAATTCCCTCTAAGTTACAACTACTTGTGTGAATCCAGGGGAGTTACGACTCAATTTCCTTATCTGTAGATGGGTACAATGACAGAACCCCTCAGCATGGGAGATTGACTCTGGCTGTGTGTTGAGTACTTAGCTTCGCATCTGGCTTGTAGAGAGAGCTTAGCATCAGTACTACGACTACTGATTATTATTTTTATCTATGGTGTGGAAGTGAAGGGCAGACTCTAGAATTACAGTGCCCTAAATTTTAATTCTTCTTATACCCCTCTCAGCCTGGGTTCTCTAGAACTCAGAGCCTGCATCCAAAAACTGCCCTTCCCACCTCCCTCTAACAGTGAGCATATTTCCTTTGAACACCCCAACGTAGTTCTGGCCTAGGTCTTTTCCCTTGCTCTTCCCCTGCCAGCTCCCCCTGTACCCCACTTTGAAAGAGCGAGGCAGTGATCTGGTCATGCAGGGCCTCATAGATTGGAGAACAAGTTTAGAGCTTCTCCTGGCTTCAGCGAGAATCTGTATTAGTCAGCTATTGTCACACAATGCCGTATAACAAGCCACCTGGTGACATAAAGTAGCAATCATTTGTCCTTATGCATCTGCTGCTTGGCTTGGGGTAGCCTAGTCTAACTTGAACTTGGCTGGGCTTGGCTCCCCAAACCTGGGGTCTAGGTTTGCCCCCCGCCCCCACACACACACTTGCATCCTCTCCCAGGAGCGAGTGGGCTGCTCTAAGCATGTACTTCTTGGGGCAATGACAGAAAATGATAACTTTTTGAGGCAATGTCAGGGAAGTCTCTCTGAAGTCCTAACCTTGAAATGGACCCTCTGTCACTTCCACTCTCATCCCATCGGATGGGATGAGCAGGTTGGTGACTGAGCCCAGCTCGCTGGGATGAAGAAGTATACTCTCCCTCTAACAGAAGGGACTACACAGTCACATGGCTAAGGGTGTGGATGATGAAGTAGAGAGCATAGTGCAACCTGACAGAGAAGCCACTGAAGGCCTGGAAGCAACTCGACAGTGGTTCTCAACAGGAGGCAGCTTTGCCCCTCGAGGACATTCGGAGATACTGCAGATGTTGTCAGTTGTCACGAGTAGGGGTGGGGCTGAAAGTCTGAGAGTCCTCCAGAGCCTGTCGTGTGATGGAATCTATGGGGAGAAGACAGGGTGCAGCTAAACACCCTGCAATGCACAGAGCAGCCCCTCACAGTGGAGACTCATCTGGGCCAAAATGTCAACGGGAAACTCTGCAAGAGAGAGATCTGTAGATCTGAGCATCACAGTCACGTCTCTGGCTGCTGTGCTGAGCAGTCTGTCAGGGGGTGGAGGGAAGAAAGAAGTGAGCCAGGATTTCCTTTCTTCCTCCTCTTCTCCTCCTCCTGGTGAGGTTATAATCACACCTCTAGGGCTGGCTCTGTCCCTGCCTGCCACTGGGATGCCAGGCTGGAGAGGACTTGGATCGTCCCTCCCAACATGAGCGAAGAACTAATAGAACGAGACCAGTTTCTTCCCTTTCTGAGCTCCCACGTCTGGCAGGAAATGCAGCTCTCTGGAGGTCTGTCTGCAATTCTGTCCTGTACTGGGGGGCAGGAGGCTCGCTGGGTGGGGGTGTGGGTAGATGCGGAACAAGCCAGTTTGGTGGGTTAGAAGCAAGTCCTTGAGGAAGGGGCCAGAGGCAGCCACTCCCAATGCCAAGTGCAGAGGGCTGGAGCTGCAACTGAGACGCAGCTGCAACCCGAACCAGAGGAGGCAGGCCTGGAACAGATGCTGGTCAGGAGCACTTGGGAGGGGGCGGGGTGTGTGCTACAGGCTGGCCTCGGAGGCCGAGGCCGGGTGGAGGGGGGGCTGTGGCACACTCCCCAGGGGTTGTGTTTTGGACAGTAAGACTTCGTACATACCTTTCTGGTTACGTCACTGAAGTGTGAGGTTTGGGTTAGGGCCGAGAGCCACACAGGAGCCTCCATTCTCCAAGTTTTCCCTACTCCCAGGGACCCAAGAGTGCAGCCATTTCCATTTCTTCCCAGTGTTAAACTCAGTGGATGCAAGCCCTCGAGGGGCTCCCTGTGAGCTCAATGACCACAGTGTGCACAGTCTGCAGTGTCGACTCCCACCCTACTGTCTATGTGACCTCAGACACGTTATGTAACCTCCTTGGGCTTCATTATCAACTGAATGACAGAAGTAACACTATTGGCCTTGGAGGGCTTGGGGAGGAACGAAGCGGCCTGGTACCAGGAGAGACCGTGGCTCCATGGTCTTTTCCTTCCCTCTCTCTGCCTCTCACTTCTGCTCTTCCTCTTTGCCCTTGTTCTTGCTCCTGTCTGCTCTCTGCCCCAGCCAGCTGAGCCCCTGGAGGACCTAGTCTGTCCAAAAACAACCTGCAGACTGGTGGTTCCCAAACCTTCCTCCTAAATATGCAAGTACCAAGCCCCATCCCAGGCCACTGGGTGGAACTGCTGGGGTGGGTCTCTGGAGTCTGCTCTTTGGACATGCTCCCTAGGCGGTGCGGCCGGAGCTAATCCCGGCACCAGCGTTTGGGAACCAGCAGCAGAGACCCTGGACTTGTCCTTGCCGGAAACACTTCATCACTCTCTTCTCCAATTCCTCCTCTGCACCTCCTCTATGGTGACCTACCATCCCACTCACAGGGACGTGAGACAGGCGAGGTGCCTCCAGGAAGCTGGCAGCCCCACTGAAGAAAAGACAAGGAAAAGGGGACTGTCACCAGCCTGTCACTCTGCTGAGCACGACTCATCCATCTGATTTGGGGCCAGAACCCCTTGGCATCAACATAGATCCTGAGTTGGGGTCCACACATGAGTCTAAGGAGAACACAACTCGAAACAAAGAAATGCCCACTCTCGCAGTCCCTCAGTCTTTCTCCCTGGAACGCTGGGGCTCCTGGACACTGTGGTAGGCTGCCCCTGACTTCAAAGCGTCGGACCTGTTCTATCCCAGCCAGGGACATTGTAAGGAGCCCCAGCCAGGGCAGGCGTCTCTGCATCAGGGAAGCTTGTTCTAACCTGCTGCTCAGGTGGGCAATCTCCTGCCTGCCTCTCCTCGAACTGCCGTCTAGTTCTCCATACTGACCGTTGGCACTGCCAAGACCTCGCTCAGAGTTGCTGCAAAGCGTTGGGAGCCTCCGGAACTCGTGCTCACCACCCCTTCTCTGCGCCAACCGCTGCCACCCGAGCCAGTGCGAAGGCGTTGATTGACAGACTCAACTCCATGAATTAACCCCACCTTATGACTCCCACGAAACACATGTTGGCCCCCAAGCTGGGACCACCAAGGGTTGGGCTGCTGCCCATGTGGGTGTCAGAAACCCGCATGGTACCCTGGCTTCCCATCTGGTCCGGTCCGGTTACACGGTAGGTACAAGTGGAATGTTCTCTTGCCAAGTTTTCACCTTCTACATGGTTGATGGAGGTCACCTGTGCTACCCAAGGGACTTTGGGAGACCTCTCAGGATTGGTACCAACACCATCCATATCACGGTCTTTACAGGTAGGCTACTTTTCTTGTCTGTTCTGTTACAAACTGTCACAAACTCCATGACATATAACGATACAAATTTCTTCTCTAACGGTTCTGGAGAAACGAGCTTCAAGGGCCTAAAGTCAAGGTGTCTGCAGGGCTGGGTACTTCTGGGGACTCCAGGGGTCATCTGTGTCCTCTTCCTTCAGTTTCTAGAGGCCACCCACATGCCTTGGCTCATGGTCTCTTCCTCCCCCTTCAAAGATGTGGGTGTAGCTTCTCCTCAATAACCGTCCCCTCTGCTTCTCCCACCGCAGGGCCTTCTTCCCACTCTGTCACCCCCTGTGTCCGTCCTATGGAGATGTCCATGACTGCACAGAGCCCCCGAGGTAATCCAGGACAACCGTATCTGCCAAGTGCCTCTTACCATGAAAGTAGCATGCACACATCCTGGGAGTTAGGACCAGAATCTCTTTGGGGGTCATTACTAGGCCCCTCACCGTAGGCACTATGGGCTGAGCATCAGCCAGGTACAAGCTTCCGGGGCAGAGGTGCCAGGAGGGCTCATACTTGCACACACATTGGCTTGTCAAACTCCTTCCAAATCACTCCGTGAGGCAGGTGACACTGTTCCCTTTGTACCCACTAGGAAATGGGTACTCAAAGAGGACGGGTACTTAGTTCTAGAACATGGTGAACCTGAGATTTGAACCCAGCTTTCTGTGGCAACAAAATCATGCTCTTAAAACCATACCATAGTGCTCTCCGTAGAGCTCCTCTCGTTCATGCTGTCGGCAGCCAGACTTGGGCATTTTAAGCCATCCCTTCATCTGCAATCTTTCCTACCTTTCAGACTCATGAGGGTGGGGCCACCCTTCCACCCATGAGGAAAGAAGTCACAGAAGGAGACCGGGTGATTTTCCCATCGAAGGTGAGCTCCCCCAGCTACACCTCTGCCCACGGGCCACCCTTTTCTTACATAGAAGTGGGGCAGACGGCCTGCCACCCCTGTACTTCCTCTAAGGAGAAGAAGAGGAGAAAATGGCAGGAGAGGGAGACCAGGGCTCTGGGATGCTCCAGCCCCTGGCAGCCAATGTGGAGAGGCCGACCTGGACTGAGTTTGTCTTATCTCAGGAGCTGCGGTCACCTGGCTCCCCTGCAGCCTGGGCTCGCGAGCTATTTCCGTCTCTGGATCAGATACGGGACCATGATTTATTGATTGTAATAAACATTGCTTAATGCACACTTTAGCCACCCCGCTCACTCGCCATTTAAATAAATCCCAGCCCCGGGGGCTGATGGGACCTCTGTAATCGAACTGCCGGTGTAGAAGGAAGCCAGGGAGCCGGGCAGGAGAGGTGGGGAATGGATGGGCTCATTTGCAGCCGGAGAGTAAGGCTCATCTGTTCCCACCTCTGCACCTCCTTATTGCCCAATCAGCCATTCTTTAAGAGGGCCTCCCCAAGTTGTAGCCAGGGACAACCAGAGCCTGAAGCTGGCCCTGTGTCCTGCTCAGCCCCTCCTAGGCATCTTGTGGGCATTAAAATATATTTTCTTTTCTCTCCCTTTGTTTTAAATCTAGGAGAGCCACACTCTTTCCGTATTTCCTTTCCTGCTCTGAGGAAACGCAGCTGCCTCTGGGATGAAGCATCAGCTCCTTCTTGCACTGAAAGAAGAGTTCCAAGTAGGTCAGACAGTACCGTACCTGGCAGGCTTGGGGTGCCAACGGGGGAAATGGGAGGTGTGTCTCTGCAAGGAGGCCTTTTCCTCCATGCTGATGATAAAGACGGAAGCCGGACACGGACCACAGAGCGGTCTATGTCCTATGGCCTCGGCTCCCACATAGCAGGTGCTCAGTAAATAAAGGTTGCTGATCTGCACTGACTGTGCTGAGCTGGGCGCAGGGATGGCGCTGGCAGGCAAGGTCATGGAGGGAGGGGGAGAGGAATGGACGATCCAGGGAGCTGACCCTTGGTCTGTTCATCCTTGTGCCCCTAGTGGCTAGGAGGGCACCTGCCACCTGACAGGGGCTCACTAAGTACTGCCAGATAAAAGAATGAGTGAATGACGGCGCTGATGTAGGTAGTGAGCATGGGGTGAATGGCGTGGAGAAGGCATCTGTGAAGTAATGTGGCAAGGGTGGGGACGGAGGTAGCAGTGACCAGGAACGGTGGAGCACGCCTTGGTGTGGGTGTAGCCATGGTGGGTTGGCTAGACCAGTTGCAAGAGACAGAGACACACTTGGCATTCCTCAGGGGTGGGCCAGGCTACTGCTGGGCCAGGCCTCAGGGAGAATGCAAGCTTGGCTCTGCAGTGGGCTCCTGGCACACACTGGGTGCCCGTGAGTGGGAGGGACGTCACAGGAGCACTGTCCTCCAAGTACAAGCTCTACCTCTCTGCCTTCTCAGCTCTTGGGCCCTGCCCTCGAGGCTCCTGCCACTTCCTGGCTCTTGTCACCTTCTGGCTCCTGTCACCTTCTGGTTTCAGCTTTCAGCTTCTCTCCACGTATGTTATGGCCACACCTGCTTCTCTCCGTTCTCTGACTCTATCTCTGGCCCCCCTCCCCGACACACACACACACACACACACACACACACACACACACACATTTGTGGAGGGCAGGGGCAGAGTTTCATGGCTCAAGAAGAAGGATTTGGGAGCTCTGATGGTCACCACCTGGAAGGAGAGGAGAGGATGACATACCAAGCGCCTGCTCTGGAGTCTACAGATCCCGTCCAGCTCCTGGTACCAGGCAAGTCGCTGTACCTCCCTGTGTCTGTGTCGGCATTGGCGAGTCTTCCGAGGAGAGCTGAGAGTCCACGTGGGGGTCGGGGCAGGGCCTGGTGCACAGGGCACGCTCCACGTGAGCTGGTTAGGCTTCCTGGGTTAGAACAAGCCACCCTGCAGGCCTCCCCTCATCCTCTGGGTGAACGCCTTGGCTCAGGACTCAATCCCAGATCCAGCTGGCCATGACCAAGTATGGGAACGTGCTGCCAAGCCTTGCACCCCATTAGTGGACTCCCCTGAGCCAGGGGCAGGGCAGGCTCTCTGTGGAAAGTGACGGTGGGTAGGTGGGTGCAGAGGGAGGTGTCGCTGCTGAGGGACAGTCTGGCAGCCACCTGGAGGACCCAGTGAGGATCACGGGGGAGCTCGAGCCTTCAGGTCCCACCCTGATGATGACGCTGGGAGGGGGGAGACAATAAAAATGAAACTTAAATACTAAGTATATCTGGCATTTATTGAGGTTGACTCTGCGCCAGGTACTTGCGCTGAGTGCTTTATTCATATTAACTCGGCACAGTCTCACACGCACAGAATGGAGTAGCATTTACTCCAGTATTTAGTCTTCACGCCTATTTGCAGATATGAATGCTGAGGCTCAGAGAGGTGAGCAAAGAAAGACTCTTAGCCACAACACAGTGCCAGGCAGGAGGAGAGGGCTCCTTCCTGAGGCTCCGCGGCTCCTTCCCGAGGCTCTGGAGCTCCTTCGGGCTCAGTGCCATGCCGTCTGTTCCCGAGGAGGGTGAGGGCAGCCTCTTCCAGCAGCCAGGCTATAGGACAGAGAGCGCCAGGATTTCAGGGCCCTCCACCTTCATCGCCCCCAGAACTCGATGCTGCAAGATGGGAAAATTGAGAACCACCTTGCAAGGTGGAAATAAAGTGGGCTGTGTGAATGGACACACTTGGCCTCTACTGGAGGCCCACAGCGAGGCCCCTCTGCTCTGCTGAAGGGACCCTGCGATCATCCTGCCCAAGCTGTCAGAGAACAGATGGGAAACCGAGGTCAGAGGGGAGGAGGCCTTCCCTGAGGTCACAGAGCAGGTTGCTTAGCCCCAGTCTCCTGACCACCTAGTTTTGTTTCTAATTTTATTTACAAAGCTTTGACTTTTTCCCGACCATTTCCAGGATTGTCCCTGACATTTTGAGGGGGGTGAAAACAGCATGGCCACGTGGCTGGTCTAAGATGCCAAGAATCAGCACTGGGCTGCTGGACACGAGTGTTCAGCCGAGTGGGCCTGGCCACACCACGGGCCAGTTACTCAGGGTGCAGGGGCAGGGCAGGTGAGAGAGGCCTGCAAACGGAGCAATGAAAGATCTAGAAAGTCCTCAGCTGGCTCCCCTGCTGCTGCTGCTGGCCACGGAGGGGAGTGAGCACAGGTGGCCCGGGTGCACCCACACAAGCTCCGTGCGGAATCCAGGAAGAAGCAGGGTTGAGTAAGGGACTGGGTTAACTTGGGAAGCTCACTGAACAGGAGAGGATGAATAGTTGGGTAAAACAGGAACCAAGATGAAGAGAACAAGAATGGAGTTGGGAGCAGCAAAGTGCCCTTGAGGGGGATCCAGAGAACAGGGCGGGATGGAAGCCACTAGCTGGGCCAGAAGGGCTCTGCGCTGTCCGCGGTGCTGAGATACAGCCATGCACAAAACGAGAGACGCCTCTGCAGAGTTGATCTAGGTGAGACGAGGACAGTCTATGTGCAAATCGATACATGATAGACTCTCCAGGGTGAAGAGGATGTTTTGAAACAAACCAAAGCCAGGTAAAGGGCCAAAGAGAGACAGGAGATTAGTTCAGTGGGTCAGGCTCCGTGGGGCAGGCACCGTAATTACCTCCCCTGCGTTATAGACAAGGAAACGGAGGCTCAGAAAGGTTAAATAATTTCTTTCTGCTTCTTAAAGTAAGAGCCAAAGAACGTTGTGTGTTGGGGGGGGGGGGAGGAAGGTTTGTTTGAGTCCATCTAAAATAAGCCCTCCACACCCAGTCTATCTCAGGGAGACAGTATTGAAATACTGAGTCAGGCAATTTCTGAAGAATAGAGGTTAATTCAGCTCATAACTTCGGAGGTCCAGGGGCCATGTCTGGTGAAGGCCAGCTCAGGGGCTGGGATGTATCGGGCATCATACGCTTAGCAGAGGTTAAGGGCTTCTGTGTCTGTGTCCGGGCAGCCCTGCCTCACTTTCCCTCCTTAGAAATCCACCAGGACTCAGTCACTGGGACCTCACCCTGATGATCTCCATTCTCATTTCCCCTAAAGGCCCACCTCTTCATCTCACAGTCAGACTAAGTTCTCACTCTACCAGTCTCATCACAGCCAAATTTCGACAGGACAGGGG
The DNA here is from genome assembly GCA_026018925.1 of Tupaia tana. Taxonomy (NCBI): domain Eukaryota; kingdom Metazoa; phylum Chordata; class Mammalia; order Scandentia; family Tupaiidae; genus Tupaia; species Tupaia tana. The sequence continues at coordinate 87,138,701 of JAKSZU010000007.1, read as the reverse complement.
AGCACATTCCCACCGTAACAGGGACCTCAGAGCCCAGGCTCCTACTCCCCTACCTGGTCTGAGGGTGGGTTTTCCAGGACACACTGAGTCACAGACTCTGGTGCAGAGAGCCTATTTTGCAGCAGCTCCTGGACACACCTGCAGGAACATGAGGGTGGGAGACAGGGAAGTGAAAAGGACACCAGCTAAGAGTGCAGTGGGTAACAGGCTCCCAACCACTGGGGGACGACAGGTGAGAGTGTGGAACAGGCTGCATGTTCCGACTGAGGGCTGACGGTGCCTAGGCATTTCTGCACCACCTCCCTTCAGCCTGTGGCTGGGGGCTGCTCCCACCTCCAGCCTGGCTCTCTAGAAGCTGAGTGGGCTCTGGCTACCAGGGTAGGTCCCTCAAGACCCCAGCCAGTAGAGGCTGTGGGGTCAACATGCATGGGTGTGTCAGGCACCAAGCAAAGAGTGGATGGGATCCCACCAGCATCAGCCATTCCGATTTGCCAGAACCCCTTCCAGGCATAGTGAGAACAAAATGTCCAGAAGAAGAAAGATCACCGAGGGGCAGAGTGGAGGCCCACTAGGGCCAAGCCAGGAGACGTCAGCCTTATTGTGTATGTCACTTGGTGCCCGCATGGGGGGATAAAAGAGAGGGAGTGCTTCCTGTGAATAAATACCTACAGAGAAGGAAGAGCTTTATATTCGTCCAATCAGAGCTTACACCAGCTATGGGCGCAGAAGGCCTCTCTTTAGCTCAGCCAACCTGAGGCCCAGCTCTGAATTTCTACCGAAGTCCCACAGCTCCCCATTATAGAGCCTGGAGGGGGACCCTGGGCTAGCTGAGCTCCTGCCCTTTCCACCACGCCAGGCCCCAGCTTTCAGGAAACTGAGTCTCGGGAGGCCTGGGAGTAAAGCCAGCACCTCGTGACTTCACACCCGCATTCCCTTCCCAGAGTGAATGTCAGTTACCTAAATAGCTTCAGTTATTTGGCTAAATTAATCCTCTGAGGAACTGCATAAATATAACTGGGGAGGCACACACATACACACAGAGACGCATATATATTTAACACGTACGATGGATGCATCGCTGTGTGCCGATAAACAGGCTGATGACAAGCAAAGGAGATATAAATACAAAAAAATTACAAGTAGGGGCTGCATGCTGGCATGCAGTTGGAGGGTTCCTGGCACCTAGTGCCAACAGCAGGGAAGGACATGAGGTCTCCTCCAGGGACAGGCAGCAGGGGCCCAGGGAGCTTTCTTTGAAGGATTTGTGAAGCCCATGCAGCAGAGAAGAAACAAAGCTGCCCCGTGCATGTGTCCCCAGGCTGGGCACATGTCTCCAGACCAGCACATCCACGCTGCTGAACAGCCACGCCCAGCCCCCACCATTCCTAGAGCTGTGTGACTGTGAACAAGCCACACCATCCCTCGAGCCCTGTTACTGGGTAACAATGAATGCACTAGGACATATGTAGCACTAGTTGAATAAATCCATAGAGTCAGTGAGTGAATGCAGAAGTGTAGCCCTACTGGGTTGCTAGGCGGTGGATTACAGCCATGAACCGGAAGAGGCTTTGAGTTTACTTTCCTCCCATCCCTTTATTCCCTCCATCATGGATAAAAGGATCAAAGGTCCCTCAGGGAAAGGGTTCTTCCCCAAACAGGAATTCACAGCAGCTGTGGTTACTGACTGCCATTTGCTAGCAGGCTAACCAACTTCTACTGCATTGCCCCACTTAATCCTGCAATGAGCCCACGAGAGGTTGCTATTTTTACCCCCACTTTCACAATGAGCCTTTCTGAGGCTCCAGGAGGTGATGGACGTGATGTGCCTAAGGCCACACGGCTAGTGCTGGGTGCCGCAGAACATGTCTGAGTCCTAATGCAACGTAACTGACATCTTTATAGAAAGAGGACATTTGGGCTAGCAGGCAGCATGAGGGTTAAGGTGCTGGATCCCAAATGGTCGATTCCACAGTTTAAGTCCCAGAACTGGCAGTCTGAAGAACATGCCTGCTGTGTGTGCGTGTGTGTACTTGTGTGCATGTGTACATATGTGCCCAATATCCCAAGAGGAAACTAGAGGAGAAGTGATTGTGGCATGGCCATCCCCTCTGGGGGGGATTTCTCACTTTCCCCCTCTCTGTGTCTCTCTCTGGTGAGCACATGTGTCCTATAGCAAAAACAAAAAACAAACAAACAAAAAAAAAAAAAACAAACAAACAGAAAAAGAATGGGCCAGGAGGTGATGTGGTGGTTAAAGTACTGGACCCCAACTTGGGTAACCATGGTTCAAGTCTCGAACCTGGTGGCTTACTTTTCCATGTTCCCTCTCTCTCTCTCTCTCTCTTTCTCTGGTGAACACATGTGCCCCATAGCAAATTTTAAAAAGATAATAATAATAATAATAGTAAATAAAATTAAATAAGTAATTCTTAAAAAAATAGAGAGAGAGCATTTGGGCAGAGGCAGACATGCACAGGGAGAGCGCCATGACTGTGAAGGCAGAGATCCAGGGGTGTGTCCACAAGGAAGGTCAAAGTCTGCCAGCAACCCCTCTTCACTAGGACAGAGGCTCGGGACCTTCTTTTTCATAGCCTCATTGACACCCTGGTCCCCAACTTCAAGCTTCCAGAGCAGGGGGATGGTGCGTTTCTGTGGTGGGAGTGCTCCTGGACTAAGTGAGCGGTAAGCTCAGAGCCAGGATTTAAACTGGCGAGAGCCCTCAGATTCAGCACCTGCCACTTCTCGGTGTGCTGCTACGTCTGTCCCTCTCACCCAGACCCACATGCCCCACCCCACCGAGGGGAAGTGGAGAGAGGATTTGCTCAATGAGTGGTTGGAAAACCCAGGGCACAGAAGGAAGAGGATTGGACCCCCCTCCAGATACCACCCCTGACCCCAGCTGGCCTTCCTAAGGAGAGAGCCAAGGCAGGCACTGGGGCGGGGCCCGCAGGGCTGAACCTCGCAGACAGACAAGCAGGCAGGCCTGTAGGAGCTCAGAAAAGCCCACTTAGTCTGCTGGGTCCTAAACCCTTCTGAATCCAGGCAGTGAGGGGCCAGCTCCAGGGGGAGGGCTGGCTGTGCCCGACAATCCACTGCCTTGGCAGGTGCCTGGCCAGGGCTGAACTGGGTGTGTGCAGAAGCAGTGAAGGACAGGGCTGGGTGAGCAGGGACCAAGAGCCAGCTGCCCGAATGTTGCCATGGTAACCATGGTCTTCCAAGTGGGAGCCAGAGGCGCTGAGGTCTGAGGGGATTTGTTGAGGATCAGGGTGCATGTGCAGGGGGTGGGTGGGGAGGGGAAGGCCAGTGTTCACCAAGAGCTGATCGTGTGCTGGACATGGCACTGGGCACCGCCCTTAACCTCTCTGTTCAAAACCCCACGGTAGCCTTTTAGATGGGATAGTTTTCTCTCTCCTATACAGATGAGGAAACTGAGAACAAGTGGGGGGCACTTTAGAGTCAGGCCACACAGCAGAAGAGAAGGGAGAATTTGAACTGGGGTCTCTGTCGCCACAGTCCCTGTTTTTGTTCTCTGCTCCACCAGGCTGCTTGCAGGACTCAACGCGGCCTTACTGTGAGGGCTGGGGCAGGGACTCCTGAGCCTCCAGCCTGGCCTGAGGGTGTAGGGACCCAGGGTTCATCAAGCCCCATCCACATTGTGGAGTGTGCCCCAACGTTTACTTGAGGGAGAGCTTCCTCGGCTCCCTAAGCACCAGCTCCTGAGCGAGGCCACCTTCAACAGCCAGACCAGAGAGACGAGGCCAAAGACGTGGCTGAGGCCAAGCCATCAGTATTCCAGGCGGGCCAGCCCGAGTGATGCTGCAGGTACCAGGGCAACCCAGGGGTACGGGGATGGGCACAGCCGGAGTCAGACCGGTCCTGGCCAGCTCTTGTTTCCGCCCGGAGAGTGATCAAAGCAGCCAACGAGGAGACGAGCTGGGCTCTAGCCCCAGCTCTGGAATGAAGTCACTGCAGGACATCGAATGAGACAGACCCCGCTGCACCATTGCAAGAAGGGAGACGCTGCTTCCCTGGGCTGAGGGGACCACAGCTCACAGTGCAGCAGGTGGATTCAGAGCCCGTCCTTCTCTCGTGTCCTGTCTGTAATAGCCAAGCAGCCGAAGTGGACAGGGAGGACCAGACTCACCCTCGAGGTCTCCAGGAGCTGAACTGGGACCTATGGGCAGGAGCTACCGAGTTGCCATCCGGGGCCCGAGGGAAATCTGTGTGAGAGTGTGGCTGCTCACCGAGGGGATGCTCTGCAGGGCGTGGGTTCCCTGTCTCTGGAGGCATTCAGGGAGGCTGGAAGAGGTGTGCCTTACTGCTCATTTACAACTTGGTGCCCAACTAGCAGGGTCTCTCATCATTCTCGCTGATGGTGGATTTTCTTCCCAAGTACGATCAGCTCTGGAGCCAGAGGCAGGGAGAAGTTCATGGAGTAGGAGAGTCCTCAGAATGGCCATTTGCAGTCCCTAATCCCGTGCCTTCTCTACACTCCGATGGGCCAAGGTGGTCCCTGCTCCCACTCAAAGAAGCCCCTGACCACATCTTGTTGCGCTTCAGTTGCCAGCCCTAGGAAGACAGACACACGGGGGCGGGGCCTGCTCTGGGCGCCCACTGAGAGCGCACACCTCCACAAAACTATTTTCCCTTTCTGTTATGAAAATAACCCAAGAGTCAGCACACACGTTGCCATTATTTCAATGCCGCTTCTATTCACACCACACCAAGATCCCAGACCCTGGTATGATTCAGGGCTTTTGAGGGGACCTGAAAGTGGATAAGAGGAATTTCAAGTCCCAAAGGAAGCTACTGTTGCTGGTGCAGATTGCAGTGAAGGCCGATCGGGGTGAGGGGGTGGGAGATGAAGCAGGTTCCTGGGAGCTGCAGGGCGTCAGGGCAGTCTGAGCCCGTCAGGGCTCTCTGCAGGAGCTGATCCCAGAACGGAATCTGGACTGGTGCGGAGGGGCACCCAGAGTCCGCAGCCAGAGACACTGATAATGAGCAGTTAAGGTGGGCCCGAGCGTTTGCAGAGCCTCCCTTCCCACACGTCAAATGCTGTGGCCTCCCTCTCCCCCCTGACTCTTCGCACCAGGGGCCTGCCCTCCTCCCGCACCCACTGCCATGGGCTCACGCATCCCCATGCTGCCCTGGAAGTGAACGCCTGTGGTTGACACTCCTCTGCTCTAGATGACCTCAGAGTCCTTGTGGCAGGTGCTCCGTGCTAAACCTTGGTGGTGATATTGAACCCAGCTCTGGCAAAGCAAATTATTAGAGGCATGGAATGGCAGTAAGGCTGGGTCTGGGGAGGTGATGGTGAGGACACAGATCTTGGAGCTACCTCAGAATCCCGCCCCTGCCCCTCTCTGGCTCATCTTTTCTTTTTTTCTTTTTTCTTTTTATTTTTTTGGAGAGGTTTTCGCTATAGGGCGCGTGTGCTCGCCAGACAGACAGAGAGAGACATAGAGACAGAAAGCGAGAAATCACCCCCCAGGGGAGATGATCACGCCACAATCCCTTCTCCTCCATTCTCCTCTCGGGATCTTGGGCATGCACACACACGCGCCCGGCGTGAGTTCTAAGCCGCCGGGTCCGGGACTCGAACTGCGGTCGACTACGTGGGAGTCCAGCGACATAGCCATTACGCTAACTGCTGGTTCCCTTTGAGAGGTTTTTGCCATAGGGTGCGTGTGCTCACCAGACAGACAGAGAGAGACAGAGAGACAGAAAACGAGAAATCACCCCCCAGGGGGGATGATCACGCCACAATCCCTTCTCCTCCATTCTCCTCTTGGGATCTTGGGCATGCACGCACATGCACCCGGCATGGGTTTTAAGCCACCGGGTCCAGGACACGAACCGCGGTCGACCACGTGGGAGTCCAGCGACATAGCCATTACGCTAACTGCTGGTCCCTCTGGCTCATCTCTTTTTTTTTTTTTTTTAAGTTTTTTTTTTGAGAGGTTTTTGCTATAGGGCGCGTGCGCTCGCCAGACAGACAGAGAGAGACATAGAGACAGAAAGCGAGAAATCACCCCCCGGGGGGATGGTAACACCGCAATCCCTTCTCCTCCATTCTCCTCTCGGGATCTTGGGCACACACGCACACACGCCCGCCGTGAGTTTTAAGCCACCGGGTCTGGGATGCGAACCGCGGTCGACTACATGGGAGTCCAGCAACATAGCCATTACGCTAACTGCTGGTTCCCTCTGGCTCATCTCTTGAGCGAGTTCTGAACACTCTGAGCTGCACTACCCTCACCTGTAAGATGGGTTAAGAAGCAGCACGTACCTCACACGGTTTGCGGTAATCATAGACACCAGTGCTTTTAATGCATACTCTGCTCAAGTGTGATTTTTAGTTCCTCCTGATACGGTAAAGGCTGGTGTCGTGTTAGCACATTTCATCCATGAAATAATGAGGCGTGGCAAGTGTCAATAACCTGGTTGAAGTCACACAGCTGGGGATAAGAGGCTGGGACTTGCATGCTGGCTCTCAGGGCCTGTGCTCCTATGCCCTCTGACCCCTGCACCTGGGAGATGAGAAGAATAACACAAGATCGCTGACTGGGATCAAATGCCAGAGTACCTGGCATTATGTCTTCCTTCTCTTCCTCTCTGCCTTCCTGTTTGATTTCTCTAGATTCCTTTCCCCCTCATTATTCCTGTGATGATCATTAATAAGGATATAGTCTAATCTGAAGGAGGAGAAAATGACATGTACCCTTTTCGTCCATGGCTGAATTATCACAGGGTTCGAGCACCTTGTACAGAGCGTGGTGCCCAGTCAATGCTAGTTCATCTGTGCTGAACGAATGAAGGGACCCATGAATGCAGGAATACATAAGCAAATGACGAAATGGTCCCCCACTGGGGCTGAGCAGCGCAGGGGGATAGAGCACCCAGAGTATGCTCAGAGCCTCCTATCCACTTCCTCAGACCTGGAGAAGCCTGCCCCTGGGACACCAAGCTCTCCACTCTCCTGGGGCAGTTAGGAGCTCGCTGACACACTTCCTTACTGGAAAATGGGGCCGTACTGAGCCCCTGCGTCACGTGGTTAGTAGTATCATGTGTGCTTTCAATAAATGCTGTGCAGGGTCCCCTCATGCCCAGGCAAAATGGCACCTCCAGGACGTCCCTGCTGCAATCTTCTCCCCAGGCGACCTCCGAAACCCAGGAGCCCTGGCAGGGCCATGGCTGCCCACTGGCTTGGAGGCAGGAACACCGTTCTCAGGTCCAAATGCTCCCGTCCTCAAAGAGCGGAACAAATCCCACAGGGGTATTGATTGAAACCATTACGGATTCGCGGAGACAACACGCTGGCCGGGACGGGAGTCAGCTGCCACTGCCTATTTCCATGAGGTAATAATAACGCACGCCTTTGCTGTATGAAGTAGAATTTGTTATGGCCGATGAGCCGTAAAAATTGCCGGGTGGGGAAAAAAAAAGAAAGGGAAAAAAACTATAAATAAATTTGTAATTTTAACAGGGATTACCATGTAATTGAGAGGGGAAGACAGCTAATGGCAGAGGCAAAGGCCAGCTCAGCCCCCACGGTCCTGGCTCCAAGGCAGAGCTGAGCTGCTGGAGCAGAATGAGTCTTGGGAGGCCCTGGAAGGCGAAGCGCACAGGCACGGAGCTCTGGAAAGGCGGGGGAAGAAACTGACTCGGCAACTGCGTATCAAGCGGCCACTGTGTGAGCCTGAACGAGGGCGTGCATGGAGAGGCCTCCCGCCATGTGGGTGCCATGATGCATTTTACACAAGAGCATGACACAATCAGTTTTCCACTCGAGAAAGCGCCCTCTGGTCATCATATACAAAACAGATTGGAAGGGGACAGAGTGGGGAATGGAAGATGAGTAGGAGGCCATTGCCATGACTCAGGCCTCAACAGCTGGTGGCCGAACGAATGCAGAGCAAGGATGGAGAGAGAGTGTTCGGGGAAAGTGTTGAGGACGTGGAGGATACAGGGTCTGGGGATGAGTGGATGGAGTAACATAGAAGGAGCCGAGGGGGCCAGTGAGAGCCAAGGAGGAGTGTGAAAGGATGGAGCGAGGAGACCCAGGACCAAGTGTAGGGAATACTGATGTTTCAGGAGGGGCTCGTGGAGGAGGCTGAAAAGAGGCTAGAGAGACAGCAAGAAAGATGGGAGAGCGCGGCGCCGACAGAGCTAAGCTTGCTTCAGCCTGACCCCCTCGCAATGAGAGGTGGGCGTCTGCAGGACACTCGGCCAGGCCATGGCTGCTGTCAGTACACAGCCGTGGGCTCTTCGTGAGTGGAACTGATCAGCATCTTGCCAAACTGATCTCTGAGTCCCAGGGTCACCGGCTCCATAAAATGTTGGAGGGAGCTGAGTTTTTGGAGGTTTGAGTCAAGGCTCTCCTACTTAGTGGCTCAAGATGTTGGGGGGTGGTAGCTTGATAGTTCTGAGCCTGTTTCTCTTGTCAAATTGAGACTCACACTCTGCCCTTCAAGATTGTTATGGAGGGATTAAATGAGATGGGCTAGCGGAACCTGCAGATGTTCCATAAATTTTGATTTGGTTTTCTCCAACACACAAGGTACCGGGCCCAGAGCAATGCGATCTGAAAAGTGGCCCAGACATAAACCATCTATAAAAGGACAGAGTGTAGAGGGTACCGCAGAGAGAGGGGGATGCCAGGGTGCAGCTCTGAGTAATCATGGAAACTTCCTATAAGACAAAGCTCCTAGCTATTTCTGCCATTGATAGGGATTGGTTCAAAGGGCCGGGTGTGGGTGAACGCGCCGAGGTGAGCCTGTGGTCTCCAGGAGGCAGACAAACGAGTGGAGAGAGAGAGATACTGGTCCACCCCAGGGAAATGCTCTGGCTAGACCAAGAATTCAGTCTTTGGAGAATTTGAAGATGAACTAAAAGGAGCCATAGGCAGCCATGGAGAGCCGCTTCCACTAAGATCGTAAGTCCACCTGGGAGTGAAGTGGAGAAGTCCTGCTTCCTGGTGGGAAGGCTGCATTTGTCATTCCTGTATACACTACGGAGTCATAAAAGTATGCTTTCCTCCCTTCCCAAAGCCCTGGGGCCTACAAACAAACACCCCAATGTACAAAGATAAATGGAAATCATGTTTCCAAGCTTCGGAATTCAAACAAGGGTGGAGAGGTGGGCGGGGGTTGGGAGGAGGCAGATTCGACGAAATCTAGACCATGCCAGCTCCGTTCTCTGGTCATGATCAATATGTTCTCCAAAGTGCCTTTTAAATTACTGTCGGAGGCAATGTGCCATATTTATGTATATACATGCTTAGAGGTGACACGAGGGAGAAATGCAATTTCTATTATGAAATCATAATGTGCATTTATCTTCAGGAATAACACATTGAAATGTTGGAGTGAGAAAAGTTGAAAAGCAATCTGTCTATAAATAAAGACTGCAGACATCCTGACATTTTACGATGTGGGGAATTTCAGTGAGAACTTCTTCTTTGGACGAATCGCCAAGGGATCATGTTCAAACTCCAGCTTCTTGGAAGACAGCATTTGGAAGTCCACAAGTCTCCTCGCTGGTACCCAAAGACAAGTAGACTTTGCTTCTCTGATGGAGATGAGGGTAGAGTTGGACCAGGTCTGGGAGCTAGGTGCTAATGCAGGGACTTCAGCTCTTTCTGTAGCAGTGGTATATTTTAAGGATTTTTATTTATTTATCTTCCGAGAGAGAGCGGGAGGCAGACTCCAACAGTGCCTTGATGCTGCAGTTCGATCACCAGTTGCAGGTCGTGGATGGGCACGTGACCAGGGTACTCAGGGAGGTCTCTGAGAGACACGAACCTGAACGTTCCCATGTGGGTCAGCCCCAGGGAGCCTTGTTCGACCGCTGCACCACTGTTGGGCTCCCTCAGCAGTATTTTGGGGGTGTGCTCAGAGCAAGGAGAGTGTATCTCTGCAGCCAAGTTGCTATGGTGCGCCTCTTCTTCCTCCTCATAGCCAACAGACAAGTGGCATGTCTAAGCTGCATACGTGGCCGGAGGCTACAGAGTCCAGAGATCACTGTGATCCTGACCCAGATTCACGCCGTAGGCAGCACGGTCTGCAAGGACCGCGTGAGAATGCAGTGCTGAGTAGAGGCACCACTGTGCGGACCTGGGGGGGAAGGGAAAGGGAGGGAGCCTGTCACCCACGTCTCTGACCCACAGCCAGGCAGGACTACTCACACCAGATTCTCCTGTCATCCACTCGTTCATTTACTCACTCATCTGCTTGCTCCTTCGTTTGCTCTGCAGACATTTCGGAGCACCTTCTAATGTTGCACAGAGCTGGGGATGAGGACAAACGCGGCCCCCTCCCTGCCCTCAGGGACCTTGCGGTGCTCTAGACAGACGTGTAATTGGCAATTACTGGGAAAAGAGAGATGTTAAAGGTGCTGTGGAGCCCAGAAGAGAAGGGGGCACGTCTCAGCCAGCCTAGATAATCAGGCGCACCTTCCTGCAGGAGCCGTCTGGAAGAATGAGCAGAAAACAGCCAGGTGGGAAAGGAGTGGAGATTCCAGGCCCAGGCATGCAGGGAGGTCCCAAGATCCAGAGCGGTTATGGCCGAGTGCAGGGGATCACCTGGCCTGGAGAAATGTGCCGACATATACCCTCTGATGGGCATGGGTTGGGGGGCTGCACCTGCTTCTTAATAACCAGATAGCAGCGTACACACGTGCACCCCCACCTGCATGGTATTCCTCCCTCGTGTGTACACAGAGCCCTGTCATTTACATGGTGCCAGAGTTTGTGCCCAGGCTGGCCCAGCCCCAGCTCACAAAATGATCTCCACCAAAATGGACCCGAGGCTTTGCCAAATTTGAGAGAGGACACGGAGTCAGGAGAAAAGGAACAATGGATCCTCAACAAGGCTGTCTGGCTTCTCTGAGAGAGCTTAGGCTTTGCAGTCAGACCTAAGTTCTAAACCGCACTGGCTACCCACGGCTGGGCGCACCTAGGCCAGTCTCAGAGCTTCTCCTCTGACCTTACACAGTAAGGCTGGGAAATGACCCCTCCCAGAGGGCTGCGGTGGGGGTGAATGAGATCGTGTCGTTAGGCCCCGGGGGGTGTCTTGCACAGAGGGCCCAAACATGTCCGTCATCACCATCAGGATCGACAGCCGCACGATTTTCACTGCTACAGCTGCTCTCGCCACGGAGGCTGGAGGGAGGGCTGTAACGGGACTGGGTCGGCAGGGAGGCAGCCTGGGTCCCGCAGGCCTCAGATGCTCCACGCGCAACTTCTTGCAACCGCTCAGCAAATCGTAACTGGAGAGTCGTCTTCGTCACGTCCACACCCTGAAGGCCCTGAACCCCGTTTTACAGATGAAGAAACAAAGGCCCAGACAGGGGAAGTGACTTGCCCCGCACCACCTGGTGAGTCGAGCAGTCTGAATCCTGCTGTGGCTCAGACTGAGGCTTGCCCCTCCTCTCCGAGGGCTTGGGACACTTGCTCTGCCTCTCTGCATCTGTCCTCATCTGGGAAAGCGTGCGACAATGGTGACTCCTCCTCGGATCACAGCGAGGATTACATGAGACCATGCAAGGGAGGGCAGCCCTGGGCATTCGGAACCACTCAGTAAACAGTAACTGCAGTCACGCTCGCTCCTTGCATTGGTATTCCTATTCCAGTTCTCAAAGAAATCAGCCTGCCGTGAAGGCTCTGCATTTGCCAGAGCCTCATTTCCCCCAGGGTTGGAAGGAAGGAGCTGAGGTTGGAAGAGAGACTGTGGCCAGAAGGGAGGCTAGGACTGTACCACCACCAGCAGCAGCAACAGCGACACCCACAGCACACCGCCACCAGGGTCATGGCAGCAGCAAACACCTCTGCTCACTAACCATATGCCAGGCCCTGCTGTAAATCCGTCCCATTATTAGCCCTGTCCTCCTGCCAGCCCTGCGAGTAGGTAGGAGCCAGCATCCTCTTTTACAGGTGCTAAGACCAAAGCCGACCCCATTGCCAGCCCTTAGGCAGAGCCCTCTCCCCTCCCATAGCGCCCCTGGGCCAGGTTTGGGGGGCAGGGCCTTGAGGAGATGATATCTTGTTGCATTCATTTGTTGGGATCTGAGCAGGAAGTGAGTGGCGGTGAATGTCGGAGCGGGTGGGCGTGCTCTCTGCCTAGGAGGCCCCTGTGTTAGGAAGCTCACTCCTAGAGGAGGCTCAGCTACCCAAGACAGGCTCTTCCCAAGTTCCCTGACCTGAGGAGATGCGGGTGAGCAGGGCATGGCCCCGTGGCCCTGTCTGGGCAGGGAGATGGGCAAGGGGCACAGACGAGTACAGAGCTGGGCGGGGTGCACTGTAGCTAGGACTGCTCCTTCCAGGCAGCCCCTGGAGATGGTGGTGGGTCTGTGGAGGGCAATGTGGGCTGGGTTGAGAGTCCCTGCTCTGTTCTCTTAAAGGGCACTTCCTAACGGCTGAGGGCAAAGGGAGGCTTCCCTGAGCTCCTGAGGCTGGGATAAGACTTGAGCAGAGTCTAAGTCTCTGATGGGGAGGGCCAGGGGGTCACGAGGAACTGGTGCCATGCCATCTTGAATGGGGAAAGGCAGAGTCAGCCTCTGACAGCGGACGGACAATAGTCTCCCAAACCTAGAGAGCGAGCAAAGATTGTCAATGCTACAGAAAGATGGAAAGACGAGGAGCTGGAACCGGGCAGACAAAAGCCTGGGGAGAGGGGCAGAGGGAGGAGGGCGGCTCAGGGGAGAGATAAGGCGGGGATGAAAGGGCTGGGGGAAGGAAAGGAAAAGGAAGGCGGCAGTTGTCAGGGGTGAGAGCCTAGCTGCTGAGCAGAGCTGCTTTGTCTGGGGGAGGGGCCAGTTGAAGATGGACGAAGGTGGGTTACACTGCCCCTGCCCTCCCCTGTGGCCTGGGAGCCTCCTGCTCCTGACTCTAAGTGCCCCCTCCTGGGGTCCCCTGGCTCCCCATCACAAGTCCAGAGCATGCACCAGGCTCCACGCCCTGCAGGTCTTGTACTTACTTCATCTTCCTTGGGTGAGTTAAGAACTACTGTCCAAAATGTACAGATGACAGAGACTCAAGAATGTGTAGGCACCCACATAGGACCCCACAGCTGGGACTAGCCTTCCTTTTTAGGTCGGGGGTAATGGGGCAGCCAGGCCTCTCATCTCCCTAAAAACACATGCTCACCAGGGCAGCAAGGTGGGGTCACTGAGGGGCAACGGGCCTGAGTTCTGGTTGAGCATTCCCATCCTTCTGAACTGGGTTTCTGCCTCTGTACGATGGGGATCCTGACCTGGGGACGCAGGGACTGCTGGGAGGCTCTGATGAGGAGTGGCGAAGCAGAGGCAGCAGGGGCAGCATCCTTCCACGTTCCGCTTCCCACCCCCAGCCACCCCCACCTGCTCTCCCAGCTCGGATGGCTGGGCCGCCAGCTGGGGCCAGGGCTTCCCTCTCCCCCTCTCCCACCAGGCATGGGAGCTTAGCCTCTTTTGCCTGATTTCCTAGATGCCATTACTGTTTTTATTGCACAGGTTTTTTCTTTCCTTCTTCTTTTTATGAGCATTACTTTACAACCAGGGCTTTGCTTTTTGCAGCAGCAGACTTGGAGCCAGCCGGGCCATGTGTTTACGAGGGCTTTCAGGAAGGTTTATGAGGCTGCAGCCCAGGTCCTTCCTTGGGGTGCCCTCCGGTCCAAGGAGGAGGGCAGGCGGAGTGTGGGTTCCCCTCCCTCTCCCTTAGGTCAAGGCTGTTCCTGGGGCAGGGACTTGTCTGGGGAGAGCAAGCCGAGAGAGACGCGAGTCGCCGACTCACATGTGGTCCCGTGTGCTCCCTGCCTCCCTCTGGGACTCAGTTTCGTCATTCATAAAACGGAAGCTTTGAATTAATGACCTGGTGGGGTTGTGAGGAGTCGTGCTTCACACAGAATTGGGAAACAGGAAATGGGACAGACAGGATCCCTCCTCTCTCCCTCTTCCCCCAGAAGGGCAGTGGGTGACAGCCCTTTGCACTTACCCCTTTCTGTGCCCTGTGGCAATCACGACCTGTTTCCTGAAGTCTAGGCCAGAGCCAGGCGCCATGCTCAGCCCTAACCTCCTTATACCTCCTAACCATCACAACCTCGTGAGCTGGAAGTTAGAATCATCCCCGTTTTCCAGATGAGGGAGCTGAGGTTAGAAGTTCCGTCACTTACCCGAGGTCACCAAGGCAAGGACCAGCACCTTGGCAGTTTGGCTCCAGAAAAAATAACAGCCTTAAGTGTGAGCCTCCATCTGGGAAGAGGAGAAGAAAAGGGGAGGCACCCAGTCCACAGGGCAGGCTCAGCCTGGCTTAAACAAGGAAGGGCACCCCGTCCCTGTGCTGGGGATGACTTGCCAAAGAGAAAATACTGTGCCCAGGCCCTAGACATTCAGGGACCGACTGCATCCAGAAGCACATGCCAGCACAGGGTGGACACTTGTCCTGCATTTTGACCAAAGTGAACAGAGCAAAAGGGGCTCGTGCAAAAGCAGGCATACTTGGGAGTCCAGACATTTGGGAGAACTTCCAAATAACCTGAGCAGCAGAACACAAAACAAAGATGCTTCCAAACGTCCCCCTCTGGAAATTTTCCAAGGGAAGGGCTGACTTCCAAAGTGTCTACATGGAGGCGGGGGCTAGAACCCATGCCCTCGGAGCCCTTCTCTTGGACTGTGAACAGAAGCCCCCTGCTGCCAGGCAAGCACGAGCCCACCGCCTGCCGGGCCTCTGGGGCCTTTCCCTGCGTGCTCTGTCCCCTCTGCCCTGCCGTGGCCCCGCTCCCCTCCCAGCCCCGTCGGCCCTAGGACAGCCGTTTAAGGGGTGGTGATGCAGCGCTGATCACACGGTCTTGTCTGCCAGCAGGACAGCTCCAGGAGCGGGATGTAGCAATGCGGCTTGTGCATCCTGCTAAGAGATATTTAATAAATATGCAAATCGCTGCCTCTACCTCCTCAGGCAGGTAAGGAGCGGGAAAGGCTGGAGTTAAGTATTAAATCTCGGCGCCGCGTGGAACACTCAGCACAGAGGCAGGGACTGGAGCCGAACTTCCTGGGAAGGCTTCCATCTGGCACCCCAGAGCCCCTGCTCTGGAGGATGGAAGGGAGCGGGAGGGGAAGCAGGACTTTGGGTGGGATCTGGAAAAGAGGAGCACAGAGGCGATCTTCCTTAAAGAGTCTGAGCATGACGTGGGGCGAGGGAAGGCCGTTTGTGCATCTGCGCAGTCCTTACCCCACCAGCCATCCACCTTCCCACACCACACAGACCACCCACCCGTCCAAGCACACTTACCTCACCCTCCGAACCACAGTCCACCCACCCAATCTTGCACCCATCCATCTACTCATCCTTGCTCTGAGCTGCTCGCCCTCCCACACCCAAGCACCCAATCCTCCACCCTGTCCCATCCACCCATCTGCACTCCACCAACTCACGGCGTATCCAACAGCCCGTCCACCCACTTTCCAGTTACGCTGCACATGGCGCCTCTCTTCCTCTTTTTCCCTCTCTCTGACCCTCACGCTTAAGAAATAAATAAATAAGCTAGTAAATAAATAAATAAAACTTTAAAGGCCAGCTGCAGTGCTCAGCAGTAACAGGCACTTCTGCCTTGTGGGAGAGTTCGGTTCCCAGACTGACCTATACACACCGGATATGTGTTCATATGCCCATGGCTGGTGGGAAGGTAGAGGAGAGGATGCAGTGGGAGAGTCTCAAGGGTCTTTATCACTCTCTCATTCTCACCCTCGCATTAAATAAGATAAATATGCAAGAAAACCACAAACCACCACCCAACCACGTGTTTACCCAGTCATCGGCCCACCTTCTTCCTTTCAGCCAACTACCCACCCACCATTGCTCCGTCATCCACATTCTATTTGCTACATGCCAGCCCCTGTGAGGCCCTGAGAGTGCACAAGCAGCAGGCAAGGCCCCATCCCTGGAGAGGTCATGGGCACATTTGTGGAGGTCGAGAGCACAAGGTGGGAAGTGATCCAGGCACACTCCGTGCCTCAGGGGAAGGTCTCATCACAGATGCTCTTTCCTCTGGAAAAATCTCTTCGTGGACAAGGTAGTATCTCAGCTGGAATGATATGCCAGTAAGTCTCCTTGTATATAATGAATATATATAAATATATATATATATATATATATATGTATATATATATATATATATACACATATATATAGTGCATGCGCTTGCCAGAGAGAGACAGAGAGAACGAAAGTAAGAAATCTCTCATTCTCTAGGGAGATGGCCACGCTGCAATCCCTTCTCCTCCATTCTCCTCTGGGGATTTTGGGCATGCACGCACATGTGCCTGGTGTGAATTTAAACCCACTGGATCTGGGACTTGAACTGCTGTTGGACATGTGGGGTCCAGTTACCTTAGCCATTCTCCACCGGTGGCCAGAGCACATGTATTTCTTGAGTGGCGGACATAGTGATGAGTCAGTCAACTCTGCCTCCAAGGTGTTCACGGTCTCGCTGGGGACAGGGTGAGAGCAGGTGAGATGAGCTTCGGTAACAGAGGACTGCAGGGCACGGGGCAGAAGTGGAGGGCCTGGCTAACCCTGGCTGCCTGGGCTGGGGGAGGAGGACACAGAAGGTGGCCCAGGTGGGACACGCACAGCTCACCTGGCATCTAGGTCATGGCGTACAGGTGTCGGCCTTGCCCTGGATCCAGGCCTGGCTAAGTCTTGCTGAGCAGCAGTTGCTGGGCTGTGAGGGGGCCGTCTGCCTGCTCAGGCCTTGCTTTATCCCTGCTACGCTCTTGCTTTGCTCATTAACTCCGCGTCAGCACACCGCTCACCCAGCTCTTGGTTTTACAGAGCACTAGCTGATTTTCATTTGAATTCAGGCTCTGGTCTTTACTAAGGGTTAGATGTAAGCCTCTATTTCCTCTTTTTTTTTTTTTTTTTTTTTAATATTTTTGCGATAGAGTGCCAGGGAGGAGAGAGACAGAGACCGTGAGAGGGAAAATGAAAGATCACCCCCCACCCCACCTCCGGGAGGAGGGTTGTGCTACAATCCCTTTTCCTCCATCTCCCAGGATTTGGGGCATGCACGCACAGGCGCCCAGCGTGACTTCCAAGCCGCCAAGTCTGGGGCTCAAACCATGGTTTCCCATGTGGAAGTCCAATACCTCAACCACCACCTCACTTGCTGGCACAAGTCTCTTCTTCTAAGTGACGGGAGTGATGCATCCCTTAGGAGGGACAGGGCTGTGCGATGAATCGGCCCCATGTGGGGAAAGCACCTAGTGAGTGCCACCTGGTGCACAGTAGGCCCTCACTGTGCAGGCTGGTGGCTGGGCTTGTGGGGCTTGGAGGCTGGGTCTGTGAGTAGGTCTGCATTCTCCTTCCCTCTCCTCTGTCTGCCACCACTGGGAACAGAAGTCCTCTTCTGATGGTCTCAGAGGGCCTCTCACTCACTATTTAATTCATTAATTCACATACCAAATGCCAGGACAGATAGCGCTCTCTGCTCGGTGACCAGTAAGTAGAGCATCCACCTCCATCCCTCCTCATCCAGTACTTAAGGCACTGAAATTTCCTCAAAGCCCTCCCTCTCCCTGAAGCCTTCTTCGCCTTCTCTCTCCCTACCTTTTGAGCTGAAATGGAATTATGTATATATTTTTTTGCTATCGTCTGCTATAGACTGTGTCTCCCAGAGAATCATGGGTAATCTCAGATGCAAATATCCTATGCAAATCCAGCTGCCGGTTAAAATTAGGAGGAAGCCCAAGGCAGACGCAGTTGCAGGCTGTAACTGGAATCTCCACAGAGCTTCGATTTAAATGTCGGAGTGACACTGGCATCTTTCAGGATGGCGCTCCAAGCCTAGTCCCAGATCCCAGATTCTGTTTCTTTGTGCGTGGGTTTTGTAATGCAAGGTGGTCCACTTAGCTAAGAGAGATAGGGCCGTTTTCAGGCATTTATTCCAATCCAATGGTTCTGAACTAGGGGGGATTTTGACCCTCAAGGAACATTTGACAATGTCTGGAGACATTGTGGTTGTCACGACTTGGCAAACGCTCCTGGCATCTGGGGAGGAGAAACTGGAGAAGCTGCTAAAAATTCTGCAATGCACAGGACAGTCCTGTAAGGGCCATGGAGCCCAGAATGCCCATAGCTCAAGGTGGAGAAGGCCTTTTCAGACGGATTCTGACTCACCTGTGGGAATCTGGCTGAGATCGTAGGAGAAAGAGGAGGAGAGCCTTACTGGGTTGCTGCCCTTACCTTGAAGAGTGTTGAGTCAGTCAAGTTCCACGCCGTGGCTCACAGCCCATTAAGGCCAGGGTTTTGCGAGGTCTCACTGCTGCTTTTTCCTGTTTGGTTCTTCTCCCTCCTCCCTGATCTCCTCCCGCCCCCTTCTGCTGCCCCTCACAGCTCTAATGTACGTCCTCAGGTGCGGATGCTTCCTGGAAGATAGATGGTGTTGGTCGTGGGAATGCGTTTTAATTTACATACATTGTATTGGGTTATAGATCTCATTCTGTTGCTTAATTTTTTCACTTAACACTGTGTTTTTAAGCTCTACCTGTGTCACGGTGTGTAAATCTCAGTCGGTGCCTCTGATTACTGCAGAGGTGTGTATAGACCACTGCTCCCACGTGGGGAGCACTTCCTGGGGCCCGTGCCAGGGTTTCCCTGGAGTCTTCTGGGAGTAGGGTGGTGGGTCAGAGGGTGCGTGGCACCTCATCTCCCTGGGTAGGGCCAGGTTTCTCCAGAACACTGATGCTTCCCGCACCATTGTCAACGCACGGCATTATCCAACTTTCTCGTTTCCCCCCATCGGGTGGGGCCAAAGGGGTAGGATATCGTTTTAATTTGGGATAGGAAAGTGGAATTTAAGAAAGCATTTCCTCAGTCTTGAGAACCAGAAGCACCCTCCGAGTGACCTGGCCGCAGGCTCTGCTGTCCCACCCCTTTCCACAGGAAGCACTTGACGGCCATAGGGCTCCCGGAGCCACTCAGCCCTCAGTGAAATGGCGGATACTGACAGGGGTCTCCTGGGGGCCTGCACGGCGCCTATGCTGACCTCCAGGGTGGGCGAAACAGCGCAGAGGTGTTTCCTGCCCACCTAGAACTTGTGGGGAGGAATAAACCAGCCCACAAAGAATAAGCTGTGCAGAAGCTGTTAGAGTGGGGAAGGTGGGGTGACGGGGTGCCAGGGAGAACTTCCCCAAGGAAAGGACATTTAGGCTGGGACCTCATGACCCAGGGATGGCAAGAGTTATCCAGGCGGGGAGCAGGTGGCCAGGCTGCTCAGAGCCGTGGTCTCCTGCGTGTTGATGAGAACACACATGGCCCAGCACGGACCACTGTGAGACAGACAAGGTGGCCAGGCACAGGGGTCGGAGCTGAGACACAGCTGAGAGAAATCAGGAGCCCTGCCCTGACAGTGGGCTCACACGGGGGTTCCACGGCTGGAAGCTGTGTGTAAGAAGGTGAGGACTGCCAGAGAGCCAGGACATGGTGGTGGGGGCAGGGGTGGCAGCGGTGGGGCTAGATGGGGGGGTGGGATTTAAGTGGAGGTGGGGTGTGCTCAGAGCAATCCAGGGACCAAGCCTGGAGGCCACCTGGGAGGCAGAGCATGGGGTGTGGGAGGTGGAGCAGGCTGCTCTCTAGCCCAGGAGACCCCTCTACTCAGGTCTCTGCCGGGTCCCAGTGCCAGGTGGGGGGTGGGGAGGTGAGCATGAGAACTTCTGGGTCAGGGGTTTCCTGGGTCCCGTGGGTCCTCTCTCCCTACTTCGCCAGGAGCTCCCTGGGAACAAGGCTGGACTGTCCACCTCAGCCTGGGAGCTCCCAGTCCCTGGAGGATCAGGGGCTCTGTCCTCGCCCACCTCCTCAGACTAGGAGGTCCTAATAGCAAGGTTCCCCCCTCAGCCTGGGGCTCCCTGAAACGGGCTTCCCTCCTCCATCAGCCCCAGCACTTCCTATGGGCAGCGCCCCCTCCTGGCCTGTGGACTGCCGACTTCCTCCCGGACTCCCGGCACCGCCAGCACCTGGAGGTCTGGCTGCAGGTCTGCACCGCAGCGCTGTCCCCACAAGCAGCCTCAAGGAAGAGGTCTAGGGAGTCAGCCCTGCACCCCACTTCTCACCCCCAGCACACACACTTGCACACACGTGCCTGCATCCCACAAGTACGTGTGGACACAGAACCGCCACAGTTCCCCGTATTTGTCCTCTTCCTGGGCACAGAGGTGCACTGTGGGGCCTCGGAGAGGGAATCCCAGCTCCCCAGATCAAGTACCCTTTCAGGGAGCCTCCTGGGGGCAGCCTCCCTGCCTTCCCTTCCCTGTTTCCTCTTCTCTCCATCACGCTGCTGCTGGATAGAGTGTGCCTGCTTATTCTGGGGGACCCACCTCTCCCCACAGCACCCCCGCCCCCAGCTTGCAGGGCTGCACACACTCCTCCCTGCTCTATCTGCATACTTATCAGCCCGGAGCCGGAGGCCATCCGACTTCAAAGACTATATAAAATGTGTTTAGTGATTGTGTGTTTCTTTTTAATATCAGCAAACTATATTTCAGGGAGAGAGGGCCAGAGCCACAGAGAGGAAATAAAGAAAAAACCACCCAGGAAAAAGATTGCTGTTGGGAGGGAGGAGGAGGTAAGGCTGACTTCTGAGAGAGGGAGGGGCTGGCTTGGAAGCAAACCTGGGCGGGCAATGGGGCCTCCTGTCTGTCCCCAGGTGGACGGTGAGGAAGGCTGGCAGCACAAGCCCCGCAGCAGAGACTGCTTCGTGCCGAACCTCAGCGCAGTCTCTCAGAGGCGCAGCGGTTAAGGCCACGGGGCCTGGGGTCTAACAGCCTGGGGCTGGTAACTAGCTCAGATTTCTAAGGTGTCATCCCCTGTCTTTGAAATGAGGTGAGGGGCAAGCAAGCCCATGGCCAGGTTCCTAGTTCAAGTCCAGAGACCTCCCCTGAGTAGCCTGGACATCCACTTGCCCAAGGCCCAGGGCTGACTGAGGCTGGGGTGGATCATGGCATCGATACCCCATCAGGGGTTCTCCATCCCATGGGAGAAATGAGTGAATAGCCTAAAAAACCCACAGACACAAACAAAGCAAGGCCGACCATGGCATCCACCTCGGGAAGAATTGGTGGGGTGATAAGCGGGAAGAATTTGGTGAGCACCCGGCCATTTTTGAGAGAGGGCATGCTAAGCTGGGGTTTCTTGATGTCACCTGGATTTCTCAGGGTAGGGACAGACAGCCCAAATGGAGGCGTTGGGCCCTGAAATGTCCCTGGGACAAGCCCTCAGACGAGGGGGCTCAGATCCCGGCTTTTGTGTCTGGCTCTGGCCACTGCGGAGACAGGCTAGCTGTCTGACTGCAGGCTGTGCCACGCGACATCTGTCCTCAGCTGCTCACCACACACAGGGTACCATCCCAGCGTGTCTCCACCCCCACCTGGGAGGCAGGACTGTGGCTTCCACATCCCAGACGAGACAACAATGCCGAGGGGCCAGGCCGCCCAGTGCAAGGTGCTGGCCGTGTTGCCTTCCACCCTTCCTGCCTTCCATCCTTCCACCCAGCCCCTCCACTGCCCTCCCCAGCCCTGCCCCTCCTCCAGGTGCACCCCTGTCTTCCAGGGCGGCAGGATACACAGCTGCAGAAGGGGCGCACTGAGAGCGAACAGAAACAGGTGGGAGGGAACGCTCCTTAAACCACTGCAGTTCCCAGCGTCAAGGCAACACTTGCCAACGCTTTGGGGCTCCCAGGCTGGGAGCTGTGGCCGATTACCCAATGCAGAGGCTTTATCTCAGATCTTTACGAATTCCTCCTGACTGGGGAAAAGGGAATTGTGGTTTTAGTGCTCTGAAAGGTAAAGGAAAAGATTTGTTCAGCTCCCATCTATTTAGAGATGAGGTTTGATTCCGTGCATAAAACAGCAGGGCTCCATGACCCGATGATGTTTAACTTGATGCGGGGGACGAGGTTAATGTGAGGTATAAACCGAAACATAAACCAAAGCTATCCGCCCCGCCCCACCTGCTTACGGCTGTTCCAAGGCCCCGGCCAGGCATGACGGAGGAGGCACCAAACCTGGCAGTGGCCAGGCAGCCACTCTGACCGAGCAGGGAAGCAGGGCTTGTGGGTCTGAGGCCAGGAAAAGGTTTTACTGTAACCCAGAGGTGATGAAAAACCACTGAAAATCTTTGAGCACTAAAGTAGCATTAAAAACTTTTTTTTGATGCGAGAAGGTACATGTATGAAGGAAGGAGACCCCCCCCCCCCCCCCCCACACACACACACACACAGAGAAAAAGAGAAAGCACCACACCCTCCCAAAAGGGCCTGGCCACACTTCAATCCCCTTTCCTCCAATTCTCCACCCTATCAGCACTGGGGGCACCCAGTGTGCTTTTCAAGCTGCCAGGGCCGGGACTCCAACCTGGGTCGGCCATGTGGGATCTGGCTTCCTCTGTATAGTTCTTAATCACTATGCTACAGGGTTGGCCCCAAAATCACCTTAAAAAAGTAGGAGTTGATTGAGAATGGTCAGGCTGAGTTGCCAGATTTAGCAAATAAAGAACAGGATGAGTCATTTTTTAAGCATAAGTATGTCCCGTGTAATACCTGTGCACGCACTAGCTGGGTCCTACTTACACTATAAAATTATTTATCTTTTAAATCTGAAATTCTAATTTCACGGAGCATCCTGGTTTTTTAATCTGCAACCCTAACTGGAGAGGGGGAAGAAAAAAGAGTGAAAAGGGAATTAGAAAATTTATATTTATGTTTTCTGGTATTATATTCAGTATTTTTATTGAATTTTATTTTCTGGAATTTATAATAGATATAGTATTGCCCTTGACTTACTATTATAACTATAGAGAAGCACACTTACTCTCATTCATAATACAAAAGAACATCCCAAATCATCTCTGTCTCTCTCCAATGAAGTTCCACGTCTCTCCACTTGCCTTTGTAAAATGTGCACACATTTGCTGCATGCATGTATGTACACGTGTGTATGGACACAGAGACATGTTGGGCATCACGTAGATCTTTAGGGGTAGGTGGGATGAGATATATTACAGTAAATAGCAGTCGATGACAATGGGGTGCCCAGTTCCAAATGTCTGGGTGCTGCTATTCCAACTCAGTCATTGCTGTTTGATGTGTGGTTGGTTACCTGCAAATTGCCGGGTACGTTCCCACGTATGGCCTCACATCGTTTTCCAAAAACCTGTGAGGCTACAAGGGGCTACGACGTGCCCAAGGTCACCTTCCTTAGAGCTGAACAAGCCCGTCAGGGTCGCTATGGGTACCCAACAAATGCTGGGGCTGACCAGGACGTTCCCAAGGCCTGAGCGGCTGTCTGTCTTTCTTCCTGAAGTCCTCCCTGAATGCCTCCATCACCATCCTTAATCAGGGTAAGACCTGAATGTTTAAAGAGTCAGAAGAGGCTGGGGGGCATCGCCCCACCGTGCGGGGCTATAGTGTCTGAAGTAGGATTGGAATGTGCGACTGCAAACCGAGGCAGGCCTGGCTCTGCAAAGCCTGACGCTTCGGGGGCCCAGAGCAAGATAAATAAATCCAGGGGAGTGGATCATCCAGGCGAGGGCCGCAGCCTCCCAGTTCTTGGGAGAGACAAAGAGGGATGATCCATTTGGAGAAGAGAGTGGAAGACATCCCTGAACAGCCAATTAAACCACTTTTAATGGTTTCGAAGAATATATGTTCAAGTTCCAAACCAATCTCAAGACTTAGTGAAGCAGAGATAACTGGGGCTTTGGCCATGCAAGATAAACTAGCAAAATCTGAAATTCAGGCAATCCCGTTTTACATTAAGGCAAGCAAAAACCAACATGAATTCAGGTCCTACTCCACTGCCGTTTGATGCGTGGTTACCCAGGAGAAAATGCTCTGGCTTCCGGGAGACGGCCTGGTGCAGAGCAGATACTGAACGAATGAATGAAAGAAGGAATGAACAAGTGAATGAATAGCTCTCCCTGAGCCTCTGATCACTACAGTTGGAGGGTTGAGCATAAGCTGATTAGGGGTTCCAAAAAAGAAAGTGGATATTTGGGATTAAAGAGGAAAATGTGAGCAGTAGCTTGATTTACTCATTGGTTTGTAAAATGCAATATTAAGCAATTAATTTTATAACTGCTTATTTAACTTGTGTAAACTGGGATTATGCTGCAAGGGAAGGTTTTGCCTACCAGGCCCTCTGCTGTTCAGTCTGAGAGTTGGTTGTCCTGGAGTCAGACGCCTGCCCCAAACCCAAACATTTCTGACCCAAGGAGCAGGTTACTGGGCACAGAAAGGTGCAATTCTTGTTCTGGAAATATCCTGAGGCAGGACTGGGGGTGAGAGGTGCCTCTCATCAGTGGGTGGAGCCACTTTCCTTAGAAAGAGCTTGTGATCAAGGCAGGCGGACCTTCCAGGGTCTTGCCAGCCCTGCCACAGCCCTGCCTCCCTCCACCATCAGCAGCTCTAACAACGGGCTTGCCTCTCTAAGCTCATTCCGCATGGTTTTGTGGCTCAACCCCAGGTTTCAAGATCAGGTAGCCTTGGTTCAGATTCTGACTCCACCGCTGTGTGGCCTTGGGTGGGCTATTAAGCTTTCTGAGCCTTGGCCTTCTCATCTGAAAAATGGGCATGATGATAGTAACCACCTCCTGGATTCATGGCGGGTTTAAATGAGATGAGGTGCATAAAACCTCCGTCCACATTGGTGGTGCCTTAGCGTCACCTTGGCAGGTTGGAAACGCATCTGTGTCCAGGCTGCACCCTAAACCAAGTGAACTAAATATCCAGGGGAAGGGGCTCCGACGTCGGTGACTTTAATCTCCCCATGCACTTCTGTACCCAACTGAGGCTGCGCACCACGGACGGGAAGTTCTTAGCAGAGACTCTGCACTTCCTAAGGACTCAGGACGCACCAGCCGTTCTCATCATTCGGCACCCATTTATCGGGAACCCTGATAGGCAGTAAGCCCCAGCCCTGGAAGGCTGAGCAGAAAAAAGACCTGTCCAGCTAGGATTTGCAGCATGATCAGACGGTGTCTAATCCGAGCCACAGCTTGCTCCACCACGTACAAGCCACTAATGCTCCTGTGCCCAGCCCCTGAGATGTGGCCCCTCCCACCACACTGGTCACATTCCATTAAGACAATTTGACGTCCCTGAAGGTGACCTGACTTCTCCTATAGCTATACAGCAGCAGGTTCTGGAACCCCTTACATTTTATTAAGAAGTTTTGAGGCTAACCCCACAGTGCAGCAGTTTTGTTGTGTGGAGGGAACTGGATCCTATATGGCTGACCATGGTTCAAATCCCAGCCCTGAGGATTGGAAAAATGCTGGGCATGTGTGCATGTGTGCTCAGGAAACTGACAGGGAGAGGAATGAACAAAACAAGATTGCAACATGATCAGGCTTCAATGGGAGTTTCTCTCTCTCTCTCTCTCTTTCTCATGCATACGCACCCTTTAGTGTTAAGAATGAAATGGCCATTAATTCCTAGACCCAGCAGCCTCCTTGACTGTAAATGACGTGACCACATCCCAGAAGGTTTGAGTATGAAAGGACCTGGCCAATCAGTGCCTATTGCAAGAGGTGAGGAGATGAAACCACTCCAAGCTTCTTGGCCTGAGCGTTGCGCAGCTGGACCCAGCATTAAGTTCGGGGTGCCGGAGCGAGGCTTTGGAGTCAACCCAGTACCCCGTCTTCTCCCTGTGTAACTGGGTAAACTACTTGATATTTCTTAGCCTATTTCCTTAGTGCAAAGAGGGTCATACGTACAGCTCTGAGTTACTGTGGGGATCCATCGAGGCAGAGACACCAACACAGGCCCAGCCACAGTGACACACGTGGTACAACACTGAGTCACAGAGACGATCAGGGCTCAGTCCTGGGTTCACTAACACACGTGGGCACCTGGATGCTCCCAGGCTGCAGGGAGGACTGTAGCATGGGGTCCCACTGAAGATGTCTGTCTTTCTCTCTGTTTCTGGCTCATTAAATAGATAAATAAACTTAAAAAAAAAAAAAAAAAAAAAAAAAAAAAAGACGGCAGCAGAGCACTTGGCTCACAAAAGCAGCCTGTGAACCACCATCCTGCCAACTCCGGTGTCCCGCTACCTTTCCCCAAGGCCCGTGAACCTGCAATACACTTTTGAATTGTTCTGCGGGGCTGCTTTGATGCCCAGGGAGATGCTAATTGGAGGGTCTTAGATGTGCTCCAGAAGGAGGGTTCAGCAGGGTCTCCCTCTGGCAGCGTTTTGGGGATGACTGGTTTCAGGAACTGTCAGACCTTCCAAGGTGCCCAGCTGTCCCTCTGAGGACACGAAAGCAGAGCCACTGTGACTTTGTACTGAGCTTAGCCAAGTTGGGCTGAGCTTACAGGGGCCAGTGCTCCCACCTGGGGTGGTCTGGGCATTAGTTAGGGGTGCTGACTTTGGACTCAGAGCTGTTTTCATGCCTTGGCTTTACCAATACCAGCTGCAAAGCCTGGGGAGATCTCACACCTCTCTGGCTTCCTCTACGCACTCTCAACAAGTTCCAAACCCAGTGGAGAGTTTCGGGAAAGGGCTTGCTACTCTCCAACCACACGATCCTCTTCCTTTTCTTCAAACGTATCAAGCTATGTTCTAGCCCGGGGGGCCTTTACACTGGCTGCTTCTTCTGCCTGGAACTCTCTTTCTTGGGCCCATTTTCTTTCCTTTTTAGAATGATTTAATTTAATTTTATTAATTATTATCATTATTATTATTTAATTTGCTGTAGGGCACAGAGAGGGAGGGGAAGTGAAAAAGCAAGCCGCCAGATCTGGGACTTGAACCATAGACAGCCATGTGGGAGTTTAGCATCTTCACCACCATGCCACCTGCTGGCCCTCTTGGGTCCATTTTTATATTTAAATTTTATTTTAAAATTTATCTCCGCAGGGAGGCCCTCCCTGATTACCTACCTAAAGCAGCCACCCTACTCTTATCACTCTGCTCACTCCCTTCCCCGCTCTATGGCAATCTGGACTCACCTTGTATTCATTTTTTATCAGTTTCTTATCTGCATCCCCGTTGGAGGCTCCTTGAAGGCAGAAACCGTCTTTGTATGTTCACGCTGAACCCTGTCACATAGCGGGTGCTCAGGAAACATTTCTTGGAAGAGCGAATGAGTGAACAATGACGACAACAGTAATAACAGTATTTACTGCACTCGCAGAGCATGTTGGGCTCAGTTCTAGGCGTTCCACATGCATTAACTCCTCGCCCTGTTTACAGAGGAGACTGGGGCACAGGAGGGCTCTGTGGCATCTTAGGATCCCACAGCAGTCCCTCAGCCTGGGGCCAGGATCACACTCGGGCTGTTTGGTCCAGAGACAGCAAGGGCAGAGTCGGTGAGCAGATAAAGCACTGAGCACCATGCCCAGCACACGTACGTGGAGACCATGATTAGTATTTCAAAACCACACTCCGCCCTCCTACCTGAAAAATGACTTGGCATGTCCCCAAGTGTTCCAGTGCCCCACCACGCCCTTCCGCCTCGTCATCTTCTCTGTGGAGTCCGTGTCTCTGTGATCAAACTACAAAACACACACACATATATATTCAAAGGCGCGGCTCAACATTTTAAGCAGCCAAAGAGCTAAATATTTAAAGGAGCCGTGTGAATTATTGACTCTCCTCTGGAGTACGTTCTTTTCTGCGGTCCCCCCCCTCCCCCGGCTCCCAGTTATCCTTCAACTCCTGCTCCTCCCCCTCCCCATATCCCAGCATCTGTCCCCCTCTTCTTTCCTCCACCCTCCAGAGAGCCTGGCCCCTTGAAATGGGGCATCTGGACAAGAGGCACCAGAGGCCTGGACCCCTCCCCATGGGACCAAGCCGCCAAGGCTCTTGCCCACCCAGAGCCAGGAGATGCTGTTAGGGTTTTGAAGCCTGGTTTTCTTCTGTCTTCCCCTGGGGCTGGTGGACATGCTGGAAGTTTGTCAGTTTCGGTTGTTTTTGAGTCCAGAAACAGTGATCACTTACTGCATACAATGTCACCCCCGCCGCCGCCGACACCGCCATCCTCAGAAACCACGTGCATGAGAACGTCCTCTGTGTGCGAATTAAATGCCAGAATGTCTGCTTCGTAGGTCGTCGGCTTCTCTGCTCTGTGCCTTGCTCTTCTCATCTGTAAATCAGGTATAATGCTGCCCCTCCTCTGTTAGACTGCTGCACGCGGCACATGAGCGGGCATAAGGAGATTATCTCCCGCCCCCTTTACAAAAGGACAGTCCTGAAGGCGGACCTTCCTTGCCCCGCCTACTGTTCCTGTCCTTTTCTATTTCTTTCATTTTCTTTTTTAGTTATTGCTAGAGGGCATGTGCACTTGCCAGAGAGACGGAGAGAGGGGAGGAAGTGAGAAATCACCCCTCAGGAAAGTGGCCACACCACAATCCCTTCTCTTCCAGTCTCCTCTCAGGATTTTGGGCACGCACTCACACGTGCCTCACATGAGTTTCGGGATTTGAACCGCAGTTGACCATGTGGGAGTCCAGCATTGTAACCACAACGTCACCTTCTGGCCCTCTACCCTTTATTTTATCTTTGTACTTACGACTTCCTAACCAACTGTAAACCTTACTGCGTGTTCTGTGTATGTGTGTATGTGTGTGTGCATATAAATATATGTATTTTTACGATCTGTGCTTCTCATAATAGACTATAAACTTCACAAGGCTGTAATTTTACCATTTTTATATACGGATGTATCTCAGTTACTTAGAACAGTACATTTCTTGAATAAGTGAATGAGTGGATGAAAGAAAAAGCACAAACATGCTAGCCACCATTTCTATTATTCTAACTAAAGGCCCCATCCCATCCTAGAAGGAAGCCCTGCCATTATTTCGTCCTTTCAGAGGAAGAAACTGAGAGCCAGGGAGTCTTCATCCCTGTCCGCCAGCAGTTTATGACCAAGGGAGTAAATAGTAGAACTCTACTCACTCCTGGAGGACTTCCTGAAGTAGGGGGCAGCCTTGGGAGCCAGCCTTCCCAAGGACTACCTCTGGGTATTTGAGCCTCAGCCCTGCTCAGCTGGGTGGGTGGGTGGGTGTGCATATTCTCCATTTTACTGATGAACTCACCAAGGCTCAGAGGCTTTAAGAGACTCCCAGCGGAAAGCGTTTAGTCTAAAACCCTCAACCTCCTGACTGTGCGTCTCGGCCTCACCCACCGCTTCCCTGCTTTCATGGCCCACAGCCCTCACCCTCTAAGCTCCAACACTTGGATGATTGAGTCCCTGAGAGGGCCAGGCTTCCCCCTGCTCTTCCCTCTGCCTGGCTGATGCCAATCCACCCTTCTCTAAGAAGTCCTCCTGAGCCCCTTGCCCCACTGCGTCATGTACGCTTGTTGGCCCCGCCCCCAGCTCCTGAGCACCTGCACCCACACGCTTCATCCTGTTAGTGCAGCAGGCCCTTGTCCCCAGCACCCCTCAGGTTCGTGCAGCAGCGGTGGCTCTGCGGCTCACTGCCCCAACCCAAAGCCCACCACATTGTCTAGCACAAAGTGAGCACTTTCTTTATTCTTTTTTTTTCTTAACCATTTTTTTTTTTTTTTTTTGGAGAGGTTTTTCGCTACAGGGCGCGTGCGCTCGCCAGACAGACAGAGAGAGACATAGAGACAGAAAGCGAGAAATCACCCCCCAGGGGGGATGGTCACGCCGCAATCCCTTCTCCTCCATTCTCCTCTCGGGATCTTGGGCACGCACGCACGCACACGCGCCCGGCGTGAGTTGTAAGCCACCGGGTCCGAGACGCGAACCGCGGTCGACTACGTGGGAGTCCAGCGACATAGCCATTACGCTAACTGCTGGTTCCCTTTTTCTTAACCATTTTTGCCATAGGGTGAGTATACTCACCAGAGAGAGAGAGAGACAGAGAGAGGCAAAGTGAGAAATCACCCCCCAGGAAATTGGCCTCACTGCAATCCCTTCTCCATTCTCCTCGTGGGATCTTGGGCACGCATGCACATGTGCCAGCATGATTTTCAAGCAAGCAGGTCCAGGACGTCCACAGCAGTTGGCCAGGTGGGCATCCAGCACCGTCAGCACTGTGCCACCTGCTGGCCCCAGTGGGCACGTTCCAAGGTAAATGTGTGGTATCTTTCCCCGGGGCTTCCAGCTTATGATGCTGCAAAGAAATTCAGACCCAGGCTGGCTTGGAAACTGGCACCCTGAGATCAGCACCAGCCAAGGAGTACTGCAGAAAGGCCCTAGGGACCACGTTCAGGGCAGGCCAAGCTGACGCAGAAGAGCATTGTGTGCCGGGGCAGAGGGTGAGCGAAGGTTAGGGAGCAAGAAAAGGGGACGAGGGGAGCGCCGTGTGACTGGAGGGCAGGGCCTTTCTGGAGATGCATAGCTAGACCTATTATTTGGGGACCGGAGAGGTAGGTTGGCGCCATTCTAGAGAAGACTCTGAAAGCCGAGGGAAGAACTTGCCTGTCTCCTTATAGGAAGCAGACAGCCCTCACAGACGTTTGGTCAGAGCCGTGCTTTGGAAGTGTCACAGTGGGGTGGGTATTCCCACACCCTGCCGAGGCAGGGTGCACTGTCTGAGGACAGCAGCAGCACACGCGAGGAGAGAGCGGTGTGAGGGAGGTGTGGAAGGGACTCGGTGGCTGACTGCTGGTAGGGGACAACGGCGAGACAGGGACGTCCACGCTGCCTTCTGGAGCCAGGCACCTCGGCCACCCTAGCTGGGGTGACAGAAGGGACAGTCATCTCAAAAATCGCAGAGGTCACCTCTAGCCTGGCCTCACTCCTGGCTGCCACCAGGTGATGATTCACTGCAAATAAAAAGGAGAGGAAAGAGCTGCCAGTGACAAGGACCTCGACACGGGACAGGATTCGAATAAATGGGTCCTTTGATCATTGGCCGATTTCCGCAAAGGCTTGTTAGCACTGGGAAGATCAAATGGGGGAGATAATGAGCGATTTTCAGGTAGTAGGTGCAGCATGCGAGGTGACAACCCAATTTAGTCAGATTCTTAATCAAGTCAGAATCCCTGACTTGACGCTATTTGCGGAGTCTATTACTCCATTATGCTGAGTGCTCTGCTGTCTACGGTCTCCAGATTTCCAGTCGTTAGAGGTATTTATCTCCATGCGATTTAATTAAAGTCTAGTGTTTAATGACACAATGTGCGCTAATTATTTCTTGTTGGTTGTTGAGAGTGTCCCCCCCCCCCCCCCACCATACACATACTTTTGCAACAAAGCAAAAATCTCATTATGTCATTTGGCAAAAGGCAGAAGACAGGGGCTGGGTCAGACTGGGAGGACCAGGTGACAGATTAGGCGTCCAGACTCCCAAGAAAAGCAAGCCGTCCTTTGTCCCTTGGATCTTTGATGCTGGACACTGGGTCCACGTGACTGGGAGATGAGTCCTCTCGCTGTAGCCCTTCTGCATGTAAAGGGCATGGCCCAGGGCTGGACACCCAGAGGAGACTCATTAACTGCGGACATGCGTTTATTAGCTGTCACCAGCTGGCTGCCACCACGTAAGGAGGACGGCCCGCTGAAGTGCGTCATCTCGTAGACACGATCTTCGCTCCGTGCGGGCGTCCCTGGGGTTCTCTCCTGAGCCCTTCTCAGTGCAGACACATACTGGAGAGAAGAAGCCCCAGACTGGGGAGCAGGCCAGTCCCATCCTGGACAAGTGACCCCGTGGAGGAGGCAGTTCAGTCACAGCATCCAGGGAATGGAAGGGCCTGGACTTTGTCGTCAGATGACCTGCAATGTCAGTCCTGCCACCTTGGGAGAGTCATTCACTCTCCCTGGGCCTCGGTTTCTCCCTCTGTGCAGTGGGACCTAAGGAACCCAGTGAGGATTAGAGGAGATGAAGTGGCAAATGTCCTGGCAGGTACACCAACCTCAGGGACCGCACCTGGGATTACGACGTCATCTCTCAGCTCATGGAAGTCCTTGGCTCGGGGCGGAGCCCAGCACTCCGTGACTCAATGTTTGGGAGCTCCAGGGGCTGTCAGGGTGAGCACAGGAGCCACCATGGAGGGATGTGGTGCTCTGGATCCAAGGCCACTGGGCCAAGGGCTGGGCATTTCGGAACACAGAAAAGGGATAGAAACGCCCCTGAGAGGGACGGCTGAGGCCCAAGGCCATCCGGGGACCAGAAAGCTACGGCAGGGTATGCCGAGGGGAAGCCTCTCAGGTGGCCACAGTGGTCCCAGGTCTGGGGGTGGTAAAGAACTAGGGAGCAGCAGTTCCTGCCCCCACAAGAGGTGTCCACCCCTGGAACGCCACGAGGAAGATGAGCTGGGACAGTCCCTCTAATGGCCCAGGGACAAGATGCAGCTTTCTAGGAGCTGAGCGGGTGGGGGCTGAGGAGGTGGCTAGTGCTGGACCCCAAGGCTTCTGGACATGCCGGGTGGGCAGTATACTACAGAGGTCGGGAGCACAGGCTTGGAGTCCGCTTGGGCTGGAGACCTGGCCCTTCCAGGCCCTGGAATAAACCACGTCACCACCCGAGTCCCGTCCGTGTGAATGCGTGCAAAGTGCTCTGTGCATCCCAGCTGCTCTCGTTACCAGGTTCCGGGCATCCTGGACACAAAGGCCTCATCTACGGAACCCTTGACGGCATCCGTCGTCCACAGGTCTTGAACGCTACGGAACTCAACACCCATCTCCCCAGATGCCTTTCTGCTGGCTCTCCTTTGGCCCTTTGGTGAGGCCAAATGCTTTTCCACCACAGAGAGACCCCTCCTGAGAACCTTCCTTCTCTGAATGTGCCACATCAGAGAAGGGACCAGCAGTCCCGGGGGCCTGCCCTGCCCACTGTCCCCTTTGAGGAAGACACCCTGAGTGAGACCTTCTGCATCATGGCCTTGACCCTGCCATCAGGGGGACTAAGGTCAGTGTCCAGGACTGTGGAGGGTGTCCAGGACTGTGAGGGCCCCCGAGAGAGGGCTTTGCAGGAAAGCAAGTGGGACCCTCAGATTGTCTCTCCTAGGAGATCTAGCTGTTGGAGATCCCGGAGAAAGTGGGTCATCCTCGATATTTCTGACTATAGCTGACCATTTGTTTCTGTTTTTCACAAACCCAGCAAATTCTGGAACCCCGCCTGACTGTATGGCCATGCGCGCTCCCTGCCGCGGTCCTTGCAGGAGCTCCTCCTCCATCGCCAAAGGCTACATGGGCAGGACTCATCCCCGAAGCCCTCAAAAGTCAAGCTGATAGGGCCCTGTGGAGAGCCAGGCACTGTGTACGAGACCGGCTCTTGCAGAAGCCCTTGCCCGGCAGGAGGGGGTGTCAGAGCGGACAGCTCAGTATGTCGGTGTGAGAAGGGCTCAGATAAAGGCAGTACAGAGGGGAGCGGCCAGGGGCGAGGGCCCTGCATGGTCAGAGATGGTTCCATGGGAAGGTGACGTGGAACCAAGTCCACGAGAGAAGGAGGGTCTGTGGGGGGAGGGGTGTGCGGGGTGCAGAGGCACAGGGGGTGAGGGACAGTGGCGAGTCCCAGGACTTCAAAGGCAGTACGTGAAGGATGAAGCATGGGGCCTAGAGGAGGATCCACGAACATGGAGCCAGAGCAAAGAACAGGATGAATTGTAGCATCTTTGCTGAGGACAGCCCACAGGCTGACACCCCTGTGTTGCCCTCAGACAGTGCCCAGAAGCTAGAAACTTAATAAAGACCCAGGTGAGTCGGGAAACTCTGAGAAGGTTGACTGTGTGGGGTGACCACGGGAAAACACCTGTGGATCCCCTGACACAAATTCACTTGTCTCCTCTCCCAACACTGAGGTCTTGGCTTCGGGTCAACCGTGAAGAAAGCAAAATGATGGAGACCAGTTCACCAAGTGTCCAGGGATTCCAGAAGGAGGCCTCACCTTTCCTGCTACAAGAGAGAGACTTGGAAAATCACCAAGCAACAGCTAAAGAAAGTGTGGAAAACGGAGAGGCCTTTGGATCCAAGGGGTTCTGGGACTCAAAAGCAGCAGCTTGAAAGGTTTGATGGGAGTTTCTTCAAGGAAACAGATATCTTCACTGACACTCGCCAAGGCATTTTCTCCTGTAACAAGCTTCTTTATTCAACCAAACAAAGAAACCCTCTCACACAGAGCAGTGAGGAGAGCTGTCAGCTGCTGTTCTGGGGAGAAATGAAAGAGCTTTTGCAGAAGCTAAAGCACATAAAAGCTGAAGGTCAAGGCAGAGGCCCCCCTTCCGGCTATTCTGCAGCGCACAAGACCTTCAAGATGGCCGCCCTACCGAACCTTCCTGCTCTCTGGGCGAGGGATGTGCTGACCCCAGGAGAGGAATTTGAGGGGCTCCCTCAGGCCGCAGCAGTCCACCCAAGCACCCCCGTGGTATCTGCAGTTCAGGATGCTTCCTCTGTGTCACGGAACGAGGACATTCCCCTCCCAAATTCATCTTCCCAGGCTGGGATGATGATGATGAAGCAAAGAAAAAATGGCAGCTCTCAGGAACCGATCAAGGGGTCAGCCAACCTGGAGGGTATTCCTGACACCTGAGTGACCTTTGTCCCTCTCACTGTCCTTCACACTCCCGGCTCTCACTCTCAGCCTCCCCTCCCATTGTCTTGGTACAGGATCAGCCTTGAGGTCTGTGCTGCTGGTTTGCAGACCTTTCTATCTCTGCCTGGTTGCAAGGGGGACTTACACGGTAGTCAGAACAAGAAAAATGACCATCATCCACACCTGTAGGGGCTTAACTCTTTGTACCCTCTGCCTTTGTCACTAATGGTAAACTGGACAAAAGCGTAGAGAGATCATTTTCTCCCCCCATTGTACAGATAAGGGAATGGAGCCTCCCTTAAAGGTGATGAAATGACTTACCCAAGGGCACACTCTTGGCAGGGAGTCCTTCCAGGGCTCCAACCCAGCTCTGACCTATTCCAAACCTCTGGTTATTTCCATCCCACAGGCACAGGACAAGGTGGTGGCTTTGTGGTCAGAGTCCAACCTCAAGGAGAAAGCCCAGGGGCCAGCCCGAGATGATGAAGGTGGACAGAGCACACAGAAAGGCCCCACCCTTTGTCTGACCACCGAACGTTTGTGCATGATGCCTGCATTCTCAAAGACATTTTCATTGCAGCATTAACAAATACCAATTCAGGGACCAGCAGTTAGTGTAATGGCTATGTCGCTGGACTCCCATGTAGTCAACTGCGGTTCGCATCCCGGACCCGGTGGCTTAAAACTCACACCGGGCGTGTGTGCCCAAGATCCCGAGAGGAGAATGGAGGAGAAGGGATTTCAGCGTGGTCATCCCCCCCTGGGGGGTGATTTCTCTCTTTCTGTCTCTCTCTCTCTCTCTGTCTGTCTGGTGAGCGCATGCGCCCTATAGCAAAAACCTCTCAAAAAAAAAAAAAAAAAAAACACAAAAAAACAAAAACAATTCAACAAGGTAATTGAAAAGCATGTCTGAAGGGGCCTCTCCTACCACTCACCAGGCTGGCTGTGAGCTCCTCTCCTAATCAGAGATCGCACAGTAAATTTTGGCTCCTTTTCTTCCTGACTGTGTGCCCCTTCCCCTTCCTGAGCCTCAGAATCCCACTGCAGGGACCAGCAGTTAGCGTAATGGCTATGTCTCTGGACTCGCATGTAGTGGACCGCGGTTCGCGTCCTGGATCCGGTGGCTTAAAACTCACTCCAGGCGCATGTGCATGCGTACCCAAGATCCCAAGAGGAGAATGGAGGAGAAGGGATTGAGGCGTGGCCATCCCCCTAGGGGGTGATTTCTCGCTTTCTGTCTCTCTGTCTGGCAAGCACATGCGCCCTACAGCAAAAACCTCTTCAAAAAAAAATAAATAAATAATCCCACAGCACAGTGGAGATAATCATGCTAGCACTGAGGGGTGCTGCAGGGTCCCCCCGGGTAATGTACACAAAGTTTCTAGTGTAGTGCCTGGTACACCAGATGCTCACTACGTGGCACCCATTATGCACAGGGTGATGGTGACAACAATGACGATGCACTTGGCTGGCTGTGGCTCTGCTTGAGACAGCCATGAGGTCTCAGAGGCACGCAATGGCAGCATTTAGTGAGTTCAGGTAGGCTGGGGATGGCTGACCTAAACTGGGCTGCTCTTTCACTTGGCCTCTTCTGGGCCGAGCAGAAGTGAAAGGACATGAGCTGAATTGCACAAGGGCCATTTCAAATCTCTGTTTGTGCCAGAGCTGCTAACCTTCCATAGGCCAGAGCAAGGCACAGGGCTGAACCCCAGCTCAAGAGATAGAGACGTGCAGCCAGAACACTGTGGGCGGGCGTCACGAAAATGCATGGCCAAGAGTGCCAGCGGATAACCCTGTTACTGGGCAGGGAGCGAAGAGGCAGACCCATAATCCGATCGTCCACATGAACTGCTCAGGTGGACTTCATTTTATTTTTTACCTACACATGAAAGCACAGAATTAGAATGGTGATTACGTGAAAGCAGCTTCCTCTTTGTCAGCCATTTCTCTTCACAGATCAGGTTAAGGTCTGTTCTAACCTAGCCAAGAGGAGGTTCTCATCCGTACATGTAACTCGTGTAATGCTGGGCAAGCACTCATGCGTAGGCATGTGTGCATACTTTACGAACAAGGCCTCTTGGAAGTAAACCGTGTTCAATCAGAAGAGCAATAGAAATTCACAGAAACTGTTGGTGAGTTATGAACTGAGTCCCATACTTTGGAAAGAAGCTTGGCATTATCCAATGAAGTTGAGGGTATCCATAGCCTATAATTCAAAGGAAACTATTAGACATATGACCCCAGTCTATGGGTCAGAATATGGCATAACACAACCCACACCGAGACACATGCCAGACATCCGCCAACAGAGTGGACGTGTACATTATAATGTAGTCACACGGTGGGATGCTGTGCAGCCGGAAAAGAAATGAAATCCAGCTACAAGCAACGGTATCAATCTTCCAAACTAAATGTGAACTGAAAGGAGAAAAGGATGGTAGAGTATTACAGCATGGCTTCCCTTCCGTAAGCTAATGAACAGGCCAAACTAAACTATATTGCTTAAGAGAGGACATACGGGTAAGAATCCCAGAAAGAAATGACTGTCATCCATGTCAAGACAGTGGTTATAGCACGTCTAATCAGAAAGGACACACGGGGTCTTCGGGAGATGACACAGTGCTTCTGTTGGCCTGAGAATATTATATGGGACTCCCTTACAAGTTATTTATGAAACTGTGCTCTTATATTCCATATATTTCCCCCATATGCAATATTTCACAATAAAAATGTGTTTTCTAAGGATAGCTAGAGGAAGTAGGAGTGTTTAGTCCAGAGGAGAGAAAACATGTGGTGAATGTAAAACCTTTGTTACAATATTTGAAAAGCAGGGATACAGAAGGGGGATCATCTTTCTATGGAGGCTCCAAGGAGAAAATAAATCTAGACCCAAAGACAGGTGCTTCAGAGGGACAGGTTCGGGCTCGCTGCAAGGAAGAATGTCCAATAACTAGACATGCTCAAAGATGGAGTGCCCTTTGGTGAGGAGGATATAGTTCCTTTTTATTTAATTAAAGGACTCAAAGGCACACTGATGAAAACCTTGGCAAGGATCATGGAGGATGAGTCAATGTCGCAGAGGGCTAGGGCAGGGAGGTTGAAGTGGGCCAACCCTGAGAGGCCAGGGCAGGTGGACGAGTGGGGCTTTTGTAGTCGGTTCTACCACTAATTAGCTAAGTGACCTTGGGCAAGTACCTGACCTCTCAGAGTTTCCATTTCCCCAGAGGAAAATGATGCTGCATATAAATTACCTAGTACAGAGCCTGGCGCTTAATAAAGCCTTGATGAATGATGGTCATTATTATTAATAAAAGAAACTTTCTTCCCAACTTTTCTACAGTTCTCTCCATCTCTAAGTATTTGTGTTGAATTAGTCAGGTTTCTGTTGAAACAAAGCTACAAACCATCCCAAATCATAATGGCTAACAAAATAAGCATTTCTTCTGTGCTCACAGGTCAGAGGATCAGCTGCAACTGGACAGAGTGGGGCTCGAACCTTCAGACTCCAGCTGTGGGTTAGAGTTAGGTCTGCTCCACCTGCTTGTCAGCCCAAACCAGGCAACCTGAGCACAGTCTATTCACAATAAGGACAGAAACTTTGCAAAAGGGGGGCCAGGCCTGTACCCTAGTGGTTAAGACAGTCTGGATTCCACATAACTGAATGTGGTTTGAATCCCAGCCTTGAGGGCTTGAAAAATACGCTGGGTGCGTGGGTGTGCGTGCCCCTAATCCCGACAGAATGGAAAAATGGAGAAAAAGGACTATCTGTACGGCTGCAACCCATTGGGTGGGTTTTCTCCCCCTCCCTGTCTCTGTCTCTCTCTCTGGCAAGCATGTGTACCCTCTAGCTAGTAAAAGAAGCTTTGCAAAGGGCAAGTAGTTCAGTTTACAACCTCTCCACATTCCCCCCCACCCCAGTCACTTCCTCTCACATTCCATTGGCTCTCTGGAGTCCAGAGCCACACCCATAGTCAGTATGCAGGAATCTGGGCCACGCCTCCTCCACTGTAAGGCCAGATAGGAAAGGGGACGCAGGTCAGCCAAAATTCAGGACAACGCTCCCGTCTATGTCATGCATGTTTGTGGAAAGTTTAAGAGCACCTTTGTTCCATATCAAAGACTCCATTGTTTCAAAAATCTTAAGGAACCGTGAGGCTATAAAATATAAGGTTCAAAAAACTCAACCTAACAGTTAACAGTGAGAATGAAAATTTCCCATTTTATTGGCTTCTATAATAAAAATCATTGCATAGCTGATTAGTTTTAATGTTCCACAGTATGTCGTTGAGGAAATACATTCAGAACTCTGGGGTCTTCCCAATTTTGTTTCTCACCTGTTGGCCAAAAGACCGCTCAGGCTGCCCTGTTCCCTAGGTGGAACTTGCTTGGCTGCTTTCTCCTTTATTTTGCATGCTAAGACTCCTTGGCAACTTGCCATTTCTGTTTAAGACCTCCCTTCCTTTTTAAATTTTGTGTTTTTTTTTTTGCTTTGAGTGAGTTTTGCTATAGGGCACGTGCACTGACCATGTAAGACAGAAAGCCAGAAATCACCGCCTCTCCTCCAGGGGCATGGCCATGCTGCAATCCCTTCTCCTCCATTCTCCTCCTGGGAAACACACGCCCGGGATAAGTTTCAAGCCGCCAGGTCCAGGACTCAAACTGTGGTGGGCCACATGGGGGTCCAGTGCTGTAACCACTACACCACCAGCCATAAGGCCCCTCTGTGTGTCAAGCAGGGGCGTTCGGAGGGGAGGCTGCGCGAATCTAGGGTTAGGTAGGGCAGGAAGCAGAATGTACTCCTGTTCTCTTTCAAAGACTTTGAACTGGGTGGATCAGGCCCCCTCCCTCTTACTAGCACTGCCACCGCCGCGGGCAGCTCCAGGACAGAGCATGGTGGTCGGGATGCTCTTCTCCCGCCATTCGTGGCATTTCTGAATCACGCCCAGATGAACCTGGGAGAGGAGCATGTGACTTCCTGTGGTTCCTGAGGATGGGCGAGTTTCTCTCTTCACCGGAGGGCCGGGTCTTTGAGGATAAGGGGGAAGCTCTGCCCTGTAAGAGGAGCGTGGATGAGAGAAGGCAGACCTACCCAACAGCCAGACACAGATCAAGGGGTACCCTACGGGTGGGCAACAGGAAACCTGGACTAGCACCGTGGGCAGTGGATCAGTTCCTGGATCCACCCATCTCTCTATGCTTTGTGTTCAGATAGGATTGCCCAAAAGTTCCTTCCAGAGAGATCCGCAGTGCAGTGGTTGAGTGAGGCCCAGAATCCAGAGCTCAAATGCTTTCTCTGACGCTTGCCAGTGTGACTGCGGGCAACTTACCTAACTGCTCTGGGCCTGCCTCCTCGGCAGACACATCATCAGACCAGCTCTGGGCTGGCGGCGTGGGGGGACTAAGTTAACGTGGCTGGAGCATTTGGAAGGACCCTGGCACAGCACACACCCTCCACCCGTGCTAGCTACCGCTGTTAGGATTCCAGCTTAGGACACTAAACCACCTGGCTCCTTTTTTAAGCGTGGTTTATGCTTTCAGGTGGCGAGGGCTATTAGGTTGGCTGTATGAGGGTATGATATATGGGATGGGGAAAGCAGTAAAAACACAATCTATGCAGAGATGCCGGCTGATGTGGCACTTGGAAAGGATCCAGGAATGAGCTGCAGACTCAAGTCAAGGTTTAGAGAACAGCACCTCTCGGCAAGAAAGGCTGAGGGCACAGGGATGAGGTGAGAGAGAGTTCCCAGGTGCCGGCTCGCCCTGTGCGATGAGACACTTTGAGGGTGAGACTCGGGCTGAAGAGTCCAGATGATTAAGTGGGAAGCAGAGAGCGGGACAGAGCCCCCTGCCTGCAGAAGGGAGTGCATCCTTTTCAGCGCTCAGGTTTAAGCCCAGGTGTGAGGTTTAGTTCTTACAGTCTACCTCACCTCGGTAAGATTTGAAGGTAATGTTCAATTCTCAGAGCCCTCACATCCAAAGAAAATTTAATGAAAAATTTTAGGGTGATTCCAGGGAAATTTGAAACAAGGCATTGTATCTGGGTGTCCTTGGAAATGTGAGCCTCGGTTTCCCACCTCGTAGTAAGGAGGGGTGAGACCACAGTTAATGATAATCACCGCTGTCTGAACACTTGGACAGTGAATCAGGCCTCAGCCCTAACACCACGGTACCCTGAAATCTGGTGACATAAAACGCCAGTGGAAACGCCAAGTTCCACCGACAGGTCCCTTATGGCCCCATAACTGGGCATCTTGTCTGATTCCACTTGAGCTGAACAGTGACTCGGAACTCCCAGAGCAGGGTGGGGCCTAGACCACCAGATGGTTCAAGGTGAGGGACCCCCTCCCTGCTGGAGGTATGGGACGGTTGTTACTGACCCGGGAAATCGGGCTCAAGGGGCTGGGTTCCGGACAGCTGCACGGTGCTGGCCTGGCCACCGCCGTAGATTCCGATGCCCGGGGCGCTGCGTTAGTCAGAGTGGGGCTCATGCCACAGTCACAGTGACCCCAACCTCCACAGCTTCAGTCAACAGAGGGCTGTTTCTTCCTCCTGTTGCACATGTGCCCTTCGCAGTGGGTGCCCCTTGCCACCTCGCCTCCCCCACAAGCCCGGGCTGACAGAGCCGGCAGTCTGCACCACTGCCATGACCCGTGCAGGGGCAGGAGGGAAGTGGAGGGTCTTACACCAGCCATGAAGGGCTGCGGCCAGAGGTGGCCTGCGGGACTTCCCCTGATGGCTCAATGACCACCAGCCTAAAGAGGCTCTGGGAGATGCAAACCCACCAGTCCCACCGTGCGTCTGCGTGTGAGAACTATTTGACAAGTTCTCACCACCCACGCCCTCTTCTGAGCCCACAGGCCTGTCTTCTGCCCCAACTGAGCTGCTCTGCTCTATGCCGGGGTGCCACCCTCCACCTCCCCACCTTGAGAAGCATCGTGTGTGCATGCGTGCACGCGCGTGTGTGTGTATGTGTGTGTGCGTGCGCCTGTGTGTGCCTGTGTGTGTGAGGGGAAGGGAAGGGGAAGAGAATGCAATCCTCACCTCTTCCTTTAGGAAACAAATGACTCCCTGACACCCACAGCCCATTACTGAGGTAATGTGGTCTCTGTAGTCCTTCTCATTACACACAAACCTAGGTTATTATTATTGTTTATCATTTCTATGGCACAGCAAGTGTGTGTTCTCATTCCTGCTGTGGCGTGGCCCTGCTCAGCTCCAGGACCTGCCACTTCCTCCCTGCTCACCTCCTGCCCCCAGCCTGCACCCCATCTTCCTGCCTGTCCTCCGCTACGTCATGTCATTCAAGCAGCTCCCAGCTCAGACAGGAAAGGGGCGAAAGCAACCCAGGTGTGAACAGCCGCTGTGTGCATGGCCCGGGGCGAGCAGTGGGCCTGGCCGGCACCCTCCCACGAAGCCGGCAAGTGCAGCTCTTGGCACACCGCACAGGTGAGGGAACTGCTGCTCAGAGAGGTAGGTGACTTGCCCGGCAGCCCCCAGCACTCGGGTCACACATGCAGGAAGAGGAAGCTCGGAAACAGCACCCCAGGTAGACGTGAACCGATGTCTGTCTGGGATCCTGGTGCAAAGTGGGGCTCCTGGATTGTGCCCTGGGCTTTGAAGCCCGAGGCTGCCAATCTCCGCCATATGAACCTGAGGGGTGCTCTGCCTCCCTGAGGGCCGTCTCCTCGGCTGCATGGACTGGAGACTGGGGCCCTCCACTGCCGCGTGCCTGCTAGGGTAAGCCAGATGGTAACGCTCACAGCCACAACGATCATTTCCGCTTCGACTACTTGGAGGGACGGGTTGGGGTGGCTGTTTTTTTAGAACTTCAGTAACCCCACATCTGTTTGTTTCAACAGGGTCAGGTCCTACAAGCCCAGCGACTCAATTTGTAGACGGCCATGAGCAGGTCACAGGGAACACCAGCCCTCGTCATCAGGCTGCCCTTGGGAGCCACAGAACAGCGTCGTTTACAACCTCGTTCATTCAACAAATGGGAGCCGGAAGCCCACGCTGGGTGGCGCTGCTTTGAACGCTGGGAACAGAGGCTGCCCTCCTGGAGCTCTGACCTGGTTACGGCAGACCGGTGATCAACGCAAGCATAAATAAC
The DNA here is from genome assembly GCA_026018925.1 of Tupaia tana. Classification (NCBI taxonomy): domain Eukaryota; kingdom Metazoa; phylum Chordata; class Mammalia; order Scandentia; family Tupaiidae; genus Tupaia; species Tupaia tana. Next base: position 87,096,122 of record JAKSZU010000007.1, on the reverse strand, counting down.
CACGGGCATTTTAAACAGAGACACGGGTCGGAAGAAGACGGCGGGCTGCTGTGGCGGAGTGCGGCTGCCGGGTCCTAACCCACCTTGATTAACGGACGCTCACTGGCACTCGCTCCACTACACCCACCCTTCCCGGACGGCCCACCTCGGATCGCTAGCCCACGCCTGGTGTCCCTGGAAGCTCACCTCCCAGAAAGACCCCAGGACTCCTCCAGCCAGAAAGCATCCCTCCCACCTGGGACCTCATCCCTCCCACCTGGGACCTCATCCCTCCCACCTGGGACCTCATCCCTCCCACCTGGGACCTCATCCCTCCCACCTGGGACCTCATCCCTCCCACCTCGGACCTCATCCCTCCCACCTGGGACCTCATTCCTCCCACCTGGGACCTCATCCCTCCCACCTGGGACCTCATCCCTCCCACCTCGGACCTCATCCCTCCCACCTCGGACCTCATCCCTCCCACCTCGGACCTCATCCCTCCCACCTTGGACCTCATCCCTCCCACCTCGGACCTCATCCCTCCCACCTGGGACCTCATCCCTCCCACCTGGGACCTCATCCCCACCTGGGACCTCATCCCTCCCACCTCGAACCTCATCCCTCCCACCTCGGACCTCATCCCTCCCACCTCGGACCTCATCCCTCCCACCTCGGACCTCATCCCTCCCACCTCGGACCTCATCCCTCCCACCTCGGACCTCATCTCTCCCACCTCGGACCTCATCCCTCCCACCTCGGACCTCATCCCTCCCACCTGGGACCTCATCCCTCCCACCTCGGACCTCATCCCTCCCACCTGGGACCTCATTCCTCCCACCTGGGATCTCATCCCTCCCACCTGGGACCTCATCCCTCCCACCTGGGACCTCATTCCTCCCACCTGGGACCTCATCCCTCCCACCTGGGATCTCATCCCTCCCACCTGGGACCTCATCCCTCCCACCTGGGACCTCATTCCTCCCACCTGGGACCTCATCCCTCCCACCTGGGATCTCATCCCTCCCACCTGGGACCTCATCCCTCCCACCTCGGACCTCATCCCTCCCACCTGGGACCTCATTCCTCCCACCTGGGATCTCATCCCTCCCACCTGGGACCTCATCCCTCCCACCTGGGACCTCATCCCTCCCACCTGGGACCTCATCCCTCCCACCTCGGACCTCATCCCTCCCACCTGGGACCTCATCCCTCCCACCTGGGACCTCATCCCTCCCACCTGGGACCTCATACCTCCCACCTGGGACCTCATCCCTCCCACCTGGGACCTCATCCCTCCCACCTGGGACCTCATCCCTCCCACCTGGGACCTCATCCCTCCCACCTCGGACCTCATCCCTCCCACCTCGGACCTCATCCCTCCCACCTCGGACCTCATCCCTCCCACCTGGGACCTCATCCCTCCCACCTCGGACCTCATCCCTCCCACCTCGGACCTCATCCCTCCCACCTCGGACCTCATCCCTCCCACCTCGGACCTCATCCCTCCCACCTCGGACCTCATCCCTCCCACCTGGGACCTCATCCCTCCCACCTCGGACCTCATCCCTCCCACCTGGGACCTCATCCCTCCCACCTGGGATCTCATCCCTCCCACCTGGGACCTCATCCCTCCCACCTGGGACCTCATCCCTCCCACCTGGGACCTCATCCCTCCCACCTGGGATCTCATCCCTCCCACCTGGGACCTCATCCCTCCCACCTGGGACCTCATTCCTCCCACCTGGGACCTCATCCCTCCCACCTGGGATCTCATCCCTCCCACCTGGGACCTCATCCCTCCCACCTGGGACCTCATCCCTCCCACCTGGGACCTCATTCCTCCCACCTGGGATCTCATTCCTCCCACCTGGGATCTCATCCCTCCCACCTGGGACCTCATCCCTCCCACCTGGGACCTCATCCCCTCCCACCTGGGACCTCATCCCTCCCACCTCGGACCTCATCCCTCCCACCTGGGACCTCATCCCTCCCACCTGGGACCTCATTCCTCCCACCTGGGACCTCATCCCTCCCACCTGGGATCTCATCCCTCCCACCTGGGACCTCATCCCTCCCACCTGGGACCTCATCCCTCCCACCTCGGACCTCATCCCTCCCACCTGGGACCTCATCCCTCCCACCTGGGACCTCATCCCTCCCACCTGGGACCTCATCCCTCCCACCTGGAATCTCATCCCTCCCACCTGGGATCTCATCCCTCCCACCTGGGACCTCACCCCTCCCACCTCGGACCTCACCCCTCCCACCTGGGATCTCATCCCTCCCACCTTGGATCTCATCCCTCCCACCTCGGACCTCATCCCTCCCACCTCGGACCTCATCCCTCCCACCTGGACCTCATCCCTCCCACCTGGGACCTCACCCCTCCCACCTCGGACCTCATCCCTCCCACCTCGGACCTCACCTCTCCCACCTGGGATCTCATCCCTCCCTCTGGATTCTGGAACTGCCTTTTTTTTTTTTAAAAAAAAAAAAAAAAAGAATTATTTGTTTAATTTTATTGTGTTGTCAGGAAAGTCATGATGCATTTTCGCATTAAAAAAAAAAAAAACAAAAATATGCCATAACTTTCAGACAACCTAATATTTCTTATTATTAAATTTCCTATGGGCACATGCACTCACCAGAGACAGACAGAAAGTGAGAGAGCAAGCTGCCAGTTCTGAGACTCAAACTGCGGTTGGCGATGTGATGCCCAGCGCCTTAACCACCACGCCATCTGCAGGCCCCCGGAGCTGCCTTTTTCTCTTTCTTCTCCTTCTCCTTCTCCTTCTTCTTCTTCTTTTATAGAGATTTTTACTATAGGGTACATGTGCTGGCTGGAGAGACAGACACAGAAAGCGAGAAGGCACCCCCTGGGGAGATGGTCATCCTCAATCCCTCCTCCTCCAATCTCCTCTCTGGATCTTGGGCACGCATGCACACGCGCCTGGTGTGAGGTTTGAGTCTGTGGGTTTAGGACTTGAACTGTGGTCGACTATGTGGGAGTCCAGCAATGTAACCCTTATGCCATCTGCTGGTCCCTAAAAGGAGCTGCCTTTTAAACATCCTCATTACACCCTGATAAGTAGGTACCATCTCCACTTTACCAATGAGGAAGCTGAGACACAGAGTGGAAACAGTATCTGATGTGGACCCGCGTCAGCCTCCCTCTCAGGTCCGTGTTCTCCCCACCTGCCACGTTCCGTGGTCCCCTCTTCCTTTATCGGTGGCATGTCCTGCTTCCCCCTCCATTCGGGAATCTCCGGGTTTGATTTTTCTCTGCTTGCCCACCTGCCTGTGAGCTTCCGGGGTGGGGCCACTGCTGCATGCCTTCACCGAGGCCATGAGCCTAGCATGTAGTAAGTGCTCAGTAGATGTGGAGGGGTGAGTGAGGGAGGGAGTGGTGGTTCCCCCGGGCCTGCTGGGCTGTAAGTGAGTCTGGAAGGAAGGGAAGGACCAAGGAGCTCGAGGCAGTGCCCAGCCACGCAGCAGCGGACGGCAGCCATCGCATTCCACCGGATCTCCGTGAGGGAGGCAATTGTTCTGAGACTTCCCAGAGCATGACTCTCACTGGGACTTCCCTGAGGTCACCCTCTTCCTTCTAGCCTGGAACCTGGAGCTCCTTCCCCAACGGCCAAGCTGTCCCTGGTCACCGATGATGCGTGTTTGGAGCTTGTTAAGGGCCCAGGAAGTCCAGGCTAACGAGGAGGTGAGCTGGGAGGCAGCCAGGACAGGGCAGGGAGCCAGGGCATCCTTCCCACCTCCGCGCATCCCGCCTTGAGTGCGGGGCTCCAGCTGGAGCCCGACTGGGTCTGCTCCTGCCTTCTCTGAAGGGCTGCGCACGGCCCCCGGAGGACGCAGTCAGTGCTGAACTGAATGTGTGTGCTGCCCCCAAATGAGAGTGTTAGAGCCCGAGCCCTTGATGTGAGCATGCGGAGGTGGGGCCTTGCGGAGGCAATTAGGGCTGGGAGGGTCAAGAAGGTGGGATCCTTATAAGAGGAGACACCAGAGAGCTTGCGCTGTCTCTGTGACAGAGACATAGTGAGAAGGTGGCACCTACGAGCCAGGAGGAATACCCTCCCCAGGAACTCAGTCTCTTGGGCCTTCCAGTCTCAGAACGGTGAGGGCTACCTGTCCGTTGTGTAAGCCTCAGTTTACAGTGCCACGGCGTTTGGCTGCAGCAGCCTGAGCTGACTGCGGCATTCGGCGAGAAGGGCAGAGACAGATCCCACCCTCTCACCCTCGACCGTGGCTCACTGTCACCATGCATCAGCCACGTGGCGTGTGCCAGACCCTGGATTCTACCAACCAGAAGACCTGACCCTGCCTTTAAAGAGGGTACAGTCCATGTAGAAGACAGATGCATGATCAATGATTAGAAAACGTTATGCTTGTAATCATGGACAATGGTCAAAGAAGGTTCTGGGGGGATGCTTAGGAGGCCTATACGGCCCTATTCAGCCCAGGGGCAATCAGGGAGGTCTTCTCTGAGGAGGTGACTTTGGAGCTGGAACTTCATGGTTGGGTTACTTAAAGATCCTGTCCTGTGCCTTGAATATCAAGCTGGTCTCTTTCCCGGTGTCTAATGTGACTCCCTCCACTCATGGGCATGGTGTTCCCTGTGAATAATCCTGCTGGGGAGGAACTCCCTTTTTGGGACCCTCCCCAGATGACCAGACCATGTCTGTGTCTCCAAAGGTCCACCGTGAAGTGCTTAGTGGCACTGGCAATTCTCCCCATTGGGTGCCAGCCACTGGCTAAAGACCCAAGGAGACATTGGAGCCGCATCACGGCTGGGAGAGCCTATTTTCCTGAGAAAAGTCCCACTGCCAGCCTGCCGTGGAGATGTCAGCAAGGCCGCCCGGGGACGGGGACGAGTGATGTCCATGGCTGTCCACACTCCCCGCCTGAGGACGGGCCTGACTGAGAGGGGTCTGCACTCACCCTGATCTTCGCACTGTCAGCGTCTCCACTGTCCCTGTTGTCATGTGACTCTGTCCTCTTCAGCACCTCCCTGCTGTGTCGCCATAGTCCCTTCATCCTACCCCCGCGATCCCCTCTGTTGTCTCTGTCTGCACCGTTGCCAACACTTCCTCATCCCCTGGGTGTCACACCACAGCCTCTGGAACAACTCATGTCCGTCACCGTCACTGAAAATTCTTCCCCACAATGCTCAGCCATCACCCAGGCCCACTCTACACCCCCATTGAACAACCCAAGCCAGCACCCGGAAACCCTTCCGGGCCGTCATTTCCCTGTCTGCCCCGCTCTGGGGCCTGCTGGGTGACATCGTGCTAATTCTGCCTCACTGGGGACACATCAACATGGCCCTTGGAGGACCTGGGCTTGGCAAGGAGGGCATGACCATGGAGCACTGGGACTTTCAAGTGACTGGAATTTCATCCAGGATGAAATTTCCATAACCCTGGACCTGCTGGCAGGTCTCAGCAGAGGTGAGGGCGTGCAGTTCCAGGGCCTGACAGCTTCAGATGGCCCTCCCTTTGTCCCCTGTCACTCCTGTACTGATGCCACTGTCTGTTTTCTGCTTCCCTCTCACCTTCCAGATTAGCAAGGGCAGGTCTGTGGTTTTTTCATCTGCTTTCCCAGCTGGAAGTGCAGAGCCTGGGACTCAGCAGCCATTCGGGAATGTCTATTGACCTGGGATGTTGAAACAGGAAAGAACATTTGCTCATCAGACCCCTGCAGGTCTGGCTGGGCACCCAGGCTTCCTTCCCCAGAAACGTCTGGCCCAGCAGAAGCTCCTGCCTGGCGAGGCCCGCGCCGCGGCTGGCTCTGCCGCGCTGGCAGCAGGTGGGCCTGTCAGGTCAGAAACGAGGTGGCTCGCCGGCCGCCTGAGCTGTGCACACATCCTAGCTCAATGAGACGTTGTTTGCGAAGGTTGCCCAGGGAACTGGTGTGGGTTTTACTCTTTCTTTTTTTCCCTCCTCTTTTTCTGCCTGATTTAGGGGCAGAGTTGCATCTGCTACAGCAGCAGGGATTGGCGTGTGGGGCAGCTCACTCCCGAGCCACCCGGCTCTGCCGACAAGAGGGCACAGAGCCACGGCTACTCTCCGTCCTTGTCCTGTCCTCTGTGCAAACTCAGGGAGCCTGGCTGCTGTGCACGGTGACCCTCCCGCTGTCTTCCCTGCTCTCAGCCCTCCCCTCCCTCTGCCAGGGCTCTGCCAGGCCACTCCCAGCCCTGGGCATCACCCTGCTGGTAGCTCACTGGGGCTAGCGCTCCTCTGCACCTGCCAGTGCAGCCCACGCCCACCTCCTGAGCTGCCTGGGGTGGAACATCTGGTTCCTTGGGTCTGTGCTTCCTAAGCACCTAGTTGGTGTCAGAGATGTGACGGTCACTGTCCTCCAGGAGTTAAAGGTGAGGGAAGGTCACAAATAACAAAGTAATGTAAACAGCGCTGGCAGTTCTAAAAGAAACCGGAAGGGTGGTGGGCAGAGGCTGTCCCAGCAGGGAAGGGAGCTCCCTGATGGGAAAAGGCAGGAGGGTGTACTGAGGTGGTGACATTTGATCTGAAGCCTGAAGGATGAAGAGAAGCTCATCTCAGGGAACACTGGGGTCAGCGATGGGTTTTGGACAGTGGCCAGAGGGCCATGGTCAAGAGGAAGGGAGAGTAGGGGTCCTGGGAGATGGGGCTGGGACAGGGTCAGGCCACGCTCAGTAAGGACGGTGGGCTTTGCCATGTGCAGAGGGCTGGCACGGCTGCTGCAGGCTGAGGTCTGAAACAACAGCCCGGGTGCCCCAGTGCTCATGCTCAGGGCACACCTGTGCATACCCGTGTGCGGCGGGCGCTGAGGACACCTGCAGAATGCATGAGGACGCGGCCTCGTTGGTGATCTGTGCCGCTCCACTTACCCTGTGTCGCCTCCTCTACTCTATTCCAATGCGGACTTTGCTGCCAGTGGGCGTCCCAGTGAGATCTGGTCCCTCTGAGTTCCCGGCGTGAGCACTGGTCCACGCGTTGTGGGGCCTACTGCCAGTCTCTCCCTTCCCCCCTGCTTCTCCATCCCTGAAAACAGATGACGGTCCCTCTGCCTCCCCCACTCCCGGAGCCTGACAGCAGACTGCCATCCTGGAGGCCAGGCAGGGACGGAAACCTCTTCACACAGCCTGGTCACAGGCCCAACTGCATGTGCTATCTGATCCCAGTGGGCACGTGGGGACCAGGCAGTGGTGCAGCAGTTAAATACGACACTCGGCAGGCTGGCCCACATGGGAAGGTTCCGTGTTCACATCCAGAGACTTCCAGCTCATGCTGGGCCAGGGCGTGCCCATGAGCTGGCGCTGGCTGGGGTTGGGGGGTATCATGGCATGAGGGCCCACTGGGGGTGCTGTTTCTCTCTCTCTCTCTCTCACTCTTGGAGAAATAAATACACTTTGAAAAGAAAGTAAATAAAGACATGCTCAGGGCTTTGGAAACAGCCATGCCTGGCTTTGAAGGCCATCCCGCTTGCAGCGGCGTGACTGCCATTGGGCCACTCGCCGTCTCTAACCTCGGCCTTCCCACCTGTAAAAGGAGTGTTTGGAGCCTTCGCCGGAACGTCTTGGTTTGGCCAATGCTCTGCGACAGACGCTGTTACCTAGTGGCTGCTGTGGCCGTAGAACCCTCTCGGCACACCTGCAGGGACGGTATTGTCATCTTCACTTCACAGATGTGGAAACTGCGATCGGAAGGTGAAGCCACTGGCCCCTGGCAACTGAGATAGCGAGGGGGTCTTGGGCCGAGGTCTCCGACTCAGCCTTACACCCGTCCCAAGCTCTGGTCCACACCACGGTGGACAGGCTGTTCCCTCTGGGAGGATCCAGGCAGCAGCTTCCCCACACCACCCGTTTCAACGGTTCCTGGAGGAAGCCTCCTCTGCCTGGACTCCCAGGGGTCTGCCTTTGTTTCCTTATTGTTTCCCACACGAGTTCCCAACACGAGAGCAGGCGGGGCCCAGGAGAGGGCTGGAGAAGCCGTCTGCTGACAATAACAACACGCTTTTACCAAATTACCAACTCCCGGCATCTCCCATTAACGAGCAATTCCTTGCAAGGCAGACAAGCTAACAAGATGCTCTGAACTCCAGCCGCGTCTGCACCGGGTGCAGTGGGAGCACACGTGCTCCTGTGGGGGAGCCACGCTCTTCCTCACCCAGGGCGAGGGAGGAGGGGGGCTGGAGGAGGGCTTCTCCGTCCTCTGTTGATCTTTAATGAACCTTTTAACACGCTAAAAAAATTAATGAAGAGAAAATTTTTAAAAAGCCCTTTTTAAAGATTTTGGCAGGTTTGATTAGTGGTTTTGAAAGCCCTGAGCAGCCATTTAATTGGTGAGCCCCTTGACAGCTGGTGAGAGAAGGCCGGATGCGGTGGACCGGCGGGCCTCTCTCGCCTCTGCCGCCTCGTCCAAGGTGGTGGGCTGGCCGGGCTTGCTGACCCCCGTCCGTCCACGCTGTCCCAGCCGTAGCCAGGCCCAGCAGCAGATGGACACGGGAACTTGCGGGTTGTGATGGGTTCTGGCTGCAGGCTGGGAGCAGATCTGGAAGAGGGTCCGAGGGGGTGCGGCGGGATGGGCTTGGGCAGGGCTGGGGACAAGGGCATCTTACATGGGCAGTGAGATCCCCTCTGGGGTGGGCTGGCTGCCTCGCATTGTTCGCATTTCTGTCACTGGGAGGAGCTCCTGGCAGCTCTGTGAGAACATGGACTTGAGGCCTGAATATCCTTTTAGCTGTGTGACCTTTACAAGGGAAGCTCTCTGAGCCTCGGTTTCAACATGTATAAATTGAGGACAATTATACCTACTTCATAGCCTCGTGAGAAGGAAATAGTTGGGTTCATGCAAAGCGCTTGGCACGAAGCGCTCCAGAAAGGTTGCTTTCCCTCATCCTCAACGCTCACGCCATTACTCTTTCCCCTTGGGTGCCAGAAGCCATCCAAAAAGCCAACCACGAGCATAAGGGGTGGGAAAGCCATAGTTAAGATATGGGAAAAGCGCAAAGGTTTCAAGAAACAGTAGGTGTATTGTGAGTTTCCAATGAGATATAAGGGCCCAAACAATAATGTGATGACGTTGGCTGTGTTAATAGAGGTAGAGTATATTGACTGTTGGAGGTGAATATTTTGCTGTACTATACTCTAGTACTTTCACACCTGGAAAAGCAGCACCACATTTTGGGCAAGATCTTGATCGGGAGGACGGGGTCTGGAGAGAGCATCCAGAATAGGGAGAGGTTCTCGAAGTCGTAACATATGGAGAGTAGTTGGAGGAACGAGTCCTGGGCAGCCTAAGGAGAGACTGGATTGGGTTAAGGTGAGGGGTTCTCAGTAGTCTTCAAGTGTCTCCAGGACACATGTCGTCTCCAGGAAATGGTTTTTCTAAGTGGTCTTATCCAGCCAGTAGAAATCTCCAAAAGTTTAATTTTGGTTCAACTTACACAGGTAAGAAGGATGCTCTTTAAAGTCGGAGCCAACCAGCTGAGCAATTTATCCATTTGTGTGAGCATGCGAGCATGTTCTTGCCTGAGACTGAAGCCAAGAGTGAACAGACTTTGCCCTCAAGAACGCTGCCCTCCAGTGGACGTGAGCTGCCCTGCAGGCAGCCAGTCCTCCATCCTGCAGACCCCACAGCCTTTCGGAGAGGCTCGGGGTCCGCGGCTCCTTACGGCTAGGAGCATCAGTGAAGCTGAACTGCAAAAGGACATCTGTGAGCTCCGGATTTCGGCTGACCATTGCCAAGACCTGGTCTGAACAATCCTCTGGCTGATAAAGGCCTTTCCTGGTCTGGAGTGAGTGGCACTGGGGATCTGGGTGGGAGATAGTGGAAGGCGGCTGTGAAGTAGCGCCGTGTAAAACCCAGATGCACAGAAATACCCATCCAGGTTTTGCCTAACCCAGGGTCTTCAAAAGTTTCATGGAAAATGCATATTATTAGAAAAATTATGCATAGATTTCAAATTTATTTGCACCAAAACATGGGAGTACTTTAAAAAAAAGTTCCATTTTGTGGAATATGGAATTAAAGTATGAGTTTATTTGATGCAACCAAAGGAAACTCATGCATAGTTTTTTCATAATATGTATTTTCCAAAAACTCTTTGAAGACCCTCATCAACTTACACTTGAAGTCCATTTTTCATGAACGTTTTGAAGTCCCTTTGTACCCCCTTTCTCCTCGTAAAAGCACACCAGTTTCCCAGGTAGAGGCGGTAACTAACCCTCTTCCCATCTCTGTCCAGGTGACTTGCACGGGGCTGCCCCACATGCATGGGCATGTGATCCAGGCCTGACCAAACAAATCACTGCTTTCTCCTGGCCGCTGGACTAGTTCAGAGATGGTCATGTGACCCAAGAGCCTGGGAAGTCCAGGGGGGGTTGCTGGAAAAGAGGGTAGAAAGGAAGTCTTGAAGTCTTCAGATAATAGCAACCACGTCGCCAACGAGGAGAGAGCTTAAGAATAGCTTTGACACTGGAAGATGACATGTGTAGTTGTCTCAACTGAACTGGTCTGAGAAGTATTTCATGTTGGGTAACTTCTTTTTACAAGCCAAATGATGTATAGTGATTGAATGTTTAAAAAAATAATGAGAATAATAATCATCATCATCTGAAGAAAAATGATGAAAAGCTATTTGATGATGATGTGGATAGTAATGTCTTTGTCTTGACTGATATGCATAGTATTCCTGCTGGAAAAAGAAATGTTATACACTGTGCTTTAATGTAATATAAAAAGATTATGATAATAATAAATAAAATTAAATAGTAATAAAATAAAGAATAGATTTGGAGACCTGCAGTTGGTGTAATGGCTATGTCACTGGACTCCCATGTAGTCGACCGTGGTTCGAGTCCCGGACACAGTGGCTTAAACTCACGTTGGGTGCATGTGCATGTGTGCCCATGATCCCGAGAGGAAAATGGGGGAGAAGGGATTGTGGCATGGCCATCCCCCTGGGGGGTGATTTCTCACTTTCAGTCTCTCTCTGTCTTTCTGATGAGTGCATGTGCCCTATAGCGAAAACCTCTTCAAAAAAAAAAAAAAAAGAATAGATTTGACACAAGGAAGGCAGGGCCAAGCGATGGAGGGGGAGAGAGCAATATTTTTATATTTAGGGCTTATAATATATTATGTAAGTAAAATATTTATATATTTGTATTACCCCAACAATATCCAGAGTCACCTGGATCCAACCAGACCTGAAGCTCTACCCCAAACTAACATGTTCTGTGGTTTAACAAACCACCTGTTGTGGTCATTTGAGGCAGTTTGAGTTCATCTCGTCTGTCACTTGCTCCCACAAGAGTTCTCTGAGGGAGGGAGCTCTGTTCTCTCTCCTGACAAGTCTCAGCTGATCTGGTGGAGGGGAACTATTCCAAAAAGACCAAGAGAGAATCGGTTAGCATCTCAGGGGGCTGGCTCCCCCGAAGGGATTAGTGTGGAACTCTTGAAAACCCCTTGCTTCTTTCGAAACTGGGAAGGGAATCCTCCACTCACGTTGGCATGACTTGAAGCAGGGGGCACACTAAAATGTTGTCGTCACCGGCTTCTGGATATCTTCGGGGTGGCTTTTGCACCCTTGCCCACCTCTGGCTTTCCCACTGGGCACCGTGAGTTGGGTTGCAGAAGCTCCTTGGGAGGGAATGCTAGTGTGTCCCCGATCATCACCGTTATTATTATTACAGTAAAAAACACCTCTGCAGATTACTAACGTCTGCAGCAAGGACACGCAGCCCGCAGCCTGGGCCCGACAGTCCCTTGCGTGAGCCCGACAGGGCACTCGAGTTGAATAATAATCTCATTTGTGGCCTATGAGCTCCCTCTTCAGCGGCCAGGTCAAAGAGCGGGTGTTGTAAAGGGGGGCTTCTGGGGCCGGGGAGGCCTGCGACGCTTGTTCCCAGCGGGGAAGGTGGCCCAGACCCTGTCCCAGACAGGGGTGCAGCACCAGCCCTGGCTTGGCAAGCTGAGGCCCTGAAAAACTTAGGGAGCCCCAGGCAGGCCAGAAAACATCCTCCAGTGTCTGAGCGCAGCTGCCCCTTGCTGGGGAGCTGGCCTGGAAGGGGATCGGGCCAACTCCGACCTCTTGGACAGTTGTCCCCTGAGCTTCCTGACAGCTCTGGACAGTGGTGGAGGCCTCTGGGGAATCAGCCTAGGGATTAGAAGCAGGGGAGGCAGTGGCTGGCTGGTTCATGGGAGCGAGGGCCAGAAGGTCCCCATGTGGTCCCCAGAAATGCAAGTGTGTGTGTCCAGGGGCGCTGGGAGGGTGAGGCAGTAAAGGCCCATCTCATGGAGCTGTGGGCGTCCTTGGGCTAGGAGGATCTCCACGTGGGTTGAATCCACTGACCTTTATACTGTGCACTGAGAAGCCCAGGACTTCTGGGGGTGCAGGTGGACGTGAGAGAGGAGGAAAGATGGAAGCTGTCCTCTGGCCATGTGAGCCTCCTGCCCTTCCCTCCAGAGCACTCTGCTCTTCTCCTGCTCACATATCAGACCCCGTCTCAGATTTCATGCAAAGGAAAGAGTCCCTGGCCTAAAAAAGAAAGAGAGGTTTGAAAGAAAGAGAGAGAAAGGGAGAACAAAAGGGAGAAAGAAAAGAAGAAAGAAAAGACAAAGAGTAAAAGAAAGAAAAAGAGAGAAAGAAGAAAAAGAAATAAAGGAGAAAGAAAGAAAAAGAAAAGAAAGGAAGAAAGAAAAGAAAGGAGGGAGGGAGGGAAGGAGGAAGAAAGGAAGGAAGGAAAGAAGGAAGGGAAGAGGGAAGGAAGGAAGGAAGGAGGGAAGGAAGGAAGGAGGGAAGGAAGGAGGGAAGAAAGGAAGGAAGGAAGGAAGGAAGGAAGGAAGGAAGGAAGGAAGGAAGGAAGGAAGGAAGGAGGGAAGGAAGGAGGGAAGGAAGGAGGGAAGGAAGGAGGGAAGGAAGGAAGGAGGGAAGGAAGGAGGGAAGGAAGGAGGGAAGGAAGGAGGGAAGGAAGGAAGGAGGGAAGGAAGGAGGGAAGGAAGGAGGGAAGGAAGGAAGGAGGGAAGGAAGGAAGGACGGAAGGAAGGAGGGAAGGAAGGAGGGAAGGAAGGAAGGAGGGAAGGAAGGAAGGACGGAAGGAGGAGAGGGAGAGAGGGAGAGAGGGAGAAAGGGAGGGAGGAAGGGGCTGCCCTATTTCTGATGTTCAGCTGAGACCCAGAGAAGAGAGCACCAGTTTTGAGCCAGTACATTTCAGTCCCTCAAGAGGACATAGGAACATCTGTCCACAGCCTGGAAACTTGTTGGGCCTAAGGCTGAGAGAGTCCTTGAGGGGACTCAGAATATGGAAATGGCAGGCACCTTTTGAGGCTCCATGGGAGACAGCTTAGACGCTGAAAGCTGAGCCTGGAGGGGTCTGGATGGAGACAGGACATTCAGGGCCTATTTCCCTGGGTTCCAGCCAATGGCAAGTCCCAGCCAGAGAATCTGAGGCTAAGCCTCATCTCCCTGGGCCTGTGGGCAGTGGGTTAGCTCCGGTGCTTGCCTGGGGATCTCAGTCTGGAAATTCGCATGGAATCTGATGCCCTGCCAGGCAAGACAGGGGGTGTCTGGGGTAATTAGCAGGCTGTGTGCTATGACCCTCCACCTCCGTCACACTCTCCAGATCACTCCACCTGTCCCTGGCAGGTTTCATGTGTCCTGGCTCCGTGCTCACTGCATGGCTGCAGTCCACCCTTCAGGCAGCTGCCTGCACATCTGGGACAATGGCAACGGGCCGAGGTTGCCACTTCCAGCATGCCAAGCACTTTGCAGAGTTATTCCATCCTTCCCATCAGCCGGGGTGCCAAGGAAGGGCGCGGAGGGGTGGAGACGGGAGCTGAATTCCGTAGGCTGGAAGCTGGTGGCATAGGACGGAAATGGGTTTAGAAGCAGATTTCTGACACCTGAGTACTCAATTTCTTTCCAGATGCTACCCCTCCTCAGCACTGCCCACGAGGGTGTCTAAGATGAGACAGCTTCCAGAGGGACCCCTTGAGTTAGGGGAGCTTCTGGGAGACTCCTGTGTCATCCGCTGTCCTGGGCATTCCAGACTGGCCCTTCCCAAAGGTGGTGGTACGAGGCACCACAGAAAGGAAAGGAGGAATTGTTAGTCCATGAGTTTGGGAAACCTCGAATTAAACCAAAGGCAGCAACTCCCTCTCTCTCCTCTGTGTTTTTCCTTCCCCAGGATCTCTTGGATCCTTAACTGTGAGCATGTACCCTGTAAGTCTCTAAGACATATTAGGTCATTAGAAAAGTCAAGATGCATTTTTGCATAGAAAAATATGTCATGACATTTTGGACAATCCAATATATAGCTGCTGCATTTCCCACTCTCATTGGGTCAGTTTTTTGTTTTGTTTTGTTGTTGTTTTTATGTAGAGAGATTTTTAGCTATAGGGTGTATGCACTCACCAGAGAGACAGAGAGAAACAGAGAGACAGAAAGCACCTTCCCCAGAGGGGATGTCACACCACAATCCCCTCTCCTTCATTCTCCTCTCGGGATTTTGGGCATGCACAACACACATGCCCAGTCTGAGTTTTAAGCTACTGGATCTGGGACTCAAACCACTATCAACTACATGGGAGTCCAGTGTGTAACCATTATGCCATCTGCTGGTCCTCTCACTGGGTCATTTTTATCTGAGAGGCTAGATTCCATATGCTACAGTAACCAACATCTCCAAAATGGCTTAAAACCACAAAGGTGTGTTTCTCAGCCATAATCTGTCCAGGAGTAAATGTCCACTGCAGGTTGACAGGGGACAATTACTCCTCATAGTCACCCACCACCCCTCCCAACAGGTGCTTCCCAGCCTGGGGAAGAGAATTCCTCAGGGTCTCACATAGCCATTGATGCTCCAGTAGGGAAGGGACACAGGGCACTGTCACCTTGCAACTCATTGGCCAGAGCTAGTCACATGGCCTCACCTGAGGACAAGGGCCAGGGAATGCCCCGCTGCCACATGCCCAGGAAGCACAGCTAGGAAACATGGGACAGTTGACATTCGAGAGGTCCTGTGGCTCCAGGGAGCCCAATATGGGAGACAGCTCAGTTACTTGAGCCCCGGCTGGACTGTGGCAGGGCACCACTTGGAGTTCTTTCCTGCCTGCTTCCCCAGGCAGCTCACAAATATAAGTCTAGCATCAAGGGGTCAGGGAACCGCATACCACCCCATGGAAGGGAAAGGAAGTGAATGCCAGCTGAGCAATTATTCATACTATCACAGCATGTTGTGCAACCCTCCACACCGTTTCATGCCATGACCTGCACAGATAAACACATTTTCTGAGTGTGTGTGTGGGGGGGGGGCTGTAGATTAGAAATAAACATAAAAATAAACACACAAAGACATACAAGTAAAGAAAAGCAGGGATTAGTGGGCCTGACTTCTCCAATACAGATAGCCACAGCCCTGAACTGGTCCCAGGTTTATTCTTTCAAAGGGCAGAAAATAGAGGAAGGGGAAGTGGAAAGCAAAGCCAGCTGCTTTCAGATGTTGATCAGTTGAAGATGAGAAGACAGTTGGCACCATATAGTTTTATGTAAGTTTTTTCTCTAATCTTCTTGGACCAATTCTGATGAACACATGTAACTTCCTTTAAACCAATACTGCTCTACAGTTTCAAACATAGACAGCTAGCATATTCATATGTCAATGGTATTCATTGTCCTGCAAATGACTGCCCTTAGAACTGCATTTCTGCATGTGTCTTAAAGGTCATCATGTTTGCTTGGATTTGGGCTGCTCTCTACAGTCTCAGGGCCTTTGCAGAAGCTGCTCGGCTGACCTGAAGCACTCCACCTGCACCGTACAGATCTCAGCCCAGACATCACCTTCCTCAGAGATGCTGCCACTAACCACATAGCCTGCACTCACCGTCATATGACCACAGGACCTCACAGGTCTTGTCCTCAACCTCCCATGGTTGTTCTGACAGCATCTATCAGTGCAGTCCCTTTTCAGTGTCCCTTGGACCTCATGGTATAGGAGGTTGAAATCCCCATTTCCCACATTCCTCTGCAGCTAGGGCTCAGGATAAGATGAGGGTTCACTAGCAGGTGTGCTTGACATTTGGGAGGCCACCACCAAGCAGATCCCATCTCTCCATGGCGTCCAACACTCCCTGCTGCTGAGGTTACCTGAGGTTTCCCTGGAGCACATCTCCAGGCTCATCTGCCAGCATCCCAGTGTCATGAAGGGGGTTGGCAGGACTGGATAGCTTCATGAGCTGACTTCTAGTCACCGGACCTCAGCATGAGGTGTCTCACTGCCTCCTCATGTGTAGGGATGTGTCATCAATAATGGTGGTTCAAGCCCGAGCAGTAGGGCATCTAGAGTAGTCTTGAGGTGGCCTTGTGGTCCAGACTTAAATCATTTCCAGAGCCTAGGTTTGCTTTTCAGACCTTCTGGTGGTTTCATAAACACATAATCCCCTGTATTAAATCCCTCCCTCCTGAAAATCAGCCCTGCACCCTGACAGGTGCCATGTTTTAATTACCTGTCCAAATGCCATATTCTTGGTCCACTGGGTTGTGTTTCCCACCACAGCATTTGTCCCTAGTGGCTGGGGCACATTCAGGGCACAATATATACTGCTTTGAATGACTAGATGCATGAATCCAGGCACTGCCTCTTGTAAATTCTTACCAGGATAACCAAGCGATAGGCAGATGTTGAAATGGTAACCCCGAGAGGACTCCCAGGCTGCTCCAGAGTTCAAGTACCCATAAAGAAAGATTTCATAAATGTTTTCTACCAATGTTATGAATGATTAAAGGGTCATGAGGGCATATCTTCCTCAGCAGATACGAAAATAGACCCTATTGTTTGGAAGAAAGAAAGCATAGTGGTCAAGGAATGAGTGCCTAAGGCCTGAAGCCTAACATGGAGAGATTACTTGCCTAGGGATTCCCATTTCTACTCGTCAGAGGCCCTGGAGTCTTCTGGGGACTCCCCAGGCAGAAGCACCCTATTGCCCACAAGCATGTACCTTCCATGGGAGTGGCAGCCAGCTGTTCTTTGGTGGGAATGTTGTCATGGGACCTTTGGACTTCACACTATCTCAAGACATTTTAGCAGATAAAGAGGATTGCTACTATAACACATGTCATCCGTGACAGGGGAAAGATACCTTCTCCAGCGAGGATTCTCCACTACCCATGACCTCCCCTAATGAAAATGTTGTCTTGTCCAGCTGAGATCCTATCCAACCACCTTCCGTGACAGCCAGCCTCATGTTTGCAGTGTGGAAGATGGGATAAAGTAGTGGGAAGAAATGGGGACTGATCTAGCCAGAATGGTTGTGTCTACTGTTCTATGTAATAATGGGCTGGGGGGGGATGGGAAGGAAGAGTCTGAATGCTTAGATTTGGGGAGAGAGAGTTAGGGGTGGGGATAAAGCCCAGGATTATGCAACATCAACCCTCCTCTCCCACCCCTGCCTGTCCAGCTCAGAAGGCTTCCTCCACAAACCCGTGCAGAAGCTGAGATCACCAGCTCTGAGATTCTTAGACTTAGCAACATGTACGTCACGGAGGACAAGCACACATTAGTTCATCATGACCCCGAAGGCTGAGGACAAGCGTGTATTAGTTTGTCGTGACCTAGGAGTCTGGGAATTTGGGAGAATTCATGAAACTCATGAAGCTCATGAAAGACTTGGAATCTTGCACAGGAGAAGGGGCAACTCTGGGTGAAGTATGGGGGTCCCAGAACGCATGGGCTGCTGGAGATAAGCTATTTAGGGCTCTCAAATCTACCTGTAGGGAGTCTCACTCCTTCTCACTCAGGGCATTCTTGGCAAAAATATGCTTGGTAGAAATGATGAATTCCTTTCTATACTTTTGAGGGCATCTCGGCAGCCTCTCCTGGCCTGTAGGGTATAGCTCGTCCTGTCAGGTCTGAGTGGAAGCAAACGGCATTAAGGACGGTAAAACAAGGCAATGAGAGAGCAGGGTCATTGGAGTCAGGACACCCAGTTTCAAGTCCCAGTTCTACTATTTCCAGCAGTGAGTATTGGACAAATTTTCTCATTTCCCCTTGACTCGGTTTCTCCAACTGTAAAATGGGCATAACAACACCCGAGTCTCAGGATTGCTCTGGGTACAAAGCAATGAGGTACTCGAAAGGCTTGGAATAAGGGCTAGGACGTGGGAAGCATTCACTTTGTGAATGCTACTATTTTAGGTGCCAGCATGTCCAATCTGTCCTGTCCTATCCTGTCCTCTCCAGGCCACACCCGCCAGTAACCCTGTTCCCCAGGCCCTTCCCAGGCCCCGAGCTCTTCTCCCAGCATTTACCGTTTCCATGACACCCTTGGCTTAGGAGCTAATTTTAATGAAGAAGATTGATTAATACCAAATTATTACCTTTCTTCTGTGTCCCTTTTGTCATTTAGAAATGGAAACAAAAGATATTCTTGAGCTCAAGTCAAACATTTACCAAATTAATTCTCCCGAAGAAATTGTTTGAGATTTCAAGGGTTGGTGGTTTTTTTTTATCCCTCCTTAACTATACTACATCATAAAGTAATTGCCTGATTAAGGGACGCACAGCTTGGAGAGTGACACATTTTTTAAAATTAGAACGCGCCTGCCAACGGACACAGTTATGCAACTGGTTTTCTCTTTTCCAAACAACTTGATTCTCAAGGAGAAATGACAGAAGAGACAAGGGCAGGAGAAAAAACCAAGATGCAGGAAGCAGGCGAGCGGGGTGGGGAGAGCTGTCTTTGGCGACCCAGTTCTGTCTCATTTCCCAGGACCCCTTTCCCGACACCCCCATGGGGTCCGCAGCTGCCTCCCACTCACCTTCATTTATGCAGACCCACTTTCAGGATGACCGATGATGGGGTCACACACACTGATCAGACCCAGGCTGGGCACTGGGCATAGGAGTCCCCTAGGGTTCGAACCCTGCCCTCCAGGCTGGCAAAGAAGCTGACGTCATAAACAAATAACTGCAAGATGATGGGTGACAGATGTGGGGGGCGGGGGTGGCTGTCAAGGGGACAGCAAGACCTACTGGCCACCATGAGGCCCCAGGGTTCACATCGTTAATAGGCTCCTACCCCAAGCTGGCCCGGGAGTATGAGGAAGAGCAGGTCCTGCCCCTGATGAGGGTCACGTTTCTCTTCCTCTTTGGACCTCCCTGTCCCATGTGAAACAGGAAGGATTTGGTGAGATGATCTGGAAGACCCCTGGAACGCTGTCCTTGTGGGAGTCTATCAAATGAATCTGAAGAAGCCAGTCACAAAAGGCCCCAGAGCGTGCTACCTTTCCCGTGCAACGTCTGGAGCAGGCCACGTCGGAGATACAGAAAGCAGAGGCACGGTTGCCAGGGCCTGGGGGAGGGGAGGAGCGGGGAGGTGGCGGTGAAATAACAGAGTTTCTTTTAGGAGTGATGAGATGTTCTGAAATTGCTGGTGGTGATGGCTTCACAACTTTGTGATCCTACTAAAAACCATTGGGCTGTGAAAAAATAAAAAGGCATAAAAAACAAGCCTGATTTAAGGAACTGGAAATGGGTGATTAGGGCTGTGATTTTGGAAGCCGTAGGCGGCCCCCTCCCTACATCATCCTGGGCGCCACTCGGGTCCTTTGGAGGTTCGGAGAGAGTCAGAGAACAGGGTGGGGCTCCTGGATCTGCCCCAGAGCGCTCAGCAGAGGACCAGGTGGAAGGACTTCCCCGCCTCCTGTCTGCCCTGACAAACCCACTACCTTGCCCAGAGGCTTCATTTTCAAGACTGATTGGCCATTCTCTTTGCGAGGACTCTCCCATCTCAGCCGAGTGCCAGCTCAGCTCCTCACCAGGAGAATGAGGTTGTTCCATCACCGCCTGACCTGCCCCCCATAGGCTGGTGCTGCCTTACACAGTGCTGTCCAGACATGCTCTGTCCCGGACAGGCTCTGCCGCGGGCCCTTTGCATCACCTCAGCAGGCCCAATAACGAGACCAGGTGAGTCCCACTTGACCGGTGAGGCGGCAAGGGTAAGCAATCTGCCCCAGTTCCCATGGCGAGGAAGCGGCAGGCCAGGACCCCACAATCTGAGCCCAGGGGCTGTGCTCTCGACCCACACCTGCCGCTCCTCGCCCTACCCCGGGGCCCCAGGTTGGAGCGCACCCGAGGAGTCAAATGCTTTTTGATTCATGCTCAATCCCTGCACCACAAGGCAATGCCAGCCCCTCCAGGGCAAGAACCAAAGCCTTGGGTCCCTCCACAGAGCTGCTCCGTGGGCCCGCCATATGAAGAGCGACTCTTACCAGGTGGCGATGATGAGTCAGGAGCTGAGCGAGGCCCGACACACGCATTATCCCTTGCGAGTCTTGCAACCATTCAGGGAGGGAAACGGCATCAGCTCCACGTGACAGACGAGGAGACTGAGGTTAGCCAAGGGCGAGGGGATAACTCCACCCCTGCGGGGTTGTTAGGAGGACTCAATAGGAACATGAAATGATATGTGACGTGATGTGACGCGGTACAACATGGTGTAGTAGAGAATGAATTCCACTTCATATAACTGTTACATAACGTAATGTCCGTGCTGTAACTCCTTCCGTTATGACATAACAGGATGAGATAAAGCATCTCCCCCTCTGGAAGGGGGGCGTGACACGGCAGGGCAGCTCGAGCAGTCGGCACTCACACACGGCGTCCTGAGCACAGGCCACATGGTGCGCAGCGGTGAAATGCAATGCTCTGTGAGGCAATCCTGTACGGTAAGGTTCCTGGTTCAAGTCCGGAGACCTCCCTGAGTATGCCAGGCAGGCGCTTGCTTACAATCCGGGGCTGGCTGAAACCTGGGAGCGGGTGTGCTGTCAGGACCCCATTGGGGGTGTTGGCTCTTTCTGTCCCTCTCATGTATGGAGGAAATAAATGAGTAAATTTAAAAAACTGTTTATTGAATGAATGGCTAGATAAACATGTGGGAAGGAGTGGGCACACAGCTGGTGCCACTACATGGTAGCTATTACCACCATTCACAGTAAAGCTGCCCCTTCCGGCAGCAGATGGGCACCCACAGCCTGGGCCTGGGAAGGGGCAGGCAGGCGGAGAGCGTGTAGCAAGGTTACCACTCGGGCACAGTCCTGACACAAAGGCACCACTGCTGGCTCTGGTGACAGACAGCTGTCAGCTCTGTCAGGGATCTCGCCGGATCCCCCAGAACCCTCTCACCAGCATGCAATACTCAGTCAGTTCAGCCTGGTCACGTGGATGTTGAAGTGCTCAGCCCGGCTGCGAGGGCGAGAGAAGGGCTGCCTGAGACCACCCGGCTGGACACAGCCAGGGCGGGGAGCCAGCTGCCACTGAGGGCCATGGCAACCAATTCAACCAAGTCTACAGGATGCTGGGGTGCCCTGCACGTGCTGAGCACAGACTGGGCCCACTGTGAGCAGGCTGCTGCGGCCCCCACCATGGTGGAGCTTACCCTCCTGGAGGAGGGCTGGGGCAGCTCACCTTGGGGAGGGGACAAGTTGTCCCATGCCAGCTGGGGACCGTCCTAAGAAGAAGGACTCCAGCTGCCCCTTACCCTGCTTTCCGGCCTCCAGTTCCTCACCCCCGAGGATGTCCGTAGACTGCAGGGCAAGGATGAGGTCCGAAGCCGTCGGTTACCATGAAGCAGAACAAAGCCGAGCGTGGCCCTGCTCTGCCCAGCACACCATAAGCCGTCTGGGCTAGAGGGCCCGTCCATGCAGAGCATCCCCGCCCACCTGAGGGCCGAGTGCCCACCCTCACAGGTCAAGCTTCTGGAGATATTCAGGTGAGGGCAGGCTGGCTCACACTCCACCTAGGCATCTGGGCTGCAGAGAAGGATATGCAAATCCCGGGAGCCTGAGCAGATGCCACAGGCCCCCAGAGTGGCTGAAGCTGTCCCACACCTTCAGAGTTTGAGGAGCCACCTGGCGTGTGAGCAGACAGCGCAGGCAGGGATGAGAGCCAGGAAGCTGGCGGGGGAGGGGGGGGGCCAAGGCTCCTTTATGGCGGAGGGAGTGGGGAAGAGGAGGACAGGGCTGAGCTCGGATAGAAAACTCGATTTTGTGGAAATCTGAGTCTGAAATGAAATGAGCCTTGGGGGATGGAATTTAATATTGTCTCGGAGCCCTCGTCTTCATTTAGGGCAACGGGATTGCATTTATTGTGGCTTCTCCCTTTGTCCCGGTTACATTTATTTTGGATTTATTCACTTATGAGTCTTGCAACAAGAAGTTGAAATGAGTAAATGTACTTTTTTCCTGAGCTACATTAATTCCGGAGTGAGATTTATTCTGCCCACTGCTCTTCTCAGGGTTACTGATGAGCCGCGGAGGCCCCAGCAGAGGCCGAACCAGACAGGTGAGACCGGCTGGTCCAGGAGAGGTAGGGATGGGAGGAAAGGGGCTCCAGCAAGCCTGAGGTCCAGGACGCTCTCAGCCAAACTGGATCCTCTGCCCCTCACCAGCATTTTCCTGGTGAGATTGCAGCGGGGGTGGGGGGGGACGTTCGGGGCCTTGTGGCAGGATGGCAATATCAAGTCTCTCCTGCAATAGATATTTTCTCCAATGCCTATCAACTGGCCTGGCACATAGTAGGCGTTTGGGGAAGGATTGTGTCCCCCTCCCCACCCCTAAGGTTGTGTGGAAGTCTTAACCCCCAGAACCTGTGAACCTGACCTTAATTGGAGGTGGGGGCTTTGCAAACATGAGAGTTAACATGGGGTCATTAGGATGGACCCGAATCCAATAAGACCATTGTCCTTCTAAGAAGAGGGAATTTGGGCAGAGACACATAGGGAGGACGCCATGTGGGAGCAGGCAGAGACTGGAGCGCTGTGGCCGTGAGCCAAGGAACACCACAGATCACCAAGGGTCAACTTCACGGGAGAAGCTGGGACGAGACGAGGACAGCTTCGCCCCGCAGTCTCCGCCTTAACACGGCCACACGCGGACATTGCACTCTGGCCTCCAAGCTCCTGAGAGAAGGCATTGCCGCTGTGTCGAGCCACCCCATGAGTGGCACTTGGTTACAGCCAGGCTAACAGACAGAAATAGCGGCACCCGTCTTGGTCGAATGAACGGATGAATGTCTTCATGGTCCATCTCCAGGTGCCTGGGACGGAGAAGCCTAACATACTGTTTTTCTTTCAAGAAATCTATCTGACAGGTTCGAGGACCGCTTTCCCATGGATGTAGCCCTTTAGCATCCTGAAGTAGCTTCTAAAAACTCAAAGGCAAATCTAGTTTGCAGTTACCTGAGAAGTTCTCATTTTCTCAAGAGACTCATGAAACATGAAGAGGCAGGCAGATTATTCAACCTCCTCTCAAAGGCATGATTTCAACCAAGGTGTTCACGAGTTCTCGGATGCCCCTTCCCAGGGCAGCTTTATCAATCTTTTCTTTGCCAGACTTTACTCCCCTGCCCACAGCAACTACTGATTCTCTGTATTTACAATATCCAGCAACCCCATAGGGGAAGAGGAAAGTATTCAAATATAAGGGGACTTCAAAAAGTTCATAGAAAATAAAGTACAAGGTAATTTTGGTACAAATCTATCTTTAAACCCATGTTTATAGGTTTTTCATAATTCTCATTTTTCTATGAACTTTCTGAAGATCCCAGGAACTGAGAAACACAAACATCAAGGAAGAGTGGTGTGAGGTGTGTGACCTAGTCTGAGCTGACGCAGCTGCAGCTCCAGATCACTGATGTGTGTGGCCAGGAGCCTCGAATCTTGCCCAACATGGCTTGAAGTTGTCCCTTCCTTGATCGAGAGGGTTACTCCCCCAAACTGCTCACCCACCTGCCCCCAACCCGGGGTCTCTGGCTCAGCTTCCTGCTGGAGCAGTCCCAGGGAAGGCTCCTGCCATGACCATGGTTTTAAAGCCCTGGGTATCTAGTCCAGTCCCTCAGTGACCTCAGCCCTCAGCGCTGCCTCCTGCATCCTAGTCACCGTGCCCAGTGGCTACGTGACAAGAGTGTCACGAAAAGATGAGTGATTGAAATGCTGGATTCATGAACAAGTGAATGAGGGTGTCAACCCATAGGTGAGTGAGTGAATGAATGAGGGTGGAGGTTGTCAAAAAGTGAACTTTCCCTGAAGTGTCGGTAGAACAGTCTTGTCCAAATTGATCACTGTCACCTCAGGCCACCCAGGAAGTTAGGGTGCTGGAGGATTTGAATGGGTGCCTGGCTTGATAGCCAATCTGCCAGACAACTGCCCATTCCCTTCAGTTAGACCAGAGGACACAGGCTGGGAGGGGGTGCGGGCCTCACAAGGCCCACTTATTCCTGCTCTTGCAGGAGCTAAAAGAAGTAAACATCATTCTTTTCCTCATGATGAAAAGAGAAAGTAAATGTGACACTGTCTGATGCTATTTTCTCTCTTTTCTCCCGGAGGCTGGGCTCCCAGGGTCACTTGGCGCTCAGGTAGCCCTGCTCAGATGTTTATATAATCGCGGACTGGAGTCCAACGTGCATTTCCACTGTCCAACCCATGTCTGCTTCGCCTGAACAATTGGCCTGGCTGGGTTCTCTCCCCTTCTGAATTGACTGGGAAGTTAACTGAATTGAGCAAATAAATCAGTTAGTTCTGAGCTAGATGGCTCCAAATTCTTCTCCTAAAGGAAGGACAGGGCATTTCTGTTTATAGAAACAAGCTGGGTCTTTGCAATCTGGGGCCAGCCTAGACTCTCAACTCGCCTCCTTCTGTCCAGCTCCCATCTATGGCCCACGCTGGCCCCACCAACTGGGATCCCTTCATTTTGTCCACAGATCTGAAACCCGCACACCCACCCCCTTCATGAAGGTGTAACTCTTGGCCAGCCACAGTACTGGTCCCTAAGCCTGTATTACCACATTTAATCCTCTCAAAACACTCATGAGGCAGAGGCCCATTTTACAGTGAGGAAACCAAGGCCCGAAGACTGGTAATGTGCCTGATATTTCAGAGCTAGTGAAGCGTTGACCACAGTTGAGACCCAGGAATGACACAGACCCGAGTGATGAGTCGAAGCTCCTGCGTGTAGTATTTTAATGTCATTTTCTCTGGGGGTCTTCTTCATCCCCCGCCCCAGAATGGCCTGGTCCTGCCCGAGCCCCCAGACACCATGGCCATATGCCCCCATGATGGAAATGGATTGCATGTATGGGAGTTAATTGCTAAGCAGGCTCTGCTTTCCTCAAGGCCAAAACTACATCCGGTTCGTGGCTGTACCCCTGGAGTCTGGCATGTTGCTGGGGCTCCCACTTCACAGTGGGCAGGGGATCCCCTCATGGCTGCTGGCCCTAGGTCTCAGGGCAGCTGGAGTCCTAGCCAGTCCCCATCAGAGTGCATTGGGCTGTCTGTGGTGGAAAACTTAGGAAACGGGCGTCGCAGGCTCCAAGAGCTGGGCTGTCCAGCCTGGCCGGGTGCGGGGGCTCAGAAGTCGTCTCTCAGCTCTGCCCCAACTCTCTGCCTCTGCTTCAGACAGGCACACTCTGCCCAGGAAGGCTCAGGGTTTGCCTGCTCTTGGGTTTGAACATACAGAAAACAATGGTTTCTATCAAAGCCCCAGGCTTGCCTCTCATGGGCCAGGCTGGGTCACGGGTTTGAATCCAAACCGCATCTGTGCCCAACAAGACAGAGCACTCTGATTGGCTCAGTCTAGGTCACATGTCCATGGAGCAGAGTCAGCCCTACATGAGCCACAGGGCCTGAGAGGACCTGAGAGGGAGGGAAGATGGCTTCCCCTAGAGCCTGTGGTGGGGAGCAGGTGTCTTTGCTGACACTGAGCCTGAGTAGAACCTGGGGCTGAACTTATGGGTCCTCAACCTTGTGACATCTCTCAAAGGGAATCTGCAGGCGCCCTCCAGTGTAGAGCTCTGAGTTCTAAATCACAGGCCGTGCTCTGCCCTAGAGGTGCCTGGGACAGGCAAGTGGGCCTAACCAGGTGTGTGTCTGGTCAGGGTGGGGTTCCATCAGCCTCACCCACTTGCAGGCGGCAGTGTAAGCAGAGCTGAGCAGATAAGCCAACAGACTAACAGGTGAGGTACCCATTGGGCCACCTCTTCCTGTCCTTGCCCTATTGGTTTTAACCCAGATGAGACAAACAAGATGGGCCTGGACCCAGGGGAAGAGGCCCGCCCAGTAAATGCATCCTTCACAGCCCGGCCTTCTCCTGCCACTTCCAGGAAGCCGAGAACTGCGTACACGAGCGTAAGTATTCATGTGGCCTGTGTTTGTTCGGGCCAGTATAATATTGCAATCAGGGACACAGACTTGGCCACTGGCTTCAAATCCCTGCTTGGCCACATCCTAGCTCACTGGACCTCTGCTTCTGCTTCCTCCTCCATAAAACGGGAACAAAACAGTACCAACTCTCAGGGCTGTTGTGGGGAGTGGATCAGTTCAAACAGTTAATTAGTAAAATGCTTAGTAATACTAGCAAGGTGCTGGGACAGTGTTGGGCCTGCAGCGAGTGCTAAGGAGGTGTCAGCCAGTACTACTGCTGTCATTATCCTTCTGCACGCAGAGGGCATCGTGCCAGGCCTGGAGATAGAGCTCCATTGTACGTACCCGTCAGCCAGGCTGGTAAGGCCCGGGGAGACTGTGTCAGGTGCTGAACTGAGTTTACAGATGCAGTCGTGCAGGTTTAAGAAAGGGGACATCTTGGGACCGGCAGATGCCATAATGGTCACGTTGCTGGACTCCCACATAGTGGACTGAGGTTTGAATCCCAGACCCAGCAGTTTAAAACTCACACCGGGCATATGTGCACGTGTGCCAAAAACAACCCGGAGGAGAATGGAGGAGGAGGGATTGCGGGGGATGATTTCTTGCTTTCCGTCTCTCTGGTGAGTGCACACACCCTAGAGCAAACACCTGGCTTAGTCCACGTCAAGCCTGCCGCCCATTTCCTCGCAGCTAAAGGTGTGAAGTGATGGCGTTAAAAGCTGATCACATCCTAGGCTGTGCTGACAAAAGTAACCTGCTGAGACTCAGGGGTAATAACTGCCCCCTGCTGTCTAATCAGATCACATGCTAGGTAGGTTTTCCCATTCAGATTTTACATTTTCAGGAAAATAATGACAAACATGGAGACACGACCACTATCTCCACATTGTACTCAAAGGACTTCATTCCTGGAGGCTTCCGGTCTCTGAGGCCCAGTGGGTGCAACTTCCTCTGATGGCCAACGCTGGCCAGATGGTGGATTTGTTCATCACATGCCGGACAGTTTCCAGCACCGTAGCTGGATGACAATGGAAGGGAGGCCCTCCGGAGGAGGGCAAGGCTTGAGCAGATGAAGTGTTTATGCAAGGCCAGGTGGCCATCTGACCAGGAGGCTCAGGAGCAGGGCAGCCTTTCATCTGCTAATTCACGTCATGGTGGGCTCTTTGAGGGTTAGATTTTTAAACACTGGATTTTGAGATTGAGTCTAGCTTGGCGGGAAGAGTTCCAGCATTGATTAGTTATGTCTGCAGTGGGCACAAGATGATGATTACATGGTGGCATGTTTATCTTAGATGTCTTTTTTATCTTATTAAATTTGCTAAAAGGTATGTGCATTTGTGGGAGAGAGACAGAGAGAGAAGGGGCTGGGAGTGAGAAATCACCCCCCCCCCCCCGGGGGTATGACCACACCACAAGCCCTTCTCTTCTATTCTTCTCTCAGGATTTTGGATATGCATGTACACGCTGGCATGTTTTTCAAGCCACCAAGTCTGAGACTTGAACTGTGAAGGAGGCCATGTGGGATTCAGCTGCCTTAACCACCATGGGGTCCACATTTTAGAGTTCTTTATCCCGTTATTGAAGTGCCATTGAAAGTAAAGTAGTTTCTGTATTCTACAAGGTCTTCGAAATCCTATGGTTTTGTGACTGCATTTTGTTGCACTGTCTACAGAGCAAGGTGAATGAGGACTACACTTTCAGCAGGCAGATTAGACAGCTGAAACTCAGAAAAGTTACTTTAGCTCTGGGGCTCCAGAGCCAGTTCAGCAAGACTGGCTGAGACTACCCTGTCCCCAGTCTCTGATTTTAAATGTATGCCAGACCCCAAAATTTCAAGCAGCAAGTGACTTTTGAGACAGTCCTACAACTCCGAGGAAGTCTGGTCCACAGTACCAGGCTTTGGAGTGGAGCTGGCCTAAGTTGATGTTTAGATACCATTTATATGCTGTGTGATACTGTGCAAAACACTTCTTGTCTCTGAGCTCTGTTTCCTCAACTGAAAAATAGGTGACTGTAAAAATAATGCCGAGATCAGCAGGTGACGTGGTGGTTAAGGCGCTGGACTCCCACATGGGCTACCGTGGTTTGAGTCTCAGATCTGGTGGCTTGAAACTCTTGTCAGCTGCATGTGCATGCATGCCCAGAATCCCAGGAGGAGAATAAAGGAGAAAGGACTGTGGCATGGTCATCCCTCTTTGGGGGTGATTTCTCACTTTCCCTTTTACTGTTTCTCTCTATCTCTCCAGCAAATGGACACACCTTATAGCAAAAACTTAAAAAAAAAAAATAAAAAGAGAGAGAGAAAGAGAGAGAGTTTGTTGGGGCTTCAAGCTACCACAGAGTAAGGGCCCTACAAGGTCATGTGTCACAGGTTTGTCTCCTGCCTAAAACAACAGAAAACACAAAATACATAGAACAATGGATTTCGAGACACTGAAATGAGAGAACAAAAGTCTTCATGCCTGAGGGACAAGGAATACGTGAGGTAAGCCATCCGCCTCTCCAGCTTGCTGCCTACACATTCTCCAGACTGTGAGGTAGGCGCAGATTTGGTCGATACAACATCAGAAACACAATCCATTAAAGACCAGATTGATAAACTGGATGTCATCAAAGTGAAAAGCTCTTGCTCTTTGAGAGATATTATTAAAAGAATGAAAGCACAAGACAAAGACTGAAAGGAAATAATTGTGAATCATATACCTGCTTTAAAAACACTTGGGGACAGCTGGCTCAGTGGCGCAGTAGTAGTACGCTGCTCAGACAAAGCCATTCACGTGGAAGGCCATGGGTTCTGTTCCCTGTTGACCCACACATGCTGGGTGCATGCATTCATGATCCCGGCTCGCTGGGAGGGTTAGGGGTGAGAGGCATATCACAGCATAGGACCCTGTTAAGGACTTTTGCCTCTGCCTCTCTTAATGAAAGAAATAAGCCCTAAAAAATAATAAAATAAAGAGATATATAAAGAAGGCTCAGGGGACCAGCATTTGGCATGGTGGTTAAGGCACTGGACTTCCACATGGTGGACCATAGTTCAAGTTCCAGACCTGGTGGCTTGAGACTTACGCTGGGTGCATGTGCATGTGCTCTCAAAATCCGAAGAAGAGAATGGAGGAGAAGGGGTTTGTGGCATGCCCATCCCCACTGGGGTGTGGGGTAGTGATTTCTTACTTTCCCTCTCTCCGTCTTTCTCTCCAGCAAGCACACATGCCCTATGGCAAAAATAAATAAATAAATAAATAAATAAATAAATAAATAAATAAATAAAAACTAAAACAAAAACACCTCTCTCAAAATTCAATAAGAAAACCAACAACTCAATTAAAATGGACAAGAGATTTGAACAGCTATTTCACCAAAGAAGATATACAAATGGAAAATAAACACAAAAAGGACACTCAACATTATTAAGATTATGTAAATAACAACTATTGGGGCACTGGAAAAGTTATGATATATTTTTTTCTGTTTTTCTGGCCAAAAAGGCGTCATGACTTTTCCGACAGCCCAATAAAACCAGAAAGACCCCAACGTACTTGGCAGAGAGGCTGAAAGGGGAAGACTGACCAGACACACCAAGCCCTGGTGAATGCAGAGCAGCTGGAACACCACACACTGCCAGCGGGAGTGTAACGTGATCCCAGCACTGCAGAAAAATAGTTTGTGGTTTCTTAAACAAAACTTGCACCCACCGTATGATCCTGCCTATCCTATCTCTATACCCAAGAAAAAAGAAAATGTGTTCTCGCAAAGGCTTATGTTATTTCGAAGTTTTGTTACAGGACATGCACACTCACTGAATCGAGATTGAGAGAGAGAGAGAGAGAAATCACCCCTGGAGGATGGCCACGCTGCAATCCCTTCTCTTCCATTCTCCTTAGGAATTTGGGGCAAACATGCACACGCGCCCAAGCTGCCAGGTTTGGGACTTGAACCATACAGTAACCCATGTGGGAGTCAGCTGCCTTTACCACCATGCCACCAGGGAGCCCATAAAAAGCCTTTTATACAAATGTTCATAGCAGCTTTATTTGTAACCATCAAAAACTGGAAAAGCTCCGGTACCTCTCAACAGGTGATGGGTACACAAATCGAGGAAGTGCCATAGACAGGATGGCAGCCATCGGGACAGAAGGGAACTGCTGACTCACAGCACGACGTGGTGCCCGTCAAGACGGATGCGCTGAGCGGGGCCAGCCACACAGAGAACGGTCCGCACCAAACGGGCTCCTTTATAGGAAACCCTAGAGAATGCAGATGTATCTGCAGAGACAGAAGCAGACCAGCGATTGCCTGCAATGGGAGGGACAGTGAGGAGAGAAGAGAGAAATGATAAAGGGCATGAGGAGACTTAGGGTAGCTGGCATATGGGGGTAATGTGCGTCAACATCTATCAAATGTGTCACGAAGATGTTTGGTTTCTTGGCCCAGCTGTGGTGGCACAAGGCTGGATGCCATGTGGCCAGCCATGGGTTTAGATCCCTGGTTTGGACTGGAAACATGTTTGGTTGCAAAGATGCATAGGAGTCTGAGGATCTGGAGGGCTGCAGAAAGGTGACTATGGAGTGAGGAGACCCCATTGAGGGTAATTCTCTCTCTCTCCTTCCCTCCCTCTCTCTATCACACATGCACACACACATGCTCTCTATCATAAAAAAAAAAGGGGACCAGCAGTTAGCGTAATGGCTATGTCGCTAGACTCCCACATAGTCGACCGCGGTTCGAGTCCTGGACCCAGTGGCTTAAACTCACGCCGGGTGCGTGTGCGTGTGTGCCCAAGATCCCGAGAGGAGAATGGAGGAGAAGGGATTGTGGCGTGGCCATCCCCCCTGGGGGGTGATTTCTTGCTTTCTATCTCTCTGTCTCTCTCTGTCTGTCTGGCGAGTGCACACGCCCTATAGGAAAAAAAAAAAAAAAAGGACATGCAGTTTCCTGTGTGTAAATTATACTTCAATAAAGCTATTACAAAAAGAGGGAGAAGCCCCCGTCTTAATCTGTATTGTGCTGCTGTAACAGAATACTACGGACTGGCAATTAGAAGAAATTTGCTCTTCATGGTCCTGGAAGCTGGGAAGTCCAATATCGAGGTTCCGCTGCCTGCTGAGCACCTTCTCGGCGCAGCACCCGTCGCAGAAGGCGAAGGGGCAAGACAGGGCAGAGAGGGCCAAACCTGCTTTAGAACACGCCCGCTCCCACGATAACGCCATTCACACAAAATCGCCCACTAGGCCCCCGTTGGTCCCCACCTCCCTACACTATGGCTCGGGGGACTAAATTTCCATCACGCGGAGTTTGAGGGACACAGTTAAACCGTAGCAGCCCAGACGCTGGGATTACTCAGCGCTGTAACCCACGGCGGCTGACTCAGCCGTCTCTGTGGTGTTTGGGGGGCGATGGGGAGGGCTGTGCTGCTCATGCCTTTGTCTTTTCCTGGTCTCCTCCAAACCATCAAATACTGACCAGGACCAGACAAGTCCCCTCCTCCCCATCATGCCATCCCATCCACGAGGCCCCAAGGTCTGCCGGCAAGTAATTCAACAAAGAACTGGTGAGAGAAGGTGGCTGGGGAGGGAGGAGACGAGGCGCTCATCAGAGCAGTGGTGATTCCAAGTCTGGCCTGGGCCTTGGCCTGACTAGCAGCCAGGTCCTCAGGGCTGTCCTCAGTCTCCTGTCTCCCTCCCCAGGGAGGCTCTTGGCCCCGGAGCCTCCCTCTACCCAGCATCCCCCAGGCACGTGGAAGACTTACTTTCCTGAAAAGGCCGTGGGTGACCCAAGTGTCCCTTCATGTGTTCCCAGGTGGGATGCCCCACTGACTGCAGGCTGGTCCAGGGCTCATCTCCGGGCGCTCCTCAGAGCGTGGGCATCTCTGAGCTCAGAGGGACTGGCAGGGCTTGGGGGGAAACCGTCAGGGTGAGAAGCAGAGAGAGAGAGCAGAGAGCAAACAGCGACCCAGTACTGATTCCCCTAGAATTGCACAGCCTCCCTGAGCCTCGGGGCCTCGGGGGTAAGATGCAGTCGTTCAGGGTTATTGTGAGGATGAAATGTACGAACTCTGCGGGAAAGAGCCGTAGAGGTCAGAATTCGAGAAGGGGTGCTGTGACAGGCTGGAAAGTGGCCTCCCCAGATGTCGGCATCGACTCCCCAAAGCTATGGATGTGACCTTTTTCGGGATAAGGATCTTGCAGATGAAATTAAGTCAAGGAAATAAGGAGAGCATTCCAGAGAAGCCAGCGAGCCCTAAATCCAATGACAAGGGTCCTTAGAAGAGAGAGACAGATGCAAGTTTGAGACAGACAGAAGAGAAGGTGATGACTGGAGACAGAGGCCATGATGGGCGTGATGCCGCCCTGAACCAGGGAGCACAGCCACCGCCAGAACTGGAAGACGCTGGGAACGGAAGGGCCGCTAGAGCGTCCAGAGGGAGTGTAGGCTGCTGACACACTCCAGGGTGGCCAGGGAGGACATTTCTGCCTTTTTTTATATATATATAGGTTTTGTTTATGGGTTTTTTTCTATAGGGTGCATGCACTCACTGGGAAGACAGAGACAGAGAGACAGAAAGCGAGAAATCACCCCCAGAAAAGGGATAGCCGTGCTGCAATCCTTTCTCCTCCATTCTCCTCTCAGGGTTTTGGGCACGCACGCACACACATCTGGCGTGAGTTTTGAGCTGCTGGGTCTAGGACTCGAACCATGGTTGACTCCATGGGAGTATGGTATTATAACCACTACGCCATCTGCTGGTCTCAACATTTCTGTTGTTTTAAGTCACCCAGTTTGTGGCCATTTTTTTTATGGCAGCCACAAGGAACTAATATGGGTGCTTTGGGACAAAACAAATCTGAGTTTAATTCTCCGCCAGGCCGTAACAGCCAGACGCCACCATAGCCAAGCCAGGCTTGCCCAGCCTCGGTGGTATTTCCATTTGGGAAGATAATTCTTTGTAGAGGGATTGCCTGTCGGTTATGCAGCAGCACCCCTGGCTTCAACCCGCTGGATGCCAGTAGCCCCCCACCCACAGTCATGACATCCAAAGATGTCCTCAGACATTGCCAAATGTCCCCGTGGAGGGGGTGACGAAATCCCCCCAATCGAGGTGTCAGAGACACTGTGTAGCCCAGCTCATCTGCCTCAGTTTCATCAGCTATGGGGATGTGTGGGGGGGGGGAGTGGTGACGGCCATAATGACACCTGCCTCACAGGACTTCCATTTCAACAACAGCTGAGTGGGCATCCGCGTGCCAGCCACGCACTGGGCCCCTGGGCCACGGCAGCGAGCTAAACAGATGTGGCGTCTGCTTCCTGGCACTGATAGACCAGCGGGTAATGACAGGGGATGCAGAAACAGTACGATGCACTGAGATAACCAGAGGGAGGCCTGGCCCAGGTACTCGGTCAGCAGAAGGCTGCTTCTCAGGTTACTATTCATTTTAGCTTTCATACCTTTTTTAGCGTAATCCTTTTTAGCATCATTAGCACTAAACACAATACCTGGCACAGAGCAGAGTCAAAATAAGATAGAAAGGGTGGAGATAAAGTAATGCGTGGCAAGCTCTTGGTCCATAGGAGGTGGCCAGCAGATGCTAGCTTCTCCCCACTCTGTCAAAGGCACAGAGGAAGTTAGATGCTGTTGGACTAGAGCCCAGGTCTCCTGCCGGGCAGTTGGGACAATCTGCTGTGTTGTGTCAGTCACTGAGGTCCCACCCAGCCCTCTGTACTGGCCAGACCTTTACAGCAATAAAGATGCAGCGCAGAGTGCGCATGATCTCAGTGGCCGACGACCATGAGCTGCTCTTCTGCTCGTGGGGCCGCAGGCTGGCTGTGGTCCGGCTGATCTAGTCTGGGCCCCACTGGGCTGCTTCACTTCAGGCTGTAGGTTGGGCTCGGGTCTGTTGATCATTCTGGAGCCCTATCTGCTGGGCCAGTGGCCCCAGGCATCTTCTCCTGTCTGGTCACGAGAGCACTGGAAACGATGCCGACTGACTCATGCATCTTGAAGGCCTCTGCTAGGCTGTTTCTGCCAACGCTCCATTTTCAGAGCAAGCCATACGGCCTGGCTCTGTGTCAGTGGGAGAAGGGGGAGTGTGTCAGCTGAACGGTCATCTCAAATGTCCCACCTTCTAGCAGGACCTGCATGAAAACACCTGAGGCTTACAGAAATCAGACAATTGGGCTGGAGAGGAGGACCAGCCAGAGCAGGCCTGGACAGGGCTCTGGTCCTGTTGGGGAGAAAGAAAGGGAGGGGGAGGAATTGACGGGGCAGATTCTTGGAAGTACTTTCTTTTTCATGGTGGTGGTGGTGGTTGGGTCATACAAACCAAGAACCTAGAACTGACATTCACTATCCCAAGGCCTAGGCTGTGCTGATCCTGCCTGAGACTGGCTGTCCCTTTTCTCTGCAGGAATTCTTCCACCTTCCAGCCTGGGATCACAGAGACATATTCCACCTGCATCTATTATCAATATCTAATTAAATCTAATTGGGGAGACGGGGAGGAGAGAGGAAGAAAATGCAGCCAAAATAACAAATAGGGTCTGGCTGCAATTAATCACCCTGACCACAAGCCAGGACCCAGGGAAATGGTTCCCTTGCTGGAATTAACCCATATGGGTCTCAGCAACTGCTGGAGCAGACTCTATGTTGTCACCATGTGGTGTGATGCAAGCCACAGAAACCTTCCTCTCCCCAGAATGGCCCTGCATCCAGACTGGGCGGAAACACCGCCATGACGAGAGCAGTGCCTTGGGTTCAACGTCGCCCTCTGTAGGTGGGCTGTAGAACTGCAACATCACACACCACCCCTGCTCCTCCTTTCATAGCACAAGGAATGTGCAGTTTTCTCATACCCATGAACCCAGACTCCTCACTGGGAAGGTGGCGCAGACGAACGTCACAGGCATTCTAAGTATAGACCCCTGCTGAGCACTGGGCTGCCACTGTGCACAGACAGTGCTGCCCTCACAGAGCCCTCGGCCTAGTGTAGGATAGAAGTTCTGGATCAGTGCTATTGCCGGGACACACAAGTTGTCATGCGAACACAGACAGGGAACTGGCCTCTAGAGAGAGCTTCCTGGAGGAGGTGGCATCCAGCCGAGACCTCAGCAACGCCTGGGTGTCAGCCAAATGAAGACACTGGGAGACAAGGTCAGCCAGGTGGGGACTGAGTCGAGGGTCACAGAGTCGGTGGGACCTCGTAGTCCATGCCCAGCCCGGGCTGAAGCACACAGCGGGGACTCAGCAAGTGTCAGCTTGTCCCCTTCCTGTTTCTGCCTGCCCACCTCATCCAGCCCCCCAGTTGCCCTCTGATTGGGTGGGGCAGGGACTGAGACCTTCCTACCCGGGGAGGGGAGACAAGAGCCCACAGAGGTGGGGCCCACTATGGCCATGCTGCACTCGCAGGGGGTCTGCCCGCCCCCAAGGGGGCCATGTCAAGGGTATTGATCCCAGGGTCGGAGGCTTAGGTAACGCAGGCTGGGTAACAGAACCATCTCCTGGAGCAGCCCCGTCTCCACCTCGGCGTTTCCCCCAGAGAGCAGGCTGGGCTCAGCTGAAGCCAGGAGCCCCCTTCCAGCCCGAGCTCCAGATCGGAGATGCCTTGCGAATAAGAACGCTTTGAGGCCGCTGTGACATGGCGAGCCTGACCCTCTCTCTCCAGTTTGGGAGGTGGGCATTTCCTCCATTAGAGAGCTCCTTGCTCCACAGGAAAGAGAGGCAGATTGAGGTCTCCAGAAGACAGAGTCACTCCACCACGGACAGGTCACTGGCCTGGCACATTGGAAGTAAACTACCGTCAGCCAACTGCGACACCCTCTCTAGCCCTGCCCAACGTTACCGGGTGGCCTGATCCAATCCCTTAACCTCTCAAGTCTCAGTTCCCATCTGTCTATGAGGAAGTCACTGCCATGTCTCTTTCTCCCGAGATTCTTGTGAAGAGAGAGCAAGGGAGATAGCCGGCTGTAGGGCCAGCACCTGCCTGCCCCAGCGGGGCACACTCCAGCAGGCTCTGCTCCTCCCTCTGCCACCACAGGCCTGGGTTCTGTCCCTTGGACCACTCGGGGAGACACCTCTGGTAGTGGCTTTCTGGACAGAAAAGCGGAGCCAGAGCAGAGCCCTCAGCACCAGGGGGCTGGAAGCCGGGGAGAGCAGAGAAAGGAACTCTCTCATCTACTCCAGAAAGAGGGGGCGAGAGCTGCTGCCCTCAGTTTGGGGATACCGGGGGAAATGATTGGCCTCTCTCTGCTGTCCCCCACGACCAGATGCCTTGACTGTCCCCAAGTCACCACAACACCTGGCATAGCTGGTTGAAAGATTTAGTCCCCCTTCCAGATGTGACCACCATCAGTCACCAGACACCTGGCTCTCTGAACAATCCTGGTGGCATGGAGGGATTCAAACAGCTCATTTTCCCTAGCACTTTTTCACCCAGATGTGCAGTCTACACAGAGCACACATCTGGAGACTCGGGAACGTCCTCGCCTGCAGAAGTCCGTGAGCAAATGTCGGAACCGGCGCTGTGGGAGCCAGAGCCTCAGCCGCCTTGGCCCGACAGCTGTGAGCCACCTTGCCATCCCCCTCCTTCCAGCCCCTCTCCACGCTAGGCTGTCTTACCTGCAGCCGCCACCTTCTCTGTGCCAGGTGTGGTCAAGGAGTGTCTGGGAAAACAAGGAAGGAAAAGGAAAAGCTGAGGGCTTTAAATCCCCACTAACTTAATTTCACTACTTTGTTTTCTTGTGTGGTGGAGAAATCAGATGACTTTTTATTTTTAATTTTTTAAAGAATTATTTCATTGTATTTATTATTATTATTATTATTATTATTATTATAGGGCATGTGTTCTCCAGAGAGAGAGAGAGAGAAAGTGAGAAAGCAAACCACCAGGTCTGGGACTCAAACCATGGTCAGCCATGTGGGAGTGCAGTATCCCAACCACCATATCACCCACTGGC
Organism: Tupaia tana; assembly: GCA_026018925.1. Taxonomy (NCBI): domain Eukaryota; kingdom Metazoa; phylum Chordata; class Mammalia; order Scandentia; family Tupaiidae; genus Tupaia; species Tupaia tana. The sequence continues at coordinate 87,059,010 of JAKSZU010000007.1, read as the reverse complement.
CCTTTAAAATTTTTTTTTTTTTTTTTTTTTTTTTTTTTTGGAGAGGTTTTTCGCTATGGGGCGCGTGCGCTCGCCAGACAGACAGAGAGAGACATACAGACAGAAAGCGAGAAATCACCCCCCGGGGGGATGGTCACGCCGCAATCCCTTCTCCTCCATTCTCCTCTCGGGATCTTGGGCACGCACGCACACGCGCCCGGCGTGAGTTGTAAGCCACCGGGTCCGAGACGCGAACCACGGTCGACTACGTGGGAGTCCAGCGACATAGCCATTACGCTAACTGCTGGTTCCCGCCCTTTAAAATTTTTTAAAAAGATTTTTGCCATAGGGCATGTGTGTGGGCCAGAGAGAAAGAGACAGAGAGAGGGAAAATGAGAAATCACTCCCAGGGGTGGGGTTGTTATACCACAATCCTTCTCGTCCTCCTGGGATTTCGAGCATGCATGGGTACATGCCTGGAGTGATTTTCAAACTACCAGGTCCAGGACACAAACGGCAGTCAGCTACATGGGAGGCCAGTGCCCCAGCCACTACACCACCTGCTGGCCCTGACAACTCATTTGTGTAAGACTTGAACCTTTTTAGTTCGGGTCAGGTGCTATGTTAAACTCTTTATATGCGTTATTTCATTTAATCCTCAAGGCTGCACTTCTAAGTGAGTGCTACTAGGCACTTTTCATACAGAAAGCACTTGAGCACAGAGAGGTAAGCAGCTTTCCCAAGGTCGCACAGCTAAGAGGCCTGGAAATAGATTTCAAAGCCAAAATGGACTTCAGAGTCTGTGAGCTTCTGCCATGTGGGTCGGCCAGAGGAATGGGTGTTTATTCATCACACAGTGTCAGTGATTCGCAAAAACAAACAAACAAAAAACAAGCCACCAGCATTCCATGTTAAACGCAAGCTCTACAGGTCTGGGTGAGTTTTTTTTTTTTCTTTTTTTGGAGAGGTTTTTGCTATAGGGCGCATGTGCTCGCCAGACAGACAGAGAGAGACAGAAAGCGAGAAATCACCCCCCAGCGGGGATGGCTATGCCGCAATCCCTTCTCCTTCATTCTCCTCTCGGGATCTTGGGTACGCATGCACGTGCGCCCGGCGTGAGTTTAAGCCACTGGGTCGGGGACACGAACCGCGGTTGGCTACATGGGAGTCCAGCGACATAGCCATTATGCTAACTACTGGTCCCAGGTCTGGGTGAAGTTAGGCAAAAGAGAGAAGATTGTGTAGGATCGGATCTTATCTTTCCTTAAAATGTGGATATTTTTGCATTAAATTTGATATTTTAAAACGTTGCATTAAAATTCTATTTACCTTGATTATTGGGTTTGCAATACCTCCTGACATTTTAGCTCTGAGGAGCCTTCCCCCTCTCTATTCCCTGGATTCGGGCTGCAGAGCCTCACCTTAGGTCCATGCTGGGTCAAGGGCTGGTCATGATGAGCAGAAAGACCACCCCTGCCTTCAGGGAATTCTCCGGATCTTGGGGAAGTGAGATTTCCAGAAGCATCAGGCCTACAGGCACACAGGCAAGTCTTCCTACAGTTCACGGCAAATGCGTGTTATGAAGAACTACTCGGATTTTAATTATTTTGCACCACATTAAACTGATACTAAAATTGCATTTTTTCATGAATGTTTTGAAGTCCCCTTGTAAATACAAGAGCTGTCTCGTGGGAAGCAGCACACAGATGCCTCAAGAGCAGACGCCACGTCAGAGTGCCTGAATCCTGCCTCTGCAGCTCCCGAGCAACGGTGCCCAGGCAGTGTATTTAACTTCCCCGGGCCTTGGCCTCCTCGTCTTTAGGATGGGCTAGTGGTAGCTGCCAGGATGGGCAGGCAATGGGCCCAGCAAAACACTTAAAACAGGCTACAAGAACACTCCGGCCATGTGCGAGCTGTTGTTACTGTCACGGTCATCATGTGACAGCCACGAGCCCCTGTGCAGGTGTGCTGGAAGGGGTGAAAGCAGCCTGCTAGTGCTGCCCAAGAGGCAGGACTTTAGTGGAGCCCGGTGGAGCAGGTGGGAAGGGAGGGGTGGCATTCCAGCATCCTTGTGAAATGTGATACTGAAAAAAAAAAAAAAGATTTCTTTTTCATTGTGGTAAAAATACATAGCATAAAATACCATCTGAACCATCGTTTGAGCACGCGTTTCTGTGGCTCTGAGTACATTGATGTTACCGTGCCATGGCCACCCTCCATCTGCAGGGCTCTCGCATCTTGCTAAACAGAAACTGAGTCCCCACAAGACAGTATCTCCCTCTTCGGTCCCCGCCCCGGCCCCTGGCAGCCGCCGTCCTGCTTTCTGCTCTATAAACCTGCTGCTCTAGGTACCTCATGAGGATGGGCGCCTACAGTATGTGTCTTCGTGGCTAGCTGATTTCGCTTAGCATAATGTCCTCCAGGTTCATCCGTGTTGTCGCATGGGTCAGGACAAGTTCTGATCATTTTGCACTCAAGAGCTCGTTACTATGGGCAGGTTCAGTAACTGCGGACCAAGGGCCCTGCCAGCTCACCGCCAGCCACCTGGAAATGGGTATGAGGATGAGTGGGAGGATGGACAAATGGAAGGATGTAGAGATGGGTGGATGGGAAGATGGACAAATGGATGGATGGGTGGATGGACAAATGGATAGAGGGATGGGCAGATGGACATGTGGCAGGATGGAGGGATGGAGAGATGGAGAAATGAAGGATGTGGGGATGGGAGGATAGACAAATGGGTGGAGGGGTAGGTGGATAGACATATGGCAGGGTGGAGGGGTGGGTGGGTGGACAAATGAAGGATGGATGGTGAATATCAAAGCCAGTATTCTGGAGGATGGACTGGAAGAGAAACAGCAAGATAGCGTACGCCAGCCCTGGAGTAGCTCACAGCTGAGTAAGGAGCCGTGAGGGCACGCTTGCCCTGGGCGGTGCCTGGAGTCTACACAGGCCACACACAAGCTCCTTCAGGGGCCTAGGGAAGGTATCACTGCAGAGCCCCAGCCTTCCCTGTGACACTGCAGCCCGAAATGCGAGGGCCAATCTGGAGTTTCTCTGGTACAGAAAGAGAAGCCGGGCACTCCGGACAGGGGGCAGAGCACAGGCAGAGGCCCAGAGTCTGGAGGGCACAGGACAGAGAGACAGGCTTATCTGTAACTCCAGACCTCTGGAAGAGGGAGGAGCTGGGTTCGAGTCCGAAATGCCTAGTTAGCCGTGTGATGTAGGGAAGTCGCTTTCCCTCTCTGAGCCTCGGTTTCTTGACTGTGAGATGGAGTACCGATGATGGCCACCTCGAGGTTTGTTCTGAGGGGCGTATGAGACCATGAAGGAAGGCCCACGGCTCAAGGCGAGCTCTCAAGAGAAAAGTCATTTCCCATCAACCCCCCTTGAACTCTGGGTGCTCAGGGAGGCTGCTGGCGGCCTGGGAAGGGCCTCACTTCACTAGGGAGAACCAAACCTCAGGACAGCGCTGTGGGGGCTCCGGAGCACCTGCTTCCAGCTCCCTCCACTGCGGCTGACTGGCTGAGGTCGCTCCCCACGCCACCCCCACCCCCTTATTATTCTCTAATGTGTACCCTGCCATCACTTTATTCATGAAGATTTGCATCGATTTTGCCATAAACGGTTATAAATTCAGCTTGTGGAAAAAATAACATCGATCCCCCGCCTCGTAATTTGTCTCTGAGTTGCAGGGCCAGCTAATGGTTTTCCCAAAGATTTACATAGAGGGACAGGGGACGTGGCTCCAGCCCCTACTCCAGGACACCGCTATCGTGCTCAGGGTTTTCCTTGGCCACTTTGTCCCTTTGGTTGAAGATGGGTGGGCTCAGTGATATGGGCCAAGGGTCCCGCTGACCGTCGTCTGCCCACTGCAGGGAAGGGAGGAGGGCAGAGGACGTGAGGGGTGGGGAGGGAGGGAAAGAGGAAGCCTGCTGGGGAAGGAAAGGAGGGGCAGGAACACTCCCCAGGCAGCTCCGGGCACTTTGAACACCCCTTTCCTCTCATCTCCTCTTCCATACGAGGGAGAGGTAACAGGGTTAAGAGCTCGCGCTAACCACCCTAACACACCAACTGCGTTTACTGAGCACTTACCAGGTGCCCGGTGCCCTACTAGGCATCTTGTATTATTTCCTCATCTAAACCTTGCGCCAGCACCAGGAGGTAGATGCCACAGGAAAACAAAACTGGTGTCTGTAGCTCCATCCACAACAGGAAGACCAAGGCTCAAGGAAGCTGGACAACGCCTCCAACCTCACACAATACACAAGACATAGAGTCCGTATTTCAGCCCAGCTTGGATGCGAGTCTAGGTGGCCCAATGCTGTTCCCTCCCGGGCATGTGTGAAGGACATTTCCCAGCCCCCCTTGCAGTTCGGTTGCGCCATCGATGACTTCAAGCCAATGGGATGTAAGCAGAGATGGTGCCTGTCACTTCCAGACCTGGCCCTTAGGAACATCGACCTCTCTCCTCCCCTGCTTGGGCGGGGTGGTGTTAACTACAGATGGAGACCCCAGATGGATGGTGTTAATGAGAAACAAGCACATGCCGAGCAAAGCCTGACCGAGAGGTCAGAGTCAGCAGCATACATTAGCTGCCCTACACAACAATGGGCGTTTATTGAGCACTTACTACGTGCCAGATGCCGTGGCAGGCATCTGAACCTTACACAAGGAGGGGGTGCCATCACAGATGAGGAGACAGGGACCCACAGAATAAGTGACCTGCCTGAGACCTGCAGGCGATAGGCAGCACCACCGGGACTCCTAGCCAAGCAGTGTGGTGCTCACACCTCGCTTCCCCTTTCCCTTCACCTTGCCAGACATCCTCCATTGCTCTGGAAAGAGGCAGGGTAAGTGGAATCGGGAGAGGTAGCCACTGTGACAGGTGCACCGGCTCAGGTCATGGTCTCTCCCCTTTGTACGCTCCTTAGTTTCACCAGCGACGTTTTGTTTACCACACTTGGTCCTGTGAGTGATGGCGAAGGCGCGGGTACCAATAGGGGCTCTGCAGTGAGTCCTGCAGTGCAGGGCGTCGTTCCCTCCCCATCATCCACTCTGGAGCTGTGTGTTCTTCGGCTGCTCACGGTCCCTCTCTGGTCCTTTATTTTCCTGTGGGTCAGACAAGGGGGTGAGGAGAAGCAAGAGAGCTCTGAGGCCCAGCATTAGCACGCCCGGGCAGAAGTGCACATTTCTAGAGTGGCTGGGCTGGACTAGAGGTGTGGGGTGAGCTGCGAGCTCCTGGTTCCTCTGGCAATGAAATTCCCTAGAGAATCGTCTAGACTCTCACTGTGTAAGTGTCCACTCATCCCATGGACAAACAACCGCCACCAAGATCTCGTCTAGATGTAATGTTTACAATTGAAAACACGTCTTCATTTCCTGTTCTCTTTATCCTGCTCAGTTCGCATCCTAAGGAGAGCTTCCTTGGGGCCACATGGACAGTTGACCTGGGTGGGAAGACAGCGCTGCCATCTGCCCTTTGCAGCGTATGTCATCCTATGGTCCAGCTTGAGGTGCCTGAGAAAAGACTGAGCTTCGATCCTTTTCTCTTCTGCCCATTTTTGTTTGTTTTGTTTTGTTTTGTTTTGTTTTGTTTTATTGCCAGAGAGCGCACGCACTCATGAGAGAGAGAGAAATCCCATGGGGCACGATCATACCACAACCCCTTCTCCTCCGTTTCTCAATACTGACAGTATCCTGGGCATGCACACACAGGCACCCACCCAGAGTGCTTTGCAAGCAGCCAAGACCAGGACTCGAACCACAAGCAGCCATGTATGATTTGGCTTCTTCTTCTCTTTTAAACTGCTTCCTGCCTTCCTCTTAAATCTGATTGGCTAACACGCAGTCACCAGGCCATTCTTAGCAACGCGGGAATATGGGAAGTGTAGTCTTAGCAGGGGCCCCGGGCTCAGCAAATCCAGCAATTCTGTTACTGAAATAAAAGAAGGGAATAAATCTTAGAAACGATCTGCAAGCCAGTCAGCGTTGCATGGCCAGGGAATAGAGCGCAGAGAGGTGAAAAGCCACCCAAGCTTCCACAGGGAGCACGGTAGACCTCGAACCTGGCGGTCCGCATGTAGAGGCCAAGCACACGGCTCCGCCGATCATCTAGGGCAGAGGCAGCTCCAGGAGAAGATCGCCATGCTCTGAGCAGGTCCGGACTGTGCATGTTCGCACACCAGCCACAGAGCAGTGTGGCTGCAGTGGCATGAGGGGAGAGGACGGGAGAGGAGCGGGGCAGCAAAGGCCATGTGCAGAGTATCCCGGACGCTGGGCTGACTTTGGCCTTCCCTGCTGATGAGGCAGGAGCCATCAGAGGTCTGGAGCAGAGACGCGGCGTGAGCGGACTCGCGTGTTAGAAGTCTCTGCCTGATGTGTGGAGAACGTCCTCGAAGTGGGCAGCTCAGTCAGAAAGCCATCGTCATAGTCCGGGGGAGAAGGGCTGACAAGAAAACAAGGTGCAGTGTGTACAGAGCCTGAATAATCACAGACACTGGGTCCTCCCCGCGCTAGCTCACGGCGGCCCGCCATGCCCACCCGGATCCTCGGAGAGAGCAAGAGATATCCCGATGCTCCTGCTTGGACGAGCGCTTCCGGATTTTGGGGGGAGGCTTCTCCGGAAGCTTTTGCCTCTGTCTCTGAGCTGCTCCCTTGGGAGACTGGCTGGGGTGCGTGTGTATATAGAGGGGAGATGGGTTTCCCACGTCCAGACCTTCCAGGAATTCTTGCAGCAACACAAGTCAGGGAGTCCGCAGGAATGCCGGCTGCAGTCACTGAGGAGCTGCAGACCCAGCCCCGGGAGGACCGGGAGAGTTCTTGTGACTGAATGTGTCACAGCATCCTGGGGAGTGGGGGCATGACATATCTCTGCTTTGGTCTCTCACGGCCCCAACTCATTGCAGACACCCCCCTCAACCCCATATCAGAATGGAGGTGAGAGGTGAGGACTGCTGCCGTGTACCTGCCAGCACTCCTGTGTGGCGCCTTTCCGAGCGTGTGCGTGTTGGTGTGTGTGTGCTGGGGGCCGTGCAGGGCAGCTTTCCTCTTCCATCCCCTGGCTCCCTGTGTGTATGCCTGGCTGCACACAGATCTCTGTTTCCATCTGTACGCTGACATGTTCATGCATGTATATGCACAGACCGACATGTGGGTCTTTGCATGCATGCATGTTTGGTTGTGCATCACCGTGTATGTATACGTCTACGCTTACGAGTGCACAAGGTGTTTGCAAGGCACTCCTTACGTGAGTGTCCATATGTGAGTGCTCCTTGAACACTCGCACCTCTGACTCTGTAGAAATGCAAGAGTGTGCATGTAGGCCTGCAGCTCCAGATCCCACCCCCTGCTCTACGGGGTGCAGGAAACTTGCCAGCCTCATGATAGCTTAAAGGGGCCCCTGTTCCCCGGGAAGCATGAGGCTGGATGAATGGCTAAGGCAGATGGATCTACTGAACGATCTGATTTTTTCCCACATGGGAAAATCATACATTTCCTACATAGCATCTGCGGGGACCAGGGTCAGGGCTGGTGCACTGAGCTGTGTCTCCATGAGGAGGAGGGAAGAGGAAGGAGAGAGCACTGGAGGGAAACACAGGAGGTGAGGAAGGGGAGGGAAGAGGGAAGAGAAACAGATATGGAGAAAGATAACCAACCAAATAAAGGACAGCACCACACCCCCGAACTGGACAGTTGAAAAGTGGGAAAATTGCGCCAAGTTAGGTAACGGGTGTTGCAAGTAACATCCATCTAATCATTCACTCCCTCATTCATTCTAAAACTAGAATATGTTGTCTCTAACCTCACACCACCCACCACTTTTAGTTTTGCTTCCTTTGCTTCCTCTGCACCTCGGTAATGCGCCCACAAAATGCTGGGAGGGCCCCAGGGACGAGCTGGTCAGCTAAGCCTGCCTCTTCTGTGACTCGGTTTAAGACAAAGACTCTAGCCTTTAATATCGAAATATACCTGAGTCACCCCCTTACCTGACATTCTGTGGCAAGCCTGATGCCCTCCCCAGTTTTCTGAGCACTCCTAGAGGAGCAGGTGCGTGTGGTCCCTTCCAGCAGGGAGTCCTTCTTCCCTTCCCACTCTCCCTCTCTCAACCTCACCTCCCCAGCTGCACCGTCCAGCTGTGAGCTCCACTTCCCTGGTTCCCTCCAAGCCACCTCATAAGGCATTGCGTGTTCTGGCATGACTATGTGCAGTGTTGGGAGGAGATCACTCACTAAAAACAGGCTGGAAGTGGAGCATTCAACACCTTCCATATGGAGACTTCTTCATGGTCACTGCTCCAAAGGCCCTGCCAGCCCCTACCGTGTTTCTCTCTCCTCGCCTGCTCTGGGAGGGAAGTGAACCCCCGCCCGGCTCTGAAGTTCTATGGGCTTGGTCTCAGGTGATCCATCACTTGTTGCTCTGGAGGAGAGCACTGGGCAGAGCTCACATCAGCTGGTGGTGGCTCTGTCCCATCCGTTCTCGCGCGTCCCCATATGCCCCTTTATCCCCCTGGCCAACTGCCTTTCTCTTTCCTTCTACAGGCACCCCTTCCACTGTGTTTTATACGCACCCTTTTACGTGTGCATGCCATTGTGTAAAATGCATGTTGTTGTTGTTCGTGGTTTTTGCTATAGGGCGTGTGCACTCACTGGAGAGAGAGAAAGAAAGTGAGAAATCACTCAATCCCCCTCCCCAGGGTGGGGATGGAGGGGGAGATGGCAACACCACAATTTCTTCTCCTCCATTCTCCATCAAGATTTTGGGCACACATGCACATGTGCCCAGTATGTTTTTCGAACAGCTAGGTCCAGGACTTGAACAGTACAGTTGGCCATGTACTGGGTTGTCAGAAAAGTTACGATGCGTTTTTGCATAGAAAAGGTATCTCATGACTTTTCCAGCAACCCAACAGGACCTAGCTGCCTTAACCACCACTCCACCTGCTGGCCCCACGACATTGTCTTGTGTGTGTCCATTTCAGTGTACTTAATGGTATTTCCATTCCAGCACTGGGTTTTTGCAATCCATCCACGTATCGTGGGCACATCAGGTGGGCTGTTTCTAACTGCTCTCGGCCCTGTGGTGGACCTCCTCTCCCTCTACCCAGTTACCCTGCGGAAACTAACATTTTCAATACATGTCATGTGCCAGATACTGCCCAATAAATTTCCAACTTCAATCATCAGACCTAATTCTCACTGCAATGCCCATGATATTACGGTGCCCATTTGATGGAGGAATAAACAGAGGCAAAGAGGGTAAGCGACTTCCCCAAGGTAACTGAGCTAGGAAGGGGCAGAGCAGGGAACGAGACCCTATGTCCTCTCTTTTAATCACTGCAGAATGGCCCCCTCCAGGTCCCTTCTAAACCCAACGTTTTGGAACTAACCGTGCTTAGCAGTAAGATTCACAGTAATGCTCCTAGCTATTACCCTCTGCATACCTACTATGTGTCAGGGTCCTCACATCATGCAGAGCTGCCACGCACAGCAGTGTAAGCAACACACCATGCAACTTCAAGGAGCATCACCCACCCGGAGCAAGATACAAATGGCGCCCCCTAGAGTTGCACAATGGGATAACAATTCTAAAAGGTTGGAATTGTCACTCCTTTTTGATAGCCAAGACAAAGGAGTCTCAGTTAGTTGTGTGACCTGCTCAAAGCACCATTGGTGGACAGCGGAGTGCAACTCTATACCTGTCCAGCCGCAGAGTCTGAGTCGCTGAGGCCTCAGGATTCAGCCCCAGCCCACTGCTGGGCTGCAGACTGCCCACGTCTTGCAGTCACTTGAGAGGAATCAATGTCTCAAGCCAAGGGCACCTCCAGATTTCCTGAGAACTGCTGCCCAAGTGGAGGTGCTGACAGCTGCAGGAGGTGGCCATGAGGTGCCGCATGCCTGCCACACGGACACTGTGGCCCTGCGTGTGTGTCCCTGCCCCGCCCTCACCAATCTGGGCCAGGGGTTCATGCCCCTTTCGCCCCGTAGCATCACGGACTCAGTTTGCATCCACCTGCCAGGTGGTTACCAAACTCATCATGGGGGAAGGCCATGGAGAAGGGCAGTAATTCAAGGGAAGGAGCCCTCCAGAGATCTCTAGGTTTTGTTCACAGCATTAAGACAGCTTCAGAGAAAAGCCTTTATTGCAGACAGAAGAATATTATTTCAGAGCTATTCCCCTGGCCCATTACAGCAAAATAATAGAGCTTTAGTTTCTATATATTTGTCATGCTTAGCGCACATGTATTTCAAGTATATTTGACAGCATATAAAATTGAGGTGAAATATTGCAAAATTGGCCAATTCTTGTACATTTTAAATGTATTTCCTTTATTTGTTACACTTATTTTACATATCTACACAATCCATCTTTGGAACTGGAGAGGTAATAAGTGATGAATCGATACTGAGCTTTTCCATGGTGAAGACGCCCACGGTGGATGTGAAATTTTCTTCTTGCCCAACACCTTCTGGTTCTGGCTACGGAGAGGAATGTCTGCCTTCCTTCGTCTCCCTGAGTGGTTCCATTTCCCTCTCCCAGAGGCAGGGAATTAACAATTGTAACGTTGATGCAAAACCCCTTCTCTGTCCATCCTGGGTACCAGCTTTCTCTAATGATACTAGAAAGTTTTGTTGATCCGAGCTAGAAATCTAGTGAAACTAATTTCTTTAAGTTGTGTTTTAGGGTGGGCTTTAGGGATCTTCTTAAAATTATATGCATACTTTTGATGCATTTTTTTTTCCTGTGGCTGCATAAGAAGGGGAACACATCTATGTAGGAATATGGGTTGGGCTCCGTCCTACTGAGGAAGAATCTCCCTCTTGCCTGGTTCTTCCCGGACCCCACCTCCACCCACCCTGGCAGAAAGAGTTGGGCAGTGGATGGAGCCCAGGGCCACAGCTTCCTCCCTGCATTGTTAAGACACTCTCAGGGGAAAACTCTGGAAAGTGTTAGTGGGTATGACTCACCCAACTAGCTATTCAGCAACCCTTCCCAAAGATGGCCACAAAGCAAGAGAGCGTGGAGTCCTCACTCTCTCTGCTCAAGTGCTGCAGACAGGATGCAGAGTCCACTCCTCGGGCCCAGGCCACAGCACAGAATGCCTGGAGCCGAGTACACCTGTCATCAAGGGTTCCCTTGAGGACAGAAGTCTGGCTGCTTTCTCCCATTTCCAAAATCCCTTCCATAGGGCCTGAGGTGAGTCACACCCACAAACATAACAGATCACTTTGGCCCATTTCATATCAGGACTCTTCCTACTTCCTGTCCCTGGCATAGTATCTTTGTGATGGGTGAGTCATGCCCACAACCATTAACAGACCATTTGACTCATTGGCAGCAGGACTCTACTTACATCTTGTCCTTTGGACAGTATCTTGTGAAGTATAAAGTCCCTTATTTCAGTTAAAGTGCACTCTTTGCTGATAACCTTCCTGAAATACAGATATCCCTTTTCAATCACCAACTTAAGAATTATAAAACCCTCCTATAAGCTACAAGCCCCCACTTCCAGATGTCTCACCTTTCTGGGACAGACCAGTGAAGGAACTCTTTTCACTAAATTTCAAACTTTGTTTCTCATTCTCAAAATCAAACAAAAGGAACTCCTATACATGATCACCCCAAGAAAGGCATGTTTGCTTCTTCTCAGGGCCAGGTCACACACATTCATGCTTAGAAATAAACTGCTTTAACTATTATTTCTGCAAAGTGGGTTATTTCCGTCAATCTCATACAGAATCTTGTAGGTCAGCAGCTTAAATGCAGGCCCATGAGGGGCAAGGCTCTGGTCTTCATCTTCCATCTTGGGTGATGCTTCACCCCTTCAATGTTGGAAGGCAGTTTGGGACCCATCCTCAGGACAATGGGTTGGACCTTCAGAAAGCCAGCCACATCTTTCCCTGGCTGCTTGACCTGGGTCCCTCTCGGGCCTTCAGCAGAATTTCCCCAATCTAGTTCCTTCCTCCATGCCTGGCTGCACCCAATGCCCACAATGGTGCACTCATTACGTATGCATCTGCCCTCCTCCCTATGGAGATAGCGCTATGGTTCATTCATCCCTACACTGTCTGAGCAGGCTTGGTTCTTAAGACTGTCGGATGGATCTTTGGGTGGACAGATGGATGAATGGACAGATTGATGGGTGGATGAGTGGATAGATAGATAGATACACAAATGGAATAAATTCTTTTAAGCAAGTTTCCGTGGGCTTCAACTTGTGAGGTGGTTGTACCCTTTGTGTCACTCTCCCTGTGAGATACTCCTATCTTTTGTGTTGCCCTCCCCAGCAAGGTGCCATCCATAAAAGACTCATTAATATCGTAAACAATGGAGATACCAGACCAGCTAGGTGCCTCCCTCCATTAGGGACAAACACCTCTCGGAGGCCCAGGGGGGCTAATGCATCTGTCCCCACAGCTCTGCTGCAGCTGCTGACCATCAAGGAGCCCATTAGAGAACAAGAAGAGCTATTGATTCCTGATGAAAGATGCCTGGGATCCCAGGGCAGTCAAATCCAGGTATCAGCAGAGGAGGGTCAGAGGCAAGACCCTTTCCTTACTGTTACCAGCTAGAATCCAGATGGGCCTGAAGGCCAGGGGATGCAGTGAGACCACAGGTTAACTGAGTTGGGAAGATCATCCCAGGCAACCTCCTCATTTTACAGATGACAGAACAAGTCCCAACAGAGTGGGTGACTTAGTTGGAACTATATGTTGTAAATGAATTGCAAAAATTACTCTAGTCTCCCCTGCATACTTGCAACCATGGTCTTTGGAGCCTCACTCCCAAAGAGAGAAACTCATTTTCTACTCCTTGAATCCAGGCTTGGACATGGGCTCAGCTGACCAATAGTGGGAGAAATGGTATGCAGGTCTCGAGCCCATGTGTCAGGAGACTTAGGAGTTTCTGGTGTCTCCTTTGTTTGTTTGTTTTTGTGGGTTTTTTGTTTGTTTGTTTGCTTGTTTTTACCTCTGATGAGAACACTCCTGGGATTGCCTTCTGGAGGGGTGAGCAGCCCAGTTAGCTCAGTTGTTCTAAATAGGCCTGACTTGTGAAGGAGTCCAGTCAAGCCCAGCGAAGCTGCCAGGCTGCCCCACAGCTGAGCATGTGGGTGAGCCCAGCCCAGCCCCTCATCTCAGCAAAATCACCCATGGACTCGTGAGAAAAAGCATCTGTTTACCAAAGTATGCCACTGAGGGTTGGTGGCTGGCTGTTACACAGCACTGCTGTGGTACTAGAGAGCTGATACATAACCCTCACATGTCCAGCCTCCTCTCCCTCCTTAATCTATCCTCCATCACAAGGGCTCAACTGGTGGCTCCTGGTCTCTAGATTTTTCTTTTTTCTTCTTTCTTTTTTTGTTTTTGTTTTCATATTCTTTTTGCTCATAGTGTGTTAAAAGGAAAAAAAAAAAGAGTCTGCACAGCACTGCCCACCTGAGTCTGAGAAGCGGCTGCCCCATTAGATTGGGATGTGCGGTCCCCATGCTTTGACACTGAACTGGCCACTAACTCCTGTTCCTGATGCTGGGCTCAAGTCACCGTCCATCTTAATGCTCTTGGCTTTCTTGTTTTAGAGAAATCTCTCCGTACATGTTTCTGTCAAAAGTTGGCAAACAAAAGATAGACCTTGAGGGCCTCACGATGCAAAGAAAACAAAGAGAGCGTGTTTCTTTGTGGAAGTGATAGATATTTCCATGTACTTAAAATGCAAACAGCAGCTGGCTTCTCGCATGAATACTGGCCTCTGGAGACATCAGGATTTTCCACCGTCACTCTAGACCAAAGTCCTCAGACTGTGGATCCACCTAGCTTTGCAGACTTCTCTCCAACCCCCCTCCCCACCTACCATGCTCTTTACCCTAAATCCCACATCCAAGTGGCCACTCGCTTTGCTTTCCCGTCCTCACACCCCGCCCAGTGCAGGCCCCCCTGTATTCAGTGGTTGATGTTCCCTTTGGATCTGCATATTCCTTCAAACCTTATCTCCCCCCCAGAAATCTCCTCTCCGGACCACAGTCAGGACCGTTATTCTCCCTTACACCCCACACCACCCAGCCCCAGGCTGACTCTCATTTTAGCAGCTCTCACAGATTGTCTCTGAGAACAGTCCTCCAGCTCTGCCCTGCCTTCCCCTCGAGGTGGGGCTGAGTCAGGGGACACGCGATGCGCCCGCTCCTCCATTACCACCCTGCTGTAGACTTATTACCAAAAGTAGCTTTGGACTGAAATGGAATGTTCATGATTTGCATAGTTTTGCATTTCATTTGCATAACACTTATTTCCTGTCCAAAAATACTGACATTCACCCACGATTTTGCTCCCAACGCTCCAGAGAGCTGCCATCATTGCTCTCTGTATCTCTGTCCTTTCACCTTCTGCCCCTCACCACCTCCATTTGGGCTGACCACACCTGGAGAAACACCTGGTAGTCCAGGCTTGGTGAGGATGGTCCACTCCCCCTTGTCCTCCCACAGTGTAGACGGGATCCTACCCCTGATAATACCAGCCTGGCTTCTAGCTGGATGTTGGCTGGCTCACTATCTGCTGTGCCCAAAGTCAGCAAGTGGTCTGGGCATGTCAGAGGTTGAGGGAGAGCCTGAGTGGATGAATACATGACTCAATGAACAAGTGATTGAATTAGTGAGACAGTGAATGGGTGAGTGTGAGGGTGTGGAGAAAGGAGCAGGGCCAGGAAGCCCTAAGGGAAGCGCATGCCCAGGGCAGCAAGGACCGTGGATGCAATCTGCACCATGGTTATGAACACATTGCTAGGAGGGAGATAGTTCTGGGCCTGGATCCTGGAGACAGCAAAACAGATGTGTGGCCTTGGGTAGGTAAACCCCATGGGTCCCGCTGAAATCCCAGTGCCCACTGCACTGCCTGGCTCAGGAAAGGCACTGCAAATATGTCTGTGGGGTGAATGAGTGAAGGAATACCCATGGCGTCGCTGGGGAGATTAAATGCCATGTCGTCATAAGGCACTTGGCAAAACCCATAACCTAATAGTCACTGGCTGTAGATTTGGTCTACTACCCAGCCTGCAGTAATCCCCAGGGCGCATGTGTCCCAGCCCTGCACTGAACACGACTGGAAACCTGACGTGCATCGCTCCCAAGTTCACCAGGAGCCAGCGTGGTGCCAGCCCTGGCCCACATACTGGGAGCTAGAGAGGGGACGTGGGGTCCTGCCCCGGCAGGCTTCACAGTCAGGTTGGAGAAGAGCCTGCCTCTGCACAAGGGGCTGAGGTCCCACTGGACTTAACACCGGGGAGCAGGCCTCCATGAGCCAAGGTGCTCATGGGAGGCTTCTGGTAGAAACTGAGCACACCTTGGGCCTTGGTCTGTGAGGCTATTTGAGTTGCTGGAGGGAAAGGATGACAAGCAGAGGAAAGGTGAGCAAAGACGAAAGGGTGCAGGAGGGAATACACGTGAAGGATGGATGGGGAGTGGAGGGAGGGTGCTGCGGGGGGGGGGGGGGGGGAACACCTGCAGTAGGTGTAGTGTGCCTCACACACACACACACACACACACAGCCTACGGCTCCAGACTCGGCCACAGCAGGGGTGGTCCTCTAAGCTGAGACCCATTTCTCAGCCTCAGGGTGGATCAGCGTGGAATGCAGGGGCCGAAGACTCCAGCTGTAGCTCTGACCAGGCCAGCCAGCATCACTCAAGAGGAAAACACCAGGCGGCTCAGCGGCAACCACAGGAGCCCCGAGGCATGAAGTCTGAAAGTCTCAGGAGGGAGTAGAGTCAGCAGGCCTCCCAGAGAGAGGTGAGCTTCCCGCATGCTGCATGCTGATCCCAGCTGGCTGGGGAGGAGGACGTTCCAAGCAGAGAGAACCACCCGCAAAGGCTGTGGGATGAGACAGAGTGCAGTGGGCTCAGAGGGGCAGGCCTTTCCTCAGGACATTTTTAGAAGCCACTAGCACAAATTGCAATGAAAAGAACTGAGTCCAGAGAGGGTAGGTGACTTCCTCAAGAGCACACAGTGTTTCCACAACGGAATTTGGTCAGAACCTAGGTTCCTGACTCCTAGTCCAGAGCTCCAGGGGTAGAGGGTGTCATAGAGGCTGATGAAGATAAGGGCAGGAGGTGAAAAGAAGCCTAGAGGGACCCTCTCGGTCCTGAAACTACCTTACATTTCAAACATGTGACTGAAGAGGTCCTGAAAAGAAGTTGCTGGAAAAACGTCACTAGTTCAATCGTTCTCCTTTATTTTTGACCTCTTCTGGAGCTAACTGACTCCTGATGAAAATACTTGGGGTCCTGGGGCAGGCGCACGAGGGTCCCAGTAGAGGAGCGACAGAGGCAAGACCCTTCCCCCTGTTACTATCTACTGGGTAGTCAGAAAAGTCACAGCATATGTGTTCTATCTG
Source organism: Tupaia tana (assembly GCA_026018925.1). Taxonomy (NCBI): domain Eukaryota; kingdom Metazoa; phylum Chordata; class Mammalia; order Scandentia; family Tupaiidae; genus Tupaia; species Tupaia tana. Next base: position 87,042,652 of record JAKSZU010000007.1, on the reverse strand, counting down.
ATGACCCAATAGAATCCAGGTGGGCCGAGAGGCCAGAGATGCAGCACGTCCACAGGTTAGCCCATGCAACCTCCTCACTGCCGGATGACGGAACAGGTCTAGGCAGCGGCTGAGTGGGTGGCTTACCCAGAGCTACGTTGCTGCAAAGGAATTGCAGAGTGGCCCTAGTCCTGCCCCAATCCTGCATCTACAGCTTTTGCGAAAGGTCTTCACACGTCTGCCTACCAAGGGGAGGAACCTATTTCTCTGCTCCTCACGTCTGGGCTTGGCTTTGTAGCTTGTTTGACCAACGTGGCCGCATAGCATGGAGGAAGGAGAATAAAGAGGAAGGTGGATCTGTGGGCCTGGGTTTGAATCCAGCCCCACCAGTGGTTAGCTGCTGGTTAACCTGTGGAGCTTTAACACTCAGGGACTTCCTTCTTCTCACTCATGCAGGTATGCAGGGTGTAGGCTGATCTGGGCTGACCTCCTCTGGGGTGACCTGCTCCACCCACTTGCTCCAGGACCAGAAGGCGAGACTGGACATATTTGCGTAGCTAAGGCAGTGGCACAGAAACACATGGAAACACATGGGAGACCTTAAGGCCAAAGCCTCAGAATGTCACTTTCTGTCACTTTACCAACACACCAATAATCTAAACGAGTGTCCTAGAAAAGCCAATGTCTTAAGTGGAGAAATGCACTCCATGCCCATGAGGCTACAGTGAGGGCTGGGCTAAGAGCTGAGACCCACAAGTCAATCTACCTCAATCCCCTTCTAACCGGGGCTCCTTAAGCAAGTGAATTAAACTCTTCATGCCCCATTGTGCACAGCCAGAAAATGAAACTAATGCAATAATAGCCATCTACCACGGTGGTCATGAGCATGAAATGGTGCTCATTGTTTGGCCAAGGAATCGACCCCATCCCGATAGACACTCTGAACTCAGACATGGGATCTGGGCAGCTGGTACGAAGATGTAGCTGCTACCACATGACAGCACGTGGTGGGGAAGCCCAGGGTATGAGCGTGTGTGTGTGCACGCGTGAGCTCGCACGTGCACCGGCACAGCTGTGGGGAGTGATCCCTGAAAGGCAGATGCTGCAGACTCTGCTGAGGCTGAAGTTGCTTTCAGGGCCCGGCTGCCAGATTCTGCCCGCTGCAAAAATCATCATGTTATAATTACAAGTTAATTAAAGCAGAAGAGATCAAAGCCACTTTAGACAGATTAATGATACGGCGAGTGCCAGAAATTTCACCGTTTTATGTATTAACCACATTGTCGTTTCCATTCCACTTTTTTCCCCTCTTTTGTGTCAGACGAAAAGCCTTTCATATCTTTTCTCTGCCCCCCTCAATGCAGGAGGAATTTGAAGTCCTAACAGCTGTGAGGAGCTGTCTGTGGAGAAGGGGCCCATTCAAAAGATATCAGAAAAATCAACGAGCCTTTTAGCTTCTGCCTGGAATGAAGCTGCCACCCGCCTAACCCTCCTCTACCTAGGAAAAAAAAAAAAAAAAGAAGACCTTAAAAGCATCAGTCATTAAAATCAGGCCAAAGCAAAGGGAGGAATGGGGAGCTGGCCTCCCCAGCCCCGGCTCTGCAGGGACGTTCTCTGGGGAAGGAATCTTTGCATTTCAGGCTCATCACCTGGCCGAGGGTGACAACCAAGCTATCAAAGCTTAGCCTGGGGGTGAAGCAGGATAACCCCTGCAGGAAAGTAACTAAATATTTGAGTGCCCGCATACCTGTCCACTCCTAGGAGGTTTGCTGAATGACCAAGTGAGCAGGCATAGTTAGCATTTGGAGTCAGAGGTCAGTACTGTGAGCAGGTCAGAGGTCGTCTCTGTGAGCAAGTCAGAGGTCGCCCTGTGAGCGAGTCAGAGGTCAGCCTGTGAGCGAGTCAGAGGTCAGCCCTGTGAGCAGGTCAGAGGTCAGCCCTGTGAGCGAGTCAGAAGTCAGCCCTGTGAGCGAGTCAGAGGTCAGCCCTGTGAGCGAGTCAGAGGTCAGCCCTGTGAGCAGGTCAGAGGTCAGCCCTGTGAGCGAGTCAGAAGTCAGCCCTGTGAGCGAGTCAGAGGTCAGCCCTATGAGCGAGTCAGAGGTCATCTCTGTGAGCAGGTCAGAGGTCGTCTTTGTGAGTGAGTCAGAGGTCATTTCTGTGAGCGAGTCAAAGGTCATCCCTGTAAGCGAGTCATAGGTCGTCTCTGTGAGCGAGTCAGAGGCCAGCCCTGTGAGCGAGTCAGAGATTATCTCTGTGAGCAGGTCAGAGGTCGTCTCTGTGAGGGAGTCAGAGGTCATCTCTGCCTTCCTTGGCCTTCCAGTCTAGCACAGCTAGCAAGGTAGAGTATTGTTAAAGTGATACGTGGTAGAACCACCACCAACCTCAAATCTTGGCTTAAAGTAAATTTTATTTCTCTCCTGCAAAAGGTTAATCAGTGGGGAAGGGAGAGAGTTCTCCTCAGGGACCCAAGCCGATGGGGACAACTTCGCTTTTTATCTACGGCTTCCAAAGTCAATCCAAACAACAGGCAGAGGCAAACGGAGATATGGAAGGCTGCACTGGACGTTCTCGTAAGCCAGCACTGGGAATGGTGCACGTCACTTTGACCCATAGTCCATTGGCTAGAACTCAGTCATCTGACCGGCCATGTTAAAGGGGATCTGGGAAATGTGGTCTCTGACTGGGTCACCACTTCCTAATGACCACACTCTATATGGAAGGGAAGCCGAGTCTTAGCTGGACAGCCAACTTCTCTGCCAACTCGGGTAATGACGAGAACACATAGATGCTCAATAAGACAAGCTCTGGGGCCTGTGGGCGCACACAGAGGGGAACCATTTAGATAATCTGCTGTTGTGTAAAAAACACTCCCACAACTTAATGGATCAAAACACAAATTTATGACCTCCCACAGTTCTGCAGGCAGACGGCTCCCTTGAGCAGTGCTCTCCGGGGCCTCTCAGGCAGTTGCAGTCCCACTGCTGAGTGTCTAAGATGTTCTTCACTCACATTCTGACTCCTTGGCTGTGGTGGCCAGAGCAGCTGGCAGCTGGGGAAGCACCTTTCACTCTCTCTGCCCAAGAGGCCAGACTGACCTTCCCCCCAGCATGGCGGTCTCAGTGTAGTGAGACTTTCTACATGGCAGCTGCCTGGCCTTGGATAAACATGCTAAGAAGCTTCAGAGTCACAAAGCTACTTACAGCTTGGTCTCGGAAGTCCCATATCACTTTCACTGCATTCTATTGGTCAAGCTAGTGACTAAGGTCAGCCCAGACTCAAAGGGGAGACTTGCCTCCCCCTCTGAACAGAAGGAGTCGCATGTACATTGAGGGAGGGAAGGAATTCATGGCAGCCATCTAGATCACACAGGGCCCAACCTCATCAGAGTGGTCACAGAAGTCTTCCTGGCAGAGTGGCAAGAGGGCCTCAGAGAAGGAGTGAACCCAATGGGAAAGAGAAACATGGAGAAATCTACTGTGGCTGGCACTTGGAGAACAAAGGGCAGGAAGGTGAGATGAAATTGTAGAGATGCACCAGGGTGCCAGAGGATTTGAAAGCCTCAATAAAGCCCTGGATTCTAACCCAAGGGCACTGGGAAGAATGGGAGATTTGGTACGAAGAGGTGACCTAGATACATTGACACTTTCAAAAGACCCATTGCTGCTGGCCAGAGAACAACACAGTTCAACCTGGTAGAAAAGGGTGCAGTCATGAGTCCAGAAAGCTGATATTTGATTTGAGCTCTGCTCTTGCTTGGCTGTGAACCACCATGTAAGCCATTTCCCTTCTCTTTCTCTTATTGTTCATCAGATGCTGGTCATGCCTGAGATGTTTCTCAGTTCGAAGCTAGGGCTTGGAGTCAAGGTTTACCAGAGTCCTCTTCCCTGGGAGCTTATGGACACACCAGAGAGGCAGAGGAAAACAGTAAAATAGTGGCCCAGAGAGCATGACTAATTGGCAAATGAGTGTGGAGAAGACAAAGGAACTGAGAAGGAGAAGCCATTGGGGACAAGGTTGGTCATGGAGGGCTTCCCAGAAGAGGTAAGATTTGATCCAGGCCTAGAAGGATGGGTCAGATCTGAATAGGGAAGGAGGGCTGAGAGGAGGCACAGATGAGGACGGAGGGAACATACATTCCTCAAATGCCAGTTGTGCTCTCACTTACAGCAGCACTGAGCAGGCTGAGGCGTGCAGCCGTGGTGTGAGCTGATGGAATTCGGGATGCCCAGGGCATGGGTGCAAGGTATAGCGTGGTAGGCAAAGATGTCTGGCCAGATGCAAGGCTTCTGACCAAGGGTAAGAACTAAGACACCAGGACCCCATTCCAAGGCTTTGAACTGCCAGGCCAGGGAATTTCACTGACATTCAGAAGGAAACAGGAAGCCCAGCAGAACAATGAGGAAGAGATGGCATCTGGAAAGTGAATCAAAGGTAAAGGCAGGACCAGCAGTTAGCGTAATGGCTATGTCGCTGGACTCCCATGTAGTCGACCGTGGTTCTAGTCCCGGACCCGGTGGCTTAAATTCACGCCGGGTGCGTGTGCATGTGTGCCCAAGATCCCGAGAGGAGAATGGAGGAGAAGGGATTGTGGTATGGTCATCCCCCCTGGAGGGTAATTTCTTGCTTTCTATCTCTCTGTCTCTGTCTGGCGAGTGCACACGCCCTACAGCAAAGTCCTCTCAAAAAAATTTTGAAAAAGAAGGTAAAGGCAGAAGACGAGGTGCTGCTATTCACTGTGTGCATAACATTAGACAAGCCACCACCCTGAGACCTCATGGGCATGAAACCTCTGCCTAATTAATACAATTGTGAGGGTTTGCTGACATGCCTTCAGTCATCAAGCATTTTTTTTGCCAGATTCTGCTCTAGACACATGGGAAACAAAGGCCAGTCAGTCACTAGTGAAAACGCAATTTGAGAATTGTCATTCACGCTTGGCTCACATGAAAGACATCATGTGTAGGACTCTTAAGTCCTGGTCTCATCTCTGACTTTCATTGGTGCTTTGGCCAAGGACAAGTGTCTCGGTCACCTAGAGTCTCAATGCCCTCATCTATAAAATGAGGAAAGTGAACTCTGAGCTCTCAGAGGTTTCTTCTAGCTCTTCGTGTTCTGTGATTCTTTCTCAGATAGTAGGAAGACTTTCAGGAGATGCATTCAGCTGCCGCAGACAGGGGAGGTCGGAAGAGAGACAGGTACCAGGCAGGGAGACCAGATAGGAAACTGTCTAATGATAGTCCTTTTTGTGCATTTTAAAGCTTCCCACTTGCATTATTCTCCACCTTCCTCCATCACAGAAATGCAACAGGAGGAGTTGTCACCTTCAGTTTGATTGGTCTCCCTGACTCATTCCCTACTCTGGAGTCTCTGCTAGGCCTGTTTCTCCCAGCTGAGTGTGATAGAGCTTTTCACACTTGGGAAATGTTAGTGTTGGGAGGAGCCAGAGGCTCTACCAGGCAGCGTGAAGATGCAGGGGGAGCTGGAGTTCCTTCTCCTTCAGTAAAAGCGGCCAGAGCGGGTCAGCACCATGGCCAGCTCCAGTTCAAGCTTAGCCCTTTGAGACTCTTGGGACACTCAGCAAAATGTCAGAACAAATCCCTCTGGGAAGCTCCCAGTTGGAGAGGAACACTCAGATGCTGCTTTGGGCGTTTCTATAGGCAAAGAGAGTACACCGAGTCTCCAGTCTGAGGCAGTAAGTGGGAGCCATAGCTGCCAAAGTCAACCAACATTTACTTAATCAGCACTCTCCCAGCACCAGACACAGTCCTCACAGCCTTGCAGGTGGGCACCTGTTGTAGGTAAGGGCATGGAAGGTTGGAAGAATGAAGCACTTCCCGGAATCCTACAGCTTGTCAGTGCATGAGGCAGCATGGACCCAGGGCTACCTGAACCCAGACTCCAGGCTCTTTTGGACCATGAGACAAGTTCCCGAGAGGCCAGGTGCTATCCTAGACTATGCCACACAGCAGGGGCTCAGTAAATGTTGGTCAGATCATTGAAAACTCATGAGCTAATGGGAGTGAATTGGGCAAATATGCGAACAAACAAATGGGGGGAGACACGCCTTAAGCCCTGTTCTCCTGCTGAGCTGCAGCAGAAAGATGAGGTCACTTTGTGTCCCCTCTTCCCCTGAGGGCACTGACCACCTCACACAGGTCATGGAGGGCATGGCATTGAGGACTCACACTGTGGCATGTGGGCTGAGTTGCTGCCCTCGGTCCTGCCCACAGAGGCTCTTGTTGCCCTTCAGGCTCAGGCTGGGGTGCAGGAAGGAGCACCCCTCTCCCCTCCCATAGGCTCTGTTTGCTCAGCAACCATATCATGACACTGTAAGTGGCCTCTCTGACAGCCCTGGACATGCCCCAGCCTGTGAGGACAGATCTGAGCTTGGATCACACTCTGAGATTGTTTGGCATTAAGTTTCCTCCTTGAAGAAGGAGCATAGAATGGGAGAGAGGGCTCTTCAGGTAGACCTAAGGGAGAGCTTCCGTGCGAGAGGAGTCATCCAGCTTCAAGTGGGTGAGAGACCACATCTGAGAGCAGATGCTTGAGAAAGGGGCAGGAAATTCTCAAGGGACCACACTGAGGCCGGCCCATGGGGACAGGGGAATGACCAGAAAGAGCTCATCAAACTAGCAAGTCTAGTTAGAGGTGGATGGGCCTCAAGAGAGAAAAGTTCTTAGAACAACGCTCCCCTTTACAGAAGGGGAGCCCGAGGTTCAGGGGAGGAGGCAGAGGCCACGGTCACACACCAAGGAGAGGCCAAGCAAGCACTGCCATCTTGCTCCGGTCCCAGGCTGGTGACTGGATGAAACTCCCCCAGAACCCTGTGCTCCAAGCTCTCCCCCTGGGCTGCAGGATTTTCCCACAGACTAATATCATTTCCTGGATCATATTTCGTGAAACACTTCAGATCTGTCGACTGCTGGCCCTGGAGCCCTCTAATGAAGACACAGTAAAGAAGATGTTTTTTTGAAAGGAATTCAGCTGCACGCGAAAGCAATTAGACTGTGAGGGAGTAACTACTTGAAGGCACTGAGCACGGCTCTTGTGAAGCTGGGTCTGCCTGTTTTTGAGAAGCCATGGGACTGTGGAGCCCTGTGGTCTGTGTTCAAAGCCTGACTCTGTCATTTCCTAGCAGGGTGACCTTGAGCAGGTCGTTCTCTGTGACTCAGTTTCCTCATTTGTGAAATGGGGATAACGCTGTTAACTACGTCTTAAAAGGGTGATAAAATATGTGAATTCTTGTAAGGCGTTTAGATCAGTGCCCTGTAGCAAGTGCTCCATAGACATTAGCTGCTGATACCGATGTGGAGCGGGAGGGTGGGGTCGGGGAAGGCTGGTTCAGCCAAGACCTGACTCCGGCTGGGGTTGGAAAACTCTCCAAAAGCTCACTGATGCGCGACTCTGCAATCTGGGATTTGGGTCCAGCTCAGCCATGTAAGGTTTGCTATGTGGCCTTGAATCAGTAACCCATCTTCTAGCACCAGGCCTCAGTTTCCCCCTCTGGAAAACGAGACTGTACCAAGAAATCTCTCCTTGGCACTCCCAGCTCTATGATTACAAGAGTGAGTGGTCATAAAGCCCAGCACGGTGAGGGACACCGGCTGACCAGGCCTCGTCACCCTCCTCGTCCTAACACACGGCGCATGAGCTCCATCTCAGTCTGCCCTGTTCTCTCCTGGCCATTCTGAGATTTTCTCCTGGATCTTAGAGCCAAAGCAGGCAGGCTAGGCCGTCAGAGCAAGCCCGGCTGTCAAGGTGGAACGCTTGTCTGCAGGTGCCCAGGCAGGCCACTGCCTGACCATCACCCTCCCTCAGATGCCACCATCCATCCTCGGGTACCAGTCTCCCTGGCCTCCACACCGACAGATGGCGACTGCCTGTCAGAAGCATGAGCAGAGCGCCTGAGCGAGGGTCTGGGCAGGCCGGCACCAGCCACTTCCTTTCCTGAGCTGGAGTCAGCCCACATGAGATCCAGGGACAGGCTGTGAGTGTGAGTTTGGGATGTGCCACCAGACTGGCTCAATGAAGAGACTTCGGGGAGCGAGGGGAACCTCTGGGGGGCTTCAGAATGACTCTCAGTTCCCCTTCTCCCCTCTGTGCGTAATTGAAGCTGTAAGTGTGGACAGCAGGAAAGGTGTGGCTGGGCGAGTCATCTATGTGCCCGCTGGGCCTCCTTCTGCTCTGGGCTTTGGGTGAGTCCTAGCTCCTGGGAGCCTCATTTTCTGCATCTACACCGCTGATCAGAGCAGAGCCAGAGTTTGGCCATACACGGTCTGGCCCCAGGCTCTGCTCCTGCCCTGCCCTCGGGGTGGTCTCCAGCACTGGTTCAGCTAGGCTCGATCAGTGCTAACAGGCCCCCCCTCCCCAGAGGTTGGGTTGCTGCCAGAGGGGAGCTGGGACCTGCCCTGTTGTGGGAGGGAGGGGGCACAGGGAAGCTGCTTCCCAGCCCTGGCTTCAATGGCACCGAAGAAAGGCCAGCAGCTACCTGAAGGTACCCCTAGCCGCCCAGATCTTTGGCAGGCTGACTTGCGTGGATTCTCACCCCAAAAGCCCTCAAACAGGGAGTTCAAAGCTCTATAACCTGAAGGATACGGTCCTTTAAGAATGCTAGAATACAGAAGATCTGACCTCTCTGCATTGCCGGGGGTGTCTGCTTTGAACACTTCCAAGAACCTTGATCCCCCTAGTCAACATCACCAGCCAGAAGCTGGCTTAGGAGCACCCAGGCTCCATGGGCCCTAGCTTCTGGAGGCCTCACCTCTGTGGGCCTGGCCCCAGGGTCAGTCTAGGCAGAGTGACAGGGGGCCTGGCTAACAGCTGGCACCAGACGCTCAGAAGACAGGTGCGTTTCCATCCCCAAAACAGCTCTGGTTTCCAGAAAAAACGGCAGGATGAGGCAGGGATGCCTGCAATTAATTAGATTAAAAAGAAAAAAAAAAAACAGAGCAGGACCATTCCCTTAACTATCTGGCACATGTCAGCATGAGGGAGGGGACAAATGTCTCTGTGGAGGGGCATCACTCCCTGCAGCAAACCCAGGCTCTGGCTTGGTGAACAGATCTTGCCTCTATGGACAAAAAGGTTTTATCCAGAGCCCAGGCTTATGGCTCTAAGGAAACCTGAGGCCAGCCAACACAGAGAGCGTGGCAGCGGGGACCCTCTGTGTCTCGGTCTCCCTCTCCCTGGGGCCATACTTCTCGGGTGTGTCTCTGCCTCCTAACTGCGTCTCCCTCTTAGCACGTCTCCCAGAGCTCTGTGGCTCTTCCTGTCCCATCATCTCTGTGCTGGCCATCTCTGCTTGCCCTTCCAGATCCCCGCCCTGCTGTGGCCCAGAGACCCACCCCTCAGGTGCCTGTCCAGCCCGCCTCCCTGTCCCCAGCCTGTGGCTTCCATTGATCCAAGAGACGCTGACAGATGGCAGGCCAGAGAAAAAGGGATGCGGGATGTATCCATCTCCCGCAGACCCCCAGCCCATCCCCGGGCCTTGCCTGTTTCTGCACCATGCACTTCGGCTCCTCTCCCATGGTTCCTTGCTGGGCCTGGTACTGGCTCCATCCCCTCGGCTCTGGCCTTGCTGGGGAAGAGGCGATGGCTGCTCACTGTCTGCTCCCTCCCCTGCCCTCCCTCGCTGGCTTCTTCCTTCCCTGCCCCCATCTCTACGAACTCTTCCATCACACCCTGGCCACACCCATGTCTCCCTGGAGCCCCTCCAGGGTGCTCTCCCGCCCCACCGGCTCTCTCTGGCCGTGCACTGTTCTCTGTCCCGTCCTCCTCGAGCTCTCCGGCTCTCTGCCTCACTATTTCCAGCTCCATCTTTCTAATTGCATCCCCAGCCTGCGTCTGTCTTTCACTCTGCCTCATTCTCTTGGTCCCTGCTAATGTTCTTTCTTCTCTTTCTCTCCCCAGACTACAGAAAGCCCTTCATTTCAGAGCCAGCATCTGCTCTGAAGGACAGTGTGGAGGGACATTTGCCATGAGCAGCTGAGGACCCTCACTGGCCTCGTGCCCGAAGGCCGTCAGCTCCAGTCTCTCCAGGAGGGTCGAGCATTGTCCTGGGGAAGAACAAACACCTGAGGCCCTGCCCCTCCGGCAGCAGCAGCCCCCTGGGCGCCCAGCAGTCGGGCCGTGAGGACTGAGCCTGCCCTGGCCCCTGAGCTGGATCTCCCCACCAGAACCCTCTCCACGATGCCCCAACCGCAGACTCCACAGTTCCCAAACGGGAAGCTTACCTTCCCTCCGTAGTCTCCCCGGAGAACCTCGGCTCCTCCCAGGAGTCATGCCTGGCCTTCCCTTTCCCGAAGTCCCTGCCTCCAGACCAGCGGCCTGCCTTGGGAACACTGCAGTGACTGCGTTCCTTCTCTCTGACGCCCACCCCCGGGCCAAGCCACCTCACCCCCTGCCCGAGTGACGGCGAGAACCTTCTAATTGGTCTGTCTGCCTCCACTCTTGGCTCCTTTCCTCCATTCCCCTCCCAAAGCCAGAGCGATTGACCTTCTTAAAGTGTGCATCAAATCTAGTCATTTTCCTGCTTAGAACCCAGCGAAGACGTTCCATGGCCTGTGAGGAAAGCCAAGCACCAGTCCTGGCCTGGAGCTGAGGTGCCGTCCACCTCTGGCTCACTCTGCCTGCCGTGGGGGGAGGCTGCACAGCAAGACACAGCCGAAACGGCTCCTCCAGGAAGTCTTCCCAGATGAGCCTGATTCTTGGTGCTTCCTATCCAAGGCTATCCGTGGTGCTTCCTCTCCCTGTCAAAATTTGCAATATTTGTCCAACTTTGTTTTTGGTCTTCTTTGTTTCAAATCTAAAGCTGTGGCCATCCTACGAGTCTGGATGTCGTTTACAAAGACGGAGAAAAGTCTCCTGAGCACAAAGGTGTGGGCGTGGGTGTCAGTAATCCCCGGAGAGCTGGCGGTCCGCCCTCTCCCAAATGTCCCTCTACACTTACCCCTGCCCGTGACAGCCCCCCTCACTCTTCCCTGAGCTTCCCCTGAGCCTTTGGCATTCAGTAAAATGGAGCCTTGGCGCACTTTAACAGGACATGGAGGGGGACGTCAGGGTGGGCTCCCCATGATGGGCTCAGCCCGTGTCAGCCTGGGGCAGGGACAGCCATAAGCCCTCCAGAGAGAAAGCAGACTCCTGCCTGGACCTGGACCCTGGCTGGGGAAGACGGCCTTCCTAATCTGGCTGGGGGAGAGCTGTGGGCCTGGGCAGCCCTGGTTCCAGCTGCAAGCCCTGTCACCAACCAGTTCTGGAACCTGGTCGGCAGGGTGAGGACAGCAGCAGACATTTCTTGAGTACCTTTGCTCAGACAGTGCCCAGGACTTCACTTGAAGTCATTCCTTTCATTGACTCAACCAGATAGGAGGTAGGTGTTATTTAGTACCCCATTTCACGGAGGGGGAAACCGAAGCACAGAGATTAAGTGACTCATTCAAAGTCACAGACCCGGTAGGTGGTGCGCAGCTCAGCAGACCCTGTCCTCAGCAACTCTTTACCCTGCCGCCCAGTCAAGGCACTGTGTGCCCCCAGCAAGCTGGGCTTTGTAGGGAACAACCGTGCAGACACATGAGGCTCTGTGCACTGCTTGGCCATGGTCATGCTGAAATTCTTAACACTTGTAACAACAAGCCTCGTGTTCTCGTTTGCACTGGGTTCTGCCAGTTGCGTAGCTAGTCCTGTCTCCAGGTGGCGAGGTGACTGCAGAGGCTGATGCTGAGATTGGGGACAGCAACGTGGATCCTGCTCCCCATGGTGGGGCTGGCCGGCCCTAGCCGAGACTCAGAGGCCCCAAGATCCCACACGTACACCTCCTCGAGGCGAACAGTCTGGCTGACGAGTGAGCGACAGTGACGTTGATCCCGCCCAGCTGCATTGCTAAGCTCCCACCCCACGCAAGCCGACAGGCCCCACGCGGGTGCACACATGCCAACTGTCTTCACTCCACCGCCGCTCTGCATTTTGTCGCTCAGCTCCGCAGCCTGGTGTCCGATGGGTGCCCGTGTAATCACTGCCGCTGGCAGCTGCACGGCACCTCACAGTCTCACAGGCACTCTGCACGCCACCCTCCTCCTGACCAGCACACACGCTCCAAGGGCAGGGGTGAAGACGAGTCCTGGGGATCCTGGGCCTGAGCAAGGTCACACCACCGGGGGTGGATACTGAGGTCCAAATCCAAGGCCCACCCTTGCAGTCCAAGCTCTCTCCAACCCTTGCCGCAGTCACTAGGCTTCCTCTTGTCCAAGTTCACCCTTTGATCAGCATCTTCAGGTCCTGTCCATAACAGCAGACACAGGCTCTGTGGCCATGCTGCCCCAGAATTCCCCGAGGCCCCAGGCACCCCTGAGTGCTGAGCCAACACTGAGCTCTTCTGTCTTACTACGAGTATGTGACAGGAGGGAGGCAGGGAGGCAGGGAGGGAGATGGGCTAGGTGCACAGGACACCAGCCATCACTTATCTATTTGTCTGCCTGCCTGGCAGCCTGCCCGTCTACCTCTGCTTCGGTCTTCTATTTATTTATCTGTCAATCCATCTTTCTGTCTGTCTTTTCATCTGACACCTGTCTCCTGTGTGTGTCAGAGCTTCCATGGCCCTCACCCTCTCGCCCGCCTTCCAGCAGGAAGCCAGTCGCATCCTCAGTCTCCATAGTCTTATCCTCGAAAGTGGCAGGTCTGTTCTTCCCTGCCTTTCCTGGTGAAACCCCACCGTGTCCGAAACCTGTGCCTGCTCTGCAGCCTGGCCAAAGGACGCTTCCGAGAATCAGTCTCATCACACAGTTACATCCCTGTAGCGACAGTGGACGGGGACCCGCACCGTGCAGGCTCTGTGCTTCTCTGTTCACCACCCCCAACTATTTCTGAGCCCCTGTCTGTGTCAAACACTGCCACCGGACCTGTGATGTCAGGTCAGACGAGGCGGCCATGTCCCTGAGAAAATGAGATTCCCCCGGGTCACACATACGCATGGGAAGCCGTACAGTGGTGCAGCGGTAAAACGCAGCGCTCTCTGAGCAAAGCCACGTGGGAGGGCTGCTGGTTCATGTCCAGAGACCTCCCCGAGGATGGTGGGTGTGCCTGTGATGCAGACTGACGGAAGCTGGGGGTCATGGCACTGGCCCTTTGCAGGAGTGCTGTCTCTCAGTCATGGGATGCATATATATACACATATATATGCATTTATACACACACACACACACACACACACACACACATATATATATGCATTTATACACACACACACACACACACACACATATATATGCATTTATACACACACACACACACACACACACACATACATATATACAGAGAGAGAGAGTGTCATATCCCATCCTAGAAACAGCACCTCCCAGACTCAGAGACTAGGTCACTCACCCTGGTCACTCGCCCCGGTCACTCGCCCCAGTCACTGGCCCCGGTGAGCGGTGCAGCTGCATCGAAGCCCAGCCCATGCTTCCCAAGCTCATCGGTCTCCTTTCCATCTTTTCCACGTTGCTGATGGATGCTTTCCATGGAGAGGTCTCTCACTGCAGAGAGAACAGGGAGGCAGGGACAGGGCTGGGGATGCTCTCCTGAGCGGCGCACAGATCAGGATCGGACTCCCCGGGCCACACGCTCCATCAGCTATTAATCCCTTCGCTCAGCCATGTAATTCCATAGCGTCGCGCTGCCCAAGTGCCGTGATGGCAAGCGATTACCGCAAACACCACGCTCGAGAGGGCAGCGAGGTGCGCTCTCCCAGGGCCAGCATGAGACTGAGCTCCAGGCCTGCGGGGCATGATCTCAGAGTGAGGAGTGAGGACCACTCCCACCCTGCTCTGGTGCGGAATTGCTCCACACACACACCCCCAAAAAAGAGCATGAGAAATTTTTGCTGACGCATGCTCTGATAAAGGGCCAATTTGGTCTAGAACAAAGCTGGACAAACGTCCCACAAAGAGCCAGGTGGTGAACACTTGCACTTTGCACCTGCTCTCCACCGCGGTAGCAGGAGAGCTGCAGACCATGTGGAGCCAACGGCGCAGCTCCGTCCAATGACTGCTTGCCGAGAGGCCCCGCGGGCTGCACCGAGCTGACTCACGGTCAGAAAGGTACACCAACAACCACAGCGAGAGGAGGAGCTAACATTTACTGAGCACGCACGGTGTTCCAGGCCAGTCCTCATCATAACCTTACAAAGTTAGGGCTATCATTCCCTCAAAGGTACAACTGGGAAACTGAGGCCTGGGGTGTTAAATAACTCTCTTTCCCAAGATATGCCAGCCAGTAAGTGGCAGAGTCAGTCAGGGAGTTCTGCTTGCGATCCACCCATCCCGTTGCTCAGGCCGACCGCTCAGTGTCAGCTTCGACGCTCTCTTCTCACGCTCCACACCTAACCTGTCGGCAAAGTCTATTAGCTCCACCATGCAAATGTATTCATAAATTGGAGGGCTACCCAGCCTTCCCCTGTGCCATCTGGTCTGTGCCCGTCACCTTTTACCTGGAGTTGCGACAGCCTCCTCCTCTATCCCTGCAGCCTGCTCTCCAGGCAGCAGCGCGGGGCACCCTTTCCACACACAAGCCGGACCTCGTCATTGCTCCGTGCAGCACTTCGCCACGCGTCCTGGCTCACTCAAAGTACAGCCGAGTGCCCGCCACAGTTGCGGTGGTAGCGGGAACTGCCTCGCCCCTCCCCTCTCTCCGACCTCCTCGCTCATGTCTCTCCCCCTCCTTTCCGCTGCTCAAAGCCACATGGCCTTTTCGCCGATCCTCACACTTGCCTGCCCCAGCGTCTTTGCACTGGCATTTCCCTCTCCCTGGCATGCTCTTCCCCAGACACCCTCAGAGCCAGCTCTTCACTCCTCTAAGTCTTTGTGTGAGTCTCTCTTTTCCAGTGCAACCTCCCTCACCCCCTTTAACTCCACAAACCCCCATTCCCCCCATGCCTGCCCCTTCTTACCCTGCTCCACTTCTCCCTTTGCCACACTCTGTCACTTAGTTATGTGCCTTGTCCTATTTGATTGCTTGTGTCTGCACTAGAACATGTGTGTGCAAGGTCTCAGTAGCACCTGTCTGTGCTGACATACCCCCTCCTGCCACGTAGCCCATGGAAGGGGCTTGAAGATCTATCTTGAGAGGATGTGTGAACCCAAAGCCCAGCCTCATTTAGCCCAAGGCCCACGATTTCCTTGGGCACTGAGCGGAGACAGAGCTGAAGGGTCCACGTGCCAAGGAAATGCCACCTTGGCTGGATGCGCAAAAGAATGCCCCCTCCACACTTACCAGTGCTTAAGCAGGGCTTCTCACTCTAGCCGGGCATGGATGAACTCAAAATAAAACCAGGTCGCTTGTGTCTTTTTATTTAAATGAGATCAGTCCTTAAGGACTAAGTCATCTGCCTCCATGGAACCCTCACTCCCCTGCTAGAACAAACGAGACAAGGAGAAAGACACCCTGTTCCCTTGTACCAAAGAAGCCCAAAGAAATCCAAGTGGTAGGACCAGCAGGTGGTGTAGTAGTTAAGGTGCTAGATTCCCACATGGCCAACTGCTATTCAAGTCCTGGACCCGGAGGCTTGAAACCCACACTTGAGTGTGTGTGCGTGCCCAAAATCCCAATAGGAGAATGGAGGAGAAGGGATTGCAGCATGGCCAACCCCCTGGAGAGTGACTTCTCACGTTCTGTCTCTCTGTCTCTGTCTCTCCAGCAAATGCACAGCAAGTGCAAAAATCTCTCTCTATAAAAAGAAAAAGAAGAAAGAAAACAGAAATCCAAGTAACATCTGGAGATCTGCAGAAAGGGACTTTCTGGGACCATCGGGCCAATGAGACTGTCAATTGATAAGGCTTGCTGGAATCCCAGCTGCCCAGCTGTCCCTGTCTACTGGGACCAGAGAGAACTACAGGGAGAAGGGCATGATTCTCTGAGAAGGCACAAGTTTGGCTTAAGGCTGGCGTGGGGCCCAGCCTCACGTATGCTTAGAATGGCAAGTTCGTTTGACCACTTAATTCTCAGCTCCCTGGACACAGCTCTAGCCACCTTCTTATCCGAGTCCTCTTCATGTCTCACCAGACAAATTGCTTCACCTTTTTGGGCCTCAATTTCTTCAATCTAAAGTGTTCTTCAGGACCCTATTCACAAGGACACTCTGTGGTTCTGGGATTGTGTATCTAATCTTTCACCATAACCTATAACAGAGTTTAAGTCAGGGAGGAATAAGGGGTGGGGGAGATGGTTAGAAGGTTCCCCGCAATCTTCCCTGGCTATAAATTCCAGGTCTGTCCCTTGCCATTTGCACAATCTTGCCCACCTGGGCTTCAGCTTCCATGTGTGTAAAATGGGGATAAGAATTCCTTTGTGATAGGACATGTCAACAGAATTAGGTAACCCGATGTGGTCTATGCTGAGGACAGGCCTTTATTACAAGGGACTCTCAATTCAGGATGGCTGGGATGCTGAGGCCAAAAAGGAAGCAGCAATGACCTTTGGTTTTCACCTGGGGAGAGAATGGCACTACCTTACACATCCCACTTCGAAGGAAATCAAGAAGTAGTTTTGGTAGGAAGCTGAAAGAGACAGCGTAGAGGAAGCAGGCATGGGGTCTGCTTTGCTTTCTACTGTCTCTTAGGTAAGCTTAGTCAAGTTGGAACGATCCTTTCCAGAATTCTCTTCTCTGTGTAGTTCTGGGAATGGTCCTTAAGGATGTTGGATCAGGCTAAATTCATTGGCATGGGTGTATTAAGCAGAGCTTCCAGATTCAATGTGTCAGCTGAAACATCTGAGAATGGCTCCAGTAGTTTGCTTGGTTGATGGACTAAAACTCAGAGGCAGAAGGGGCTGACACTAAATGTCCTTCATAGATGCGAAAGGAAGGTATTCAAAGACTTAGGGGTATTGAAGTGCTGAAGTGGATTTTTTCATGCAGCTTTTTAGAGCTGCTCTTCTATCCCACAACCCCCTGAACAGGGGTTTTCACTCTAACTGGACCTGCCCTCAACAGGCCTGGGCCACCACGGAAGCTTTTCTGCCACTTGGGCTGTATAACCCAGCAGGTCTGATAGTGCCCAAAGGGTCTGTGGCAGATAAGGGTGCTATATGGGACCTCGTGCAGGTCCCTGTGGGTGAATCATAGCACAGATACCTAAGCTATTGGAGGAAATCTGTGTCACCCTCTGAAGATAATTATTCTCCTTCTGAGAAACGTCTAAATTGCTATTGGACATTAATAGAGATCAAAATCTTGACTATAGGTCACAAGTGACTGTGTCCCCTGAGCAGCTCATCATGACCAACCAAATCATAAAACTAGATATTCATGGCAGCAATTTCATCATAATAGAAGTGGAATATGTAATATCAGCTCGAGCAGGTCATGAGGACACAGTGAGCTGTATGAACACACACTCCAGGTGCCCTTCTTCTCTATTCACATCTCCCCCCTCATTACTTCTTCTCCCTCAACTCACCTATGGCCTCACATGGAATTTCCTAAGTCCAGGTAACTGAGTGCTGTGGTTCAGATAACAGTTTGTCCCCCCGCCCCAAAGTTTTATGTTCTGGAATCTTGGTCCCCAGTGTAATGGCTTTGGGAGGTGGTGAGACCAATAAGAAGTGCGTCCCAATGGGAGGGCACCATCCAATCAGCTGAGGGCATGGGAGGAACAAGAAGAGGAAATGAGGATTCTGTTTCCTCTCTCTTTGCACACACTCTTCCTCCTTGCCTCTGTCAGCCATGTTGTGAGGTAGCACAAAAGGCCAGCCTAATACTACTCCCATATCTTTGGACTTTCCACTGACGGAATTGTGAGCCAAATAAATCTCTATTCTTTATAAATCACCCAGTCTCAGGGATTTATGATTAGCAAGATAATAATGGATTAAGATACTGAGGAAGATAAAAAATTGTTCTTGTTTACAGATGATTCTGCATGATAATCTGGAAATACCCAATAAGGGCAGCTACAACGGCAGCGGTGAAAGAAAATCCTCCCAGTGGGCATCACTTTGAGCAGCGAGCCTAGAGGGAGACTGACCATGGTCCCTTGGGTCATAAGCTATACCTCATGGTTTGGCTTAATAGTCAGATACTTGGGTTCAACATAATGGAAAAATTGGTGAAAGGAGGTCTTAAAAATAAGTGTATGCCTAGAACTTGTGAACTGGCAGATATGGTAAAGAATCTATGTCCCATAGGGAAGGATCTTAATAATCGGGTGGACAAAATGATCCAGTTATGGATTTTAGTCAAACTTCCCCCCAACACTACCTGTCATTACCCACAGGGCTTGCAAACAAAACGGCCGCGGTGCCTTCCACTGTGCAGAAGTTCTGCATGGCCACAGCAACTCACATTCAGCACCGCCGATTTAGGCAATGGCTACTGCCAAGCACCCAAGTATCAGCAGCAGAATCAAATACTGAACCCCCAAGGTGACCCCCTGTTTTGTTATCTTTCACTTATGCAGACCCTTACCCAGGAACGTGCCTGCCTTCCCTCCCTGCAGTGCTTCTACCCGAACTACCATCTGTGAACTTGGAGAGTTCACAGATGGTGGTTTTGCCTTATTTATCATCATAGCATTCCTCAAAGCTTTACTTCAAACTAAGAAAATCTTTATGGCAAATGAAATGCAGCAAAGGGCCAAGTTCAAGTAATTCAAGTTCAAGTTTTACCATGCTCTCCATTGCCCTGAAGCAGATGGCCTGCTAGAATGGTGTAATGGCCTTTTGGAGGCTCAGTGATTGCATCAGTCTTATGGCCACACCTTGCAAGGCTGGAGAAAAATCCTCCAAGATGCAGCCCAGGCTTTAAAATCAGCAACTAATCAGTGGTCCCATCCATCACACAGCCAAGGGTGCCAGCTCTGGAAATCAGGTGGGAACAGGAATGGCTCCTCACTACGATCCTATGAAATTCTAGCAAAACTTTCACTTTCTTTCTGCATGACTTTAAACTGTGGTGGTCTAAGCGTCTTAATTCCCAAGGGAGGACTGTTTCAACCAGGTTCCATTAAACTGGAGCTGACACTGCTATATGGCAACTCTAAACTCCCCAAGCCAGTGACTCAATGGACACAGAAAGGGGTGTCCACACTGACTGGAGTGGTTAACTCTCAATACCAAGGGGAAATAGAAATTGTTACTCTACAATAGAAATATGTCAAAAGATGCCTCGTATTCAAGAGGTCACCTGAGCGACTTCTCAGTGTTCCCATGACCTATGATAAAGTCCAGGGAAACTATGACTACCCCTTAGAAGCAGGACAACCAATGGCCCAGACCCTTAAGTGATTAGCTTTCCAGTCACTCCATTAGGCCAGGAACCATAATAGGTGAAGTTTCTTGCTGCAGGCAAATGGAAGATGAAATGGATAGCAGAGGAAGGAAATTATGAAGACCAACTATAATCACAAGCCCAGTTGAGGAAAAGACAAAGACAATATCTATGACCATTTCTTCCTTATTTTGATATAAAAATGTTTAAAGTTTATTTATTCCTTATGAGAGAGACCAAGAGAAAGAGAGAGACAGGAACCCCCAACAGGGTCTTCATGCCATGCTACCCCAGCTTCAGCCAGCCTGGATCATGGGCATGGACATGTGCACAGGGAGACCCTGGGATACAGACCGGGGACCTTCCCATGTGGGCCTAGCATGGCAGAGCCTTGCGTTACTGCTGTGCTACCATCTGGCCCTGGCATGAGCGCTTTCATGTGTGTGTGTGTCTTAGTCCATTTGTACAGCTACAGCAAAATACCATAGACTGGGTAATTTATAAAGAACAAAAAAATTATGTATTTCTTCATAGTTCCAGAGGCTCAGAAGTCCAAGATCAAGCGTAGGCACATTTGTTTGGCTGGTGAGAGTCCAACCTCTGCTTCCAACATGGTGCTCAGAACACTGCATTCTCCAGAGCAGGGAGTGCTGTGCCTTTCTTTGTGTGGTGGAAGATGGAAAGGCAAGAGAGACAAACACTGTATAAAGCCTCTTTTAGAAGGCCCTTACTTCCATTCATGAGGGAGGAGCCCTCACAGCCTAATCACTTCTTGAAGGCCCTACCTCTTTGTACCATCACATTAGCCATGAAGTTTCAACATCTGAATTTTAGAGGGGACACATTCAAACTCTTTTTCCTCCACTCTCCTCCCCCCACCATCTAACATAAAATGTATTGATGGTAGCTAACCTTATAATTCAGTATTAAAATCATAGGATATTTAAGAAGGCATTTACTCCAGCTAGAAAAAGAATGGACCTCACCCAAAGATGGACAAAGGGACTTTGAGTCATCTTTTTTTTTTTAAATTAATTTATTAATTTATTTATTTTTATTATCTATTTTTTTATTACATTGAATTACATATAACTTTACAGTGTATTACATTGCTTTTTCAAAAGGGAATGCCATGCATGTCAGTCAGTACAGAGACATTAATCTCCCCGCTTCAACATTCAATATCTTTCCTATGTTTCCCCCAAACATTATTATTATTATTCTAATTATTTTTTATGATAAACATGATTTTTTTTTTCCAATTATCAGATCATAAAGTTCCCAGCAATAGGGAACGTAGACTCCACTCAGGGCTGGACCAAGGGTGGGTCTCGTGCAGCCCCGCAAATGTAGGTGAATCTCCACGGAACACAGTTTCAGGAACGCGGCTCAGGAAAGCAGAGACGGCCATCAGCTGATGCGGCCCGCGGGGCAGACCCCGGCCACAGCCCGCGGGGCAGAGCCCCGGCCACGGCACACGGGGGCAGACCCCGGCCACGGCACGCGGGGCAGACCCCGGCCACGGCATGCGGGACAGAGCCCCGGCCACGGTACGCGGGGGCAGACCCCGGCCACGGCACGCGGGGGCAGACCCCGGCCACGGCACACGGGACAGAGCCCCGGCCACGGCACGCGGGGCAGACCCCGGCCACGGCACGCGGGACAGAGCCCCGGCCACGGCACAAGGGGGCAGAGCCCCGGCCATGGCACGCGGGGCAGAGCCCCAGTCAGGCCGGACCTCCGGATAGGGCACGCGGAGCAGAGCCCCGACCACGGCACGTGGGGCAGACCCGGGCCAAGGCATGCGGGCAGACCCCGGCCACGGCACGCGGGACAGACCCCGGCCACGGCACGCGGGACAGAGCCCCGGCCACGGCACGCGGGACAGAGCCCCGGCCACGGCACGAGGGGCAGACCCAGGCCACGGCACGCGGGGGCAGACCCCGGCCACGGCACGCGGGGGCAAAGCCCCGGCCACGACATGCGGGGTCAGAGCCCCGGCCACGGCACGCGGGGCAGAGCCCCGGTCGGGCCGGACCTCCAGATAGGGCACGCGGAGCAGAGCCCCGGCCATGGCACGCGGGGCAGACCCCGGCCAAGGCACGCGGGGCAGACCCCGGCCACGGCACGCGGGGCAGACCCCTGCAACGGCACGCGGGACAGAGCTCCGGCCACGGCACGCGGGGCAGACCCCGGCCACGGCACGCGGGACAGAGCCCCGGCCACGACACGTGGGGCAGACCCCGGCCACGGCACGCGGGACAGAGCCCCGGCCACGGCACGCGGGGCTGACCCCGGCCACGGCACGCGGGACAGAGCCCCGGCCACGACATGCGGGGCAGACCCTGGAGTCATCTTTTGAGAAGAAGTTTAGTGCGGTGTGTTCTGCTTGGGTAAGAGGTATGTTAGGAGGAAGGATGATTTTATTATGACCTTCATTTGGAAGTTAAATGTGGTTAAAGGAAGGGCATGCACATGTGTCAAGTTAGCACAGGATAGTCTAGGTGGTTTCGTATGGGTCAAGCTAACTAAGCTGGAACTACATTTCCCAGAGTCCATTTCCCTTTCTGCTTCTGAGTTCAGTTGCAGCAGAGAAATGTGCTTGGGATTGAAAAGCTGAAGAGAGGTGAGGCAGCAGCCACGTTTACACTCAGATCAGAGGAGGACCGTGCATGGTTGCTGTCCTCGCATGTGGTTGCTAGTCTCCTGGCGCGCCATGCTGGGGTGGGGCAAGAACTGGGCCCCCAGCAACTCCAGTTCCTGCCAAACCTCCTCTGTCAGTGTCTCAGGTCCTGGCTGGGCACTGGGTAGCTCCATGGGAAAGCATGCCAGCTGCTTCTGCAGCACACGGGCATCCTCAGAGTCAGCAGCATGGAGGCGGGGAAACATTCACAAGCTCCACTTCACTGCAAGTTCTGGCTCGTTCTTGCAGGAGTCGTTATCTTTTCCACTTCACATTCACTTTTCTTGCCCAGCTGCCTGCTGACTGACTTCAGGGTCAGCACCAGGTGCACAAGCAACAACCTTGCCTCAACTGTTAACTGGTCCCAGCATTGCCCAAAGTCAACTCCCCATAATAAATCCTTTATGCTTTCTCATTCCTATGGTTCTGCTTCCGTGACCGAACCCTGCCTAATATGGTAACTTAGGTCAGGTTCCCTCCAGGAAGGGCCTGAGATGGGAATTCCTAGGAGAGTGGAGCATTCGGAAAGAGCACTCGGGAGAAACCTAGGAATGCGCAGAATAGGATAGGGCCAGCTGAAGTTTGCCTCGGCCTGACTAGGAGTGCGCAGAATAGGATAGGGCCAGCTGAAGTCTGTCTCGGCCTGATCTCTTGGGGCTCTGGAGCACGAATGACACCACAGAGTTATCCCTCCTTGCCTGAAGGGGACAGAATCGCACACCCTATATCAATTATTTCCTGGGGTCCTCCTGGGGAAGGGTATAATCTCCTAGGCACTTCCCAATGAAGTGGCTCCTGGGGGCCAAGGGTAATTCTCAGGAGAGGGGGACAGCTGTGAGCTGCCAGTGGTCGACACTCAGCAGCTAGGCAGGGGTGCATTGGACTGGAAAGGGGCTCTGGAAGAGCACCAATCACATCTTCTACATGTCATATTAGAAGACCTTGGTTCAAATCCCAGCTCTATCACTTAATGGCTATGTGATGTCAGGCAAGTTTGATAAATTCTCTAAACCTCAATTTCCTCACCTGTAAAATGGGAATAATGATGTATGTGTGTGTTTTAGAACAGTGACTTGCATACATTCCATGTTACTATTATTTAAATGATTAATAGTACAATTAAGAATAATACTAAAGAGTCAAAAATCCAAGTTCTAATGACCATTCCCATTGAGGGGTGGTTTCTCCCTGGAGAGTGCATGAGCTCTCTGACGAGTAAAAAAATAAAAAGGATATTGTAATATATATATATCATGCTATGAATATATACATTCGGGACCAGCAGGTGGTGTGGTGGTTAAGGTGCTGGACACTCCCACATGGCCAACCACAGTTCGAGTCCTGGACCTGGTGGCTTGCTTTCTCACTCTCCTCTCTCTCTCGCTGTGTCTCTCTCTGGTCAAATTAAAATGAAGGAATGAATGAATGAATAAATAAATAAATCTTTAAAAAAAAATCCAAGTTCTGGTTCTAGATTTACAGCCTACTGGTTTCAGCTCCTCAGCTGTAAAATAGGAATAACTGCATACTATTACCTGTGTTCCCTGCCATGAAGCTACTATCAGGGCCTTCGGCTGACAGAGTAACAGCCTCCCAAAGATGTCCATGGCCTAATTCCTGGAAGCTGCAAATATGTTACCTAACAGGTGAAAGGGACTTTGGAGATCTTGCCAAGGGGAGACTGTCTAGAGTCTCCAGGCAGGCCCAGTGTATCAAGGGGTCCGAGGAGAGGGAAGTAGCGTCAGAGTGAGTAGTAGATTACGTGGTTATGAAAGCAAGAGGCTGGAGTGACGAGAGGAGGGGTCGTGAGTCAAGGACTGCAGGCGGCCTCTTGAAGCCAGAATTCTCTCTCAGAGAATTGCCAGCCACGGCAATACCTTCATTCCAGTGTGCCTAGACCCATAGGAGAA
The DNA here is from genome assembly GCA_026018925.1 of Tupaia tana. Taxonomy (NCBI): domain Eukaryota; kingdom Metazoa; phylum Chordata; class Mammalia; order Scandentia; family Tupaiidae; genus Tupaia; species Tupaia tana. Next base: position 87,018,825 of record JAKSZU010000007.1, on the reverse strand, counting down.
AAAACATGTGTTGCTTGACATTTGGGGATACTTATTACCGCAGCAGTAGGAACCTCATACATGGTCCAGTAAGATGATGCATGGGATTTGTAACTACTGGGACCCATCCTCACTGTAGCCATGGCCCTGGGGTGCTAGGCTAGGTCCTGAGAATCAGGACAACAGGCTGACAGGATCATAGGTGTTGCTGGCCTGTGCCAAAGGAGTTAGGTAATGCCCAAACTGAGCCTTAATCAGAAAAGGAGATTTTTCTCAAAAATCATGTAGGCTCCAAAATCACAGAAGCCATCCAAGTCCCTTCCCACCATTGCCATCTCCCTCTTAGCACACCACAGAAACCACCCACAGCCATATGACAGACTCGGGGGACAGTCAGAAAGGAGGGGACACATCAACTTTGCTTCTGAGACATCCTCCCTCATTGCTTAATACTTCAAATAGGCCTGACCAGACTCCTCCATGCCCTGGGCCCATCAGACGTCCTGGCTCTAGTGAAACACACAGAAGTGATGGGGAGGACAGGCCTTGTCCACCCAGACCCTTTCTTCTACAAGACTGTGACCAGCGCTTCATTTGGAGGCAGGTTCCAGTAACGGATGTAGCTCCTTCTCTGTAAAAGCAACAAAACAGAAAAGAACCACTGTATGGCCAATCAGCGAAATCCCTCTTCCCTGAGATGTTACCGGGCAAGGATTAGAGAAGGAAGAGAAGTATGAATGGTCCCCGCTTGCTCAGTGTTACTGCTAATTTGATGTTAATGTTAGATCTCTGTATGATTAAAGACAACATAAGTCAAAGAAGATGCTACACTCACAGCAGTGAGGGGTCTGGCGCTTAGTCTACATACAGGTTTGCGCTCTGCTGATGCTGCGTGATATTCCCAAAGTCTCAGAGGCTCACAACCCTGGGCATGTATTGCACACTCATAGACCAGTAAGTCGATCACAGTTCAGCTACTCTGCAGGATGAAGTCGGGCCGGCCTAGACTCCAGGCTTATAGAGATCGGGTCTGTTCCATGTGTCTTTATCCTAGGACCTCGGGTCTCAGACACTCCCGTGGAGAGTAGGAACTTGAGAGGGCTGGCAGGAACTCGCCGTAGCTCTAGAAACCTTGTCCTGGAAGCAGCACACCATTGCTCTGCCAACATGTCACTGGGAAAGTGTATTCTGCGGGACCAGCAGTTAGCGTAATGGCTATGTCACTGGACTCCCACGTAGTCGACTGCAGTTCACATCCCAGACCCAGTGGCTTAAAATTCACGCCGGGCACGTGTGCGTGCGTGCCCAAGATCCCAAGAGGAGAATGGAGGAGAAGGGATTGCGGCGTGACCATCCCCCCTGGGGGTGATTTCTCGCTTTCTGTCTGTCTCTGTCTGTCTGTCTGGTGAGCGCACGTGCCCTATAGCAAAAACCTCTCCAAAAAAAAAAAGGAAGTGTGTTCTGCCAGTGCCAAAGGTCATAGCCTGGGAGAAGGGAAGAAGGAGGGAGGCAACGTCATGCAGCACAGTCCAGGATCTCCGATATGTTCGAGCTACCGTCCATTTCCCTGCATGTCTTTCTAGACCAAATCTGTCCTAGAAACAAAAACGTGCTGGTACCCTCCTCCCCAACCTTAAAGGCCCCAACTACATTTCTGTAACATAATAAGGCGATCACTAACCTTCGCGACCGCTCTAGATAGAAGAGAATCCAGAGTCCTCACTGAGAGAGCCCTTAAATATTAGCTCATTTTGTAAAAGCCATTGTATATATGGGTAAACTCAAATATGTGAAAAGGTCCAGCCAATGCCACAGGGACACTCAGCACGGGGGCTTCTGGGTCAGCCTGCCCAGGTTCTAGCTCTGGCTCCAGTGCATGCTGATGGCATAAGCCCGTGGAAATGAGTGCCATCTCTCTGCATCTGATTCCTCATCGGTGACACTGGGACAGTAACAGTGCCCGCCCTACAGCGTTCTTCTGAGGAAGGATGTTGAAGCACTGAGAAGACTCACTGGCATAGGACCAGCAGATGGGTAATGGTTATGTTGCTGGACTCCCACATGGCTGACCACGGTTTCAAGTCCCAGACTCAGAGCCTTGAAACACACCGGTCATATGCGCGTATGTACCCAAAATCCTAAGAGGAAAATGGAGGAGAAGGGATTGCAGCATGGCCATCTCCCTGCGGGGTGATTTCTCACTTTCTGTCTCTCTGGCAAGTGCATGTACCCTATAGCAAAATCTATATTAAAAAAAAAAAGGCTAAATGGCATGTAGTAAGTAGCCACAATCGTTATAATAACTCCACAAATACTTATTACTAAAATGGTCTCACAAATACCACTGTCTTAGGTGCTAAGGAAACAGCTTCTGCCCCCACAGCGTTTCCGTTTCCTGGGAGAGACAGAAATAAGCAAACTCCCCATCTGGAATATTCTTCCACAGATGGAGTTACAAGGCTTGTGGAGTGAGTCTACCATTGTCCCAAATGTGGAGAAAGGAAGACTTTCAAGGAGGTGGAGTCTGAGCCCAGAAGGTCTTCCAGACCGACTGGAGAGTAAGCGACTGCCTGAGGGGAGGGAGCATGTGCAAAGCCCTGGGAAAGCAAAGACGAGAGCGGGCTTGGAACACGCGAGCCTTGGCAGCTGTCCGGCAGCCTGTTAGATGACAGGAGTGAAGGGCAGGGTCAGACGTCGGAGAGCCCAGAATGGCAGGCAGGGACTTGGGTTCTTCCCAGTGGCCTGGGATGTCCCACTTTCCCTCACAGGGAGCGCTGGACTTAGACGGGGGCCTAGCCCGTGGCATTTCTTCGTGTGTGCCGGAGTCTCCAGTTTGTGCCTGAGCCCCATACATTGGTGTGTTCTTTCCTATTACACGCTCACTGACTGCTCCCACAGTGGATGGCACTCAGGGTACCAGTATAAAACCAAAACCTTCGCCCTAGTGACCTTTTACTCTAGTGGGGTAGAGGAGAGTGGTGGCAGAGGGAAAGACAATGAACAAGGACAGAGAGATGATAGGTGGGTGGATAGGGGATGACAGATAAACTATTTTAGTGTTCTAAAAGGTGACTCGGAAAATGAGAAAATTACAGCAGAATGAGGTTGGTTGTCATTAGCGAGTTAACTAAATAATCAATGAATTAAGATAGATGATGGAGGGATGGAGAGCAGTATAAATGAATGGATAGGTGGATGGATGACGGAAGGAAGGAAAGAAGGAAGGGAGGGAGGGAAAGAAAAAGGAAGGGAGGGGACCAGTAGATGACATAATGGTTATATCGCTGGACTCTCACATGGCTAACTGCAGTTCGAGTCCCAGACCTGGAGGCTTGAAACTCATGCCAGGCGTGTGTGTGTGCGTGCCCAAGATCCCAGGAGGAGCATGGAGGAGGGGAGATTGCAGCATGGCCATTTCCCTGGGGGCGGGGGGAGGTAATTTCTCTCTTTCTGTCTCTCTGTCTCTGTCTCTCTGGCAAGCATTCTTGCCCCATATAAAAATTACTCCAAAAAGAAAAACAGAAGGAAGGAAGGATGGAGAGACCAGAATGAGAAGCCTGGCCAGAGGATGGGGAGCCGCAGAAAGGTTTTAAGCGAGGGAATGACCATTCTCATAGGTGTCAGTCCCCTGCCTCCTACAAGGCTTCTACTCTCAAGACAGCTGGTCGCTGTCCTGCACTCGTGGGGTCATGGAAAGGTGAGTTCAACCCGAGCAGGTTCCCTCAGTCCTCCCCAATCTCCCAGCAGGTCAGCCTCCTGGAACCCACACTTCCACTGCGGCTGAATTTCCAAATGTGCAGTTGATATAAACACCTCCTGGGTGCATAGCAGTTAATGAATAACTTGCTTAAATTGCTGCAGAGGGAGACGGCTGAGAAACTGAAGTGAGGACAGAAGACCGGGGAACACTGCCCTTATTAGCAAGCGGAATGCAGTCTCCAAAAGAAGGGAATGGTACTTTGGGAAATGAGCTTATGATAATCACTCCTTCTGTTGGCAGAGCTCCGGGTGCCTTCTCCCAGAGACACCCCGGTGTTCTGGCGGAAGGGGAAGGAGCCTGGGGTTCCTGGGCTGAGGCTCAGCGTGGTCTCGGCCTGCCTGGCTGCGTTGGCCTCAGTCCCTCATCAGTGAAATGGGAAGGCAAGTTCTCAGCCCTTCTCACAGGACCTAGTAAATTAATGGGTGGGGCAGCTTTGGAATCTGTTTAAGTAAAGGGGGGTGGGGAAGTGGGGAGTAGGTTTATTAATTAAGAACAAAGCTACATTTGTCTACTACTTCCCATTTTGTGAGGCATGCGGCAGTGTGGTGGTTAAGGATGGCATCTCATCCCAATTGGGTTCAAATCCCAACTCTTGCTTCCTCCAAACTGATTTGGGACAAACTGTTTTATCTCTCTGAGCCTCAACGTTCTCATGTGTAAATGGGGTTGTCACATCTCCCTCATAGAGTTACTGGGAGGTCATGCACTGGGGCCTGGCACTAAACAGGGGCTTCACAATGGCGCTGCTGGAGTGACTGTGGCCGGCACTGCTCTGGGCCCAGCCCCCTGCCGAGAGCCTTTGATTCAGAAGGAGGCTCTCCCAGCCTGGCAGTGGGTTTGGTGTGGGGAAGGGGATCGTGCAGTACAAAGCCTGGAGGAGACACGCCGGCCCCCACTTCCTGGGACAGCTCTGGGCGAGACAGAGAGCAGACAAAGGCAGACGCAGAGAGATGGAAGTGGCTTTGATCCCTGCCGTGCCATCCAGCCACTCCCCTCCAAAGCGGGCGAGGAGATGGCGCTGGAGAAAGCAGGGAATGTCATCAGCTCACGTCTCTCCCGGCCAGACCAAGCACCGCCCAGCACCGCGAGCCCCGACTGTGGGTCCGGGCCTGCTACCCAGGGACCTGTGGCTGGTGAGAAGTCTGGCTGGTGACATACAGGGCGACGCCACCGCCTGACCTCTGGGCTGTCGTCTTAGACCCTGCCCAGCTAGGGAGACCGTCCTCTCTGGGTGGGCCTCACCGCCTCCCTCGGTTACAGCTCAGTTGCTTTTCCTTTTCAATGTGGGCAGATGCGGTTCCAGGGTGCTGAGACACAGGCACCAAAGCGTTTCCGTCTCTTTTCACTCCCTCCTCCAAGCCAAACCTTCACTGTGTTCCCTACACCGCTCCCTCATCTCAGGTGTTAGAGGAATACTATGAGGAAGGGGGAAATGGCTTACACTGGCTTTGAGCCCGCTATGTGCTAGACATTTTTGCTTTTTTCTTTTTCTTCCTTTTTTTTTTTTTTTTTTAGTTTTTAGTTTTGCTATGGGGAGCATGTACTTACTGGAGAGAGACACGGAGCGCAAGAGAGGGAAAATGAGAGATCACCCTCTAGCGGGGATGGCCACACCACAATCCCCTCTCCTCCATTCTCCTCTCAGGATTTTGGACACACACATGCCTAATGTGTTTTTCAAGCTGCAGCGTCCGGGACATGAACTGTGCGAACAGTAATGTGGAATCTAGCTGCCTTAACCATCACACCAGTGCCAGGTGCTATTTCAAGTGCTTCACTTGCATCGGCATGTTTCATCCTCAGGAGAGTGGGCGGGTTCTGGGCCCCAGAGCTGGAGGGGCTGGATAGGTCACAGAAGGACACCTCATGGTCTTCAGCTGAGCATCGGGACTTGGGTGAGTGCATGTTCCCTGCGCAGGAAGCTGGTCTGATCCAGTACATTGCCCTCCTTGGGGGAGAAATGGCTGAGCTAGAATGACATCGAACTCCCGCTCCTTTAACTCACTGAAAACTCACCACGTTGTCCAATTTAGCCATTTTCTCACACACACACACACACACACACACACACACACCGAAGATGTGTCTAAACAAGAAGAAACTTTTACCGAGGAGGTTGCAAACCTTTTGGGCCCTTGTCCCCTGTTGCAGAAATATCATCGATCTTTCTGAAAGTGACACCCATTGCTTTTGTGCAATTTGCTTAAAGGCAAAGTCGATAGTCGGAAGCTATGAATCTCTTCTGCTCCTCAAGAGAAGGAAAAATCGTTGCATGATGGTGTTTGAGGGTCTCAGGCCCATTAAGCAGTCCTGGGGCCTCCTGGAAGAGGGGCCCTCCCCCTTTCCCTCTGATGAGCTTAGCTGAGGACTCAGAGTCTGGTAGGAAGGAGCAGGGATGGAGAGTGGCCAGGCTATGCCATCATCGGATGGCCGCCCTGCTCAGGAGGCCAGAGCCCCAGGCTGGGTGTCAGGAGGCCCCTCACTCTGTGGACCTTAGCCTTACCTGAGCCACCTCTGAGCCACAGGTTTCCCCTTTGGAAAATGACAATAATATCTGATTGTTCTTGTCCTGCCCAGCTCACATGTCACATAGACAGTGGCTATGGAAATGACTGGAAGACCTTAGCCCCCATTCGTGTATAGGTGATGGTGCTAATGACACACTCAGGGCCCAGGCACTCTGGCCCTTTCACAAGAGGTGGGACACGTTGGTTACATTAATGTGCTGTGTGACCCTAGACAACTCACCGAACCTCTCTGGGCTCTGATGCTCTCTCCTGTCAAATAAGAGGAGGTGTCAGGTGCAGGGAACTCTGGATACCTGCTCGACAGGATGCTCTTCCTGTCGATATTCGTATAGCAAGAAGCTCTCCTCTGACCGTTACCAGGGGAGAGCCACACTGGGAGAGGACACAGAAACGGACCGACCTGGATCCTCAGCAGGCTCGTCTTCCCAACAGCCCTGACCTCTGAAGAGACAAGAGGACGACTGCCGACCGATTTTCTGGTGCCTACCAAGTGCCCAGCATACAAAAGGACGGGGATGGCAACAAGAAGACCCCACAGGTATAACGTACTCGTGTGCCAAGCCGGGTACCAAACGTCTCCCGGCATTAACTCCTCTACTCTGTGGAGTGCAATCATGGGTGCGACTATTATTTTATTCTTACTTCTGCTCTGGAGCAAGAACTCAATGTTCAGTAGGGTGTAGCCACTTGGCCAAAGTCCCAGAGCTGAGAAGTGTCCGCCACTGGGTTTGAGCCGCTCTGACATGCTCTGTGGCCAGGCTCTCAACGGCCATGGGACACTGCACCCACCTCCCGTCCTGACACCCGCCCTCGGGGTTGATCACCACTACCCGTTATTCAGATGAGAACACTGAGACTCGGAGAAGGGCAGCGGCTTGCCCGAGGTCACACGTTGGTAAGTGACGGGGAAGCCAGGTCTGTCTGTGGGAAAGGACCCGTGGACATGAACACTCCGGATAGAAAGGAGGCACGGTGCTTATCGATGAGCCGGGACAGACGATGGAGTGAGGAGCAGTGACTGCCCCTCGGGTTCTGGAAGGGGGGAGCAGAGGCAGAGGCCATGGGAGCCGCACCCCAACCATTCCGTCTTCGGGCAGCTCAAGTCATTGAGCACTCGCCGAGGTGATCGGTGTTTGGAGTTGGAGTATAGGCCCAGGACTGAGGGCCACTCGTCCTTTTTGTAGTATGACCAGACCCCCTCCTCCAGCAGAACCCAAATTTTTAAAGATGATGTTTTATGGCAGCCCATCTCCAAGGGGAAACAGCAAAGCAGGGAGGTCACTCTTAGCATCAGCAGGCCAGGGTTACCTACTGCCATCGGTGCAGCCCTTCAGGACAGTCGTCACAGAAGGCCTAGAACTGCGGCTCCAAACATGGCGGACCTGACTGGGGAACTGCTTCCCACGCTACTCCCTCCCAAGGAAGCCCACCTCATTCTCTGCCGCTCTGACCTCACATTTGCCGAGTCAACTTCCAGGTCACAGCATCTGTTACTGGAGTGATGGAATCCGGGGAAAATGAGTCCCTTTTAAACAGGAAAGATTCAGATTAGACCCCAAAGCACACGTCCAGGTCAAAGTAGCTGGCCAGCGCTAGTCCTGACGGGCCGTGCCAACCCGTTCTCAGAAACTCGTCCCCCGTTCCTCACCTCCTCTGGCGCGTGGATCCGCACCTCATGCCTCTGTTCCGGATTGTCCTCCCCGGGAAGGAGTCGTCATACTCAGAGCCCGGGCCAGCGCTTGGTTCAACACGTCGGGCTGCACCTCTGCCCTGAGAGCGCTAGGCCCGTCTCCGTGTGCATTCCCAGGGCCCGGCGTGACGCCTGCACACAGCAGGTGCTTGAGAGTGCGCTGGTGCACTGGAGACTTCCGGATCACAGAGGCCCGTCCCTCAGTAGAGGGTGGCAGCTGACGGAGGGAAGGCTGCACCCTGGGAGCGTGCATCATTGTCCCATTCTTCTAACACCCCTGCTCCATCGTAATTAGCAGTTCTACAAAAGAGGAAACTGAGGCAACAGAGAACTCACCTGCCCCTTCACAATCTTAGACGTGGCCAAAGGGTGGTCTCCGCTTTCCAGGTCATTCCCGATGGCAACTCCAGCTCGATCCTAAGAAGGAGCACCCTACGGGCCTCAGTCTCTGGACCTGGGACCCAAACCAGGTGACAGTGAGAACAGGGGCAGCCAACGAGCGATCAAGCGTGGATCACGGGCCAAGTGCTGTTCTCAGTGCTCAGACATACTGGCCTCTCGGACCCCACAAGGAGAGATGTCACCCATCTTTATTTTTTATTTATCTTTAAAAATTTTTTAAGATTTTGTCATAGGACATGAATGCTCACTGGAGAGAAACAAAGACAGGGAAAGTGAGAAACCACCCCCCAGCGGGATGCCACATTCCAATCCCTTCTCCTCACTCTCCTCTCGGGATTTTGGAAATGCACGAACATGTATCTGGCATGATTTTCAAGTTTCCTGATCCAGGGCTCAAGCCGTGGCTGGCCACGTGGGAGCCCAGAGCCTGAACCACCATGCCACTTGCTGACCCCACCCCCTCTTACGTCAAGGAAGCGGAAGCACAGAGAGTTAAAAACACTTGCTTGAACTTGTATGGCAAGCAGACAGTGGAGTCAGGGAGGCTGGAAGACAAGCCGTCCCAGGCCAGAGCATGGGCATTTTACACCTGCACCACGGCTGGCTGCTGTGTTCCTCACTGCCTACCCCCAGCCCTCTGGGAACGTGCTTTATGCGGACAGGCAGGCATAGCCTTCCTTTCCACAGAGCCCAGAGAAGCCAAGCAGCCAGCCCGACGTTGCACAGCAAGGCTGTGGTGCAGTGGGCACTAGACCCCAGGTCTCTGGTCTTACCAACCTCGGGAGTGAGAGGAGTAAGGATGTCTCCACGCGCTGGGCTCGGCACTTTCTCACAGCAACACTTCATTTGATCCTGACAACAGGCTTATGAGAGAGGTCACATAATCCTTGTGAGGTGACCAAGAAAACAGAGAGGTTGAGACACCTGCTCCCAGCAGCTCAGGGGCAGGGCTCTCCACTCTTAAACACACGTGCTCCCCAGTGTTGAGGCTGGCCCTGTCCCAGGGAAGGTAGGATACATGGCCGTCCCTTCCCCACTCCTCTCCTCCTGGCTTCTTAATGCTAATTTATGGACAGCAGGCATTTTGAGCTCCAAGTCTGAGATAATGAAGGCGCAGCATTGGGAGAAGGCGGGAGATGGAAGCGAGAGGGCGGGGCTGTAAATACTAATTGTTCTATCAGGAGGCTGCTTTTCATTTCCTTGCTGAAGGGAAGGCTATGTTTAATTAACTCTGCTGTGTGCTGGGGACAGGGCCTGATTGAGAATGAGCTACGGGGCCTCTGCTCCGAGGCGAGGCGGAGGGCGCAGCTGCCTCACTCACGGACCAGCCCGTCGACATCTGGGCATGAACTCGGAGGCAGAGAGGCCCACGAGGCCCTGCGCCGTCTGCTCCCAGATCCCCGCACGGCTGCCTCGTGCCCTCTGTTCAGCCTGCAGGTGCCCAGCTCGGCACGACCCCCTCTCCCTCCCCGGGGCGCCCTTTCCTGTCCTCTCCAGCTGGCACAAAGCTGTTCTCGGCTGTCCTAGCCTGGCATTGTTTGGTGACAAGAAACTGGAGGCTACTGTAACCTCGCTTGGGTAAAGGGCTTTGACTACCTGGTTATGGGGTGGGCCTGGAGTCTCAGAGCGGGAAGAACAGTTGGCCCTCTAGGACTCAGAAATAGAAAGAATCGGGACCAAGCAGGCCCAGCCTCTTTCCATTCGCACACCGCCCTCCAACAGGTCTTACCCTGGCTTCTTCTGGGACCCACTTTGTCCTCCAGTTTTTGCTCCTACTCGCAGCACACCACGGCTTCTGTCCTCTGCTCCCGTCTGTTGAGATTCCTGATGGGCCCGCCTCACTGGTCAGGTGCAACCTCAGTCCGGTCGGCCAGGGTGAGCGCAGCCACGTGACTGTCCCCGCAGTCCAGCCCTGGCTGGCTCCCCAGGGGAGCAGGAGAGGATGGTGATGACACAGATGAACAGGAGGGAGGGATGGCAGTGGGACGGGGGGACATGTCTTGGGACTCAAGGCCACCTCAGTACACTCCCTTTCAGACGTGTCTTCACTGCCTGACTCTCCCTTTGGAGCTAGTAACCCTCTCTCCGCTTCCACTGACTTCTCACCACCCGCCAACTGCACGACCTTGGTGAGTCACTGCCCCCCGGGCCTGTTTCCTCGTCCATACAGAGAGGGTAATGGCAGTCCTCATCCCGTAGGGTTACTGGGAGACTCTCTCGAGACAGAGTCGAAGCACTTCCCCCACCCGGCCATGCAGCACGTGCAGAGATACGCGCACGCCCATCCCTATCGTGCCCACTGCTCAACCTTTTCTGGTCGCTTTTCACAGCTTTTGGAATACGTAACTTGTGTTCCTGCTTCCCCAACCTGGGTGCTCCTCCCTGGAGTCACCTGGCTGCCTTAGTCCAGCTGCCTCCACACTCGGGCCCGGCACGGCAGCTTGCAGAAGTCTCTGCACGGCAGAGGCTGATGGGCCAGGGCTAAGGACAGCCGTTCCATCGGCTGAGCGCCGGCCCCGAGCTGGGCAGCCCCGCGATGCGCTGACTTGGAAGCAGGGCCCTTGATGTCCGTTATCTGAACAAATCCCGCAGCAGGTGATCCCCACTGCAGCAGGGGTTCTTGCTTTGGGAAGAGCTTCTGTCCCCATTTTACAGAAGGGGAGGCTCCCCATCCTGGCCGAGTCTTAGGGGGCCTGGGATCGTAGGCTGTGGAGGGGAGAGGAGGAGAACGCAGCTTCTTCTCTGTGTTGGCATTACGAGGAGGCTGCAAACTGGGCTCAGGGTCCCGGAAGCACCAGGCAAAGTGGGGCAGGAGGTGGCTGGTCAAGGTCTGTGTAAACGGAGGCCATGGGGAAGAGGCTGTGGGTGGGGCACCCAGTCAGTTAGGTAGCAGGCAAAGTTGCTCTGCTCTCCAGGGGTTTAAAAACAGAAGCAACACAGGCCCAGCTCGGTGTGCAGGTGCACGAACGCACACACACAGGGGAGCCGCTAAGTGTGTGTGTGCGAGAGAGCGTCCATACGGTCTGTCTGTGGGCCTCGAATGATGCCAGCATATGGAACGCCCTTGCCGAAATGTCAGATTATTCAAGGCATTCAAATGTAGACATCTCTTCCTAGTTTAGCCCCAAACCGAAATTTAGGATTCTGATCCCAGCACTGCTGTGACCTTGCTGCGTGACCCTGGGCAGGCCTCCTCCCCTCGCTGAGTCTCTGTACAATAGTCGAGTTGAGTGAAAGCCTTAACACTCTTCCAGCTCAGGATGGTGGGGAGACCCCAGTTCTGGGCCAGGTCTAGAAAAGACCTTGCCCAGGCCTCCATGAGGGGAGCAGGGGAGGAGGGCAGCGGCCTGCATTATTTTTAGTCCTGATTAGAAGCCTCTTGCCAGTCTCTGGGCCCTCTGACCCCCATTCGCTCATCTGAAGGGTGTGCCGACTGCTTAATCAGACTGCTCTCAGCACAACTGATTAATAGAGGTTCCTGCTTTTAAAAAAAAAGAAGGAAAGAAAGAAAATGCTTCTGTAAATCAGCTGTTTATTTAACTTTCCGTGGCATTTAATGATTGCGAGGCTTGGGAGAAAGGGAGAGATGGAAAATTAATTTGAGTCTCACCAGAAAAGCCAGCCAGGGAAATAATGAACTTCCCGAGTCTACAGAGAACAGAGACAGGGAAATGGCAGGAGGGCAGAGCCCTGGAGCCTCCATACCCCAGGCTCAAGTTGGGCTGTGCAAGGGGTGAACTGACCGCCCACCCTCTCTGAGCTTCCATCCACAGAGAAGGCGAGGGCCAGGCAGCGTTTTCACTCTCTTTCGATATGTGAAGACGCGTGCCGCCCCTCCCCCAAACCTTGTTCACATGGAGGGAAGCAGAGGGTGAGCACGGCGAGGACGAGCCAAGAAATTGCAGATAACAATTGTCATATGTTCTTGTGCTGACGTGCACAGATCCTCAGCTGAACTCTGAGCACCCTCCCCCCCACACACACATACACACGCACACGCACACAATGCCCAGCAGGGATAGGAAGTGGGCATAAGAGATGCCCAATTTCAGAGTGGCAGAGCCATTAATCCTAAAACCTTAAGGTTTCTCTACTTTAAATTTCTTATTCTACAAACATGGAGACTGAGGCCCAGATGGGGACAGCACGGTGCCCAAGACTGTCCATCAGCGGTAGGATGGCACTGGAGCTCAACCCCATCTCTGCATTCCTGGGCCATCTCTCCACTAGAAGCTGCTGTAAGAGAACTCTTTTGATTGTAGGGGATGCGAGAAGTGGCAGAGATTTCACCAAAGTCCCATAGCTCATTCTCGTTGGGCCATCTTGGGTCACATGTCATTCTGGACTAATCCCATAGCCAAGAGAATGGACTATACTGATTGGCCAGACGTGGGTCAGGTGACCCAGCCTTCCTTGCCAAGGACATCTGCTTCAGCACCCCCGTCATTTCCTCCTGCACTCTCCTGCCTCTGGGTCTGTGTCCACACTGTCATCTTTCTGGGTATCTTGAGATATTGCAAGGCCTCGTGCAAACACCACCTCCTCCAGGGAAGTCTTCGGTGACCACCTGGTCTCAGGTGTCATCTCTCTCCTACACGCCTGCTGGTGATGGCACCGCCAACTCCAGCTCTGTTTCCGTTAGCTGGGCAGGTGTTTCGTCCTGCTCACAGACTCTCTGAGGGTCTTATCTAGCGTGCTCAGGGCTCAACACGGACACATAATAAGGAAATAAAGTAGAATGAATGACTGACAAGTCAGAGCTCATCCAGATGCTCCAGAAGGCAGAGCAGCACCACACTCCTCTCTGATAATACACTCCCGGTTCCACGGCTGGCCCTGGTATCTGCCGTAGACACTCCCTGCTTTTCTTGGCAAGGGCTCTACAGGGACGCTCACTGCCCCTCCTGGTCAGGCCCTCCTCTGAAGACCTCTTCCGTCCTGTGCTCGGACTGCCCCCTGCAAGCCAGCCTCCTCACGTCAGGACTCCGCACACATAGGCTGTTGGGACATCTTCTTCTGGGGGAGGTGCGATCCAGCCGGCAACAGCCCCACTGGGTTGGCGTGTTCTCAGGAGAACCTGGAGGCTGGGGCCCGGAAAATGCCACCGCCTCTCCCCTGGCTCCTCCTGGCAAACCCGTCTCTGCCCCCCTCCCTTCCCTTTCAGCAGCCCGTCAGAGCTGATGGCTGATGGACTGGAAGCTGTCATCCTCTCCCCCACCCCCAGCACTGCCACCACATCCCCCGCGCGGCCCCTCCTGGCTGCTGGTATCTGTGAAGCTCTTCCTAACGAGTTGGCATTCAGCCTGGCTTTTGCCACTCGAGGGAAAGCAGCTCCTGGCATACTGGGCCAGGCTGCTGATGAAGGAGAGGAACCATCTTCCCACACAGGGGCTGCGGGGAGGATCTGTTCCCCAAGCCCAGGGCTCGGCCAGTCCTCTGGACGCCAGTGCCAAGCCTCAGTGGCCCAGCTTCCCCAAGATCAGAACCTCCCGGTACCTCTGTCTCCGGTTCTTTCCAGAAAACCACGAGACATAGGAGCAGTGAGGTTCGTAAGGATCACCTTGTAGACACATCTCATTTACAGGATGGGGAGCCATGGTTGGGGAGGACCAGGGGTGGGTCACAGCCCTAAAGAGGCAGACTTGCTTTCAACGCAGAGGGGACTGTGTTAGGGCCAGGGATGGAGTCAGAAACTGTTGGGGCAGGTGCCCCGGGACCCCACTGAAAATCCTCAGCCCCCCACGACATCGCGTGTGCCAAAGGGGCATGAATGAGCTGGTCACTCCCACACCATCCGAGTGCCTGGCATGGTGCCTGGCATGTCAGAGGTGCCCAATAAGTGTTTTCTGATGAATTATTCCAGAACAGACTTCATTCATTAAGCCGTGGTCAGCGTGGCTCTGCCCCAAGTCAATGCTCGATCCCCTTCAGTCTTCTGGAGCAGCTGAGGAGGGCTGTGGACCGCTGGGTCAGCCCTGGGCACCCTCTAGAGGTCTGGAGAACTTGCGTTAGGAAACACAGAACCTGAATAAATGATCTCACCCACCACATTTGCATTCATTCATCTATTTGTTTACCCAACAAATGCTTTCTGAGCACCTACTGTGCGCCGGCACTGTTCATAGTGCAGGGTATAAAGCAGCAAACTGAAGTGTTTTGTGAAAACCGTCACCCATGGGGGCCAGCAGGTGGCAGGGTGGCTAAGGAGCTAGAATCCCACGTGGTTGACCAAGGTTTAGGTACGAGACCAGGCAGATTAAAAATCATGCTGGGTGCATGTGCATGCATGCCCAAAACCCCAGGAGGGGAAGGGACTGCAATGTGGTCTCCCCCCCGCCCCGGGGGTGATGATTTCTCACTTTCCCTCTCTCTGTCTCTGTCTTTCTCTGGTAAGCACATGCTCCCTATGGCAAAAAATAAATAAATAAACAATCACCCATGCTACGACGAAGCCTGCACAATAGGCAAAAAAAACAAAAGAACTCTGTGAGCTAGTGCAAGGACGAGTCAGTAGGGGGTGCTGTTTTAGCGGGCTGGTCAGGGAAGGCGTCTCTCCCTAGGTGATGCTTAGGGAGAGTTGAAGGAAATGAGGACAAGCCCCACAGATAGGTAAGAGCGGCATTGCAACAAGAGGAGGCACTGGGGCTGAAGGCCGGGGAGGAGCAGCCCATACGTTCCGGAGGAGCGACAGGGTCTGTGGAGCAAGGTGAAATGGACGAGGGAAGGTAGCAGAACATGAGGTCAGGTTGATCCTACAGCAGCTGGAGGTGGCCAAGAGGGACCTAGAATGCTGTGCTGAGTACGGCACGGCCACCTCCTACGTGCCCGGCAATGTCTGTACACTGTTAGCAACTCCTGGTTCTGAGACCGCTGCCTCCGTTGTGTCCAGGGCTGCATGGTCCATGTTAGAGACAGTGGGCATAGCCACAGCCCAGCCGTGTGCTCGCCATGGAGCCCTGAGCCCTGCATTTGATTCAAACTCATAAATTCGGGGACCTTGAGGACAGAAAGGGCTGGGCTACCACCAGGTGTCAAGCACCCATCAAGTGCCAGCCACCTCCACATCACCTTACCTGTCGAGTGGAGCCTGCAAGACAGGTGGCCTCGCTGTCCTCAGTTTACGGATGGTCCAGGTGACTCAGAGCTCCCCTCACCAGGAAGAGCGTCATGGCTACGCAGAGCCAGGCAGGCAGGGTGAGGGACATGGTGGCAATGCTGGGTAGGGGAGGAGGATGCCAGCTTCCTGCCCATCAGCCTCTGGCAGGCTGCTGAAAGAGAAGGGAGGGCAGCAGAGACGGGCTTGCCAGGAGGAGAGAGGAGAGGCGGTGGCGCCAGCCTCCGGACCGCTCCTGGGAACACGCCCACTCGGAGGGGCTGGTGCCAGGTGGATCCCACCTCTTCCGGAAGAAGCATCCTAACAGCCTATGCCTGCTGAGCCCTGGAGAAGTGAGGGACTCGGCTCAGGAGGGAGGACGTCAGAGCACAACCCAAAGGTCACCCAGCTGCCAGGATTCAAACCCAGGTCCTTTTGGAGCCAACACCTAGGATGCTTCATAAAGCAGCCAGCACCCTCCTGCTGCTGTCCCCAGCTCCCCTCCCCCGCCGCCCAGTTCTTAGCTCCGGGCAGCCCCGAGTGACCTCCTCTCACCTGCAGAATTATTTGGAACTCAAATTTAAACCAGTTTCAACATCCATCAAAACCAAAGCCCCCTCCCCCAGGAAAGGACGCAATGAGGCCTCCCAGAGTGCTGGCGACTCAGGCACGCCTGGCTGCGGGGTGGGGATGGCAGGACTGCCTGCACTTTGGCGGCAGCATGAGCGATGGAGATATTTTGGGCGGGGGCTCCTCCCGGCAGCCATCGTTCACACCATACAGGCCGCCTACTGCATTGTACACAAGGCTGGCTTGCGCATATGTGGGTGCCAGCAAACGGGTTTTAAACAGCGTTAGTCCCCGGGAAAGTCTATTCATAGACTCTTAGAGCTGGAGGATCCTTAGAGAGCATCCTAGTCCAATCCTTCCGTTTTCAAATAGGGAAACTGATGAAGTCCTCGCCTAGGGTCAGCCGGCTGCAGTTTCAGGGCAGAGCCGAGCTGAGAACAGACTTGGCTGGCTCCTGCCTGAGGTCCCTCCCCAGAAGATTGCCGTGCTCAGTTCTGAAGTGCCACAGACTCGCGAGATGCTCACCCCGTGCGGCCTTCAGTGAACACCTGAGGCTCTCTGGCCATCGACTCCCTTACAATAACAGTGTGCGCATCATGTGGCGATGGCCAGCGGTGTGCTTTGCACCGAGGAAGTGCTCCGTGAGGTTCGTGAAGTCACCCACCTCCTGGGGTCTCAGCACTCCTGTTCCACCTCCTGGATTTCTGGGACTCGAGGACCTTGCCTCCTGCGCCTGGCTAACATGAGCCCATCCTGGAGCAAACGGGCACCACAGCACAGAGAGTAAGGATGAGACCCCTTCCTCCTACACCCACTGGCGGCTCGAGCCAGCCCAGGGTGTGCTCCAGAGACTGGGAGACGAGGGGGGTGAGAGAAGGGGCACGGACGAGGGCGCTGTTCCCCATGTCCTGCAATGTGGACGCCTCAGGGGAAGGGGAGAACCAGGCAGTAACACATGTTCAGACGGAAAAGCAAGGCGAGCATCGGGCTCAGAGGCCTGGCCTCTGCACCGGCTGCCGTGGCGATGAGAGCCGGGTGGGGCTCTGAGAGGCGGCCAAGGGAGGGTGACAAAGAGAGGAGCAGCTCTGAGCACAAGCACCCCGCCCTCCAGCGAGCTCGGAGGCCCTCGGTGGTGCCTGTGGGGGTGAACCCTTGCCCCAGGGGTGGACACAGATAGAGGGTGCCATCTGCTGGCCCCTGGGATCCATGGCCTCTGTTCCCAGAGGACCACCAGGAGCCCAAAGCCTGCCAGAGTCTGGCAAGTCCTGGGAGAAAAAGCCTTCTGGTTTTACAGTTGAGGAGAGCCCCCGAGCAGGGAGAAGAGCCCACGCTTCCTCACTCTGCCCCGCTAGAGCAGGCTGCTGGTGACAGCCAATGCATGCTCAGTTCTCTGACTCCTTCAGTCTTTCCTATGACTCCTGTGGCCACTCAGGACACAGAGAGGGGCGAACGGGGCGCAGCTGACCCCCACGGGAAGGTTCCAGGTGCAGGTCCAGAGACCTGAGTGTGGGGCTGGCTGAGGCTGAGGGCAGTAGGAGTGTCAAAATCCTGTTGAGGGTGCTATCTCTCTTCTCTCACACAGGGGAGAAACAAGTAAGCAAAAAAAAAAAAAAAGAAAGAAAAGGACACAGATAGCCCAGCCTCAGCCTCACTAGACAATGAGAATGTAAGCCCAGCCCTGGGACCTTAGCTTGCCAGGAAGCCTGGGAGACAAGCAGCTGACAGGGTCCGTGTGAGTGACTGTCCCTTGGAAGGAAACGGCTTTCTGTCCCTCCTCTGGGTGCTCTGCCTACTGATTACCGTCTGGGGACCATCTGCTTGATGGGACATCTATGGAGGTCCTCCACGCCAGGACCACTTCTGCCACTGCAACTCTCCTGGGCCAGCTCCAGTCGAGCGAGGATGATGCCAGGTCGCACCATCTCTCGCCAGCTTCCACCATCAGGGCAAACTTACCGAGCAGCTCGTACGTGCCAGCACATAGGAACTGGACGTGTACTGGCTCATTAATGCCGACAGCCGCTCTGTGAGATGGTGCTATGGCTAGAGCTTCCTCGTGACAGTGAGGAAACTGAGGCACAGCCAGGCTGAGTGAGTACCCACGGGCACACCGCTGGGACTCCGGCGTGCATCCCCTCGAGTCCGCCACCGTCTCCTCATTCCCTGCAGTCACGTAGGTAAGTGAGGTGGCATCACCTGGCACTCTGCAGGTTTGGTGACCTGTCTCCTCTCCACAGTGCAAAAAGCCCAGGAGCTAGGGCTGAGGAGAGGGCTCCCACCCCTCCTCCAGAGAAGGGCTTACAGAGTGAAGCCAGAGGAAAGAGTGGAAAGGCCCCAGGCACTTGTGGCCATGGCTGGTCAGGTCTGAAGGCCAGTGATAAGACCCTGGGGCCAAAGCACAGCACACAGGAGGCAGAGCTCTGAGAAGCGGCCCTGAGTCCGGGGAGCACGGGCAGGACTGGAGCAGAGGAGGAGCAGGGAGCCTCCGTGCCCGGCTCTATTCTGTGCTACAAGGACTCTGCACCCAGCTCCTGGGGGATTGCTGACTGTCCTCTATTACCAGTTCTCCTCGGGAACTGCCTCAGCTGTCAAAAGCCACCATCTCCAAGTCCTGCTCCTCACCAGGGAGGCCCACATCCAGCAATGGAATGATCCGAGAGTATACAAGCCCCGCCCTTCCGCCCACCCTTGGGCACTCTGGAAAGCCCTCTGCCCGTGACAGGGCCATGTCGGGACTATGTCCCTGCTCCGTTCTCCCTCTGCCCAGACCTGCTTCCCCACTCCCCTCCGGGTGACTGACTGTGCCCAAAGCACTTCTTAATGGACGTCCCCCACCCCAAGCTCCCCCGGTGTCCTCCCACAGAACCCAGCCTGCAACAGTCCCAAACGCCCCCCATGCACATGTGCATGCCCGCCAGCCCAGTTGCACGTGGGATGTGCTGTTTACTGGTGAGTTGACTTTCTGCTTAGGAAAAAGAGCCCTGAGAAGGGTTTTGAAGCACTAAAGATGAGGCCAGACTCTGCCCGCCAGGACCCAGGCCTACAGGCGAGCACTGCAGAGGGAAGGACGTGCGTGTGCGGGCAGCTGCTGCAGAGGGACCAGCAGGCCGGGGTGACCGCGCCAGACCCCCCATCTGTGGGAAAGGCGCCTAGGGAAGCCATGCGAAGGTGTGGGAAGTGTCACGTGGGAAGAAGAGCACGGTTCACTTTAGTGCGGGCACACCGCCCGGCCCTCGCTGGTGGCGGCGGTCACTGCGCACACTCACCACGCCACGGTGAGGTGCCTGTCGCTCGTCGCCCATTCTGTATTTGAAGTCATGGGATTCAGCCACCCCGCTGGCCCGCAGCAGACGGGATTTCAGGCTGTTTCCAGCCGCAGATTCCACAGCACTGGGCAGAAGAAGCGGGGCCCAGAGTTCGGCGAGGACCAGGGGAACGGCAAGCAGGAGGCCAGGAACGTGCAGCAGGTGGTGGCAGAGAGGGCAGCAGCACCACACCAGGGCTGCTCGGCCCTCTTGGTGCCCAGCGAGGCCAGAGGCTGGCAGGGAGGATGGAGACACGGTGTCTTTATTTCCTGAAGCTCGTGAACGAACTTCCGAATTCTCTCGCTGCCCTGCCCGGGACTCACCACTGACAAGGAGAGAACAAATGAGGCCGTTTAGCCAGTAATTAAGCAGTAATGGCCCAAGTCCGAGGTCTCCACCAGGCAGCCAAAGCAACCAGAGCGAGGACCTGAAGGCTCCACAGAGGAGCCGGCGAAGGCGGGGCCATTTATCAGATTAGCACAGAGAGAGAGGCTCATTAACCCCACTCCAGCCTCTGGGCTTTCCTTTCACGGTGTAGACAGAGGGAGGCCATGGCCGCTCTGGGCTTTCACAAGGGGGTAGCCAGCCTGCTCCCTCAGCCTCCTCCTTGGATCTGCCTCAGGGCACGCACGAGACTGCCCACTCACCATCACATGGCAAGCGCCCGAGCCCCAGCTCAGAGCGGCATGTGGGCAGGATTTCACTGAGGTCAGGGCCGTCAACCTTCAAGTTAACCTCCGTGGTTGGGGACGCAGTCCACATGGCCCGTGATGTCCTCGCACAGACCGCAATCCCGTTCAACAGGGGCAGCTCCACATCCCCGGTGGTGGTGATGAAAACAGACCAGCCATGACAGTTCTCCACTCACCATGCCCGCGCTCTGTGTCCACGCTCTGTGCCCATGCTCCCTGTGCCCGTGCTCCCTGTGCCCGTGCTCCCTGTGCCTGCGCTCTGTGCCCGTGCTCCCTGTGCCCGTGCTCCCTGTGCCCGTGCTCCCTGTGCCTGCACTCTGTGCTCGCGCTCCCTGTGCCCGCGCTCCCTGTGCCCATGCTCCCTGTGCCCGCGCTCCCTGTGCCCGCGTGCCCTGTGCCCGCGCTCCCTGTGCCCGTGCTCCCTGTGCCCGTGCTCCCTGTGCCCGTGCGCTTTGTGCCCGCGCTCCCTGTGCCCACGCTCCCTGTGCCTGTGCTCCCTGTGCCCGCGCTCTGTGCCCACGCTCCCTGTGTCCGTGCTCCCTGTGCCCGCGCTCTGTGCCCGCGCTCCCTGTGTCCGTGCTCCCTGTGCCCGCGCTCCCTGTGCCCGTGCTCCCTGTGCCTGCGCTCTGTGCCCGCGCTCCCTGTGCCCGTGCTCCCTGTGCCTGCGCTCTGTGCCCGTGCTCCCTGTGCCCGTGCTCCCTGGGCCTGCACTCTGTGCTCGCGCTCCCTGTGCCCGCGCTCCCTGTGCCCGTGCTCCCTGTGCCCGCGCTCCCTGTGCCCGTGCTCCCTGTGCCCGTGCGCTCTGTGCCCGCGCTCCCTGTGCCCGTGCTCCCTGTGCCCGTGCTCCCTGTGCCTGTGCTCCCTGTGCCTGCGCTCTGTGCTCGCGCTCCCTGTGCCCGCGCTCCCTGTGCCCGTGCTCCCTGTGCCTGCGCTCCCTGTGCCCGCGTTCCCTGTGCCCGTGCTCCCTGTGCCTGTGCTCCCTGTGCCTGCGCTCTGTGCCCGCGCTCCCTGTGCCTGTGCTCCCTGTGCCCGTGCTCCCTGTGCCCGTGCTCCCTGTGCCCGTGCTCCCTGTGCCCGTGCGCTCTGTGCCCGCGCTCCCAGTGCCCGTGCTCCCTGTGCCCGTGCTCCCTGTGCCTGTGCTCCCTGTGCCCGCGCTCCCAGTGCCCACTCTCCCTGTGCCCGCGCTCCCTGTGCCCATCCTCCCTGTGCCCGTGCTCCCTGTGCCCACTCTCCCTGTGCCCGTGCTCCCTGTGCCCACTCTCCCTGTGCCCGTGCTCCCTGTGCCCACTCTCCCTGTGCCCACTCTCCCTGTGCCCACTCTCCCTGTGCCCACTCTCCCTGTGTCTGTGCTCCCTGTGCCCACTCTCCCTGTGCCCATCCTCCCTGTGTCTGTGCTCCCTGTGCCCACTCTCCCTGTGCCCATCCTCCCTGTGTCTGTGCTCCCTGTGCCCACTCTCCCTGTGCCCATCCTCCCTGTGTCTGTGCTCCCTGTGCCCACTCTCCCTGTGCCCATCCTCCCTATGCCCACTCTCCCTGTGCCCACTCTCCCTGTGCCCACTCTCCCTGTGCCCACTCTCCCTGTGCCCACTCTCCCTGTGCCTGTGCTCCCTGTGCCCGTGCTCCCTGTGCCCACTCTCCCTGTGTCTGTGCTCCCTGTGCCCGTGCTCCCTGTGCCCACTCTCCCTGTGTCCGCGCTCCCTGTGCCCACACTCCCTGTGTCCGTGCTCCCTGTGCCCGCGCTCCCTGTGCCCACTCTCCCTGTGCCCGCGCTCCCTGTGCCCACTCTCCCTGTGCCCGTGCTCCCTGTGCCCACTCTCCCTGTGCCCGTGCTCCCTGTGCCCACTCTCCCTGTGTCCGTGCTCCCTGTGTCCGCGCTCCCTGTGCCCACACTCCCTGTGTCCACACTCCCTGTGCCCACGCTCTGTACTCACACTCTGTGCCTGTGCTCATGCTCAGCTTGAGCTGCTCCTGGGACACTCTTCAACAGCTCTGTGACTAGCGCCTGTTGCAATGAAGGCCACTTCATCTCAGGCCACCCTGGGCAAGCACTTGAACTTTGCTAACACACTTTTCCTCCACTGTAAGATGGGGATCCTGCAGTTACCTACCTGACGGAGGCAATGTGAGGATTAAACGCGATGGTCTTTGTTAACCACTCAGCCCAATGTGTGCACCTCTGTAAAAGGGAGCTAGCGGGAGCTAGCACCGGCCACGGGTTCGAGTCTAACTTCTGCCTATGTAAGAAGTCCTTTCACAGTCCAGATGCTAGAACATGATGGAGGACAGGCCAGCCACCCAGTCTGGGAACCAGAATACAACAGGACATGTGCTCAGGTTAGATCCAGATGTGGTGGGAGCTGCAGGACCTGAGGCACAGGGGACGTGAGACAGGGACTGCAGCACATCTCCCTCTGCACAGCCGTGACCTTGCACAGGATGACCATCGGGGCTCACATTCTTATTGCACACTCACCACGTGCCAGGAATTGTGCCAAGTGCTTTGCAATTAATTCAATAACTCCTGACAACAGCCATTGAAGGGAGTACTGCATACAGGCATTTCAGATCAGAAAAAGAGGGCACAGAGAGGTTAACTAAGGACCCTGGGATCTTACAGCTGCTGTGCCTCATTGCGCCTCAAAGGCAGTAGGAGCTCGACAATGGCCGGGTCCTTCTTGAATCTGGGGGATCGAGGAGCCATCATAAGTGGCCACTCCGGATGTGGTGGGCAGAGCTGGGTTTACAGAAGATGCAATGAGAGGACGGAGCTGCCCAGAGGCCTGAGACCACAGTCATGCAGTTCAGAGCTCAAATGCACTCAGTGCTCCCATGAACCGACGTCTGGCCCTCAACAACCTGGTGAGGTGGGTTCTCCTATCCCCACTTACAGGCAAGGAGACTGAGGTACAGAGTGGCTACGTCACCTGGCCCAGAGCTGCTTCCTGCACTCTCGCTGCACTGCCTGGGTGTGCATGTGACCCTGTCAATGCCAGCAAAGCAAGGAGAGGGTGTCCGAAAGCCTTGAGGGCTTGCAGTCATGACTGAAAGCTCACCTACTGCAGGGAAATGCTTTCTGGAATTTCGTCGCTTACATTTGAGCAAGGCTGGGACACTGGGGTTGGGCACTATAACCCAAGGGCTTGGGGGAGCCTATGGAGGCCCTTGGGGACCACTGCATGGGAGGGAGCTGTAGAAGCAGCAGAGTGTTGGGGCTCTCCCAGAGTTGCTCTGCTTTGGTTGACCTTGGCTGTGTCCCCAAGGAGGACTGGGCTCCACCCTGAGCAGGACGAGCTGGAGGCTGAGGTTCTGGCCTGGACAAACAGAAGTCTGACTACTGAGTTTGTGCCCAGATGTTCGCAGCCAAGGAGGCAGGAATGGGCCCAAGGGTCAGGTGGAGCCTGGGGCTGGCTCTGGGCTGGAGTCATAGGCCATGCAGGAGCCATGTACCTGAGAGAAGACAGAGTGAGCGAAGGATGACCAGCAGAGAAACCCTGGGGAATAGCTCCCGGGGGGGCTTACTGCACCTCACAGCAGGGGCCTTAGAGAGTCATGTGAGATACTTTACTCAGAGCCAGCGTGTCTATTCCAACAAGAGGAAATGGGAACCCACAGGATTCATTAGCAGAGGCTGGGTTGCTGTCTTCCATGGAGTTTGTAAAAAGTTTATTCATTTATATCCTCTGAGAAAGAGGGAGTGGGGGTAACCCCTACAGGGTCTCCATGCCATGATCCACAGCCCAGATCATGGGCAAGCACACGCATGCCCCCAGCATGCTCAGGGAGGTCCCAGGATGCAAACCCAGGACGTTTGTGTGTGGGTCCTGCTGTGTCACCACTGTGCCCCACCCAGTCCCTTCCCATGGCATTTCAGTGTCTAGTGGCTGAACACATGTCTGCTGCTGGCTGATCAGGGCCCTGTCCCCATCCACCAGAGAGGGTCTCTGCAGGGACACGATCCCACTTTGACTCGCGGTGTCAGCATATGATAAACTGGCATTCCCCCCACCCCCGTGCTAGAGAGAACAGTGCCCGAAGATGCCAGAAACCTGAACCCCAGCCCAAGGCTGCTGCTCTCTGGCTGTGTGACCCCAGAGCAATCACTCACCCCTCTGGTTGCTCTGCTTGCCCAACTCTAAAACAAAGATGTGAAGAACGCTTCCAGCTCAGGCAGAGTTCTCGTACCTAGCTAGCACCATCGTGAAAGGAGTCATGTTCATGCCTGTGAATGCCCTAGCAGGGTGCTCAGAGCATAATGGAACCCAGAAAATGGTTGGAATGAGGGAGGCAGCCAAGAGGGGAGGGGAGGAAGAAGAAAAATAAGATAGAGAAGAAAGGAAAGGGAAAGAAAGGAAAATGAGAGAGAAGGAGGGAGACGAGAGAGAAAGGGGAAGTTTTCTTTCCCGCCCAGCCACCCTGGGCTGGCACTGGGTCTTGCACTTAGTAGGTCAATCGCTCATGATTCATTGAATCTGAATGAGGGCACCCTCAGCCTAAAAGGTCAGCCAGCAGAATCCCACAGCCAACCCCAGCAGCAGACCTCCTGCGATGCTGCTCCGTCCCGAGCCGTGAGTAATAGGGCTGCTGTTTTAAATACAGTCTATCCTGGCGCTCCCCATTATTCAAAGTCATGTACATTTGTATGTTTGTCTGCAACACAAATAATTGCATTAGGACTCGCAGGAGGGAAAAAGGAATCACGGCGGTGTTTCAGCTGATCAGTGGCAGTCCTGCCAGAGGGGAGGGCCAGGTAGACAGGGAGGCCTCGTAGAGATTGCAGGACTTGGGAGTGGCTGAGGAGGGACCAGAGGCAGAGGTCTGGTCTCTCCTCAGACTCAGAGAGTGGCAATGGAGCCACAGCAAGGTAGAGCCCCTCCCTGGCCTCAGTTTCCCCATAGGAGAGATTAGCACCTAGCAAGAGCAGCACTGCAGTGCTTTTTTTTTTCTTTCTTTCTTTCTTTCTTTCTTTCTTTCTTTCTTTCTTTCTTTCTTTCTTTCTTTCTTTTTGTGGAGAGGTTTTTGCTATAGGGCGCATGCGCCCGCCAGAAAGACAGAGAGAGACAGAGAGACAGAAAGCGAGAAATCACCCCCCAGGGGGGATGGCCATACCGCAATCCCTTCTCCTCCATTCTCCTCTCGGGATCTTGGGCACGAATGTACACACAGCCGGCGTGAGTTTAAGCCGCCAGGTCCGGGTCTTGAACTGCAGTCGACTACATGAGAGTCCAGCAACATGACCATTATGCTTACTGCTAGTCCCCAGTGCTTTTTTTTTTTTTTTTTTTTGGAGAGGTTTTCACTATAGGGTGCGTGCGCTCACCAGACAGACAGAGAGAGACAGAGAGACAGAAAGCGAGAAATCACCCCCCAGGGGGGATGGTCATGCCGCAATCCCTTCTCCTCCGTTCTCCTCTCAGGATCTTGGGCATGCACGCACGCACACGTGCCTGGCGTGAGTTTTAAGCCACCGGGTCCAGGACGCGAACCGGTCGACTATGTGGGAGTCCAGCGACATAGCCATTACGCTAACTGCTGGTTCCCTCCCCAGTGCTTTTGATCATTGGTTCTGGGATCAGACATGCCTAGTTTGCTGCATCGTAGCCTGTGACCTTGAGCAAGTCATTTGACCTCTGAGTCTTAGTTTCTTCCTAAAAAATGAGGATTATGACAGGACCTTTCCATGTGGATGCTGTGAAGATGAAGGTTACATAAAGCAGTTTACTCAGGGTCTGATATATAATAAATGCTAATGAAATATTATGTAAATATAATGGGTAATATATCACATGCAATATTAATATAATGTAATATACATACCCAACTCAGATGTATTTCCCTAAAATCCAGCTGAGCACATCAATAAATCGACAAGTATCCACAAACACCGAGAAGAGCATAAAACCACATCACTACGTCATAAACGTTGGCACAGGTATAGGTAGGCTGTAACTACTTATCAGTGACTGTTCACAATTCATCATTTAAAACGCCAACTTAGGACTCTCTCAAGCTGGAAGAGCCCACATTGGCCAGTTCGGAGAACCCCGCGTTATTCAGAGAACTCCGCATGTATAAGACTGCCACTCATTTCCAGGCCGTGGCTTCATTAAACCACGTGGCGTGTCTGTGCGCATCGCATGCTTCAGCCATGATTCCACTGTTTTCAGGAGGGTAAGAAATGGCCGTCAGGAACATAAGATCGCCGAGAAACACGTGAGAGAGGCTGACCCCCCCGAGGGCAGACAGGAACAGCGTGTGGGCAGGCGGAAGCCGGTGTGGCCTGGCGGATTCCATGGGGTCTCCGTCTGATTTCAGGTGGCAAGAAAACAACAGATGCTGCTCATAGCACCAGCTCACACGGGGTCGGCGCGGATCCCTTTCCGACGCTATTTCAGTTCCTCCGATTCCGTCTCCCCTTGTGATACTCTTTAACAACTGTTTATTTTTAATATTCCCCCTTTTTCACCAAGAGCCTCTTACTCCCAGTCTTTCCAAAGCTGCAGGATCTAGCCAGAATTTAATGAACATGGATTCGGTCTCACAGTATTGATTTCTATCGATGGCATATGATCCAGAGCTTCTATTTAGGGCAGCAGTATGGACTTCTCTTTGTAACTAAATTTATTACGTGTTCAAAAATAGAGTGGATACAGGGCCAGCAGGTGGTGTGGTGGTTAAGGTGTTGGACTCCCACATGGCTGACCATGGTTCAAGTCTCGAACCCAGAGGCTTAAATTTCATGGGTGGTGCATGTGTGCATGTGCTCAAAATCTCAGGAGGAGAATGGAGAAGGGATTGTGGAGTGGTCATCCCCCTGGGGGGTGATTTCTCACTTTCCCTCTCATTCTCTCTCTCCAGCAAGCACACACAACCCAGGACAAAACAAACAAACAAAAATAGAGTGGATAAAAGAAAAACCACAATACAGCAGTATGCGAGCAAGGCGCAAGTCGAGAAGGTAAATGTGGAGTGACACAGAGTATGGAAACATCGAGAAGGGGACCGGGATGTTTGAAGTTGAGAAACTGTTAATACCTTTGTGATCACAAAGAGGAGGAAGTGCTGAACTGAGAAGGAGTGACAGGAAGTGGGAAGGGCCAGACCACTTGGACTAATTAAATAGGAGCCAAATGCCGATTACAAACAAGAAGCAGTAAATGGGATCACACATCTCCTGGCGGGGACTCGGGGCGCGCTGCGAGGAGCTCGGCCCTGTGCAAATCCTCGTCCTCCCCTACCACTGTAGAAATGGGCTTTTCTGGTCCTTTGTCAATGGCCACCAGAGAGACCAGCCTCTGGCAGAAACTGCTTGTACTTTCCGGCCAATGCTGAGCCCCTTCGCCTTCTTTGATTTTCTCACCGGGCCCAGGCTCCAGTTTATAAAGCAGGCCAGGGCCAAACCTCTCAGGCTGAGCATCAGAGATTGCCATGGAAACTGGCTTCTGGCTGGCCAATAGGAGGCACTGCTGGAAACAGGACAGGAGGAAAACAAGCCTGGAACTTCTCCTCCTTCGTATCTGCCTCTCCTCCATAAACCCAGCCCCTGCTGGACAGGATGGAGGGGGCTGCCAGCTACCCCTGGTGGCCTAAGGCCTGACTCTGAGAACACCCCCTTCTCCCTTTCCCCTACAGCCAGGGGGAGGAGCAGCTTCTGTGCCTAGATTTGCAGCCCCTCCATCTCCTATATACGCCAATTCTTTATAAGAGGGGACTTCAAAAAGTTCATGGAAAATGGAATGGAAATGAGGGCATTTGCATGCAAAAAATTGAAAGCCATGCATAGCTTTTTCATAATATGCGTTTCAGTAAACGTGTGGAAGACTCCAGTACGGAATGCTTGCCCTCCCCTCCGCGCCCCACTCCACTGTTTAAATACTTATTTAGAATGGTTTCTGTTTTCTGACTTCCCAAACCTTTGCTAAGTCAGGAGCAACCTCATGGTACTCTGTGAAGAGCTCTCTCACAACACTCATTAGATGCCGGATTTGAGAATAACTGGTTCATTATGTTAACAATGAAACCAATCCAAGGTCAGGAAGCTCCCTATAAAGAGCCAGGTAGTAAAGATTTTAGAATCTGAAGGCCACGTAAGTCTTTGTAGCAGTCTTTGTTCTTGTTGTTTTTATTAAGCCCTTTACACTATAAATACTATTCTTACCTTGTAGGTAGCATGAAAACAAGCCATGAGCTAGATTTGACCCATGAACAGGAGTTTGCCGATTGACACGATAGAGAAGAATGAAACACACGCCCTTCCCACTCTCTGGCCAATCTACTCTCCAGGGTAGGTCTGGTCATGTGACCTGGATCTGGCCAATCAACGTGATCCATTTTCCTGGCCCTGCATTGCCTCTCAATATAAAATAAGTGCTTTGGGAAGGGCACCCCTCAAGGGAAATAGCATGTGAAATAAGTTAATTTATGCCAGGCACTGTACTAGGCACTTTTACACATGTTCTCTCTCACAATCCTCACACAGGGATTTAAAGGCATGAATTAGTCTCTCGAGGTAAGGGGCAGGGCCAGGTTTTTGGAAGCTTCAAATCTGTTTATGCCCTGCAGCATCCTAAGATAAAGCATGGGGGCTCAAGAGAAGGGAGCGGAGAACAGCCTGTCTTCTTTGACACAGTGTTGGGAGCTCCCAGGCTAAGGATAAATACGCTGAAGCTGGCCATCTATAATCACTGCTCAGTTACAAAGCACTTTACAGCTTCCAAGGGACTGCCATGCACATAATTTCATCCTGTCCTCACAACAACCTAGTGAGGTAGGCACAGCAGAAGTCCTACCTCCCAATTATGCATGAAAATTTGGGGATCAGAGAAGTGAAATGACTTGCCCACGGCCACATCACTTATTAGTGGCAGAGCTGGGATTTAAACTTGCACTGTATTGAACAGGGCTGGGGGCTCTTTCCTAAAGCACAGAACTGCAGAGCTGAGGGTGTCTGGGGACCACCCACTCTGACCCACACAGGAGACCCTGCCTCTTCCCCACCACTTTTGCCAATGCTCCCATCCTTCAAGCCCAGTTCAGAGTCTCTCTCTTTCAAGATGCTTTCCTGACTGCAGCCCCTAGTCCTCACTCTCTCCTCTGAACTCCTGGAGCAATTACTGTCTGTACCGCTCATTAAGCAATTAATCACCAGCATCCTCATGACAGCACTTCTATTTCTGCCTCCACCGATTGTTCAAATCCATTGTTGTTTTTAACTCTGCTTTTCCCAGGGTGCAGATGTCCCACTGGCAGGGGTAGGGTCTCCTGCTTCTCTTTGCAGCTTCTCACATGGTAGATGCTCAGTAATGCTTTATCCACTAGATTGAACCGAGCCCCAGTCTTCTCAGTTCTCATTAGAGTTGCCCATGGTCACCTGTCAGCTAAGGGACCCAGACAGTTTACTAATCCTTTCTGACCCTCTGTGTCCTTGTCTGTAATTGCAGAGGGTCATTGTACCTTTCTCACAAGGTTATGTGAGGGTTAATGAGAGTGGAGTGGGTCTAGGTCATCTTCTCTGTGCACGCCAATGGGACTGCCAACCACAGAACCCTCCCTCCACTTCACCATCCCCTCAGAGTGGGCGTGTGATGTGAGCCTGGCCAATCACAGAATTCCATTGCTCTAGAAGCACTGATTGGCCCATGGTTGGACTTATGCTCCAGAGTAAAGCCAATCAGAGACCTTCCCTGGAATGGCTGTACAGACTCTGGGCGAGAGACTGTCTCTATTCCATTGGAGTGGTTAAGCTGGAGCCATACAGAAAACAAATCTAGCTCCATTTGGAGGGAATGCAGTCACACAGAAAGGGAAGTAGCATGGAGAACACTGAGGACAGGATTCAAGGGCCTGGATCTGGTTGTGCAGAGATGCACCCCTGGATTTGCCAATTATGGGAGCTAAGAAGTAACATTTGCTTGAGCCAGTTTAAGTGAGATTTCTTCACATGCAAATGAAACGGTCCTCGCTCAGTGCAGAGACACATACGATGACCTGGAATGATCCCTGCCGAAAAGTAGATGCCCAATAAATGGGGGGTGTTGGTTTCATGTGTTTATCTGTTTCATCATTAGCAGCAAGAAATGAAAGGTTTTCCTAGGGAAGCTGCATAGCTCGATTGCTAGACTGACCTGGGTTCAAATCTTGCTCCCTTACGTTAGTAGCTCTGTGTCTCTGGGCAAGTTAGCTAACTTCCCAGAGCCTCCGTTTCTCCTTTTGTGAAATAGCCTTGAATATGCCAGCCCTACAGAGTTGTGGGGACAAGCAAGCACGTTTGCTGCTTGTCCTGCTTGGTGTGAGGAAGTCACTGCCCTGAGCTGCCTGGCCGGGGTCCAGGTTGGTGGACAGAAGTCAGCGTGCAGTCCAGCCCCTCCTCTGCAGGGTGACCTGGTACTCAGTGTGGGGCGACTTGTCCAGCTGCTCCCAGCTAGGGAAAGGGCCTGAGTTCACACCAGGTCCCCAAGGTTCTGACTTGAGGCTCTTGCTATCACTTTTCAAAACCTCCAATGCATTTCCTCGCAGAATCGTCTTAGACCCTCTCTATCAGGAGTGAAGGGAAAAGAACCCTGAACAAGTTCTGTCCCAGTCTCGCCTCGTGCATGCTACTCTATGACCTCAGACAAGTCACTTGGTCTCTCTGAGCCTCGCTTCCTCCACCCGTAAAGTGGACACGATCGTGACGATGTCTATGATACAGGTGGCACAAGGATGGAGAGCTGTCATTCATGGCCTGTTTTCTTCTGTGGGGAAAGGAAGGCAGAGATGCTGAGTCACAAGGTCCCTGTCCCGAGACACTCTGCTGAGAAGAAACAAGTTGTTTGGGGCCGGCTTCCAGCGGGTGAACACCTCCAAGGGCTGTGCCTTCCCTGTCAGTCTCCCAGAGGTGAGTGATTTCTCTAGCTGCCAGGAGGAAGAGACACCATGGGCTCCCCTGTGCCCTGAGTCTGCACCACCTGACAGGAGCCAGCTCTCTCTCGACAGCCCTTTTGTTGGAAGGACTAGGAGATGGAGATGAACGAAAGGAGGGGCCATTTGCCTGTGGAGGATCCCCCGTGACATGTGGTCTTCCCGTGTGTCTCCCTCCCTGGCCGTGCGGGCCCCTGGAATTGTGCCAATGGACCGGAGGATGGTTTCTTGTGCCACTTGCCGGTGGGTGGCCAGCTCCTGTGAGGGCTCGCTCATCTCTTCAGTGCCTCCCTCTGCGGCTCCATCGTGCACTCACACTCTTACACGCCGACTCACAGCTCGCTCGTGCACTCACTCGGGGCACTGGACACCTCTTGGGCACCCAGTTCTTCTTTTTTTTTTTTTTTTTTTTTTTTTTTTTTGCTGTAGGGCACGTGCACTTGCCAGACAGACAGAGAGAGACAGAGAGATAGAAAGCGAAAAATCACCCCCCAGGGAGGATGGCCATGCCACAATCCCTTCTCCTCCATTCTCCTCTCGGGATCTTGGTCTCGCACGCACACGCGCCTGGCATGAGTTTAAGTCACTGGGTCTGGGACTCGAACCACGGTCGACTACGTGGGAGTCCAGCAACATAGCCATTACGCTAACTGCTATTCCCTTGGGCACCCAGTTCTTACCCTCGAGGCCGCACCTCTGACTCCAGCCAGCACCGTGGATGTGTATTCCAACCAGAACACACAGTTCTGCTTGGGCTTCCCTCAAATGGGTGCCACCTGACAGACTCTGCCCTCAGGCCTAACCGTGCCCTGTCGTTATTTACCCAGCGCATTCATCACTCTGTGATGTAGATGCCCACACAGACCCATCTGGCACACACACACATGACCCACAAGCAATGCAACCCTTGGACAATGGACAATGAAGTGACCTGGCCCCTTCTCCCTCCAGGAGGGGCTGGGCCTTCAGGCTTGAGATATATTTCATGTGCTTTGCAGAGGTCCTTTGGAATCAAGCAGCCAGTCACCCGCAGCAGGGAGGAATCCAATAACAAGACTTATCATCCAAAAACTCAGTGGCTTAAAACAACAACAACATTTAAGATCCCAGTTTCTGTGGGTCAGAAGTTTGAGAGTGGCTAAGCTGGATTTTTCCAGCTTGGGGTCTCAGGAGGTTGTATTCAAGATGTCTGCTGGGACTGATCTGAAGGCTTGACCAGGGCTAAAGGCAACGTAGTATAATCATGTGCTGGAAAGTTCATGCTGACTCTTAGCAGGCCTCAGTTTCCCTCCAAAGGAACCTCCCCAGAGGACGGCTCAAGTGTCCTCATGACATGGCACCCGGCTTCCCCAGAGTAGGTGACCCAACAGACAAAAATGGAAGTCTCAGTGTCTCCCAGGACCAAGACTCCAAAGCCATGCACTATCATTTCTGCAATACCTTAGGGTTACAGGGTCACCCCTCTTTGGTGTGGCATGGGATGACACAAGAACCTCAGGAGGTCTAACCCTTTGGGGACCATCCAGGCGGCTGGCGACCAGGCTTCGTCTTCGTTTCCCTTCTGCGCTATGCTCCTAAATGAACTGTCTGCACTTAAGTCTCTGTTTCAGACTCTGATTTGGGGAGAAACCCAGGCTAAGCCACTCTATCACTTGATTATTCAGACACTGAGGAATTATCGAGCGCTTACTGTGCTGACGCCACTATTTGCATTTTCAGGAATTATTGAGCACCTACTGTGTGCAAGCCACTATTTGCATTTTCCCCAGTCCCCAGATGGTAAAACCCCCAGACAGGCACCACTCCCCCCGGGAGATGAAGAAGGGCAAGTCCTGGGTTGTTGCTGGCCGGTGAGCTAACAGGGTGGAGAAAGACCAAGGCTTGTGGTCTGCGTCTATGGAGCTGATGACCTTACAAATGTTAGTTCACTCCTCTGGACCTCCATTTCCTACAGGCAAATTTGGAATGCTAATAAACTAACAATGTACTGGGTCAGTTACCTTCTAGAACTCAGAGCTCAGGGCCCTTTGGAGAAGTTCCATGTCCCTCCTGTTAGTTTTCTTTCCTCACCACCAAAGAGATCTCAGGGAAGGTGTAACTCACTGGGAACCCAGTGTACGGACAACTCATAGACTAGATGGAGGCTGACTCCCCCAGGGCCTTGAAAACCAGCCTCTGAAATTGTGAGGTCCTACAGAGGCAGGGCGGCAGCAGGGACGTGGTAGGGTGCGTTTCAGTCACTATAGCACAGAGCTCTTCCATCCACAATAGACAGGAAGGAAGGGCTTGGTGACAGTGGTGGTAACAGTGTCGGGTGTGTCTTTGAGACTCAAACTCACCAAAGTGAAAAAGAAAAATGACTTGTGTGACAGAACAAGTCCAGAGTGCCCCATCAGGCATGACTAGATCAGGGGGCTACAAAGACGGCTCCATGACCTGATCTCTTCTTATCTCTTGACTTTATGCTTCTTCATCTTGGCCTCGTTCTCAGGCAACCCATGGTGGCAGGAGGGCTGCCAAAAGCTCCAGGCTACAACCGTCAGGATAAGTGCAGTGGAAAGAATGCCACTTCTCTAACAACAGTCCCGGCAAAAGCTCATTTCATCTCACCAGCTTTGGCACGCCCGCCCAAAGAAAGGAACAACATAATCTGAGTCTCGTACCCATCCCTAGAGTTAGGGATTAATTCCACTAGAAGTGGAATGGGAAGGCTGGGGGTGATTCCAGCCCGAGGGGAATGGACACAGCACGTGTCTGCTCCCTGGCCGTGGCCTCCCCATTGCATCATGCCGGCCTTCCGTCTCCCTCCTTGACCACTGCCCTTCGTTTTCAGCCGCATTGGCAGAGCCTTCTAAATACTGGCTTAGAATCCCAGAATCATAGGCCCTTGGAGCTATCAATAGAGCGGATCTCTGAATCCAGCCACACATGGCAAATCTAGTGCACAAATGGCAAACACGCGCGTTACGGTCACTCCCCTCGCTCCCTTGAGCAGACATCAACCGGCGGATCACAGTTTGTCTTGCTCCAGGGCTGAGATACAAATCCAGAATCATTTTCCCTAGAGCATTCCAAGGAACCACTACTAATTGATGGCAGTTGACTTCTAAGATGAAATCTATGTTTGTGGCTGTATTTAAACCAGCATGTTCTGGGTGGGGAAACGGCCAGAGAGATTGCTTTGCCCGAGGTCACGCTGTCAGTGGTCGTGATGCCACCTTATCTTTCCAGCTGGAAACACAGCTGAGCCTTGATCCCTACATTGCCACCACCTCTTCTTAAAGAGACACTACCGTCTTCACCTTCCTTTCACCTTTGCCCCTTACTGCTTCCTTTTAGTCCAGATAGACCCACCAACAACCACCATCACAGTAGCAAGAATAGTAATAGGAGCCCACTTTTAATTGAATATCTACTCTATGCCATAGGTTGTTCTTCGTGGCGCTGAGTCCATCGAGGT
The DNA here is from genome assembly GCA_026018925.1 of Tupaia tana. NCBI lineage: Eukaryota > Metazoa > Chordata > Mammalia > Scandentia > Tupaiidae > Tupaia > Tupaia tana. Next base: position 86,984,450 of record JAKSZU010000007.1, on the reverse strand, counting down.
GTGAGAGAATAAAATCAGTTAATGAATTAAATTAATTTGGGGCTGGCCCTGGAACACAGTGGCTAAACACAGTGCACAGGGAGCCGGATCCCACATGGCCTACTGCAGTTCTAATTCTGGCCTTGGTGGCTTGAAAAACGTGTGTGTGTGCCCCAAATCCTGACTGGATGAAGAAGTGGAAGGAGAAGATTTCAGCGTTACCCATACCCTGTGGAGAGGTGCTTTCACTCGTTCTCTCTTTCTCTGAATAGTACACATGTCCTGTGGCATCAAAAAAAAGTAATTAAGGGACCAGCAGTTGGCAAAATGGCTATGTCATTGAACTCCCAAGTAGTCAACCACGGTTCGAGTCCCAGACCTGGTGGCTTAAACTCACATGGGGTGCATGTGCGTACATGCCCAAGATCCTGAGAGGAGAATGGAGGAGAAGGGATTGTGGTGTGGCCATCCCCCTGGGGGGTGATTTCTTGCTTTCTGTCTCTCTGTCTCTCTCTGTCTTTCTGGTGAGCACACGGACCCTATAGCAAAAACCTCGCAAAAAAAAAAAAAAAAGTAATTAAATAAGTAATTAAAATTGTAAAGATTAAATTAGACACTTAGAATGGTGTCTGGCATAGAGTAAGTACTCAATAAAAATATTAGTTTAGGTGAGGTTTTCTAGGAGCAAGCCTGGGAGATGTGTGTGTATGAGTGAGTCTTTAAAGGGCACACTCTCAGGAGACCCCCACAGGGGGTGAAGGACACAGCACAGGGAAGGGCAAAAAGTGACAGGATGTGGTCCAGATGAAGTCTAGCCTCAGCCTGACCCCACAGGGAGCTCTGGGATGTGATCTGCATTACTGTTTTTCCCACCTCAACACAAGGGAATGGCATTTCTGTATCCCTTACACACCAGTGCACGAGCGCGTGCACACACACCTCCACAGTCATTGGCCAGTGGCCACCCTTGGGCCAGGAGCACACCCTCCCTCACACCTCTAGGCTAAGAGCTCTCATCACCTTCTAGGGTGGCCCTCTAGAGAAGGCTGGGCTTTTAGCAGTAACACCCTCAGCGAGTACAGATGGGCACGTATACCAGTAAAGAGGAGCCCAGGAGACCTGGGGAGATGCCAGCAGCACTCCCACTAACTCACGGCAATCCCATGAGAAAGGTGCCATTGTCATCTGATTTGACAGAGGAGGAATGAAGGGCACAGAGAGGTTAACTGTCCAAGGGACACAGCCAGGAAGTCATGGAGACAGAATGTAAAAATCCTGGCCATAGACTGGAAAATGGCTAAATTGAATGTGGTCCATCCCAACAGGGAAACACATTCAGCCTTCAACAGAAAGGGAATTCTGACAGATGCTACCGCGTGGACGGGCCTGGAGGACTTTATGCTCCGTGAAATAAGCCAGTTACAAAAAGGCAACTATTGTATGAGTCCACCTACATGAAGTGCCTAGAATAGTCCAACTCATAGAAGGTAGAATGCGGTTCCCAGCGGCTGCGGGAGATGGAGGGGAAGGGGGAGTTGTCTAATGAGCACAGCTGTGGTTCCGCAAGATGAAAAGGTCGCACAGCGATGTGACCATGCTGAGCCTTAGCCAGCTGCACACTTAAAATGCCTAAGATGCTACAGTTCACCTTACATGTATTTTATGATTTTGTTTTAATTTAATGAAAAGCAATCCTGGGCCTGGCTGCAGTGGTGCAGGCAGCAGAGTGCCATTCTGCGATGCTGGAGCTGCGTGGGTTCAAATCCCTGACCTACCTGAGCACGCTGGACACGGCAGCACAGACGTATTCCCGGCTGGCCTGGAGGCTGGGCCAGAAAGGGGCCCCTGCTGGTCCCTATCTCTCACTCTCTCTCTGAAAATATTGAGTTGTCAGGAAAGTCATGGCACATTTTTGCATAGAAAAATACTTTCCCTACAGCCTAAGAAATGAACATAAAATAAATAAATAAAATCCTGGACATAGCTACCGTCTGCTAACAGAGCTCTGGGTGGACAGCCCCAAACCCGGAGTCAGGAAGCTTTAGTTCCAGCCCCCGCACCACTACTACTGTCCACAGGCTGGGCCAGGCCCTGTCATATAACTGCTCTAGGCCTCAATTTACCCATCAATGCAATGGAGAAGATTAACGAGGCAGCCCATGAGAGTTCAGCAGAGCCCAGGCTTGGGCTCAGGAAGGCACAGACCTGGAAAGCACTGTCCTCAGGAATCACGCTTTTTCCTGTTGCGATTGCTTTCTCGTTTCCTGCGGGGTACGAACAGCAGGGATAAAGCACCAGGCCGCTCTGACAGGTGAGGGATTGCCTCACACACTGGTTTCCACTCTGGCCATGGGCCTGAACAAGAAGCCTTGAGGTTCAGGCCAGTAAGGCCCGGCCTAGGGCTAGGACTAGGGCTGGGGCAGGGGGTGGGGAGTGCCCACTGAGGTCTGGAGCAGGAGGGAATTGAAGCTGCTGGCTTCTGCTCTGAGACGAGCTCCGCCTAGGGGCTGCATTTGGGACCTCACAAACCATGCCCACTCTGGTTCAGTAAGTGAATGTCCAGTACCAGCTTTGGGGATGCTCTGGAAAAGTCTTTCTGGAACTTAGGGGAGAAGCTGAACCCAAGGAGAGATTTCAGAGATCTCAAATGGTCCAGCCCTGAGACTGGAATGCACAAAACAATTTGTAAGAACATGAAACAGGGCTTTGGGGAGCTCGACAGACCACCTACGGGGCACAGGCCAAGTGTGTTGTCCCATTGTCCCCTTTCCTCCATAACCTGGGAGAGAGAGGGTACCCTCATTCTGTAGAGGGCTGGGAGGCCTAGCGAAGTGCAGCAGCCTGCCCAGCTGCTCAGCCAGTGAATGCAGGGTTGAGAGCCGAACCCAGACCTGCCTGTCCCCAGAGCCTGTGTTCCTGACCTGGAGACTCCAGAGTGAGAGAGACAGAGTTTGGGGTGACCTGGAGGCCATCACACAGGGAGCCTCCAGTCCAGGGAAGAGGGTGTGGGTTTCCCAGGGGATGTGTTGGTGCTTTGCTCCCTGCCTGGAAGGGTGCAGCAGGAGCTCCTGGCCCCCATCTGGAAGCGGGACAGTCATGGAGGAGTAGAGAGGGAGCTGGGGCCCTCGGGCTTGAAAGCAGAGCCAGCCAGCCCTGGGTGAAGGCAGAGTCCTGAACACACTGAGCTGCAGGACCAGCCTCCAGTGCCCCACGCCTGGCTCTGCTGCCTACCTGCTGGGACCAGCCGGAGGGGAAGAGAGGGAGGCACTGAGAACTCCCCTTCCAGGGCACTGGCTGTGCTGAGTGCGGGCTGGGAGTGATTTCATATTTCTGGGAGCCCGACTGCCCCCAGGGAAACCATCCAGTACCATTGCCCCGGCCATGACTCCTCTGCCCACCTCACCTATCGCATCACCAGCATCCAGCTCAACTGGCATGGCCCAAACACGCACACGCACACGCACATGGACGCTCACACGCACTTCGTCCTTGCCACCCCTGCAGGGTGTCGAGCCTGCTGTGCTGTGTCAGGGGGCACTGGTTGTTTCGCCTGCCGGCCTCCACGTCTCCTTCCTTTGAAAATGGCGCCCTGCTTTGCCCTCATGTGCATCCATATGGGTGAGTGAGACCAAGCCCCTCCCTCCCGCAGCAGTGGGCACTCGGCCTGGGCCTGGCCAGCCAGCCTGCTTTGCCCCCTGGGCCGCAGTGACTGATGTGGAGACAGGCACCTGAAGACAGAGGGCTGGGAAGGTTGTGGGCATCGCCCAAGGCAGCATGGTTAGAACGGTGTTGGTGCTGAACCGAGAACACCTGCCACAAACCCCCGAGCACGTCCGGCTGTCTGCCTATTTTTCTTCCAGACCACGATCTTCACCCTCAGAATCTGGTCAAGGTGAAGGACAACCTCAGCTCCTGTGGATTTCGGCTGGCCGACTTGGCAAAATGGACTCAGCTTTCACGAGGCCAGAGTATCTCTAAGCGTCACTGAGGTTGCAAGGAGCAATGGCTGGGGCACTTTGTGGAGGGCACGGCTTCGGGACATTTCCGTGGGGGGCGATGGCTCTGGTTTTGTTTCATTGCTGTGCTATCAAGTGAGGGCTGTCCCTCAGCGTCCCCTTCCCATTACAACTCAGTTTCCAGAGCCCCACACTGAGCCTGCCCAAGCCCCCACGGGCTCCCTGGCCGCACAAGGACTCTGCGATGCTAACCTGCTGTAGCCAGAGGAAGCTTCTGGTCCAGGAGCCAGGCACAAGTGAGGCACGTCCTGTGAGGGCCAGAAGGGACTCTAAGAATCACCCTCCGACCATTTTATAGACAGACCACGGAGTCCAGCAAGAGACCTATCCGAAGACACAGAGTGCTTTAGTTAGGACTCCATCGCAAAATGACAGAAATCTGACTCAAACCAACTTAAACAGAAACAACTGGCCCGCATAGCTAAGGCACCCAGGAGTCCACCTTCAGGCCCGGCTGGATCGAGGTGCTCCTGTGAGTCCTCAGGTCCGGTCCTCTCTAACGCCCAGATCTACCCTTCTCGGGGCTGGCTTGCCCTCAGACCAGGCTCTCTTCGCCTGGCAGCCTCCAGCATAGGCTCAGTCTTCCCAGCCTGGCTGTCCCAGCAGCAAAGCCCCACTTCTTGACTGATACCAGCAGCCAAAGTTCAGGGGTGCACTCTGAGTGGGCTGCTGTGTGTCTACCCCAGAAGCCAGTCTATGGGGCTAAAGACAATGAAGTGGGCTGGTTGTTCAGACCTGGGTGTGTGCTCAAGCCTGCGACCAGGGGAGTGGGGTTCACCTCCCCCACCCACACCCCGTGTGGACCAACAGCTGGAGGAGGAGTGGCATGCCGCAGTGAAACCAGGATGCTTCTCCCACAGGAAGGAGAAGTGGAGACAGCAGGTGGGGCAACCACCGCCCACCCCACACAGAGCAGGGTTTTTCCTTTGACGGACAAGTTCATTGCTCTGCCTTGAGCCCAGTCTGTCAATAAAGCTTCGGAGGGCCCAGACACACATTTTCAGGGTTCTTAAGTCTCTGTTCCCCTCTCTCATGCAACCTCCTGTGCCTCAGTCTACCTTCCTCCTCTCTCCTCCTGTCTTCCACAAGTGAGTGCCTGCGTTTCCTGCAGTTGCGGTAACAAATGGCCACACAGGAGGAAGTCAGAACTCGGGATCACGAGCCCAAATTCCAGGTGTCAGCAGGGCCATGCTTCCCCTGGAGGCTCCAGGGGAGCCTGTTCCCCGCCTCTCCCAGGTTCTGGGGGCCACGGCATTCCTTGGCTTGTGGCTGCATCACTCCAATCTCTGCCTCCATCTTCACATGGTCTCTCTGTGTGTGTGTGTGTGTGTGTGTGTGTGTGTGTAAAATCTCTTCCATCTGTCTCTGTCGTACACACTCAAGATGCCCCTTAGAGTGCATTTATAAACTGCAGAATAATCTCCCCATCTCAAGATCCCTATTTTTTTTTTCCTTTAATTTGACTAGAAAGAAGGAGAGAGAGAGAGAGACAGGAAAAGCAAGAAAGCAAGCCACCAGGTCTGGGACTCGAACCGCAATCAGCCATGTGGGAGTCCAACACTTTTAACCACCACGCCACCTGCCCGTCCCAAGATACCTAATTTACTCACACCTAATAATGCCCATTTCCCAAACCCCTTCTTCCAGGAATTAGGGCCGGTGTCCTGTGGGAGCACATTCAGTGAGCGTACGTCCACAGTCTAACTAGAAATTGAGGCCGAGGGACCAGCAGGTGACATGATAGTCAAGGCGCTAGATTCCCACATGGTCGACCGTGGTTCAAGTCCTGGACCTGGGGACTTGAAAACCGCCCCAGGTGTGTGTGCTTGTATGCCCAAAATCCCAGGAGAAGAATGAAGGAGAAGGGATTGCGGCATAGCCATCCTCCCTGGAGAGGGGCTTTCTCTCGTTCCCTCTCTCTGCCTCTCTCCTCTCTTGCAAGCACATGCATCCGATGGCAAAGACCTAGAAAAAAAGAAATTGAAGTCTAAAGTATCTGTAGACTCTGTCTCATGTGACAGGGAACATCATTCTCTCCACTCAGCTTCTTTGGGGAGGAAAAGGACAATGGGGAAAGAGATTTCAGCAGCAAGAAGGGACAAAGTCACATGGGACACACTGTCCTCAGAGATGTCCCAGACAAGCAAACTGCAGGGAAGCTGAGGGCGGCAGGTGCCCCAGCTGAGACTGGCAAACAGCTGCACAGATGGTGCCCTGCACCTGAAGGTGGCTGAATGCACACTGCCGTATCAGCTCTAAGGCAACTCCTGTCCCAGTGCCCCGGGTTAACCCTGCAGAGCCCCGAGAGAAGAGCAGGGGTCTGAGGAAGAGGAAAGTCTCCAGAGCTGTGGGGTGCAGAGGTGTAGGTTTGTAGAAATGGCAGGAGGTTTTTGGGGGGTCCAGGCCCAAATATTCCACTGGCTGGCTATGTGACCTTGGGCGAGTCATTGCACCTGAGGCTCCACTTCCCACCTGTAAAACGGAGCCCCCTTCACCACCGGAAGGGCTGTGCCGAGCTCAGGGAGACGGCAGGGGAGCACGCTCCTGGCTCAGGACATCTGCGTGGATCTGGGGGCTGGTGGTGCTGAGGGGAGGCCAACGCCAAGGGCTTCGTGGGCTGGTGCCGGGATAGAGGCTCCTGGGAGGCGGGCTGGGCAGTCCAGGGTCCAAACTAGAGTGGGCTTTGGCTCCCGGCCTGGAGGCCCATAGGGAACATTTTTTATTCCCCTTTCTCTGTCCCTAGCAGGAACCACTGAAGGGAGAGGGGTCCTGACAGGGATAGGACAGGGGCGGGGGTGGGAAGCTGTGCTCCAAGAGCCAGAGGCAAATTCGGCAGAGAGCAGAGAGGTATCCCAAAACCTGCTCTACCACGTGCCCGGAAGAACCCCTTCTCGGGAAACCCTCTTTTATTTCCTTTCCCCATGTGCTGATATGGGCTCACGTGATTTCAGAATCCCCTGGTGTGCTGTGGGCATCAAAATAGTCTAGATAGTTGGCACCTTTTCAGAGAGAACCCTTCAATATTTACACGTGAGAGTGACCTGCCTGCCTTGTCTGACGAAGGTTCCAAGGTCTGGGCCATGTCCCCTCCCATAACTTGGGGGTCCCCAGAGGTAACCTTCCGCCGCTCACTGACACATTCAATCAGCACTTACTGAAAGTCTCTCGGATGCCTGGCGCTGAGCCACGGCTGGGAGACTCAGAGATGGCTCTGGAACGGGCGCCTTGGTGGCCCTGGGTAGCCGTAACAGTAACGAGAGCCTGACAGCGCACCCCTCTCTGTCCTGCTAGGCCCCCCGTTAGAGCTCTTTGCCTGTGAGGAGGTACTGTTACACTCCTCAGTGACAGGCAGGGAAACAAAGGCAGCTGAGGTCTTGGCGATTGTCCATCACTCAGCGGGCGAGTGGCAGACCCGAGTTGTGAACCGGGGCAACCTAGCCCAAGAGCCACGCTCCGGGGAGTGAGCGCTTGGCCTGCCCTGAAGTGCAACTCTGGTTTGAGGTGCGGACAGGGGGTGAGGTGGGTGAAGCCCGATCCCAGAGGGGGCACTTTGCCAAGGAGGTTTGACAGGTGACAGAGAAGAGCAAAGAAGTGGGGGTGAGCTAGAGAAAGGCGTGGGCAGCTTTCGAGAATCACCCGGCAGCAGCAGAAAGGACCGCTGGGGCACCATGCAGAGACATCGTGGGGCCCAGTGCACGCCGCTCGGCCAGAGCTGGGCAGACTGAGGGAGCAGGATGCCCGGATGCTCTGGGGCCAGGCAGGAGCCTCAGAACCAAGCTCCCACCTCCTCTCTCACCTCTGCTGCAAGAGATGGAACCCACTGCCTAAAGGGGCAGCAGACCAGTCCCCAACTTCTGCTCTGAGAGCCCACGAGGATGCAGCCCTCATGGCCAGGCGTGGGAGCCCCTCCCGCGTCCACGTGCTCACCCCAGTGCCGACGTATCTCCATGACCTACATTCTCTGCTCGCTTGTCCTTGCAGACAAAGGCTGGACAGGCAGTGCCGAGACCCCCTCCCCCGCCCAGGGACTTGGTGAGGGGGCAGGGGGAGGAGAATGGAGAGGAACAGAGATATGCCAGGTGCGGAGGGGAGAAGAGAGTCAGGGTGGAGAGGAGGAAGAGGGGAAGGAGAGAGGGAGCTGCTCTGCAGCTGAACAGCCGGCCCTGTGGGAATTCCTGCAGCAGGGGACAGAGACTTTGGGGCCTGGGAGACCTGAGTGCCAGCCCTCGCCACCCACTGCTGCTGCATGAGCTAGCCTTTAAGAGCACTCCAACCAAGACTCAGCGGTCTCATCCAGAAATGGCGCTCAGGCTGGAGCCAGCCTGCTTCCAAGGTCACGCCCCTCCATGGCAGCAAACACCCTCCCTGTCCCCCAGACCAGCTCGCAGAGAGGGCTGCCTCCTGAGTGCACTGAGACCAAGCCTGCCTCTCCTGGTGCCCAGCAGGCAGGAACAGGCAGGCCCTGCTGCTTGATTAATGGACCAAGAGAAGGCATTAATTAATACAAAGGGCCCAGCTTCGTGAGCCCCCCCCTTCCAGGTGAGGAATCCCCTTTGACTCTGCCCGGCAGACTCAGGATCCCCTCTCAGGGAGCAGTGGCCTCGTGAAGAACTCCAAATACCTATCCCATCCTCTGTGCCCATCTGATTGCCCCGCAGCCTTGGGAGTCAGGAAGGGGCCTCGAGCTCCATCCAGGCCCTGTGCCCCGAGCTGGGCGGCTTCGTCTCCTTGAGTCTTTTCAGACCTTCTCTGAAGTTGGTGAGATCGCAAATGTGCGAGGTCTCCCGTCGGAATGCCCTCATATGAAAGGAGTTGCCAGTCAGGAACACGCTGGCCTGAGCCAGCTCTCCGGACCCCAGCCCCCGGTTTCCTCCACCTAGAATGCCTGCTCCCCAACCCCATCCATCCCGTGGTGACTGCCACCCCAACATAGAACTCAGTGTTACCTTCTCTCCCCGAGCTTCGCCTGATCTCAGTGAGTGAAACTGGCCTTTCCCACTTTGCAGCCCACGGGTCCTGTGAGTGTCCCCTCCGAGATTCGAACAGTGGAAAGGGCACAGTGTCACCGGCGCTGACCTCCTCACTGAGGCAGTTGCCTCATGGTCTTCACCTGTGAAATGGAGCTATGGCCAGCACCCACCTCACTGGGTTGGTGTGAGGCTTAAATTACTTACTGTACTTAATACACCAAGTGGGAGCACGTCGCTGTTATTGGTCCTGTTACTATTATCTTTGAACCTCTGATGCACTTCTTAGCACAGAGGAGGTGTTTAGCACACATGGTTAATGAATAAAGCAATGAATCAGTATCCTCATTTTACAGTTGAGAAGAGCGGGACTCACAGGGGGGAGAGAGGAGAGGGTGACTCAGCCAGCCTCTGGCAGAGGAGGATCAACACCCTAATCCAGACTGTTCCCGTTCCTCATGCCCCCAGTCCCTGAGGCTCAGACAGAAGGACCTTGCCCAAGGTCACACGCAGCCCAGAGCCAAGCAGGAGTGGTTTCCTGGAGGTGACTGCACTCATCCTTTGGGCTCTGCCCCCGGAGCAGCCTCTGCGGCCCTGGCTGCCAAGAGCAGCGACAGGTGATGGAGCGGGAGGTGATAAACACATCCCCTGACTTCCGTGAACTCCCATCCAATTTGCCCTTCCCGAGCTTATGCCAGGAGTGTTTGTGTTAATAAACCAAATGGACTTTTCAGAGTCTACCCAGAGTGACTGATGGCGGAGGCAACGTGAAATCCTGGCGGCCCCTGAGCCTCCTTCACCCTGAGCCAGGCACCAGCCAGATAAGCGGACGAGGGTCTCGAGTCACAGCCGACTGTAGTCACCAGCCCTGGGGACCCTCGGAGGCTGTCTCTTCGTACCCTCAACGTACAGGTGAGGACGCCGCAGCAGGGGCTTGCTGGGCCTGGATGGCAGGTTCCCAGGCTGGCTGGGAGTGGGTTGGACCAGGGCTCTGGGGTAGGCGGTGGTGCTTCAGTGAGCCCGAGACCTCCAGGCAAGGGGTCAGAGTGCGGTGGAAATGCAGAGAGGAACAAGGGGTCAGAGTGCGGCGGAAATGCAGAGGCCAGGCATGATAGGGGAGGGTCAGGGAGGGAGACCCACCATGAACCCAGCTCTGAGAGAACTGCTACCCACACTGTGGGGGCACTGGGATCCAGCCTACAGAATGCCCTTACCCAGAGCAATCTGAGCCCTTGGAGGGAATCTCTACCCCAGGGTCCCCTCTGACCCTCACCTGGCCTCCTCCGCCCTCAGAGCCCATGCCCCCTTTTCTGAGCCCCTGGGCTCTTTTCTAGAGAACCCCATGACATGGGCTCCAGTGGCAGCCCAGGGACAATGCCTGGGGGTCTTTAGCACCTACCTGGGCTAGATCCCTGGCCGTGCCTAATGCATCCTTTCCACTGCTGCCATCCTGCCCAGGCTTCGCTCTGAGCACATCATGGCCCACGTGAAGTCTGGAAACCAGCCCCAGGGGAGGCTCGAGAACTGGGATCCTCTCCTAATCTCCTGCTCTAACACCCCTGCCTGGCCCCTGCAGAGGAGATGGTTGGCGGAGACACAGCCTAGATAATCCACAGGTCCTGGTTACATGCAGAGAGGCCACTGGTGACACTCAGGTATGACCCGATCCAGGTGCTGCCTGGAAAACACTGCAGGGCCGGGGTCCATTCCAGTTGGGGAGGGTGGACTCATGAACCATTAGGTCACCAGGGCCCTCTAAGTGGTCCCTATCGTATCTCTCAGAGCAAGGCTCACCCTGAGGAAACCCAGACCCCGGAGGTTGCCACTGAGCTCTGCCAGCTGCAGAGGGTAAAAGGGAGGGGGCTCAGGAAGGGCCCACTGACCTCCCAGGCCACCCATCTCGACTCCGGCTTCAATCAGATCCACTCGGCTTTCATCTGTTTTCTATAGAGAGTTTCCCAGTAAGATTTTATTTGAACAAAGCTTCTCTCTACTACAAACATTTTGCAGACCTCTGATGCAGCCCAGCCCCTTGTGTGAGGTAGCAGAGATTTGCCGTCCAGCAGCCTCAGGCTAAATCCTATTTATAACACTCGCTAGCCGGGGGTCTCTCCACTGTCTGAGAACCCCCCAACACCTGAGTCTGGCAGGGGAGGATTTCCCAAGTTTGTGCTGAGAAACAATCGAGTAAAGTACCTCGAGGAGGTACTCAGAGAAGATAGTGAAATTCTTTTGTTGTTGTTGTTGTCATTGTTTTAGTTTTTGCTATAAGGCATGTATGCTCACTGGAGAGAGACAGAGACAGAGAGAGGAGAGAGAGGAAATGAGAAATCACCCTCCAGGACAATGGCCACACCACAATCCCTTCTCCTCCATCCTCCTTTTGGGATCTTGGGCATGCACACACATACTAGTATGATTTTCAAGCCACTGGGTCCAGGACCTGAACCATCCATTCAGCCATGTGGGATCCAGGCAACCTCCACTCCACCTGTTCCGATAATGCAATTTTTGATAAATGTGGAACTTAAGGATGTGTGAGCATGTAGTCATGTGCTGCTCACATAAAGGCCAGTGACCCACCCCACCTCACCCCCGGGAATAGACGCCAGCTGTCTCACTCCTGGTTCCGTAAAATGGCTCCCTCACCTTCGCCTCCAGGCCTCTCCAGGCACTGCAGCCCACAGAGCGCCTCTGTGTGTGCAGGACTCGGCCCCGAGATCCTTAGGGGTCCTGACGAAGTATGAGCACTAACCAGGCGGACAAGCCCTTAGAACAGACAAGCGCTCCCGTCCGGGAGGCAGGAGACGGTCACTAAGCCCGCACATTGTTCATAGAGCCCATTTCGGCTGTTACTGCTGCTATTTAGCATTTCGATAATGCTCTATATTTCCGCAGGGCAAGCTGCCTGAGCCTTCAGTAACCAGCCAAAAAGGCGAGGGTCTTCCAAGCAAAGAGCAAGAATCGGGTGGGACAGCCTCTAGCTCTGAGCTCACCCTGCTCATTCATTCATCCTTTCATCCATCCATCCCTCAACACACACTAGCGAAGCCCGCAGCCATCCATCCCTTTTCCTGTGCTGGACACAAGGGGGTTAGACCCACCCCTACCCACAGACTAAGGCCAGTCCATGGCACAGTGGTTGTGGCAGCTGGATTCCACATGGCCAACCATGTGGTTTAAGTCCTGGACTCAGCAGCTTGAGACACACTCCAGGCATGTGTGTGCACGTGCCAAAAATCCAGAAAGAAGAATGGAGGAGAAGGGATTGGGGCATGACCATGCCCCATGGGGGTACTTCCTCACTCCCACACCCTGCCTTGAGTGAGTGTGCCCTCTGGCAAAAATTAGAAATTAAAAAAAAAAAAAAGAAAAAAAGGAGGGTGCATGTAGACAGAAGATAGATATATCTGCTGGTTAATGGGGAACGCAGATGCGAGGTAGCCATGCCAGCCCCGACAAGACAGAGGTCCTGGAGCAGGTGACAGAAGGGGAGGCCGAAGGGGGCTGAGTTGGCAGAGAGTGCAGGTAAGCGTGGGCATCCAGGCGTGGGAGCATGTGCAGAGGCCTGGAGGTGAGAGGCCTGGGCACTGGGGGGAAGTGCCGAGAGCTCTGTGGGGCTGGAATCCCACACGTGATGGGAATAGGTGAGGAGGGCTACAGGGAGGGAGAGGGAGGGCAGCGGTCTGTGCTTGGTGGGTCTCATGGGCCTAGCAAGGAGTTTGGCTTTGCTGAGGTGTTGACAGACTGTGGCTGTTGAGTGACTATTTGCAGTTTTAAAGAACTGCCACGCTCCTCTCCCTGAGAGCCAGCCGTCTCCCATCCCCCAAGCTGGCTCCCAGTCCTTGACACTGAAGCCCAAGTAACTTGGCTCAGGACCTGCTGTCCCCAAGGAAGGTGTCCTCTGCCCCTCCACTGAGACACACATGTACACACACCAGGGGCCACCCCTCATCACTCTGGGCTCGTCAGGGGGCAAAGCTATCAAGAGGGGTTCTGTTCTCTTCCCAGAGGCTGCTACAACAGACAGGGAAGGGAGTTTCCCAGCAGCGAGAATGGAGTCTAGGGCCAGCGGTGGTGTGGTGGTAAAGGTGCCAGGTCCCACACGGCTAACTCTGGGGTTTTTTCTCTTCCCCTTGTAGAGAGTTTTGCTATTGGGTGCATGTGCCAGAAAGACAGAGATAGAAAGTGAGAAATCATGCCCCAGGGAGGATGGCCACACCACAGTCCCTTCTCCATTCTCCTCTCCGGATTTTGGGCATACACCACAGACATGCCCAATGTGAGGTTTAAGCCACCAGGTCCAGGACTTGAACCACAGTCAAATACATGGGAGTCCAGCAACATAACCATTATGCCATTTGCTGGTCCCCTGACTCTGTGTTTTGAGCCCCAGACCTAGTGGCTTGAAAGTCATGCCGGGTGTGTGTCATGCATCCCAAAATCCCGAGAAAAGAATGGAGAAGGACTATGGTGTGACCATCCCTCAGGAGCGGGGGTGCTTTCTCACTCTCTCTGGTGAGCACATGTGCCCTATGGCAAATAAACTAAAACAAACAAAACAAAAAGAAGGCTTATATTAAGGGGTCTAGCGCTCACCGGCCCCTCCCCCCAGGGCCTCCCGGTGTGGCCCTCCTACCCATTAATAATAGCCGCGGTGCCCATAAAGGAGGATAAAGAACGGCCTGCCTTGAACAGATGTGCACTGAGGATGAAGCTACAGACCTAGTCTAAGACCAAGCTTCCATCAGTCCGTACCGGGGCTGGGGGCAGCAGAAGGGGTCACGCCCACTAGGACGGAGGCTGCAGAGGGCCCAGGTGCCGTCTAGCCACACTGCAACCCCAGAGCCTAGGAACTGCGTCATACTCAATAGAGACATTGAACTAATGAGTGTTCCAGAGCCAGGGCCAGCCCATGTCTAGGGAAAGTCAGTCCGGGGACTATGTTGGAGCAGCAGGGTCAGGGAATTGAACAAGAATCAAAGACTCCGGCTGATCACTATGCCACCATCTTAGTTTCCCCAGTCCTAGGTCTTGCTCCCAAATTTACCAACACTTCCTGCCCCTGGAGAACCACCACAGGGCAACATGCATCCTTCATAGGTCTCTGCCTGTCCAACCTCCCCCCGCACCCCTCCACACACACAAGAGCTTACAACAACAGGTGTCGGGGCCAGCAGGTGGTGTAGTAGTTAAGACACTGGACTCCCACATGACCAACCATGGTTTGAGTCTTGGACCTGATACCTTGAAAATTATGCAGGGTGTGTATGTGTGAGTGCTCAAATTCCTGAGAGGAGACGAGGCGAAGGGGTTACAGTGTGGCCATTTCCTCTGTGGTGATGTCTCACTTTCCCTCTTTCTGTCCCTCTTTCTATCTCTCTCCAATGAACACACGTACCCTATGGCAAAACCCTAGAAAAGAAAAAAAGGCTAAGCAGGTGTCTCTGGACCACCTCTACTCCTGGTTGGCCTGGCATTCCTCTCTGCCATCGTTGGGACGGGCCAGTCTCCTTGATGTGACGTTCGATGCCCTGCCTACCTCTCATTCCTTACCTTCCATCCTGGCCTGGCCCAGGCTCCATGCCCCAGCAACAGTGAATGCCAGCTCATTTCCTGCCTCCAAGACTAGCACATGCAGCCTCCTATCCATGCACTGCCCTCTCCACTGAAATATGGCAAAGAATTACTCCTCCAAAACACATCTGTGAAGGGGTGACCCATTCAGCCTGATGTTCCTCACTGGTGACCCTCGTCAGAAAGTGCAGTAATTACCAATGATGTTTCTCTCTCCTGCCCTGTTTTATCTCCACATCCCAGCACCTCGCCCAGGCATGGCAGCATCACCATTGCCACCATCACAACTGGGCACCACATTACTGTCACCACCACGTCACCATCACCACCACCTTCCTCACCGTTACCACTGTCAGATTACCACAACCATCACAACCACCATTGCATCCGTGGCTAGCATTCACTGGGCACGTACTAGGTGCCGGGCACAGTGCAGAGACTCACATGATCGCCTCCCCTCATCCTCACGACAGCCCCGATGAGGATGAGGATACTCCATAGTACCCCCTCTAGAGAGATAAAGAGATGAGGCTCATAGAGATTCAGCAATTTGCCCCGAGATTCCCTTATTTATTTATTTATCTTGACCAGAGTGAGTCTGTGCTCACCAGAGAGAGATGCAGAGACAGAGAAGGTGAGGCAGAATGTACCCCCACACACACCGAGTGGGGTGTGGTAATGCCACCATCTCTTTTTCTCCATTCTGTTGGGGTTTGGGGCTCATGCACATGTGCTAAGCAAGGGCTGGGATTTGAACTGCTTGGTCAGCCATGTGGGAGCTGGCTCTCCCAACCACCAGACCATAGTATCGGCCCTGCCCGGTGCTTCTAATTCAATCTATTTCTCCCTTATCCAGACCAGAGAAAGAACCTGAAGTCTGAACAACCCCAAATTCCATGTAATACAACATTAGTTCTATTTGACTTTGGAGTGTCTCCAGAGGTCAACAACTCACAGGCCACTGACATCTGTGGGCTCCAGACATGGCTCTGGACACCCCACCGTAGGGTGTAAGCTCTTGGCTCTGAGCTGCCATCTGTCCTCCCGACCCCCACCTTTACCCCACCCTAGGGACAGCACCAGGCCAGCTGGCCTGGCAGAACCCCCGATGAGGGGCTTGACCATATCTGCCTCCAGGGCTTCCACGCCTCATGGTACTCAGCGTGGCAAGGTCAGTACCAGAATGACCAGCTCCTTGGTGGTTTGGTGGACCCTCACAGGAAAAGAAAGCAAGTGCCCCTTGTCCTCCTACCTCTTTCCCTACCCTCCAGGTGGAGAGAGACCAGAAGGTTCCAGGTGACATCACTCTCCTGCCCAGCTTCCCAGCTTTTCCTGGCATCACCTCCTCCAGCCCACAGGCCTGCTGAGGCCTTAGCAAGGCACCCTGCCCACGCATGACTCTACCCACAGCCCAGCCCAAATACCAGGGAAGAGCTTGTATCCCAGTCTCTGCCAGGCCATGAACATAGGAGAGAGAGCGCTGGCACGCTTCACAGCCATCTCCTCATTCGGACAGCACTTGATGGTCTCTCACTCACCTTCACATCATCGCGGAAGGGGCTGGGGAACAGGGTGGGGTTGCCATGCCCCGCCCCTTCTGTAGTCAGACTGCATTGCAGAAGCATCCAGATAATACCATTTATTATTTGTTTTAAAGATTTATTTATTTATTTAATTACATTTGTCACTATTATTATTATTATTATTATTATTATTATTTTTAGTTTGGCCAGAGAGAGACAGAGACAGTGAAAAAGGGAAAGTGAGAAAGCAAGCCACCAGGTCTGGGACGCGAACCATTTATAACCCCATGCCTTTCCACTGACCCTAAGCATTGTTCGGCCGTGAGAAGAAGGGTGATAAACTATTGGGTCATTGGAAAGTCATGATCTATTTTTTCCTATGCAAAAACGTGTCATGACCCAATAGAAGCCCATATCATTGACCTCCTTATGCCTGGCATGTTCCAAGTTTAGTGTGAAGCATTCCCACACACAGAGAGGTGCAAGGAATGATATTAGCCAGACCCTGCTGAATAACCACCCGGAGTTCGTCTCCCACTTCCAAGTGCGGAGAAGCACCTGTGCTCAGCTGCGCCCACAGCCCCTACCAAGCAACCACGCGCTGTCTCCCGGGTTTCCACATCCCTCACCTAACCTGAAGAAGACAGACTGGTGTACGCACCCCCACCTTGCAGATGAGGAAACTGAGGCTCAACCACTTTACTCACATGCAGGCCTACCAACTAGAACCTCTCGCCATCTCCATTATATGGATGAGAAAACTGAGGCTCAGAGAGCCTCAGTCACTCGCTGTGGCTTGACGGAGGCAGCGCCAACGTTACTTTTAGATTACTTGGAGCAGGACTCCTTTAAGTCTTTAAGTCTCCAAGTAAGACCCCCTTTTCCCTGCCCCCACCCCATTTCTCCCTCCACTAGTCCTCTGATGGGATCCTGGGAGCAGCAGACCCTGAGCACCCGCACCCTTCCCCACCCTCCTACTCATCTGCAGAGGTGCTCTCTGGCCCAGTAGAGGCAGGAGTTGATTGCTCTGCCCGGGGGGCAGCCGTGCCCAGGGTCTGAGCAGTAGAAGGCGGGCTAACGACCCTCACACTTCATCAGCAATCAGGGTGACTTTTGATCTCCTCTGTCTGGCTTGGACATCTGTTTCTCAGATGGTTCCAAACTTGGATGTGGAACAAGGCATTTGCTATTCTCCCTTCAACCCAAGTAATTGCAAATACCTAAATAAATAAATAGATTTTGTTCTCCCTTATTGGAATTCATGACATTCTAAATATATCCCATTCTAAATATAAACATTCAGTTCTTCCACACTCACCCTGCGTTTCATTTAATGGTAGAAATAACGGGACTGTGTCTGGGGCCTGCGGGGGTGCCAGGTGCTGGGTGCTGTGACCACTCTGCATTTCACAGTCTCCGCACAACGAGGCCTACTGGCCCCCTTGGCAAATGAGGAAATGTCTCCGACGAGGCTTTGCCAAGGACGCACAGCTGGAAAGTAGTGGATTAGAGACCCCAGACAGGCCCATCAGTGTCTTACCCAAATCCATGCCTGCCTAGAACCTCAGAATGCAGCCTGGTTGGAAACAGGGTCTTTGCAGATGTAAGTTGTTAGGTTGGGTCCATACTGGATTAAGATGGGCTCCAAGTCCGACGAGTGGTGTTCTCATGAGGACAGGAAGCCTGCAGAGACCCAGAGAGGACCGAGGTTAGCACGATTCTTCTGCGAGCCCAGGAGCTCTGAGGACTGTCACAGCCACCACCAGAGGCCAGGAAGGCTCCTCGGAGAAAGCATGGCTCTGCCCACGCCTCATTTCAGACTTCTCAGTCCAGAACTGGGAGACAGAATTCCTGTTGCTCTAAGCCACTCCGTTTGCGTTCCTGGTTCGGCAGCCCCGGAAACTCACGCGGATTCCAGGGTGACTGTTCTGATGTTCCCCGACCCCGGCCACTTGCCCTTTCCCTATCAGGGTGGGTAACAATTTCCCTTTCTGCAAACAGGCATTTACCAGGGGCTGAGGACATGGAGAACATAGAGCCCTCGCTGGGCTCAAGGGCTCACCCAGTGGACAAAGAGAACATAGTTCTTTCCAGGCCTGGGGCTTTGGCCGCTGACGGGAGCAAAAGGAGGCTGCATGAGCTTTGATAGGTTCCACGTGGTCGACACCACTGTGTCCCGGCTGTGTGACTGCAGGTCACAAGTACCTCGCTGAGCCTCAGTTTCCTCATCTGCAAGGTGGGGGTGCGTACACCAGTCTGTCTTCTTCAGGTTAGGTGAGGGACGTGGAAACCCGGGAGACAGCGCGTGGTTGCTTGGTAGGGGCTGTGGGCGCAGCTGAGCACAGGTGCTTCTCCGCACTTGGAAATGGGAGACGAACTCCGGGCGGTTATTCAGCAGGGCCTGGCTAATATCATTCTTTGCACCTCTCTGTGTGTGGGAATGCTTCACACTAAACAGAGAGGAAGAGTGAGGCACGGCAACGGAGGGCTCCAGGCAGCGCCTGCCCTGGCTCCATCCCCGCCCTCCCAGGCCCAGTCTCATGGGGAGCACAGTCATCCACAAAGGACATCTGGAACCTCAGACAGCGGGAGCCACAAAGAAAGCAAAGGCCCACAGGAAGAGGGTATGTTTGGACCAGTCCCCAGGCCCCGCCACCACCAGCCCAGCAGATTTCGCTTCCTCCTGCCTCAAGTGCCAGCGTCGGCCATGCCAGGGACTGCTCGGTAATCCTTAGATTTGTCAGGAGGAGTGTCTGCTTGCTGCTGTCAGCTTCCAGGCAAGTAGAGAGAAAAGAGACCCAAGAGATCAAACAAGAACCTTTTGAAAAATGCTGGGTGCACAGAGAACCCCAGAGTGCAGACACTGGAGCGGGGCCTGCATTTTCTTGGCTGATTCTGGGAGGGTGGAGAGATCGGCGATACCAGAGGTACGAGGACACCATGGGGCCAGGGGTGGGGTCTGGGCTGCCCCTAGTACCACTAGCCCGGGTCTGATCGGACCTTCTGGACCTGCAGGCACATCTCATGGAGGCCACGCCGCCCTCCTACACGTGCTAGTTTCCAGGCCTACAGTGCTTGGAACTTCATCAGGGCCTCCCCTGGGGCAGTGTGACTTCACTCCCTAAGTCAGAGTCCAAAGGAAAGATGGATGTGGTTGACTCAGCCCCACGAGGACTCATGAAAATTCACCCCCAAGCAGGTCTGGCAAAAGTCATTCAGATGATTCAATTCAATCCAATTTACCCACTATTTATTAAGTAAACAGGCAGCAGAGCCGAGAAACTAAGAGCAGGAACTCTGGAGCAGGCGACGGGGCTTGAATCCTAGCTGCAATGCTTCGGCAAGTCACTGAGCCTCTCAGAGCCTCGGTTTTCCTCATCCATAAAATGGAATAACAATAGCACTGACCTCATAGGCCTATGTGAATGTGAAGTGAGTCTGTTCTTGTGAAGCACTGAAATGTTGTCGGCGTGCAGTACGTGCTCAGTAAGTGCTCCATGAGAGCTTGGTAGCGAAGCAGCGTGAGCGGGCCCGGGACACCCTGCAGTACACCCGCACACAGACTCCAGGCTGCCGGGCGGAAACACCATCCACGGCAGCGAGCTCCGAAGCTGTCAGGGCAAGATTCCAACCACAAAGCCTGACCGCAGAGACCCGGCCCTTCACCACTACGGGATAGAGACTCCTGCATTTCCCAGGAGTCTAGCCCAGAGCAGGGCCCACAGTAAATGCGAGTCCGAAAGACCTGCATGGAATCCTCCTCTCTTCTCTTACTCTTAATGTGACCTTGGGCTGCGACATTGTCTGCCTTAAGTGTTGGTTTTTTCTTTGTGTGTAAAAATATGTGTCCGAAATATCCAATTCGCACTGCTGTTGGCGAGAACCAAATGAGGGCTCCGATGCAAACACGCCCAGTGGGGTGTGTGACAGTTAGTCCGCGTTAAATAAATGCCATCTTGCTTTCATTTCATTTCCTTGACTCTGCTCCGGTCTACCCGAGGACCCATGGGCAGCACAAAAGAAGGAGAGAATATATTCTTGTCCTGAAGGACTTTACACAAGACGAGGAAGTAGGAAACTATTAATTTAAAGGACAAACGACAATTACATGCGGAAGCAGAAGTCAGCCAGGGGTTCAGAGAGCTCCACATGGACCTGGGTGGTCTGGAGGGCCTCTGGGAGGAGGTGTTTGAAAGAGCCATACACCTCATTATCTTCCACACGAAGGGCCTGGCGGATCATGTTCCTATTAGGCGAGGCTAGACCAGCAGTGTGGGTGAGGACATGAAAATGCTGCCTCGAGGTTTGAAACCCGCTGCCTCGGAGGAGGAGGGACAGGCTCAGATCAGTTCTCTCCGATCAAAGGATTGGGCACAGCGGCGGAACCAACCAGAGTGCTGGCAGTGGGCGAGACCAAGCAAGTGATGTTCAAAACCGCACGCTTCGGGCCCGGACATTGATGTCCTTCCAGAAAGCGCCCTGTGTGGATGTGAGGGAGAACAAAGGGGTGGAGGACAGAGAATACGCTAGCCAGTAGAGTCAGCCCGGAGCCCAGATGAGGCAATCCATGATCTTCCAGCAGGAGGAAATGTGCACATCGCCGGCTCGCCAGTGTCGACTGGGTATCTCTTCAAAGCCGTTCCACCTGGTTAAACCCTTTACAATACCCGTATGTCCAGCAGCTGCACAGAATAGGGGAGGTCACTGAAGCCCAGGGAGCTTATGAGCACTGCCCAAGTTCATGGTGACAGACCAAGCCCTAGCATCCAGTCCCCTCTTTCGCCTGCGGCCCATGTGCCATTGACTGCGCTTCCCCGCCCCAGGAGTACACGTGTGCTGGACTGGCTAGTCCACTCACCACAGCTCTCTGGACACTGCGATTCATTCCCGACTGAACTCGCAGATGTAACCAATGAGATACAAGGGCCAGAACCTTGTCCAAACCATTAAGAGGACAGCATAAGATCTTTTCTGGGCTTGAACTTTGGAACTTTTAGATCTGTACTTGGTAGAGAGTGACTGGCAGCCCTCTTGGTATCCAAAAGACCCTAAGAATGAAACAACCAGAGTACATAGCAGGAGAGAGAGGAGGCCTGGATGGCATCTGTATTAGAGTAACTCTAGCTGCTATAACAAATAGCCCCTAAATCTCAGTAGTTTATGTTAATAAAGATGTATTTCTTGCTCACGTAACAATCCAACATGGGCCTTCCTCGCAATTCGGGATCCTGGGCCCTTCTATTTTGCACTGCATCCTCCCTTCCCCCTTTCTGCATTCATCTCTTTGGAAAGGAGTTGGAACGGACCAACATACCTGCTTCTGAAGTTCCTTGGTCTGGAAGGAACAGCCTATTCCACTGAGTACTGGTCCTGGGGCCACAGCTAAATGCAAGAGTTGCTGGGAAATGTAGGTCCTGGCTGGGCTGCTGCTTCTCAACAGCAAGTTCACACTGGGACGTGGGGAGCTGGAGCCTTGGGTCAGCTAGCCCCTCCACGTCCGCATCAATGCCACTCATCACCAGCAGCTCCTGAAGGCTGTACCCCTGCCAGACAGACAGACACACACAAGTGCATACCCCTGATCTTTTTCACATACATAAGTTCTTACATTTCCTCTTTATACTTAAGTCAGTTTGGGCTGGATATTGAAGCAGTGCCCGAACGGTGCTGTGTAATGGGGTATCTGCGGCCCATCTGTGCAGGCCAGTTCTGTCCCACACCCAGGGCCTCCCCATGACAGCCTGTGACCTCCTGCCCCTGACTCCCGGGCCCAGGCCAGGCCCCGTGGACTCAGCTGAGGCTGTCCCCAGGCAGAGGGGTGGTGAACACGGGGCGCCCTGGACTGCTTCCTGCCCACGTTTCCGCTGTCTCCCCACTACGAGAGATGTCAGGAACTTTCCTGTTTTTCAGTGAAGGAACAGTTGCCCAGAGGTGAATGTTGAGGGTGGTCAGCTTAGGGACAACGCTCCAGGGAGGCCACCAGGAAGTTTCTCCCCTCCCTCTGCTGTATCAGTGTGCGGACCAGGCCTGGGTACAGTGGGGTTAAAGTATGTCCACAGATTCTTCAGATTCTGCCCTCCTGTGGAAATGAGCCCCCTCCCCTGAGTGTAAGTTGTACTTGAGGACACGCTTCTCACACAGGGAATGTGGCCGAGTGCACTTCTAAGGGGACACGGTGGTCCCACCTTCCTGTCTCTCTCTGTCTCTGTCTCTCTCTCGGATCATTTTCTCTGGGAGGAGCTAGGGGCTATGTTGTGAGGGAGCTTCAATACCCGTATAAAGAAAGCTGTGTGGTGAGGAACCAGGCCTCCTGCTGACCGCCATGCCTGGGAACTATCTTCCGAGCAGGTCCCCCAGACCGGCCCAGCCTCCAGCCGCCTGCAGCCCTGCTTGGTAGCTTGGCTGCCACCTCGTAAAAGAGGAGGAGCCTCTCTGCCCCTGCATCCCTGAGCCACAGAAGCTACAAGAAGATAAATGTTTGTTGTTTTAAGCCAATAAAATTGGAGGCCGTTTGGGTAAAGGCAATAGATAACTAACACAGCTGAGACGGGAAGCGCTGAGGAAGGTCTTCCGCCTCGGTGACACTTAGGCACCCACGGAAGTACTTTGGCTGAGCTGAGGTAAGTACTGTGAAGGGTCTAACTCAGGGAAATGCCGGAGACGTGGACATATCCACTCCTCTCATCAAAACACGCCAGCCTTGGGAACCAGCCGTTAGCGTAATGGCTATGTCGCTGGACTCCCATGTAGTCGACCATGGTTCGAGTCCCGGACCTGGTGGCTTAAAACTCACGCCAGGCACGTGTGCATGCGTGCCCAAGATCCCGAGAGGAGAATGGAGGAGTAGGGATTGCGGCGTGACCATCCCCCCGGGGGGTGATTTCTCGCTTTCTGTCTCTATGTCTCTCTCTGTCTGTCTGGCGAGCACACGCACCCTATGGCGAAAACCTCTCAAAAAAAAAAAAAAAAAAAAAAAAAAAAAAAAAAAAACCACACACCAGTCACTCACCTGAGAAGCATCACCAGTAAGGTTAGCCTAGAACATGGTAGATGGGTCTGTTGTCATTAGGCAGTTATGTGACCTGATACGGGTAATTGGGCTGAACCAAATGAAACCACTAATACAACCGTCTTTTTGATCTACAAAAATGGCACCTTCGTATGGCTCAATCTGATCCTTCACCTCTCCAAGCCTCGGTTTCCTTTTTTTGTGAGATAAAGTGGTGACGCTCAGGTGAGGATTAAGTTGACAACCAAATGGACTGGCTCCCCTGGAGCACAAGGCATGGCCCATGACCAGTGAGCGACTTACCCGGGGCCCAGAAGTAAAACCACTGGTGGGGAGAGAGAAGAGAGGATGACACCAGAATTTCCCAGCTGACGAAAAGGTGAGCTCTCCCCTTGTCTCCTACAGTGAGAGAATTGAGGCCTGAAGGTGAGGCCCATCTTCCCACTTGTGTGATAGGGACAGTTCCTGTGTGGTGCTCTTTGTGAGCCGGGCTTGCCTTTCTGGCCCACCTCTGGCCCTGGAACAAGAAGACAGAATGGGAAGGAGGCTGTGGCCCCTCTGCTGACCTCCATCCCAGCAGGAGGCAGGCGGGAGGGGCCAGGGCCTCATTGCTTAAGCAGGCCTTGTCTCAGAGGCTGGATTTGGCAGGATTGTTTCAGCAAATGGCTCAATTCCCTCTGGTTTTTGTAGTACAAACAATCCCAGACAAGTCTTAGAGGGAGGGGGAAAAAGAGTAATTTGTGTGGTGTAAAAAACGGGAAGCATGGAGCGTGGCCTTGCAAGTTATTTGCATTTCTAAACAAGAAAACTGCTGCTAGGAGTGTGGCTGTCACTTACTTATCTTGTTAACTCCCTCCTGGCTCTGGCAGGCAGGGGCAGCAGACACCCAGCCCCTGGAGAAGCTGGGACATGGGAGGAGAGGCAGAGAGAGGCCACTTGGGAGATCCAAGTTCAAGCCCACCTCTGTCACTAAGTATGGAGGTGTCACTGTGTGATCTCCTCGGTGGCCCTGAGTTACTCCTCATCTCTGTAAATGAGGGGCTCTAGTCAATGGCCACATCAAATCTGAGTCAGGAGACCTGGATTTAAACTGTGGCTCTGGTGTGAACTGACCCATGACCTGGGATGAACATTGGACACCCCCATGCTCAGTGATGGAAGGAATCTCTGGTTCGAGTCGGTTCAGCTTCTGACTCCTCTCAGTTCAGGACAAAGACATCCATTCCTCTGCAAGGAGCTCCACTAGTTATAAAGCCCTCCCATAAATCTGAGTACAAATCCACTTCCATGCACCAGATGTTGGTGCAGCATTAAAATGCAACACTCTGAGAGGCAACCCTACACAGGAAGGTCCCTGGTTCAAGTCCAGAGACCTCCCTGAGCACACTGGACATGCACCTGTCCACGATTGGGGCAGGCTGAAGGTTGGGGGTGGTGTACTGCATCAGGGCCCTATTGGAGGGGTGTGACCTCTCTTTTTTTCTCTGTCTCCCTCACTCATGGAAGAAATAAATGAAGTTTTGAAAAATTCACTTTATTGAAATCCCTGCCCAAAGGGAGGCTCAGGAATGCCTGTAGACAATTACACATGTTGGAATCAGGCAGGTCTGTGTCCAACCCCAGCTGAGTGACCTGCAGTAACTGTGAATCAGAGACAGTAACTCCACCCAGTTCCCGGGGTCATTGTGAGGATTTATTGAGCCGGTCACCTAGGCCTAGTTGCTCAACACAGCAAACACATCAGTGGGACTCCATTTTTCTTCCCACCAGCACTGAGAACACATGATCTCCACGTGTGATGCCCAGCTGCGAACTGCAGCTCAGGGAAGAGGCCTGTGGGTGACAGGTAACTCCCCATGAGCCCATTAGATACGTGTCCTCCCAGCGCCATCGGGGGCTCAGCACAATCGCCAAGGGACAGTGTGGCATCCTTTTTCTGTTTTTTGTTTTTTGGGTTTTTTTTTCTTTAGACAGGGTCTCACTGTGTCTTGAACCTCCTGCGTAGCCTCCCCAGCAGCCGGGACTATGAGCACACGCCATCATGCCTGGCTCTTTCACATATTGTCTTGCTATGCTGTTCACACTGGCCAAAGCTTGCAATCCTCCTGCCTCAGCCTCCTAAGTAGCTGGGAACACAGGGGAGTACGACTATTCTCAGCTTTAAGCTTCGTTGTTTTGGGTTTTGAAGCAACTTTTTATGTGCTTCTGTACCTGTGATGGACCAGACATTATTCACCATCCTTCACACCCTCCCGTTTAGAATTATATACCTATACCCTTTGTTGAGTGCCCTTGCAGAACTGCCAACTAGAAAGAGTGGACTGGATGTCCTCCACCATGGCTATCCGGCATGGACACAGGGTCATGGAGTGTGGTGATCCAGGAGGAAGCCTCAGTTGCATCTAGTGTCGCACTCACTCCCTGCATTCTGGTGCTCCAGCCTGAGAAGAGCATCCCGGTAGCTGCAGTGTGCAGGAATCTCAGCAGGAATACAGGAAAAGCAGACCTAAGCCTAACCTGCAGCCTGGAGCCCAGCCCTCCTGCCCTGCTGGCTGAAACACAGCCACTGGACAAACTGATCCGCCACCAGTGAACTTGAGTAGAGATGCTTTACACCGTAGTCTGAGTTTTGGGTTGATGATTATAACCAGTGAGTCCCACCAGCACTGCAAACACCATGACTTCACCTGGCAGTCCTTCAGAGATGCGGGTAGTTGCTCACAAGGAAATCAGGTCTGATGGAACTGGACAAAGGCCCTTTGAAAATATCCAAGTCCACCAAGCAGACTTGAACCTATGTGGAGTCTTGGCTTCCTGTCATTTCCCAGTTCTAGTACACTCCTAACCTGCCCTTTGGACTTCAACTTCCATGTTTACATCATCGGAAAAATGAAAGAATGCCAGGAAATTGATTAGTTGGTTTGGGGGATTAGTAATACAATCCTTCCTGAGCATCCAGGCCTCCACTATTTCCAAGGAATGCTCCTATCCATGAGATAGAGGTCTGACTCCAGGTTAGCCCCATGATCCACTTCCTGGTATCACCCCTGTGTGGTCCCCTCCCACACGGCAACAAGGTTGGTCTGTGACTTCGTGTGCGTCACGACATCAAAAGAACAGGAGATGTCATCACACACTTATAAGCTGTTGATAATGTGATATTGTCTTTATTTATTTATTTTTAGAGAGATTTTTGGTATAGGGCATGTGCACTCATCAGAGACTCAGAGAGGGACAGAGAAAGAGAAAATGAGAAACCACCCCCCAGGGGGAATGGTCACACTGCAATCCCTTCTTGTTCATTCTTCTCTCGGGATTTTGGGTATGCACACACATACGCCTGGCCTAAGTTTCAAGCTGCTGGGTCTGGGACTTGAACCATGATTGGCCATGTGGAAGTCTAGTACCTTAATCACTACACCACCTGCTGGGACCTCTACCATCTTTATTTTTAAGACCAAAGGAATGAATGTTGGCATACTACTTCTGACACCAATGGTATGATACCATACTTACTCTGTGATATTGGAGAGATACCATACTTGTCCTATGATATTGTGTGACCAAAGGAGCAAGTGATGGCATGATATTTGTAAAGTTTTAGAAGACATTCTTGTCCCTACCTAGATCCCAGCAGGATCTTAGTAAAAATTAACAAATTCATCCCAAATTTTATATGGAAATGCAAAGGAGGTAGAGCAGCCAAATAATTCTGAAAAAGAACAGAGTTGAAGGACTCATACTACCTGATATCAAAACTTATTCTAAAGCCACAGTTCTTAAGATACTGTGTACTGGCCTGGGGTGGGCATACGGATCAACGGTACAGAAACAAGAGCCCAGAAGTAAATGCTTAACGTTTGTGGTCAACTGGTTTTCAACAAAGGTCTAAAGATAATCTACTGGAGAAACTGTTGTCTTTTTGACAACTGGTACTAAGACTATTGGATATTTACTTATTAAAAAAATGTGTTTAGACTTTCACCTTACACCATACACAAAAATTAACTCAAAACGGGTTAGATGACCTAAAAGTTAGAACCAAAACTATAGATGTTTTAGAGGAAAACACAGGAAAAAAATCTTTGTAATTGGGTTAGACAAAGAGTTCTTCTATATGACAGCAACAGCATAATCAATGTAAAAAAAAGAACCTGATAAATTGGACTTTATCGAATTAAAAACTTTTGCACTTTAGAAGACGCCATTAAGAGAATAAAAAGACAAGCCACAGACTGGGAGAAATATTTGCAAATCATATATCTAGTAAGGGACTTGAATCCAGACTACATAAAGAACTTTTATAACTTAGTAATAAGATAGAGAACCCAGGAGGCAAAAGATTTGAATAGACATTTTATCAAAGAAGATGTACGGATGGCTGACAAGCACAAGAGAAAGCACTCAACACAATTAATCATTAGGGAAATGCAAATGAAAACCACAATAAGATACCACTACACAGCTGCTGAAATGGCTTTCATCAAAAAGACAGATAATACCAAGTGTTGACGATACAGAGGAACTAGAACCCTTACACATTGCTGGTGGGAATTTAAAATGGTACAGCTACTTCGGAAAATAGTTTTGCAGTTTCTTACAAAAGATAAACATAAATTTGTCAAGACCTGGCAAGTCCACTCCTCTGAATCTACCCAGCAGAAATGAAAGAATATGTCTCCCAAAAAACTTGCATGTAGATGTTCAGAGCCGCATTATTCATCATAGGCCAAACCTGGAAATAATCAAAACGAGTGGGTAAAAAAAATGTGGTATATCCATACAATGGAATGATATTTGGCAATAAAAGGAATGAATTCTTGATCCAACATGAATGAACATCAAAAACATTTTGGTAAGTGAAAGGATCCAGATGGAAAACACTACATATATTATGATTCTATTTAAATGAAATGACCAGAAAAGGCTAACGTATAGGACAGAAAATAGACTACTGGTTATCTAGGGCTGGTGGGGCAGTAGGGTGGGGCAGAGGGGAAGGGACAAGGGAACTTTTGGGAGTAATGGAAACTTTCTAAAACTAGATTGTGGTGATGGTAGCATAACTCTATAGATTTATTAAAACCATTGGGGGAAAAGACACTGTGGCTGCCATCTTGGCGACTGTCACGCTCGTGACTAATTATTGCTCATGGTTATGTCATGAGCAGCCCCGGGAAGAGGTCCATGTGATAAGGAAGTGAAGCCTCCACTACAGCCTGTGAGGAAACGAGGCCGTTTGGAATGGCCATGTGAGTGCATCCTGTTAGAAGTGATGTCCCAGTCCAGGCAAGCCTTCATATGACTGCAGGCCCTGCTGACATCTGACCGAAAGACAGAAAGAAAGAAACTCCATGAGAGATCCTGAGCCAGAATCATCAGCTAAGGCCCTCACCCTCAGAAACTGTGTGAAACAATATATGTTTGTTGTTTTTCTGAGCTGCTAATTTTGGGGTCATTTGTTACACAGCCATAGTGAACTAGTACACATTTTTTCATGGTGATCCTCACGATCAACATTGTTATTCTTTTCTTTTCTTTTTTTCATGAGAGAACACACAAAAGGGTGCATGATAGAGACAAAGACATGGCACCCTGAATAGGGTCTTGTCATGCTGCAATCCCTTTACCCTAGCCCCCAGCTCTTTAGGACCTTGGGCACACATGCACTCAGTGTGTTTCAGGTTAACTTTGGGATCTGAACTCATGGTCCACCACGTGGCTTCCAGCAGTGCAGTTCAGTGTGTCACCTACACCACCAGGCTGGGTCAAAGTTTTCAATAGATATTAGTGTCTCTATTATAGAAGTACAAAGACTGAGGCCCAAGTGTCTGGTCTAAGATTACGCAGCTGGCAAGAGCCCCACCATGCTCACTTAGCGCCTTGAGCCTCGGGCTATGGGAGATACCAAGGAGGGAAGAGTCAGATCCCTCTCTGCAGGACCTCAGTCTCGGGGGAGGCTGGCAGCAGAGTACAAGGCTCTGGGCCCTGTTGAGTGACCACCCCCAACCGGTGGCCCTCTGTGACTCTCCATTCAGCACTCCAGCTGTCAAACCCATTTCATTCAATTCTGCAGAGAGCCCTGAGCAGCTCGATCAGGGCTCCTACCTCTCCCTCGAAGCAGAGAGCAGCGAAATTGGACAGTAATGTGTTGTCGTTCAAACATTTCAGCTGGAGCCGGGGTGAATTATGATGCCGTCCTACTTTATTCAGTGTAGCATCTTTCATAAAAGCCGTGTCTCAGAAACACTTTGGAGAAGGAAATAATAAATAATTGCCCAAGGGGACAAAGCATGAGATGAAAAGCTCCAGGCTGGCGGGGAGGGGAGGGGAAACTCAGACTTGGAGGAGCTGATGCGTCCAGGAAGCTCAGGCTGGGCAGCTGGGCAGCAGGGCCCTGGCCTTGGGCTTGAGTGCTGGGTTCCAGATGTTCTCAGGACCTCCTGGAGAGGGGACCACAGAGCCCTGGCCTGGACCTCTCCACAGGAGACTAGAACATGGAGAAGGAGACCTGGAGCTCCTGCCACTTGAGGTGAGTGTTCGGGGTGGCCATGGGCCTCTCCTACACCTGTGCTTACTCTCCTCAGAGCCATCAGTGGCTCCCATCTATTGTAGCTCAGAACCAGGGCCCCCCTCAACCTCACCCTCACTACTCCTCTGACTGCTCTGACCACTCAGACTCCATTCATTGCACTCCAGCCCCACTGATCTCACTGCTCTTTCAATATGCCAGGCATGCACCTGCCTCAGGACATCTGCACTGGCTATTCCATCTGCTCCCAAATCCCCTCACCTCCTTCAAGTCTTTATTCAAATATTGCCTTCTGGGCGAGGCCAACCTTGACCTCCCTTGAAAAATGTGTTTTCCTTCCCCCAACCCTTGGTCATCTTTGCCCTGCTCTGTTCTCTCCCTGACATGGTCCGCTCGCCTGCATACCCTCTGCAATGCACGTGTCACTGTGGTTAGAACCTGCCTCCTGCCAGATTGCCAGCATCACAGGGCAGTGCTTCCGTTGCCATGTGGTGCCTGACACACCCCCAGTCCCAACCAACACCTGTGAACGACTGCAGGCAGGTACGTATGCACGGGCCTTCACGCAGCTACTCCCGGGGCACATGTGCAAGCTCCCACCTGCAGGCCCATCTGCACTCCTGCACACGCATGCACCCTCGATGCGAACACACAAACAAGCTGTTCACAGAGGCTCTCGGACTGGGAAGACCATGTTCCCAGATGTGTCACCTGGGCTGAGCACACCTGGATTTTGCTGTTGGACAAAGCTTTCACTTTTCTCTGCTTCGGTGTCCTCATCTCCAAAGACGGAGATAATGATTATCACACCCTGCTGAGTAGGAAGCAGTCATGGCCCTTGTGCAGATAGGGAAACTGAGGCACGGAGAGGCACAGTGAGAATGAAATAAGATACTCAGTTACAAAATACTTGTCATCACTCAGGTGTTTGCTGAGCCTGGAAATTAACATTGAGAAGGCACAGGAGGCAGAAGAAGCCTGAAGCAAAAACCTCTGAAGACAGACATTAGGGCTGAACTGGAATAATTTTGGCCCTAATCCTTGTACAACAGAAATGTAATTCACCTGAACGAAGTGAACCACGGACTAATGCCGGCCACGTGGACTAAAAATTACCCTAAAACGCCAGAGCAGGAAGTCATCAACACACATCCCCATTTTCCGAGTGAGAAACGAGGTCCAGAGAGGGAAAGACATTTGCTGGAAGTCACACAGCAGATACGAGGGTGAAATCTGGGAAGTGAGCCAGCTCTGTCTGACTCCGCCACCTTAGCTCTTTAGTGACCTCATTTCTTTTTGATTCATTTGACAGGAAGCTGCTTCTCTCCCCATTCCTGAGCCAGAGTCCTAGGACCTAGCAAACCCGGGGGAGGAGCACTCACGAGGCTGTGGAAGCCCCCGATCCTGGGTGTGCACCGAGGCTGCAGAGCCACTCATGGGCTGAGGGGAGGAGTCCATGGGGTGTGGGCAGGATGTGTGGGGCCCACACGTGTCCGCCGGAGTCACAGCTGCCGCAGTGAGCACAAGAGGCAGAGGCCAGTGCTGCCTCCAGGAACGTCTGGCTGAGGCTTTCCAGAGACATTGTTTTCTCGCTTGCTCAGAAGCTGCACTTTCTAGTCGGGAAGTGAAGATGTCTCAGCACAGTCTGAGATTAAAATAATTCAAGATGACATGTCCCCCAGGCCCTAGCAGGAAATTCAGGACTGGGTACTAGAGTGAGAATACATGCCAGCAGGGAGGGAAAATAAGGGGTTTCAGTTCTCACATTCAGTCTCTGTTCAACAAATTATCGTGTGTACAGCACCAGGCAGGGCAAAGGAGGACCAGGCCAGGCATGGGCCTGGGGGGGGGGGGGGGGGGTGGTCCAAGGACAGACATGGCCATCATACTGGCAGAAGCTGCAGTCTGCTTAGCAGGGCGTTGGTGTCTGAATTCGCCAGGTGCAGTTTTCTTCAGCTTAGGGGTTTCTGACTGGAGTGATCTTACCCCAGGGGACATTTGACAACGTCTGGAGACGTTTTTGATTGTCCTAACTGGGAGGAGGGGTGGGCATGCTACTGGCATCTGGGGAGTGGAGGCAGGGGGCCATGAAACATGGCTGTACACGGGGCAGCCTGCCACAAAGAAGTGTCCCATCTCACAAACTAGCCGTGCCGAGGATGAAAAACCCCACTCTCCCGGGCTTTAACCCGTGGTCCCAGGACCCTGAGAAGGCCCTGGATGTGCTTCCAGAAATCCAGGTACTGCTCTAAAAGCGAAAGAATAACTGGAGGGCGATACTCATTGTACCTCTCCGAGCCATTGTGAGGCCATCACACGGAGTTGTTTGTTTCACGCCCAGCATGAGGCACGGCCCCAAGCAGGTGCCAGGTCCATAGTGCTTGGATCAATGTTGTGTGTGTGTGTGTGTGCGAGGTCCTTACGGAGACCCAGAAATAGTTCTCTTCTTCTCCACCCGAGTCTGAACACCTGGGAGATAAGACAGAGGAGGAGCAGTCGGAGGCCAACACGTCACCTTCAGTGGAGACAAAGACCACTTCGGAGAACAGAACACAGCTTAGCTGAAAGCCAAATGGGCGTGTGTGGTGAAGCCCAGAATTGGGCAAACCAGTCCAGCTTGTCACTCGCAGCCCCGGGTGAGGAGGCCACCCACCTGCCCAGCCTCTGCCAGGACAAAGCTCCCGTCTAGCTTCACACCGTCCCGTAAACTGCAAGGCAAGCTACAGCCTTCATGTTAAATGATCAAGTAGCCATATGTTTAAAAAATGGAAACAGGTGAAATTGATTTGGATAGTATGCTTGATTTCACCCAATCTCTCCAAAATGTTATCATTTTAACACACGGTCAATATAAAAATTATTAATGGAATATTTTACATTCTTCTTTTTCATACTAGTCCTCTAATTCCAGAGCATATTTTATACTAACGGCCCATCGCAATTCGGACTGGCCACATTTCAAGCACTAATAACACACATGGGGGCCAAGAGGGATGAGGATGTTAGAACTTCCCCGCAAGAGTCACGTTTACCAATCAGGCCAATTGCTCCACACCCTGGGCGGAAGGGAGAGAGGCAAGAATTATGCTCGCTGAGCTACCCGTGAAGGAAACACTGGAACTGGAGATACATCCCTCCCGGATGGATGGGTGGATGGACGGACGGCAGGTGGAGGGAAGGATCGTTAACCAACAACAGCGATGAAATCCAGGTGAGAAATACCAAATCAGGACAGGTCGTCGATTCCTTTATGAAAAAGAAGGCTGTGCTTTTGGCAGCAATATTTCCTTGTCTTGAAAAAGACCAGAATTCCGCCCAATGGTGGGTGGGGAAATAGTACGAAATGGTAACAGGAATATCCAAATAATGACTAACAGTCACAGGGCCAGCAGGTGGAGTGGTAGTTAGAGCACTGAACTCTCACAGGGCCAACTGCAGTTCGAGCCTGGACCCAGTGGCTGGAAAATCATACCAGGCACATGTGCATGAGTGCCCAAGACCCCAAGAGGACAATGGAGGAGAAGAGATTGTGTCTTGGCCATTCCCCCCTCAGAGAGTGATTTTTCACTTTCCTTTTTTCTGTCTCTGGTGAGCACACATGCCCTAGGACAAAAACCTAAAAATGTTAACAATATAAATAAATAAATAACAGTCACCTTAAAAAGCACCTACTATGTGGCAGATAATTCTCTCTGTTTCGCTTTCTCTGATGAGAGCACATACCCTCTGGAAATTAAAAAAGTGGTTGAGGGGCCTGCAGACAGTGTAGTGGTTAAGACGGCTGGACTCCCGCATGGCTGATGTGGTTTGGGTAGACCTGGTAGCTTAAAACTTGTGCCAGGCACATGCCCGCGTGTGCCCAAAATCCCAGGAAGAGAATGGAGGAGAAGGGATTGCAGCGTGTCCATCCCCCGGGGTAGATTTCTCAACTTTCCCTCTCTCTTACTCTCTCTGTCTCTCTCCAGTGAGCACACGTGCCCTATGGGGGGAAAAAAAAAACTTTTAAAAAAAGTTGTTGAATTAATACATTATTAAATTAGTAAAGGCTCAAGGAGATTGGGTAACTTCCCCAAGTCACATCACTATGAATGGTAAAACGTGAATTTGAACCCTGGTCAAATGGACCAAGACCCATTCTGCCACCGCGACCCCTTCTCTTCCATTCTCCTCTTGGGATTTCGAGCATACACGCACACACACCCGGTGTTGAATTTCAAGTCGCCAGGTCCAGGACTCAAACCATGTGTGGCTATGTGAGAGTCCAGCAGCATAACCATTACGCCATCTGCTGGCCCTGAAAACAAACCCATGTGAACGCAGACAAATGGCGTGCTAGAACTAGCTCACAATGGGTCATCAGAACCAACTGTGACATTTTCGGGAATTTTGTGAGCCATTATTCAAGATCAAAATATGTAAGTTGACCATTAAATAAATTACATTGAAAACAAAGACTATAAACACTCCAAAGGCATCGCTTTACCCTTATTCCCCTGGATTTGATTATACTCTGTGCTCCTGGGGCTACTTCTATCTATCGTATCTGTATGACAAAATGCTTGCGATGGTGTTCTACTGAGGATCTTGTCCCGACTCCACGTTCAACAAAGTCACTTTGGGAGCTTGCAATCAGTGGTGGTGGGAGTATTTATACCACAGAAATTGGCAAGTGCTAAAAGCCAAGTCCTGTGGTTAGTAATGTCCTGAGAGATTATTGTTCAGCGTGTCCTAGCACACGTGGCTGCTTTACAGCAGAGGACTTGGTGGTGAACCAGAGAACGTGATTTTAAGATCTCCACCAGCCCAATGCATCACTGAGAGAAAGCCGCCTTCGCTCAAAAAAACCATCTCACTGCAGAAGACAGCGCCAGCTTTGGGCTCTCTGGGCCACTCTGGGGAGGCTTCCCTGTGGAGGGCTGGAGGATTCAGTGTACATTCCCTTTGGGGTCTAGCTGCCCTGCTCATCTCAGCAGGAGGCTTCCATGACCACAGGGTTCAGTTCAAGGGCTTGCCCACAGACATCCAGCTCCCTTTGGAAACAGCAGACCACAGCCCTCCAGAATCATCACTATGCACGTCAGAGCAGGCCTCTCGTCTCTAATGAGCAGCTGGCATGCTGCCCATGGTCTCATCCTGGGCCCCCTGCGGAGATGAAGCTGATTTAACCATGTCCTGCTGTCTACACCGCCTACCCTTTGTCTCCACTTTTAATCCCTCTGGAGGAGACAGCAGTGGATAGACTGGAGACCATGCAAAGCGGAGAACAAAAGCCGGAGAAGTCAGCCTCGGAAACGTGTCTGTCCCCAGCCAGCTACCTCCTTTATAGACCTCAAGGGTATAGGAGGGTCTCTATTCAGCTTTGTATGTCCTCCTCGGTGGAGTTGAACATGTGTTGAGTATCCCCTGGGTGCCGTGTATGTGGTTGGGCACTTGAACGGACAGCCTTATTTAACCCTTCGACTGCTTTAGGAAGTTGGAGACTGGGGGGCAGCCAACCTTCCCGAGTACCGAAGCTGATGCGCGGTGAGGCTGGAGTGGGAGCACTCACGTCTGGCTGCACTCCCGTATTTCCTAGGGTGCTGCACTTGCTTGAAATGGCCTAGAATAAACCTGGGAGAGTGGTGTCCTCTCAGCCATCAGAGTTCAGGAGAGGACACGCGCAGATGGCGAGAGCGTAAACAAACCAACGGGGTAGGGTGTGACGGAGCTCACCAAGGCGGAAGGGCTCCAGCCACCGGAGTGCATTCGTTCGTGTGGGTGGAAGGCCGTGCGGACAGAGAGGCGGTTAGAAGGCCAAGTGGGTGGGGAAAAGAACAAGTGGATGGGAAGAAGAGTGAGGGAGTGGGTAGGCGAGCACGGAGCGTGGGAGGTTCATGGGGAGGGCAGGGCGCAGGTGGACGGTGAGCGGTGACTGGAAGGCTGGGAAGGTAGCGGATGGGAAGAAAGGTGCAAACGAGGATGGTTGGAACATGGGGGTTAATATAGGCACGTGGAAGGGTAAAGGGGGACTGTGGGTAGTGGGAGATGAAGCCATGGGAGGGGTGATAGACGAGTGGATATGGATGGCGGGGTGAAAGGGAAGGCGGCAGGCAGAGGTGAAGGAAAGGAAGGTGTCTGGGTAGACAGAGAGGCAGCCGGTGGACGAGCTCGCATATGGACCTATTGGCAGCGCAATGATGGGAACAACATGGTAGGAACGGACTGGACCAGCAGGTGGCATGGAGATTAAGGCAGCTGGATGCCGTGGGGCTGGCTTCACAGTTCGAGTCCCAGACCCAGCAACTTGAAAATCATGCTGGGTGCGTGTGCCTGTGTGCCCAAAATCCCAAGAGGAGAATGAGAAGGTATTGCAGCATGGCCATACCCCCGGGAGGTGATGCGCGGTGAGGCTTTCCCTCTCTTTCTTTCTCTTTGTCTCTCTCTGGCATGCTGGCAAAAACTAAAAAAGGGACAGAGAGAGAGAAGAAATGAAGGGACAGACAAGAGGGAAGGGCCTACCCGGCCCATGTGCTCATCAAAGGAACATCCGAAGGACCACGGCTACCGTCTCTCTCTCACAGTGTCCAAGGACAACCACAGCCAGGGCTTCCTGGGTGATACCAGCCACTGACAGTTAAGGCCTCTTCAGGGACTCAGCCCTTGCACAGCCCCCCCAAGGTCCTGTCAGGAGCTGGGCTCCCTCCGGGCCTTCTTCCGCCTCCCCTCCTTCCACGCCTGCCCCTTCCCTCCTCCGCAGCTCCCTCGCACACAGCAGCTTTCTCTTGGCAAGAGTCTGGCTGGAGTTGAGCAGTGGGACCAGCCAGTTTGACCTTCTCTGTTCTTGGACATAATTACTGTTATCCCAGATAATCGCTTTGAAATAACTGTGTCATTGTGCACCTCCGTGCTAGCTCACCCATTTATCTGTGAGCAGCCCTGTCCTGGGGAGCAGGGATTTGCCAGGACAGCCTGCTGGATGGACTCTCTCTCTCTCTCTCTCTCTCGCTCTCTCTTTCACTCTCTGTCGCCCATGCACCACACCTGCCTTAACCCCTCTGTCACTGTTTTTGTCCATGTGGAGCTCAAAGACAAAAAATAGGACAGGTGGCCCCTCCCAGCCAGGCACCAAGCACTTCCACTGTGTAAGGAGCCAGTGGGCCTAGACATGGACTCTGGCACCATACTGGGCGGGGTATACGTTCTGAGGGTCCAGGAGTAGGTAGAGGTGAAAGAGGAAATCTACAGCCAAATTTGAGCCCAAGGGGAAGGCTGGGAGGCAAGTTCAAGAGCGAGGACCCTTGTGGGACTGACCCAGACTGGGTTTAGCACTGGGTGGCAGTTGAGATTCTCACCAAATATCTCCCCGTGTCCCCCTGTAAACTGGCAGGGCTGGCCCTGTCTGGAGCATCCCAAGACATGGGTCCAAGACTGGAGGATGCAAAGGTGAGCCTGACCAGGACGGGGCACTGCCGTAAGGCTCAGAAAGCTGCACCTTTAACCCCATCACAGAGCACACCCCGGGGTTACAGAAGGGGCAGAGGGTGACAAGCCCTGCCTGAGGGCAGGACTCCAGCTTCCCCTAGCTTAACTCTGGCTCCTGCAGGTTGTCGTTTTCCTGGGAGGGTTGACCCAGTCTGGCCCGAGTTTTCTCCTAAGATTGATCTCCTTGGAACACTGCCTCTGGGATGAGACAGACTTGCCTCCGAATCCTGGTCCATCGCGGAGTAGCTATGTGAGCTAGGGAAGGTGACTTGCCCCTCTGAGCCTTGGTCTGTCACCTGTAAAGTGGGGATAACAGAAGCACACACTCCGAGGGTGGCTGGAAGGAGTGGCACAGCACACGTGG
The DNA here is from genome assembly GCA_026018925.1 of Tupaia tana. Taxonomy (NCBI): domain Eukaryota; kingdom Metazoa; phylum Chordata; class Mammalia; order Scandentia; family Tupaiidae; genus Tupaia; species Tupaia tana. The sequence goes on along the minus strand of JAKSZU010000007.1, from coordinate 86,947,022 downwards.
TGTGGCCACCATTCAACCCACGCTGAAGGGAGGAAGCGCAGACCTGGCCAGCCCTCCCACTCGCCAGCCTTGATCCCCCTCAAGACACCTCTCCCGCCACACCCAGCTACGGGTCTCTGACCCTCCCACTCCCCATTGCTTTCCATTTGACCCCAGCTGTCCCCTTCCCCATGATACTCTTCAGTTTCAACCTGGGACCCAAGGGACATACGGTGAAGGCGGGGACTTCAGATGGACAAGAGAGGATGGAGAGCCACTAGGGCCAGAGAGGCTGGTGGTCAAGGCCAGAGAAGGCAGCTGAGGAAGGCCCCCCGGCAGGGGCCAGCCCACAAGCCCACTGACCCGTCCGAAAAGCAGTTGCTCCCAGCAGCGTGGCGTGGCTCCTGGCCACTCTCCTGGACTCTCGGAGCACCTTGGCCGTGCCCTCCCTCTGCAGAGGGCTGTGCCTCTCGCCTGTCTGCAGTGTTTACTAACACTCCAGCCCTGCTGACCTGGCCCGGCTCCAGGGTCCAATTTATCTGTATTGAAGGTGGCCAGGGCCAGTGACGAAAAGCAGCTGATGTGGCCACTCCAGAGAGTATTCATGACTGGGGAGCACGGGGTTACTCAAACTGGATGGCTTTCCCATTACAGGCTGGCCCCTCCAGGGGCGTCTTCCGTCACCTCTAATTCTCTCCGTCGCACTTCCCCGCTCCAGCCTCCACGCACACCCTCTCCCTGCGAATGCACGGCTCACTCCTGAGCAGCCAGGCTCAGCTGCCCTAGGGAGGAGCAAGGAGAGGTGGGGAGGCCTGCAGAGGCCCACAAAGACCTGCCAGGGGGGCTTAGAAGAGAGGCTGAGACCTCCAACTCCAGCCCCAGCTTCTCTTCCTACAGGAAGCCCTCTGTGATGTAAACCTACCCAAATAAGATTAGTTGGAGTAGCTACCATGATTTGGATGCTCACAGCAAGCTCTGTGCATGGAGCTATAGAAATATTAATTCATTTAAATATTAACTATGCATTTTGTGAGAAAATAGCCTCAGAGAAGCCAAGTCTCATAGCTAGAGTCACACAGCTTCTCAGCAGCAAGACAGGGATTCCAAGCCCGCCCATGGGACTCCAAAGCCTGCGCTTTCCCCACCAGGCCACGCTGCCCAGCACACCACTCCCTGATGCAGGTGTCCCTTGTGGGGGTTTAATAGGGCTTTAATGGGGGACCAGCAGTTAGCATAAACAACGGGATCAACAGTTGGCATAATGGCTATGTTGCTGGACTCCCATGTAGTCGACTGCAGTTCAAGTCCTGGACCCGGTGGCTTAAACTCACGCCCAGTGCATGTGCGTGCCCAAGATCCCAAGAGGAGAATGGAGGAGAAGGGATTGTGGTGTGACCTTCCCCCCTGGGGGGGTGATTTCTCGCTTTCTGTCTCTCTCTGTCTTTCTAGTGAACACACACACCCTATAGCAAAAACCTCTCAAAACAAACAAACAAACAAAAAAAAAAAAACAGGGCTTTCAGGGATTACAAAGCACACCAAGGTTTAGCTACATTTCTATCATCTTCATCAGCCCGGGAGGTCCCCAGGGGCCATGATTGTCCCTCACCTCACTAGACTGGGACTCCTCGAGGCAGAAGCTGTCCTTCCAAAGGCTGGAAGCAGAAGCTACGCTTCCCCTTGGACAGGAGCTCCTTGAGGGCAGTAACTGCCTCCCCCATCAGGTTGGGTGTTCCCAGCCTCTATCTCACCTGCCCCCGGGCTGCCCTGCCATCCTCTGCCCCCCACCAGGCAGTTTCAAAGAGGTGGCATCGCTGGGCTCCTGCTCCTCCAGCCCAGGGCCCTGGCGCCAGCCCTGCCCCGGATCCTCTCCTGCAGATGCTTCTCCTCAAGGCAGAATGCACATCCTTCATCTCACTAACAGGTGCCATGCTCGGCCCGCCCCAGTCTCCCGGCAGCTGGAGCAGAGAGGCACGTGCATGCTTGCATAGGCGAGGAGGGGTGGGCAAGGCAGTGTGGCCTAAACTTCCTCCCAGGGCAGCACAGAGCAGCACCCAGAGAGGCCTCGGGCAGAGGGCAGGGAGGTCGGCCTGCCCTTCCCTCCTCCCCACCGCAGGCAGGGGAGGACCAGTTCCACTCCTGGTCTACCTCACCACTGTGACCTGGCAGTTCCCCTATCTGTGAAATGGGATGACAACCCTCCCTCTTCCCACCTCGCAGGCTCCTTCTGAGGAGGGCTGAGGCCATGCGTGCAGAGGCTCTGCCTCCCTGGTGCATTCCCAAGGCTCCTGCCAGGCTGGGCTGCAAGACCTCCACGCCCAGGCTGGATGCTCCAGGTGCCTGCACAGGGTCCCGGGATGGTGCCTCCATCTTTCATGCTAGGTTCCTGAGCCTGGGGTCAGGCACATTTGGATTCAAACTCCACCTCTGATATCTATGAAAACATAAAATGCCTCTTGCCCCACAGTCGCACTTCTAGGATGGATCCCCACACATAAAAGCACCATCATCGATGCACGTGCGTCCCATGGTGCACTGCGGCACTGTAAGGGTGGGAACACCGAGAACCTGCACCCAAGGGGCCGGCTGGACAGGGAGGGCAGCACGCCATTGGCTGCTAGACCGTTACTGAGGGGATCAACTGCACCTGTCACACTGACCGAGAAGTCCAGAACGCAGGACTAGAAGGAAAACTCGCTGTTAAGGAAAAAACATAGAGGGGGGGAAGCTGAAGAGCAGACGTGTAGCAGCACCCCACGTTTTCCCAGTGCCCTCCTCACATGTGCGTGTACACACTTGCGGGTTACTTTTGTTTGTTTGATTTTGTTATTGGGCACATATGCTCATTGGAGAGAGAAAGAGAAAATGAAAAATCACCCCTCAAGGGGAATGGCCATACCACATTCCCTTCTCCATTCTCCTCTTGGGATTTTGGGCACACACATACTTGCACCTGGCATGTTTGTTCAAGTCACTGGGTCTGGGACTCGAATCACGCAGTCGGCCATGTTGAATCCAGCTGCCTTAACCACTAAGCCACCTGCTGGCCCCAATTTGTATATATTTATAGGTATGGAAAGACATTGGTCACTATAGGGAGAAAAAGGTGTGAGGGACAGAAAATGAAAGAAGGATCAGAAATAACTCGCATATTTCAGTATTATTTAAATTGTTTTAATACGTATGTATTTTACAATAAAAAATGGCAATTTGTAAAACTTCCATCTCCAATTTACAGTGGGATGTGGGTGTGTCACGGCATAAGCCCGCTTGTCCACCAGTCAGTGGGAATCACAGTGTCTGCCCGCTAGATTCTCTGTGAGCAGAGCCATCACAGCGCAGGGTGCTGGAAAGGTGGGGGACCCAGTACTCACCTCTCCCAGGACCTCCACTTTGCCGGCTGTAGGAGGATTCTGCCCTCATCCCCTCCTCAATGCCCGCTCCCGGCCTTCCGCAGCCACCGGGAACGCTGAGCCAGCCTCCAGTGCTCTGCTGCCCAGTGACCTCCAAACTGTTCATCCCACTCAGCAGCTGCCCCTCCTGGGGAAAGGCCGCTCCTGCCCTTGCTTCTGTGTGTGCCAGGTGTGCCCGGCTTCCATGCAGGGCCCTGCATGGTTCCAGGCCCAGGTTGGCTCTTCAGTGTAGCCCCTGGGTGGTGAGCGAGTGCAGAGGGCCGAGCTCTTGGGTAAACATGGCTCTGTATGCAGAAGCACAAGCTCCGTCCCCTCAAAGCTCACCTGAGAAGTCTGGAGCCAGTGAAGAATCACAAAGCACTTCGCAAACACAGCTGGGCAGACTGCTGCCTCTGGGGAATTGGGGTTAAATTCTGGGCTCCTGCACTGGAGAGCAGACATTTGCTGGATTCTACCAGGGAGGAGACGGAGGAGAGGGAAAAGGAGGAGGAAGGGAAGGAGGAAGAGGAGGAAGGTGAAAGGGGATGGGGAGAGGAGGGAGGAGAGCCAGAGGGAGGGGAAGAGACGGAGAGAGCCCTCCTCATGCCTTGTCCCTGGAGAGGCAGAGTTGCAGCATTAACCCAGCTCCCAGAGATCAGAGAGAAATGTGGGCACCTTCGGGGGCAGTGGGCACCTGTGGACCGGGCTGGCCTGTATCCACTCAGCAGGAGCTTACGGGGACGGAGCCTATGACAAGGTGCCAGATGCTGCCCGCAGACCCACCTCACCCCTGGAACTCAGGTGGCACCCCGAGGAGCAGGAAGGGGAAGAAGTCCCGGATTGCCTGAGCTTAAGTCTGAAATGAGTGAGTTTGCCTGGAATTGTCTAAGATTACATTTTCTGCCCTCGGGCAGAAAGGGAGCTTGGGACAGAAATTTGGTTCAGGGATAGAAAAATAGTACAGTTCTTGGCACACCAGAGTACGTGGCTTGAAAATTCATCCTCACTGTAGACACAGCTCCTGCACTGACGAATAATAAAAGGAACTGCTGGGGTGAAGAGCAACCCACATCCCATCTACCCACCCTCCCTCTTGCCCTGCATGGAGGATCTGCGAATAGTTTGGAAACTTCTATTCCCAGGCAAAGGGAGGGTTGGCATGTATGCTCCTGGGCGGTAACTCTGGTCCTGAGTCACAGTCACTGCCACATGTCAGAGCACATTCGGGGCCTCAGCCTGTCCCAGGAGCGAGGCTGGGCAGGCCGTGTCCAGTTGGCACCTGGCTATGTATCCAGGACCGGCAGAGATGCACCCACCCCCCAGGAGCTCTGGGTCCTAACGGTGGGGCTTCCCGACCCCAGCAGTGTGGAATTGGGACTGCCTACTTCCTCGCTGTGGGGCTTTCCCAGGTGGTGGATGTGCAGTAGCACCTTCCACCCCTGACAATGACAACCAAATCACCAAATGTCCCCTGGAAAGCCAAATCCTTCCCCACCTCCTGCCCTTCCTTCCTATTTAAAATCTCTACTCGTGTTTCTTTTTGTTTAATTATTAATGATAGCGTGTGGATATGAGGGGGAGAGAGAGAAGTACCCTCCATGGAGGTTGGGTCACACACGATCCCCTTCCACTGCAGTCCTGGGCACGCATACATGCGCCTGGTCTGTTTTTCAGCAGACCGGGCAGAGGACTTGAACTGCTCTCAGCATATGGCTTCCAGGTTGGCAGTCCAGCATGCTACCAACCATTGCCATGGAGACTGGGTCTCCTGCTGTTTGTTGAAGGTTCTCTAGGCCTGGAGATGTGATGGTGCTCACCTGTGCCCCACCCAAGGGCCCAGAACCAGTCACTTGATGGTGCCCACTCAGTGGTGGGAGGGCCTGGGTCTTTGCTAACTTGTGGAGCATCTGAAGGGGCCCTTCTGGGTCTGGACCTCCCTCTGGGAGTTACTATAGGAACCAGTGTCAAACCCAGTCTGGGTCTACAGCAGTAAGAGGGACTCCAGAGACACACAAGGACAGATGCTGTGGCCTCAGGCTGGGGTGACAGGACGAGAGCCCCCGGCTGCACTTGGGGGAGGTCTTCCCAGGATGACTATAGCCCCTCAACCTTAGCCCAAACCCAGCACCCACCCCTGTGCCCCTGCGAGCCCACTGCATGAGACACAGACACTGCTCTAGGAACCACGACCTGGTGTCACTGGCTGGGGAGGGAGCAGGTGGCTGGTCTGGGAAGACCAGCTTACAGGCTAAGACAGGGGCCCAGCCGTGCTCCTGAGGGAACCACCAGGATGTTACGCGGGGCCAGGCCCCACCTGCCTGCTGCGTTCCCCATCACACCCACCCAGGAGCAGCCTGCAGCAACAGCCCCAAGTGGGACCTGGAGCTCGGCTGTTCCTTCCACAGGGGTCCCCTAGGCATTGCTATGGGCCACGCCACATCCTTGGCAATGGGGACTGGAGAGAACACGGTCTAAGGCATGGAGGGTTGGGAGACAGGCCCGCGAGCAGCTGTACAGTCTGATGAGAGCTAGGAGGGAGGCGAGCCGGGGGCTGTGGGCAGGGGGGTTACCTGCGTCTCTAATGTCCCTCTTGAGCTACCTGGCTGCCCTTCAGGAGCTCAAATTCAGTCCATCCCCCAAAATTCCCCTACTTTGCCCTAAACCTGCCACTTCTACTATTTCCTTATTTCAAGTTCTAAAGTGCCCTTTGAGCTTGGCCCAAGACAGGAACATGGGCCCAGACAGCAACCTGTGGGGGTCTTCCTTTTACAAATCTGACCTTCAGCTCCCACTTAAAGGAAAGCCTAGTCTTGTGGGAACCATTTGTATTAGTTAGCAACAGCTGTGTAACAAAGTACCTCCCTCCACATAGTGGCCTAAAACAACAAGAAACATGTGTTGTTTCCCCCAGGTTCTGTGGGTTAAGACATCAAGGGCAGTTAGGTGGTCCTGGCTTCAGGCTGCTCACACAGCTGGAGTCACTGTGGCCATGGGAACACCGCCGTCTATGGGCTTGGACATTCACATGGCAGTGGGTTGAAGACCCGTTCACTGGCTACTGTTAGAAGGCCTCGGTTTCTCAGCACATAGGCTTCTCCATGGGACAGCTTAACAGGCTGCTGACTTTCCCCAGGGCAGGAGCATGAGAGCAAGGGAAAAGCAGAGTGTCTTTAGGACCCAGGCTTAGGGGTAACCTCACTTTTGCCACATTTCATCACAGACCAGGCCCAATATAGTGTAGGAGGTCACTATAGAAGGACATGACACCTTTCTAAGTCATACCTTTCCCCACCGTACAGCTCTCAGGCAACATGCCTAGAACACAGAACAGCTACAGGTCATTTCGTGTGCTGTGCCCCTGGGCCCTTGCGCATGCTGTTCCCTCTGCCCATGCTGTTCCCTCTGCCCAGAATGCTCTTCTTTTTTTTAGAGAGAGAGAGAGATTTTTGCTATAGGGTGCATGCATTCACTGGAAAGACAGAGAGAGACAAAGAGATAGCAAGGAATCACCCCCCAGGGGAGATGGCCACGCTGCAATCCCTCCTCCTCCATTCTCCTCTTGGGATCTTGGGCATGCACGCACACGCGCCCAGCATGAGTTTTAAACCACTGGGTCCAGGACTAGAACCGCGGTTTACTATATGGGAGTCCAGTGACGTAACCATTACGCCATCTGCTGGTGCCCCAGAATGTTCTGTACACCAGCCTAGTCAGACCTACCTGTGTTTAAAGATTCAGATCATGATTTCCTTTCCAGACAGCTTCTCTGACCCTAATAGGCCAGATTAGGCAACCTCTTTGCTTAAGTCAGCACAGCAGTGAAGTGGCCACCGATGATAACGCAGTGAGTGTTTATTTAGTGCTCGCTGTGTTCTAGGAACTGTACTCGATGCTTTACACATACTCGTCTGTTCCCCTAATAGTCCATGAAAGTGAGTAATTTGCTTAAGGTCACTCAGTGGGTAAGAGGAAGAGCCCAAAGCTGAACCCCAGCCACAGCACTCGTCTGCATTGATACAGCGTGCATCTCTTTGACCATGAACGCCACGAGGGACAGAATTTTGACCAATTTATCTCCATGCTTCTAGTGCCTAGGGCATTCCTGGCCCACACTGAGGGGAGAAGGACAAAGGAGAGGAAGGTAGAGAGGAGGAGTTTCCAAAGCTTGAGCTGAGCGGATGGAGGAGCATTCAGACAGGATTCGGAGCAGGCAGTCTGGGTCCACCCGATCTCTGGAGCTGAGTCCTCAGGCCCCAGCCTGTTCATCGAGCCCCTCCCCCTGGCTGGAGAGGGAAAAGCACCCTGCCTCACGGCATCCCATTCCTGCAGACTTCGTAGTCCTGGTTCTTAATTTTTATGTCTGCTTAGCCACTTGTCCTATGAAAGGAATAATTTAATTAACTCCAAGAAATGTAATTAATTTTAATTGTTCATGATAATTCATTGTTTAATACTCTATTAATAATTAGAAAAAATCCTAATGCCCAGTAACTGTCCTATAATGGGATAATTAAACACTTGTACGGGAGACACTTCACTTTCAAGTGCTCCCACATCACGCCAGTCTTCGAGCAAAGCTTCCTCCACTCCACCTGTGACGTGCTCCCAGCGAGGCTCCCGAAGGCGGTGGCTGCCCTGGACTCTTCCAAATTCTTTTCTTCTGGGGAAGGGCAAGGTGGCCCAAAGAGCTCTGCAGCGGGCAGAGGAGACAAGGTGGGAGAATCCTGGAGAGGTGCCTGTGCCCTCACCTAAGCCCAGGCAGGTCCCCCCGACCTGCCACAGCGTCTCTGTGACCCTAGACAAACGGAAGAGACAGGCAGTCAGTTAACACCCATGACTGAGCATCGGTCATTTCCTCGCCCTCAATGACTCCTGCGGGGGCTACATGTTAGTTAGACAAGACGATGCCCTCATGGAATGTAAATTCTAGAAGGCAGTTAGCCGGTAGATGCATGGCTAACTGAGGGACAGGTAGACGGGTGGATGATGCCATGGACTGAATGGCTGTGCGCCTCCTCCCACCCCCCCCCCCCCCCGAACTCATCTGTTGAAACGTAATCCCCCATGTGAAGTTGTGTGGGGGTGGGGCATTTAGGAGATGATTAGGCCATGAGGGGGAGCCGTCACGGATGGAATCAGTGTCTAAAGGCCCCAGGGAGTTCCCTCATCCCTTTGCCATGTGAAGATGCAGGGACAAGATACCGTTCATGAACCAGAAAGTGGGCCCTCACCAGGCTGGATCAGCCAGCACCTTGATATTGAACTTCCCAACCTCCAAATCTGGAAGAGAGAAAACCTGGTTGTTTATAAGCCAGCTATTTATAGTTTATGCTACTGTGTTACAGCAACATCAAGGTAGACAGATGGACAGGGAACCAGCAGTTAGCGTAATGGCTATGTCGCTGGACTCCCACGTAGTCGACCGCGGTTCGCGTCCCGGACCCAGTGGCTTAAAACTCACGCCGGGCACGTGTGCGTGCATGCCCAAGATCCCGAGAGGAGAATGGAGGAGAAGGGATTGCAGCGTGACCATCCCCCCTGGGGGGTGATTTCTCATTTTCTGTCTCTCTGTCTCTCTCTGGCGAGTGCACATGCCCTATAGCAAAAACCTCTCCAAAAAAAAAAGATAGACAGATGGACAGATGGATGGAAAGATGGGGAGATGGGAACACTGGACCAGTAGGTGGCATGGTGGTTAAAGTGCTGGACTCCCACATGGTCAACCACAGTTCAAGTCCCAGACCTGGTGTCTTGAAAATCTTACGTATACATGCATGCCCAAGATCCCAGGGGAAAATGGAAGAGAAGGGATTGCAGCATGGCCATCCCCCAGGTGGGTGATTTTTCACTTTCTCTCTCTCACTGTCTTTCTCCAGTGAGTACATGTGCCCTCTGGCAAAAATCTATTTAAAAAAAAAAAAGGAAGAAAGATAACATATGGACAAATGGATAGGGGGATGAATAGACAGACGAATAGACAGACAGAAAGATGAATGGATAGATGGATGGATACATGGCTGAATGGAAGGGATGGATGGATGCATTAACGAAAAAGCAAAAGTGTAAACTCAAAGAGCGGTAGTACTTGGAAGAAAACAGAACACAAAAAGCAGGACTTAGAGGGCTGCTCTCTTGCTGGACTGATCAGAAAAGGCTTCCTGAGGCAGTGACATTTGCTCCAAGATTCATAGTATGACAGGAAGTTGGTCTTATGAAGATCTGAAGAGATCCTATTCCAAGCAGAGGGAACAGAGTTCAAACTCCCTGAGGCAGAGACAAGCCTGCCACATTTGAGAGACATGAAGGCCGGAGTAGTCCAGCTGGGGACAGGAAGAAGAAAGGTTCGGGATGAGGTGGGAGAGAGGGGCATGGATGGATCGTGCAGGTAGGAATGAGCAAACTTCAGGCTACAGGCCAACTTCTGTCTGCCACTTGTTACCACAAATAAAGTTTTATTGGAACACAGCCATGCCTGTTCATTTGTGAAGTGTCCACAACTGCTTCGGTGCTTTAACAGCATGTCAAAGAGTTGCCACAGAGACCAGATGGCTCTCTAAGCCCAACACACTTTCTATCTACTCTTTTAGAGACAAGGTTGCCAGCTCTTGTTGTAGGGCTTTGAGTTTTGTTCTAGTTGCAGATGGAGCCCCTAGAGAGCTTTGAATGGGGGAGTGTCATGATCTAATTTATAGTTTTAAATATCACTCTGGCAGCTGGGTAGGGAGAAGACTGGAGGAGTGGCAGGCAGGGAGTGCATCTCAGAGGAGCTTCGAGTTGGTGGTACTGAGGCTGAGGGTTCTGCAGGGAGATGGCGACTGGTGGGTGCCAGGAGACACAATTGCAGTGGACCTCACAGGATGCAAGCACGAGCTGGAGTCACTTCCCTCCTCTAAGCCACAGCTGCCTCATTTCCAAACTGTGGGAGGTTATGGAGTACAAAGGGAAATGCAGAGAACCAGAGAGAGAGGGCATCTTCACCCAAGATAGCCCAGCAAGTGCTTGAGTTGAGGGGAGAACAGAAACTCTCTCAAAGGCAGGGCCAGCTCTCCCAGACTCCATGAACTCCGTGCTTATTGAGCAGAAGCAGAGCCGGCATGAACGTTGTCAAGTGTATTCCATGCCCTTGAGGAAAGGAGGTGCTGGGAGAGCGTGAAGAACAAAATCCAATCAGGCCCTGCTCTGCGGAGCTCACAGGCTGGGGGGAACTAGATGCACATCTCACCATCACAAAAATGAATGCAGAGTGCCCGTGGCAATTACCATGGACAGGTACGTGGGCTTCAGGAGCCTGACGTAGGAAATCGGGCCTTGTTAGGGAGGCCAGGTGGGTCGGAGTTGTCTTTCCGGAGAAAATGATGATTAAGCTGAGACTAAGGACGTTTCCTGAAGAGGAGAGAAAAGGGTACTCAGGCTGAGGACATAGTGTGTGCAAAAGCCCTGGGGCAGGAGGGAATATAGCAGCATCGAAGGCTGCAAGATGGGGCAAGGTGGGGCTGAAGGCAGGCCGGGCACAGCCCTTGCAGGGGCGCAGGTGTCCTTCAGGGCGGGCCGGGTTACCTCCAGGGACATCTCGATGCTGCAGAAGTCCACGTCAGTGAGTGGAGGGCGCTATGACGTGTCATTCTCACTCAGACCCCGGATGACTCGGCCTATGTCTGGCTCAGCAAACTGCAGCCCAGCAGCCATATTCCAGCCCTCAGTCCCGTGTCACCGCACACAGCAGCCCACCTCCTGCAGGAGCCAGGTCAAAGTGGGGAAGCAAGCGTGGGCGGGCTGCCATCAGGACTTCCCGAGGTACTGGGCCAGAGCTGGGGCTCAGAGCACAGGCCAGGCCCGCCTGGGCTGAGAATGAGGAAGGAAAAGGGCACTCCAGGGGCCAGAAGAGGAGGCACGGACCCAGGGCAGGGCTTAGTCCAGTCTCTAGGAGCGAAGGAGGAACAGAATCCAGCTGGGCCTCTCAACGCCAAAGCGACCCCAGGAACCATCACTCACTCACAAAAGAAATATCTACTGAGAACCTAATGTGTATGTAGCAATGAGTAAAGCAGATGGAGGTCCCTGCCGTGTGAAGGCTTATATTCCACGAAGGTTACCGAGTGTCTTCGATGGGCCAGGAGCTAGGAGCCAGAGCAGGGAGTGAAACAGACAAAACCCCACTTCATGAAACTGCCACACACAAGGGAAACCACTGCTCTCGGTTGAAACCGCCTATTGGATGCCCGACAGGTAGAACATGGCAGGTCCGAAGGGCCATATTACAGATGAGCCATGGGTCTAGGATGGGTAATCTGAAGTGTCAGGTGGGCTAAGCTGTGGTGCTCATCTTTTGGTCACATAGTAGTCTACATGTTGCTGTGTAGGTGTTTTTTAGATGCGACTAATATCTTCAATCAGTTGACTTTTAGTAAAGGAGATTTAGTAAAGGAGATTACCCTCAGTACTCTGGGTGGGCCTCATCTAATCAGTTGAAGGCAGGGTCAAAACTGGGTTTTCCTTAGAGTAAATATAGGATTTCCAGAAGTAGTAGCAATTCTGCACTAAGGATGCAGCTTAGAAGCCCTGCCTGGAGGCCAGCAGGTGGTGTGGTGATTTGGCCACTGGACTCCCACATGGTTGACCAAGGTTTGAGTCTTGGACCTGGTGGCTTGCTTTCTCACTTTCCTCTCTCTCTGTCTCTCTGGTGAGTGCATGTGCCCTATAGCAAATTTTAAAAATGATTAATAAAATAAATGTTTAAAAAAAAAAAGAAAAGAAAAACTTTGGATTCAAACTACATCAACTTTGGGACCAGCAGTAATGGCTATGTCGCTGGATTCCCATGTAATCGAGCGCGGTTCGAGTCCCGGACCTAGTGGCTTAAACTCACGCCGGGCGCATATGCGTGTGTGCCCAAGATCCCAAGAGGAGAATGGAGGAGAAGGGATTGCAACATGGCCATCCCCCCTGGGGGGTGATTTCTTGCTTCCTATCTCTCTGCCTCTCTCTCTGTCTTTCTGGCAAGCGCACACACCCTATAGTAAAAACCTCTCCAAAAAAAAAAAAAAAAAAAAAAAAAACTACATCAACTTTTACCCAAATTTCTAGACTACGGGCCTGCCCCACAAATTTTAGACTTTCCAATTCCATAATCCCGTGAGCCAATGCCTTAGAATCAGCCAAGTCCACCTTGTCTCCCTTTCTCCATCTGTCTCTCTGGATTAATTCAGACAACCCTCATCATCCACGGAGGACTGGCTCCAGGACTCCCATGGATATCCAAATTCACAGGCACTCAGGCCCTGATACAAAATAGTGTAACACTGGCACACAAACTGCCCACATCCTCCTGCATGCATTGTCATCGCTAGATTACTCGTCATTCCTAATACAAAGTAAATGCCATGCAAACAGCTATTGTGCTGTGCAAATTTTATTTGTGCTCTTTTTTATTGTATTATTTTAATTTTTTCAGATATTTTGGATCCATGGTTGGTTGAGGGCACAGATGTAGAACCTGCAGGCATGGAGTACAGGGTCTCCCAGGCTAAGGAGCCTCTGAGAACACCGGGTTTGGCCCTCCCTCCCAGCGTACAGGCCCAGACCAGTAAAAACGTGACGGGCTCCAAGTGGCAGTGCCAGAACTTGAACTCGTGCCTCCCGCTGCCATGGCTGTTCCCACGCCTCCTCAGTCCAGAGCAATGAGCGTTTCGCCCGAGGCTAGGGCTCCCTGGTAGAGGGACACGGTGAGGCTGGAACGTTCCGTGAGGAGGCAGTCGGTGAGCACCCCAAGCTCACCCACCCCTTACCCAGGCTGCTGCCTCAGTCCTGGCGAACAGCTCATCATTTATTCATGGGCGTTTATTACATGTGCAGGCCCTGGCTGGGGTAGAAATTGCTCTATATTTTTGAAGGCCCTTGGGGGAGACCTTTTGGCGCTGGTGACCACAGTGGATGAAAGCGTCCCCAGAGAAGCCAGAGGCCGGGCATCCTGGTGCTCTCCCAGCTCCCAGGGAGGCCTGCCCCACCCTGGCCCCTGACCCAGACTGCCCAGGAGAGAGAGGGGTTCAGTGAAGGGACAGTGTGAGCCAGGCCCACTGAGGTCTGGGGTGCCGGCTCCTGGCAGGCCACGCAGAGCTACTCCCCGGGGGGTGGGCAGCTCAGAGGGAGGAGGCAGAGGGGGCTAGGCCGTGGTCATTTCTGAGGCAGCCAAGCACACACATCCAAGTATGAGGCGGGCCGCGGGCAGAGATGGGGGTGACTTAGGCACCCAGAGACACCTGGACAGACCCAGCCTCAGGGAAGGGCGCCGTGAGACACACACTCACACACCTCGGCAGCTCCAATTGTTCTCTTCCCTGCCCTTCCCCGTTCAGGGAGCAAATAACATATTTGCCTCTTTTTATTTTTATTTATTTACTCTATTTATTAATTTATTTAGTGTTTGTTATAGGGCACATGTGCTCACCAGGGAGAGACATAAAGAGAGAGGGAAAGCGAGAAAGCAAGACTCCAGGTCTGGGACTTGAACCATGGTCGGCCATGTGGGAGTCCAGTACTTTAACCACCACGCCACCTGCTGGCCCCACACCTTCTCATCTTAGCAAGGGGACAAGGGTAGGGAGGACTCACGAGCTCATCACCTCCCTCCCCTGCCCTGAAACAAACCTGGACCCTGCCCTTTCCACAGTGGGCAGCAAGTTTGTAAAGATGGGCTTGGGGCTCCTACCTCCTCCGCCTGCAGGTGAAGTCGGACCCTGGGTGGGAGTTGAGGATGTAGGGTGCGGGGAAGGGGACTGACTTAGGAAGGGAGAACTAATGACCCCACCCACAGTCCCCAAGGCCCAGAACGTGGCCTGCACCCCCATTACAATCCAGAAGCCACAAGGCAGAAGCAGAGCTGAGGGAATCCAGAGGCCTCGGACCCTATCACCATCTCCTACACACCTACTATGTGCCAGGGGCTGGGCCGGCCAGTCTACCTGCATCACCTCCATGAATCCTCTTAGAAATTCCCTGGGCAAGCGCCGTTCTCTCCACTCCCCAGGGGGAAGAGCCTGGATGCAAACATTGAGCAGCACGCCCAAAAGCAGTGGCGCTCAAGCTGTGCAGCCCAGGCGCATCCTAGCTCTCCCCTTCACCTCAGGTATGCACTCACTGATTGAGCACCTGCTGTATACTCCGTGAACGAGAGACGAGGTCCCTGCCCTCTGGGAGTCCCCAGCTGTCCCCTGTGACACAGGGGCAGGGAGGGGTGCCTGAGTCAGGATGGCATCTGGGGAGGGGGCAGAACACGGGCCTTGACCCCTCCACGCTGGCCTGGCCTGGGAGGGTCAGGCTCCACCGTCTCAGGGAAGGACGGGGGCAGAGCCTGTGCAACCCCTCAGGACAACATACGGAGGCCATGTGCCTGCCTGAGCCTGAGGGAGGGGAGGGGAGCACGGGCTCCACGCTGCCCCCTCCCACCCCCTCCACCCCAGCAGGAGCCGCAGATCGAGGGCCCCACATCATCCTAATTTCCACACAGAAGCAAATGCCACGGCTGCATCCCCACCCTGTGCACTAAAATATACAATTTACTTGAAGGAATTATACACTGCCGGCTGCTTTTAAAATAGAGAGAAGACCCCCCACAGAACTGCTTCCTCTCCTCCAGTGGCATCATCTTCTGCAGAGAATCTGTCCAATCCTCTAATTGCACCATCTGTGCAGGGAAGGGCTGGAGGCTTGGGTTTGAATGTAGCCTCTTCCCCTCAATTTTGTTTCAAATCCACATCCCCACCTGCAGGGGTCTGGCTGGGCAGCCCTCCCCCTCTGACCCACACTGCTGGGGCCAAGGCCCTGGAACATGGCGGGAACAACACCTCGTCCCTTGGACTTAGCCCACCACAATGCGTACGCTGTAACCCCCGCCCTGCAGGATTCCTCAGCCAGACTAGACCAGGATCAGTCATGTCCCTTCTAAATGTTGCCCCTTGTAGAATCTTCTGGAAGCAACGCTGGACATGAGCACCTGAGACTGCCTGTCCTTGGGGAGCACAGACTCCCACACCCTCACCTTTTGCTGTCCTTGCACAAGACCCCAGAAAGGTGTTGACTGCAGAGATCCGACTCCTCTTTCTCCCCCACCCTCACCCCATACTGCAATGTCTCTGCCCCTGGGGACCCAGCAGACCTGGATTCTAGCCCAGGCTCCTCCCTTCCTGACTAGGTGACCTGGGGGCTGCTGCTTAACCTCTCCGAACTTCCGTTCCCCTTCTTCTCTCCCATTTTTTTATCTGAGTTCCCTCAAAGACAACAAGGATTTGGGTACACAATCCATTATTAAGGGGTGATTCCAGGAAGCAGAGTGAGGTAGCTAGGAAGTGGGGAGCCGATGTGGGGGCTCCCGAGCCACTAATATAGCCCAGCGGTCACGAGGGCTGGTTCTCCCTGGGAAGCCCCACTCAGCTCCAGCCCAAGCCAGCCCCACTAGTAGCTAGTAGCTGGCCACTCCTGGGCTACCTCGGGGACCTCGTGTGACCTCCACCTGGGCAGAGGCGGACAACACCGCGTGGGTGCCTGCCCACCAAATCACCTCCCATTTACTCCTGTTCTGTATTGACACCCACCACCTCTGGCCCTTGAGTTCTCACGCGGAGTTCGGGCATCCAAGTTCTAGCTCTTGAGCCATCAATGTAGGAGGGACCCAGGGAATTGGGGGAGGGTGGCTCCTGCCATCTGACCAGTAATGGACCTTGGCCTCCAGAGTCAGACGGCAGCCCCGTTACCTCAGCCCCAGGAGGTAGCCCTGTCTTGATCAAATCCTATATGCCGGACCGTGGGCACTACTGATGGGTCAGGAGGGTAAGAGAGATCACCCAGCACATCCTTACTGAGCATCAGCTTCCTGCCAGGCACTTCCGCAGGCCCTGGCATCATGGGGGGAGCAAACGACAAGTTTCAGGAGCTGATGTGTTAAGGTGATGAAGTGAGAGGGGTGCAGGGTGTGTGGGGACAACCCGTAAGCAAATAAGCCAACGGTTGCAAGTCTTGATAGATATTTCATGTGGTAAAACAAGCAGGGTGACTGGACAGCATGACTAGCTGTCAAATGTATGACAAGTGCATGACAAGATGAGTATCTGAAGTCACTGCACAAGGTCTCGGCCATGCAGAGATCTGGGGACAAGGCATTCGGGCAGAGGAGGCAGAGACAGCATGTGTAAAGGTCCTGAGATGAATGTTTGAGTCTGACGGTAGTGAGATTTTTTTAATTATTTATATCGTTTAGTTACTATTATGATTATTATTTTAATTTGTTATAGTGCATGTGTGCTTACCAGAGACAAGAGACAGAGAAGGAAAGTGAGAAAGCAAGTTAAGTCTGGGATTCGAATCATGGTGAGCCATGTGGGAGTCCAGCACCTCAACCGCTGGGCCACCTGCTGGCCCTGGTAATGGAAGGTTAAAATGGAACTATTTTAATCTCTGTTTTGAATGAGACCCAACTGCATCCCATTCCCAGGTGAACTGTGAGATCACCCAAGCAGGTCCGCAAGGAGGTGGCCACGCCTGGCCCTGTAGCCCTTAGCGGATCACCCCCTCGAGCTTAAGAGAGCTTGGAGAGGCCAAGAGGAGGCTGGAGATGAGAGGGCTTGGGGAGCTGCTGAAGTCGAGTCCCCCTCCCAAGATAGAAAGGTGGGGTGCCTGTCCTTCCCTCAAGCCTAGGCAGGGGTCTTCGGCAAGCGGACTTGGGAAAGCTAGAGTTACGCCCCTTGGGTCTGTGGGTGGGAGCACAATGATGATGTGACTCGACAGGACAAGTTAAGACAACATGAGGGAAGGGACACCGCAAACCCGGTGGATGTCAAGACAAAGCATCTCCCAGATGTGGGCCATGGAGGGGTGAGAGTCATCGGGGGGGTCCCCAGAGGGCCAAAAGACCTGAACACGACACAGGTGGAGAACATGACAGGGGCAGCCAGAGGGGCTACAGGCAGGGAGTCCCGACGGGGCAGGGGGTCGGGGCTCTGCAGACTCACAGGAGTCCCCACGAGACAAACCGGGGTGCACTGCCCCAGCTCTCAGTAGGGCCAGTCTGGTAAAACCTCCCCAGCCCCTGGCCCCTCGCTCTCTCCCAGCCTCTCCCACCTTGGACTACAGGGAACAGGACTCTCAGAAATTGCTGCTCGCGGTGGGACACACCCCGCCAGGATCCCAGGATCCCAGGACCCCAGGCCACCCCAGCCGACCTGGGCTGAGGGGCTACAGACGCCTTGAGTCTCAATGAACTTGGAAGTTTTCACTATTCCATGGACTGGACACTACAGAAGTGGCCAGAGGACACTTCCCTGCCTACGAGTGACAGAAGGCCGTGGGACTCGCTCTAGATTGCACTCAGTGGGGAAGGACAAACGCTACCCACAGAGCACGTGGGGTCAGCATGCAGGGCTCGTACAGCTGTGCTCCTGGCGCCCTCATAGTCCCCGCCTGCCCGGGTGATGGTGAGCCAGGGCCAGGAATCAGGCCTGCACCAGAGCCAATGTGGAGGCAGGGATGGTCGGGCTCCGTGCCCGAAGGCGTGTTCTCCCATAGCGGTCGCCATCAGCCATGGGGGCAGGCATCTGTACTTCCAGACAAGGAACACACTTGGGAAACCAGGCAGTTAGCACCGTAAGCCATGGAGGTAAGATGGACAACAGGCATCAGATCCGCCACCCTCAACGGTGTACTCTTCATGAGAGAGGAGGCTGAGCAACGGGGAAGGGGCAGACGAAGGCAGAGAGACTAAAAAACGACAGTCCAAGGAGAGACAGGAGCATAGGCAGGAGCCTTGGGGTCATTTACCAGAACCATCACACCCTCACCCAGACAGCCCTGCCGCCCACCCCATGGTGGGGCCCTGGCCTGGCCCAGGGTATCCTCAGGCAGCCACACCATTTGGTATCCCCAAACCTCAGCCAGGGACTCCAAGAGGTCCTGGGAACAACGAGCAGGTAGTAGAGCCCCTGTGAGAGCTGTGCCCAGCTGGCACCACTGTCTACCGCCTCGGCCACCAACCTGGCTGCCACTAAGCCGCTGGCTGCTGATGGGCTGGAAAGGGTCAGGCTCGCCTTGTGTGGAAGAGGCAGTGGGGCCAACGGAGATATACCCTCCTTCTCCACCTCCGCCATGGTGCGCCCAGGACAACAGAGGCATGGGAGGTCTCCAAGACCAGGACCTTTAGGCCAGGCCTGTGACTTTGGTCTAGTGATCCCTGGGCCACGCTTTACCAGGGTTCATTAATACATTAATAACAATAACTGACTAGATCAAAAGACGCCCTCTTACCCAGCATGCTGTTGAGTCTTCTCAACTAGCTAGGCAAGAGAGCTAGACCCCTTCTGCAGATGAGTAGATGGAGGCCCTCAAAGAGACGGAGTGAATTTTCCAAGGCCATCCAGGTGGTGAGTGGGGCTGCCGGCATGCTTGCTCAGTAAAATAGACCACGATTTGCTCAAGCTTGTCCCCACGGGTGGAGGGAAGCTGAACTGAGCTCCCATCCTGCTGGGCTACCGACTGCTGTGTCCTCAGACAGCCTCCCATCTGGGCTTCGCTTTCCCAGCTGTGAAACTGGGAGGTAGTGGAGACAAGAATGACTGCCCCATCTGGCTGGGACATCCTCTTCCCACCCACAAACATCTCCCCAGGGGCTCAAGGGACAACCTTCCTCCGTAAGTGACGTGAGGGGCCTCCTATCACAGATTGAATTGGGTCCCCCCAACCCTCCGGACTCAGGATGGGACTGTATTTGAGAAGGGGCCTTAAAGAAGTGACTAAGGCACCAGGAGGCCATCAGGTAGAGTCCCAATCCAATTTGATGAGCGTCCTTATGAGAAGTGGGAGAGGCTCGGGAATTCACAGGCACCGAGAATGGCCATGCAGGGACAGAGGAAAGCAGCCATTCACAAGCTAAGATCAGAGGCCGCAGAGGACACCCACCCTGCCAGCACCTTGACCCTGGACTTCCAGCCTCTGCCGCTGTCAGCAAATGCATGCCTGTTGCCTAGGCCCCAGGCTGGGGCGTTTTGTTAAAGCAGCCCTCGCAAACAAACGCACTGCACCAACTTCTGCCTGACCCGAGGAGGGGAGGTGCAAGGGCAGAGAGGGCCGGGCAGCGCCAACCTGCCAGAACTCTAGCCAGGCTTTGCCGAGGCAGCATAACACAGGCTAAGGCACAGAGCCGTGGAAGCTCCCTGCCTCTGAAAGAAAGGCGAGCTCCTCAACCACACATCTGAGGCCCTCTGGTCCATGCCTGTCACCCACCAACCCTCCTGGCCACCACTGATCTTGGGGGACCCACCAACCTGCCCTCTAACTCTCAGCTTTGCTCTGTGCCTGGGCACTGCCGTTCCCACTGCCTTCAATGACCTTCCTTGTCCACCTCCTGCCCACCCTCCCTGACTCAGCCCAGTGGTCCTCCTCCAGGGCCTCCTGGGCCCTCCCGGGCAGGGTGGATACCCTGTACTGCACTTCCACGGGCTCCGGGCTGTTCTGGGGCTGTGCTGCTTCCCGCATGGTTTTCTACATGGACTGTGAGATGCCAGAGCTGAGGCTGCCTGTGCCATAGCCACCACTGTTTTCCAAGGCTCTGACAGGGGGCCTGGAACTCAGTAAGTGGAAGGGTGAACACAGGAAAGAAGACGGGGCCATGCTCACTAGAGCTGAGCATCACTGACTGTCAGGCCGGCTGGGACTGTGGGCACCTCCTGCCCCAACCTCCTTGTTGCACACACGCAGACACTGAGGTCGGAGGGGGACACTGCCTGCCCAAGGTCGCAGGGATCAGACAGCCCAACCGGTCCCAGGACTCCCATCTCCCAGCCCAGCATTTCTCGCACCGTGTCTCGGCCCGGCACCCCCCTCGGCCCCCTTGACAAGTGGAGTTTAATTATTTACGACGGCGCTTTATAGCTGCGGGTGAACCCACCGGAACATATTTTGTAAAAGTAATGAAGGCTCAGTAATGCGAGACCTCACTACAGCTCCCGTCACTAAATCTTGGCCCAGGAGTCGGCCAGACTGCGTAGGCATTTTTTTCCCTTCCCCTTCCCTCTTTCGGAGAATTACAGGGTTTGCAGATTGGGGGTGGCTGCGGCACAAGGCGAATCAAGACATTTTTCCTCATTTAGGGGAAAAGAGCAGCCTCCACAGGACCAGATCCGCACCTCCCCAGGGGATCAGAGGATGTGCCAGCTACCACCCCCCAGCCCCACTCCCTCAGAGGGGCCACCCTTGAGGCTGGCAAGATGCTGACCCCACATCCCCACTGTCCCCCCACTCCAGGAGGGCAGAACAGACCCAGTGACTACAGAATTGAGGAGAGAGGGCAAGCCCAGGAGGAGGCAGGACATACCTCTGCTCCGCCTCCCTGGGCCTCAGCTTCCCCATCTATAAACGAGGGAGCTGAAGGAGACCCTGCGTCCCCTATTTCCTTCTACGACATGCCAGTGTTTCCCCAGCCACACGAGAGAGCAGCTGCATTCCACTCGCTCACACCCAGTCCCACCCACAGCCCTGGCAGGCAGAGTAACAAAATCACACAGAAGAGCAAGGACTTGTCCATGGTCACAGCTCCGGGGACTGAGAGCCAAGCATTGCACGCAGTCCTTCCAGTCCCAGGGAGCACGCCACTAACCTAGGTCCACTGGACAGTGACAGCAGGCCAGACCTGCGTGGGGGGCACTCCCTCGCAGTGGCTCGTTACAGCCACGCAGCCATGACAAAACACGTCCTCCCCTCCTCATTTACAGACGAGAAGCAGGCTCTGGCGAATCTGGGTCTCCTGTGTAACACCACCTAAGGTCTCACTGGCGCTCCTGTTGCCCCAGGACTCTGAGGTCTCACTTGCGTTCCTGTTGCCCCAGGACTCTGAGGTCTCACTTGCGTTCCTGTTGCCCCAGGGCTCTAAGGTATGTTCCTTGGGCTCCAGTAGCCGGAATGAGCTGAGACCTGAACCAGCCTCCCAGAGTATCAGAGAAATAAAGCTGATGGCCCGACCCCAGGGTGTGCAATGGCAGGCCCGCAGAGCCGGGCGGGTGGTATTTTGAGCCTGATTGAAGAAAAGGGGAGAGAGAGGAGCCAGTATGTGGTAAGGTGGCAAGGCGGTGGGGGGAGAGGTTAGAAGGTGGCAGGGGAGGAGGGAGAGAAGGAGGTGGGGGAGAAGTACAGAAGGCAGCAGGGGAGGAGACAGGGAGGAGATGGGAAGGAGGTAGGGGAGGGGAGGAGGTAGGGGAGAAGTAGAGAAGGAGGCAGAGGAGGAGCTGGGGAGGAGGAAGGGGAGGAGGAGGCACTGAGGTGGAGGGCATGTCTGGAAGAGTCCTGCATTAGGGAAGAATGCTGGCAGTCTTAAATGATAGGATTTGGAATGGGAAGATCAAGTGGTGAGACGGAGGGTCTAGACTGAAGACCCCCCCAAGGAGAGGAGGTGGTGCTGTAGCACCACCTAAGCCATGGTGGCCTCTTGAGAAGTGGGGTGGGGGGAGGTTTGTTAAATAAGATGAGCCCACCTGGACCTGGTGCTATTCCTTATAAGTGGGCAACCTTGACTGCACCCTCACCTCCCCAGGCGTCTTCCTTATTTCTGTAATCAGACCCACCTCCCCGGGACACAAAGTTCTACCAGGCAGCTAACTAATATACACTCCTGCAGGCAAGAGGCTTTCAAACCTCCTAGAATGGCAGTTCAATCCATCTAATCATGCAACTATGCCAGTTCATAGCTCAGTGCTAGAAAACTCCACAAGCAGCTAACCTCATCACGCTGCACCCTGCTAGGCCCTGGAGCGTGCTTTCACTTGTCCTCAGGAAGAGAAGGAAGAGCAGTCTCTGTGTAGATTATAGCATACTCTCAGGGAGGAAGAGTCAACCATTCATTCATCTGATAAACAGTTACTGAGCAGGTACTGTGTGCAGGGAAGGAGTGGGGACACAGCAGTGAGCACAGCCCGAAGTCCGGCCTGCATGGAGCTTACCTTCTAGTGGGGAGACGAACTTACATAAAAATAAAAGCAAGCTGGAAGAGGAAAGAGAAAAGATGCAAGAGTTGTTGCTCTTTTTTTAATGCTATAGGGCACATATGCATGTACTAGAGAGAGAGAAAGAGAGAGGGGAGAACCCCTCAATCCCCCATTACCCCCCCCCACCCCCGTCGTGGTACAATCCTTTTTTCTCCAACTCATCTCATCTAGTTATTGGTTGTGCACATGCCCAGTGTGATTTTCAAGCCACTGAGAGCCAGGACTTGGAGACCCTTGTTGGTCATATAGGATGTGCTTCTTCTGCACAGTCTTTACCCACTATGCAACAGGGCCGGCCCAGATTTTTTTTTTTTTTATACTTTTTGCTATAGGGCATGTGTGCTCACCAGACAGAGACAGAGAGAGAGAAAGAGGGAAGGGACGTGAGAAATCATTCCCCAGGGGGAATGGCCACGCCGGAATCCCTTCTTCTCCATTCTCTTGGGATTTGGGGCATGTACACATAGGCACCCAGAGAGTTCTCAGCCACGTGGGATTAGCCACCTTAACCACGCCACCTGGCTGGCCCCAGATGTTACTTTTTAGCGGGGGGTGTGGGTGGGGTCAGAGGAGTCATCTCAAGCAAGGTGGCATATAAGCAGAGACGTGAAGAAGCAAGAAACTGAGCCAGCAGGTGTGTGGGAAGGTGTTCCAGGCAGAGGCCACGGCCAGGGCAAAGGTCGGGCACAAGCACATGTGCCAGTCTGTAGGAGCAGCAGGGATGCCAGTGGGACTGGAGGACAGGGAGAGATGGGGAGGAGGAGAGGTCTGAGTGTGGCAGGGGCCAGACTCAGCAGGGCCTTACAGTGGGCATTTCAGCTTTTTCCCGTGAGCACACAGGAGCAGTGCAGGGTTCCAGCAGCAGGGCTGTGTATGTGACATGGCCTTTCACAGGCTTGCTGTGGCCTTGCACTGAGGACCCGCTGCGTGGGGGGCCGAGCTGGAACCTGGCAGGTGGGTTGCTCCTTGCAGGAACCAGGTGAGACACAGCAGCCTGTGGTGGCCGCTGCGTAACTGGAGAGAAGTGGCTGTCTCCGGGAAGATTTTGAAGTCAGAGACAACGGGGAACATTTTTTTTATTGCTACTCTTATCCAGGGTGAATCCGACTTCCAAGGTCTTGGCCACCAGGTCAGTGGTTTTGCTGAAAGGGGTCCTTGGCTGACCTTGACATTCTCTCTTTTGACTGGCATCCCTCAGAAGCTGGAAGAGACACTCGCAATGTAATGTTAACCACCTCCGGGCAGGCACCAGCCAGAGAGGCAGCAGCTGGGACAGGCCAGCTCTCCTGAGCCTCCTCTGAGCCGTGCTGTGCAGCCCCAGGGGGTGGAGAAAGGTCAGGCCTGGGGGGTGTCTGCCTGCGTCTGTACGTGTAGATTGCAGCAAGCTTACCAGCTCACAGCCTCCAGCCATGACCAGTCGCCCCAGAACTACCACTATGTCCGTGAATGCCAGTGATCCCCATTAGAGCTGCTGAAAGGAAGATGAATAACAGTATCTCGAGCACAACAAGAACAATAGCAGCTAACATGCACTGCACATTTAATTTACCAAGTGCTCGCAGCAGTGCAGCCAATCCTGCATACACCATGAGGTAAGTACCATTACACCTCCTCCTTTCAGAGATTAGGGGTTTGGAGCTCAGAGACATCAAGTCATCAGCTTAAGGTCACACAGTTAGAGTGACAGAGCCAGGGTTGAAACTTGGGTCTCTACAGCAGCTCCTTCAGCCACCTCATCATCACCTCTGGCCCCTGGTTCCCGTCTCAGCCCTTCTCTTCTGAGACAGGACCAGCCCTCAGCGCACCCCTCCATCCACGGGCATGCACTGCCCCCACTGACTTCAGGCTCCTGGAGGTGAAGGCTCCACCGTGTCTGGCTAAAGTGAGGCCACATTAAGTTCAGGTGGATGGCTAGGCCAGGCCGCTGGAAACAAACACTATTTTTAGAGAGAGAAAAGCCAAGTGGTTTGCTTATTGCAAAGACAACAAACTAATACCTTAGCCAGGTCCTCGGGGGAACACCTCTAATGAATATGTAATAACTAAGATGTTAGATAAAATACCACAGCCCCAAGGGCTTTCCTCCACCTTGGATGGCCTCCGGATAGCCAAGCTCTGTGCTGAGTGCAAACCCACCAAAGACGTGGCGTAGACAGGGCTGGGGGCTGGTCAGGGCCGTTCCACAGATACGGACACCGAGGCTCAGATCCGCTGAATCACCTGGCCGGGGCTGCACAGCCGCCAGCGGCAGCTTCATCGTCAGCACAGCCCATGCCGCAGTGGCTGGGCGAGGAATGCGTCCCAGATCACGTTCTCTCCAGCAGGTTCAACATCACACCTGCAATTTTGCTCTATTTACTTTCAACGAACCCATTCTTTTCTCCATAAATCACAGTGTCCTACCCTTGTCAGAATCATCAAAGGCCCAATTAACCCTGAACGCCACAGCCCCTTCTCTGCAAACGGCCCCCAAACCCACAGCTCTCCAGGCCCAGACTGTTAGGAAGCCAATAGAAAACCAGCCCAGCGAGCAAGCAGCGTTTATTCTATAGCGACCCTATGGGGGAGGGGCAAGCCCACGTGCGCAGGAAAATCACCCACAGCAGCTAAATCCTGACTGCCAAGCCTTTATTAGTGGTGATAAAAGGCAGCAAAAACAGCACAGGGCTTTCTACTCCCAGGTGGGGGCTGCAGTCCCAGAAATTAGTCATGTTTTGACTGGTAGAGTTATGGAATTTATAATGGAAGCCCTGGAGAAATTAAACACGGATTACGGCCCATCCCCTCCCCCTGCCGAATGTCTCCTGCGGGACAGGCTGTGGGGCTCCCTCGGCCCCTCCAGGAGCCTGATTTGCTGGCGGGAGAGCTGGGTGAAGATCCTAACCTCACAAGCACAGGGTTAGGAGGAGCGGCTCTGGATTCTCTCCACCCCCTGGGGTCATGTCCACCCCTCATCTATCCTAGGACATGGGAATCAGGTCTGCCCTGTGTCCCAGCAGCACCCCCCTGGGGCTCAGCAAGTGTGTTTTCAAATCCCTCAGTGTCACCCTTCCTGGGCTAAGCATCACTGCCTCCCTGGGGGAGGAAAATGTGGAGGGGACCCAGCGCAGAATGGGGGGTCAGTCGGGGGGAAAGGAGAAGCAGCCTGAATTGGGGCAAGTGCAGTTAGGTCTGTCTTAATTAAAGAGCGGCGTGGTACTCACCTCTCACACCCAGAGTCTAGGGCCTCTTTAAATTGCAGAGATCCCTGAGAACAGCTGTATATCAAGATGTTAACGCCCTAGTGGAAAAGGTCATCAAAAGGACAGGATGAAAAGGAACCTTTGCGAGCAGCGGGGATGAGTTTTGAGGCCCCAGCATTGAGATGCCTCCTGGGATCTTTACTTCTGGCTTTTGGTTTTAGACAATGACTCGGAGAGAAAATGAAACCTTATTGGGGCCAGATGGTGGTGCAGCAGTAAGGAACTCATTCATGTGGGAAGTTCTGGACTGAGTCCTGGAGCCTCCCTGAGCTCACCAGCCTGCTTGTGCATCCCCGTGGTCTGGGCTGGCTGAGATGGGTGCCTGCTGCTGGAGGTCTCTCTCTCCAAATAAATAAATAAGCAAACTTAAAAAACAAACAAACAAACCAAAAAACCTTACTGAGTGAGCATCTACTATATGCCAGACCCTGCATAAAGCCCCTTTATAAATACTCTTTAATTTAACAGAGCCTAGAAAAGGCCCAGGGCACAGAATCGATGCCTCATGAATATTCATTGCATGGACAAATGACTTTAATTCATAAGGTAGGTGTTTTATCTGCACTTTACAGATGAGGCTGTAGACCCAGGTAGGGGCAGTTCTTCGCCCCAGGCAACACAACGTGCATGTGGGCACCGAGATTCTAGCCCAGGTCTGACTCCAACACTGGGGCCCTGTCCTCTCAGCCAGGATTCTTGCTTTCTCCACAGGGATTGGCTTCTTGGAACAAGGGATCATAGGGGCGGGGAAGGCAGTGAGCTGCCCCTGGGGGCTGTCCACACCTGCCGTGCTGAGTGGAAGGACAAATGAGCCAAGCACGTGCCCTCCACATGGCCACCTCGCTGTCCCCAGCCTGCCTTTCATGCCCTGCCGTCACCAAGGCTCCATATGCCTTAAAACTGACAGTCACTGGCAGCCACTGCAGACTGATAGAAGATCCGTTAGTCCCCCAAGCCCACAACCCCAGATATCACCAACACCAAACTCCGGCCAACGACAGCAGAGAGGAGCAAGGTCCAGACAGTGCAGCGATGGCAGCCCAGAGCGTCCGTGGTCATGGTCTACGCCCTCGTGCTGCTCCAGGCCATTCTCCAAGCACTACCCAGAACTCCACTTTTTCAAGTGACATCATGACTCTGCTTACGATTCTGTTCTTGGCATGATCATCCTTCAAGACTGGCTCTGCCAACATCCACCTTTACCTCTCCCCACTTCCCTGAGCCCTCGTTTTCTGGTCATCCCCAATGTCCCACCACCACCCACGCCAGGTTGTCCAAAGCAACTAAGGGGCTGGTGGTGGGGACAAGCATTCCAACAAAAGGAACAGCATGTGCAAAGTCCTATTCCTCTGGCAAGGGTCGTCTCAGGCATTGTTCCACAGAAGACCCCTCTGACTGTCCACCTGTCCCTGGAGCCAGCCACCCCCAATCCTGTGATACCTCCCTGTCCAGAATGAGACTCTATCCATCACTGTGTCTGAGGCCATACCACAGACTGGGTACTGGTCAATAACGGAAATGCATTTCTCACAGTTCTGGAGGCTAGGAAGTACAAGATCAGGGCACCAGCAGATTCGGTGTCTGGGGTGGGGCTCACGCTCCACTTCCAAGATGGTGCTTTGTTACTGCTTCCTCCAGAGAGCACAGACACATGGTGGAAGAGCAGAGAGCCAGGCAGCCTCCTAGGGCCCTCTTTCCAAATTTTTTAAAAATAATTATTTATTTAATTTTATTTATTATTATTAATTTGCTTTAGGGCATGTGCACTCACCAGAGAGAGAAAGTGAGAAAGCAAGCCACCAGGCCCAGCACCTTAACCACTCCACCACTTCCTGGTCCCTGTCACCAGGGCAGAGCTCTCGGGACAATCAGTTCCCCAAAGGCCCCACCTGCCACTGCCATCACAGTGGGGGTTAGTTTCCAATAGGAATCTTGTTGAGATGCGAACATCCAGGCCAGGGCACGCTGCCAAGGAAAGAAATCACCCTGCAGCACCTCCCGGGAAGGAGCCAGCACCTTACGCTATTTTATCTGTTGTGTATCACTCGCACCTACCAGCCTGTGAGCACGCCCATGTAAACAGACAGGCAGGTTTGGGCCTGAGGACTCAGTCAATGGCGGCTGGTATCTGCAGAAACAAAAGCTGAGTGTTTTATATGCATTATCTCATTAAAACCATAGGATGAGCCTCAAAACCACCCCGAGGCAGGCATCTCTATTTTGCCCATTTTACAGATGGGAAAACTGAGGCACAGAGACGTCAGCAGAACCAGAAGGCAGCAGAACAGGGATTCTAATCCTGTCTACCAGTCCTGCTTCCGAACCACACCCCTCCACTGCACCATCTGCCTTCCCCCCAAAGAAAGGGGTCCCAGAGGTGGGGAGGCAATGAAGCCTCTCCTGGAGCCAGGGGGCGCTCAGTTACCACTGACCTGACTCAGCCTGACCAGAACCTCGAACTTCTGCCAGGGCTATCTCAGGGAACTTGGGCATCCAAGCCCCACCAGACCCAGGCGTAAGGGTGCCAAGTCCCAGACTTGGCAGCAGAAGTTGGCAGGATGTCCCCTCACCACCGGGGATGGCCCTCCTGGGGGCCTTTGCCTTTGTCCCCTCTGCCAGCCCCACCCAGCCCCCGCCCAGCTGCCAAGACCCTGCTTCCCACTCCCCTGCACCTGGCGGCCCCTGGCAGGCAGCCCCAGACCCCTCGCAGAGGATAAGCCTCCCCCAGCTCTGAGCAGCTGCCAGGCCATGCTTGAGCCGGCAGGCGTCTTCTGGGCACCACGTACCGCCCCGCCAGGCCTGGTGTGCCAGCAGTTCGTGCTAGGTTGATGGCCCTGCACAGCCCCATGGAGCTGCTATTTTTAATTTAATTGGAGAGTTGGAAGAGAGAGATGGTACTCAGTGAGGGAGTTTTTAAAGCTTTCCGGGTGGGGGACGGGAGAGAAAAAAAATGAAGAAAAGTTCATAATTATACACCAGGCAGCCAGATTTGATGCTTGAGCAGAAAGGTTAAATGTTACACTTGGAATAAAATGAGAAAAAGAGGTTTGATGACAGTTGCCCGGAGCTAAATGAGGAAAGAAAAGACCCCTTGCCCATCTCTTCCCCAGGCCTCTTCTCACTCGTACTCATTTCTCAGTCCCCCCCTTCTGCCTTTTAAGGCTCAGGTGTACACAGACATGCCAGTGTTGAACGCAAGGATTACTGCTCAGGACGTCAATGCCTGGGTTGCTACCCCGAAGCAGCTTTCCCTCAAGTCTGGAAGAATTCCATGTCTGCATCTCTCAGGCTGAAGATACCACTAGGACCCAGGAAGTTGGAAAGGCAAACTAGCTCTGTAAACAACAACATAGACTTTAGTTATGAAGAGACTGAAGTTCAAATCCCTCCTCAGCTGACACTGGATCTGCTCACGCAAAGCTTATATGCCTCTTCTTTCTTTCAGCTATCTCTTAGTAATGACACATAAAGAGAACCAAGCTGGGCGATACTTTCCAAATAGAAAGAGACAAAGTCAGATAGCACCCTCTCTTTACTCCTCCTTTACCTATAAGGAATATGAGTACGATATCTGGAGCCAATGCAGCTGTTTTGTGACCATGACCCAATATGCCTATGGACTATGGTGGAAAAACAAAGACAGAAAGATCTTTGGAGAGGTTTTGTTTTTTGTTTTTTGGTTTTTTTTTTTTTTTTTTTTTTTTTTTTTTTTTTTGTTGTTGTTTTTTTTTTCGCTATAGGGCGCGTGCGCTCGCCAGACAGACAGAGAGAGACATAGAGACAGAAAGCGAGAAATCACCACCCAGGGGGGATGGTCACGCCGCAATCCCTTCTCCTCCATTCTCCTCTCGGGATCTTGGGCACGCACGCACACGCGCCCGGCGTGAGTTGTAAGCCACCGGGTCCGAGACGCGAACCGCAGTCGACTACGTGGGAGTCCAGCGACATAGCCATTACGCTAACTGCTGGTTCCCAAGACAGAAAGATCTTTGATGATACAGGTAGTTTGCCCGGATGGCCTACTTGCTACTTGAAACAAATAAGTCTCTATCTGTTTCAGTCACTTTCAGTCTCATTTCCTAAGAATGCTGAATCCATTCCCAACTCTGACAATTTGTGATTAGTTTGACCTTGAGTGCAAACTTCAGCAAGGGCTTATCTCTAAGTTTTGGTTTTCTTATTTGTACATAGGGACAAACACCACTCACTTCACAGTGTGCACATGAGGATTAAACGTGACTTCATTTGTAAAGCACTCACTACGATGCCTGGCAAGGTGACAGTGGCTGTTGTTGTTAATGCTCCTGATTAACAGGAGCGTATCGTCAAATGCCACATTTCAATAGCACTTTATAGTTTTCTTTTTTGTTTTTAGATTTTTATTTCATTTTATTTTGCTAGATACATACTGGGCATGTGTGTGTGCATGCCCAAAATCCCGAAAGGAGAATGGAAGAGAAGGGATTGCGGCGCGGCCATCCTCCCTGGGGATGAGCATCCTGCCTGGGGGATGATTTCTCACTTTCCTTCTCTCTGTCTCTCTTTGGTGAGCACACATACACATACCCACTCCAACAGTGATTGGCCATGTGGGAATCCAGCACCTTAACCACTATGCCACCTACTGGCCCAGCACTTTATAGTTTTCAAAGTGAGTTCTCATCCCTTATCTTGGCTCACCCTCAATCCCAGTTCTCTATGAGACACTATTACTCCCTATTTTCTACCTGCTAGATTCAGAGAGGTAATGACAGGGTCAGTTGGTACCTCGAGTCTGACCCCACACCTTAGGCCCTGTGACATGCTGCTTCTGAGCTGTTCCGCTAGAGTCACCATTCCAGCCCCCTCCTCTCCATGGGGACTGCTGATGGCTCAAGGGTGGAGGTGAGGCTGTGTCCGAGAGAATGTGATCTATGTGTTGACGGACAAGGCGGGCTCTGCCTTCCTCCGCTTGCTCCAAAAACATCTGGGTTCTTGGGCTTCCATCTTCCACCCACTGTACTTGTTACTCCATTTTAGCTTGCTTTTTCTTCCTTTTTTTTTTTTTTT
Source organism: Tupaia tana (assembly GCA_026018925.1). NCBI lineage: Eukaryota > Metazoa > Chordata > Mammalia > Scandentia > Tupaiidae > Tupaia > Tupaia tana. Next base: position 86,916,344 of record JAKSZU010000007.1, on the reverse strand, counting down.
TTTTTTTTTTTTTTAAGTTTTTGCCATAGGGCACGTGTACTTACCAGAGAGAGACAGGGAGGGACAGTGAAAGGAAAAGTGAGAAGTCACCCCCTGGGGGAATGGCCACACCACAATCCTTTCTCCTCCATTCTCCTCCTGGGATTTGGGATTTTGAGCATGTGCACACACATGCTCGGTATGATTTTCAAGCCACTGGGTCCAGGGTTCAAACCACAGACAATCATGTGGGAGTCCAACACCATAACCACCATGCCACCTGCTGGCCCCCTACTTTCGCTCTTAACAGCGGGGAGCTGAGAGGCCCTCTCAGAAACACCTGAATGACACAGCGATTGAGAGCCCAGACTGAGCTCTGACCCCAGTCCTGTCACTTGCCAGGAAAAAAAAAAAATAGTTGAATACGGCTCTAGTCTCTGTATTAGAGTAAACAAAACAGCTGCTGTAGCAGACATCCCAGAATCTCAGTGGTTTAACATGTGCCAGTCCAGTGCAGGTGGTGGGGTTGGGTGGGTAGAAGGGATTTCTGTTCCACCCAGTCACGCAGGCTCCTTCCATCCACAGACCTGCTGGCCCCTTAGGGCCCTGAATCCTCCACAGGATCTTCTGCCTTCTGCAAAACAGTCAAGGATACCTTACGGGTTGAGCACTCTCTGAAGTGGCCAGAACTTGGTCACATGGCCCTAACTTTCTGCCACAGACCTGAAAGCGAGGCCTCATGCAAGTGCGCCATGGCAGGAGAGGACATGGTTTCTTACAGTCCCCACAGTCTCCATCTTCATCCACCCCCTCCAACGCAGCCATTCCTCCACCCCCAGATCACACGACCTTCTTACACTGGCGCATTCATTTACCAGTGAAATAGATTTACGTATCTATTGTCTGTGTCCCCACAGTAGACTGTAATCTTTTTTTTTTATTTTGCCAGAGGGCATATGCACTTGCCAGAGAGAGAGAGAGAGAGAGAAAATGAGAACGCACCCCTCGTGGGGCACAGTCACACTGCAATTCCTTCTCCTCCATTTCTCCCTCCTTTCAGGGTTTTGGGCACACATGCTCAGTGTGTTTCTCAGGCCACTAGGTCTGGGACTCAAACCCAGAAAGGCCATGCGGAATCCAGCTTAGTAACCACCAGGACAGGGGCTATCTAGGGACAAACAGATAGTAATCATGAAAACAGAAGCCTCATAAACCTTTTCTACCTCAAAGTCCCCAATACCTGGCATAGTGCCTACACAAAATAGGTGCATAATTACTAAACACATATTAAACTAGAAAGAACTTTTTTTTCTTCCTTTTTTTTTTTTTTGGAGAGGTTTTTGCTATAGGGCGCGTGCGCTCGCCAGAAAGAGAGAGACAGAAAGCGAGAAATCACCCCCCGGGGGGATGGCCACGCCGCAATCCCTTCTCCTCCTCCATTCTTCTCTTGGGATCTTGGGCACGCACACATACACACCCGGAGTGAGTTTTAAGCCACCGGGTCCAGGACTCGAACCGCAGTCAACTACATGGGAGTCCAGCGACATAGCCATTATGCTAACTGCTGGTTCCAAGAACTCTCTTTTAACAGAGTATTAGGGCATCTGGGATGAGTGAAGAGGGTGGGCAGTGGAAGGGCAGGAGGCCCTTATCCATTCTGCTCAGTGGTAACTGCTGTTCACAGGCCCTAGAACGACTCAGAACCAGCTGGCCCCTGACTCACACTCCCAGATCCTGGGACAGCCCGAGGGACTGCCCACTGCCCACATCCATCACAGGAGCCAGCACGGTTTCCAAACGAGTTGTTTATTTGCATATAAGACAAGCCCTTGGCCGGAGGTAGGACGGGCATCCCAGGCCCACCTGCAGAAGCACCTCCCTAGCAGGAAAGGAACTGCAGGACTAGAAACTTCAGCTCTCCCACGCCCTCCCTCCCTGCCCCGAGTCAGAAGTAACTGGGCATCCTCGTACACAGTCCTATGCTCTCCTGCCCCAGTCAAATCTAGACAACCGAGAATGGGATAACCCAGAGGAAGAGCCAATGAAGCAGAGATGGAGATGGCAGGAGGCCACCCCATCCCAGTGACAGGCTGCCCTGGAAAACGGTCCCTTCTAGGGTCTCCAGGGGTAAAAGCCTATCCTCCCATGCGTTGAATCCCACTCAAAATAAGATAAAACCTTAGAATCTAAAACACGACCTCAGAACTGCCCGTTCCACCCTACCCCTACCCAGCCCATTCCACTCCAATTAATCCCGCCACGCCCATCCAACAGCAGCTGTCCCTGGTCTGAGCCGCCAGGTCACAGCCTCAGACTCTCGTCATACTCCCCTTTGGTCATCCACTCTGACTTGTAAGTAGAAAGATGAGCCACGACGGACGCTCCTAGCCAGACGCTGAAGCTCCTGTTGGAACCCACCCATATCATGGCCTTGTTGAAGTGATCCGAGGTGAGCTCCTTGTACAGACGCTTGGTGAAGCCGGGGTAGAGGGTATTCCCCCCACAGGCCACCACGTGGGACACCAGCAGCGGGTGCATGGAGGCCTCGCAGGTCTTGACAGACTCCACCAGGACCTGGGAGATGCTGGGCCCCGGCAGATCGAACACCTGCGGGCTGAAGAACATCTCGGGGGCCAGCCGCTGCATGGGCGTCAGCTCCACAGTGCTGCCGTCCGGGAGCTGGTAGGTGTTGTTCTCATCTGAGCCGCTCGGCAGGCTCTGGCAGAAGTCGAGGGCCTCGGCCAGGTTCTGCGGCACGTAGCACCTATTCACCTGAGTGCTGGTCACCGTCTCTATCTGAAACAGGTTGTGGCGGTCGTAGTCGTCCTTGAAGAGGCTCTTGAAGAGGTAGGCAGAGAGATCCTGGCCAGCGAACTCCAGCGTCTTGGCCCCGGAAGGCAGAGCGCGGCCCAGGTGGAAGGGCTGCACGCGGCTCAGGCCGTAGCCGGAATCGACCACCACGCCGGTCAGGAGGCCAGAGGCATACAGGGACATCTCCATCTGGTCAGCCAGGAGTATGGACGGGACATCCAGTAGCTCGAACATAATCTGCAATGAGCGAGGAGATGTGGTGGGCTTTCCCCAGGAAGGGCCCTCATCCATTTCTGTGTCTCCCAAGACCACGCAGCATGCTCAGTTCTCAAAACAGGTCAGCACAGACCCACGTGCTCAGAGGACCCCAGGCTCCCCCACGGCCCCTGAAGCTCACTGCGGGAACAAAGTGGGGCTTGGAGTGGGGCTGCGCTGGTCCTCAGGCACTCGTCCGAGGATGGGCTTGAGGAAGACTAGTTTGGTAGAGTGTGCCAACCGCAGTGGGGCTGTAAGAACGGCTAGGCCAGCTGGCCGTGTTAGCAAGGGGAGGAGAGGCGGCCGTGCCAAGGCCAGACGTGCAGCCCGAGCCACCTGTTTGCAAGAAGGAAGAAGGGCTTAGAAGAGAAACAAGTGCTGCACATTCTCTAAGAGAGTGCAGAGGAAGGGAGAGGAAGGGAGGGTGAGAGGAAGGAAAAGAGGAAGGTAGGGAGGGGCAGGGAGAGGGGAGAGGGGAGGGAAGGAGAAGGGGAGGGGAGAAGGAGGGAAGAAGGGAGCAAGAAAGAAGGAAGAAGGAAGAGAAAGTAAAGGGAAGGGGAGGAGAAGGGGAGGGAAGAGGAAAGGGAGAGGAGGGGAGGGGAAGGGAAGAGAGGGGAAGGGAGGGCAAGAGGAGGGGAAGGGAGGGGGGAGGGAGGAGAGAAGGGAGGGGAAGGGGAGAGGAGAAGGGAAAGGAGAAAGAAAAAGTACACTCACTGGTAGGTGAAGCCTGACTTTTTCTGAGTAGAAAAATGTCCAAACATCAAGACAAAACTGGAATACTATTCAGGGTCTGGCAATGTCCCTGAGCTGACTTTCTCCCCCGTGTCAAACACCCCCTCCAACTCCCCAGCTCTGCCACATCCGCAAGCTTCTGACCCCGTGGAGTAGAAAGGCTGCTGCAAGCCACCTCTGCCACCTCTCGCCTCCCACTGACCTCTGCAGGCCCCACAGCCCCTCAGTGAGAAGGGACTCCCTCGCTCCCGCTCACAGACCACCAACCCACCGTCCAGCTCCCAAACAACAGCCAAGATCCTCTTTTTCAAATAGGAAATCAGACCTGATGGACCTGCTTAGAACTCTTGAGATGTAGCCAGCAGGTGGCGTAGTGGTTACGGCGCTGGACTCCCTCATGGTCAAACAGGGTTTGTGTCCTGGGCGCCAGCTTAAAAACCACACTGGACACATGTATGTGTGTGCCCAAAATCCCAAGAGGAGAATGGAGGAGAAGGGATTGTGGCATGGCCATTCCCCAGCGGGGTGATTTCTCACTCTCCTGTTCTCTGTCTCCTACAAGCGCATTTGTCCTATGGCAAAACCATATGAAATGATAATAATAACAATTCTACAAGATTTTCTTATTCCTCTGGATCAAGGATGGCAGCCTTTTTTGTAAACAGCTAGACAGTCACGGTTGCCCAGTTTATCAAATAGCAATATATGATGCTCAGTTAAATTTGAATTTCAGATAAATAACAAGTGTAAGTATGTCTCATGCAATATGTGGGGCACACTTACATTAAGACATGATTTGTCATTTATTTGAAATTTAAATTTAAGTGGGCATGATGTATTTTATCTAGGAAACCCACGGCGGTAAATATTTTAGGCTTTATGGGCCTCATATTCTCCATCGCAACTATTCATCACTGCTTATCGTGTGTGAAAGCAGCCATAGATGCTATGAAAATGAATGGATGTGGCTATGTTCTAATAAAGTTTTATTTACAAAAATATGTGGTGGGCCAGGTTTGGCTCACAGGCTATAGTTTGCCAATCTTTGTTTTAGACTAAAATACAAGTACTCCCCAAGCATAATGGGCCTGCAAAGTCTAACCTCTGCTGACTTCTTACCTCCCGCCTCCCTGGCAGAAATCACCTCCTTAGAGAAGCCTTCCCTGATTGTCCTCGTTAAGCAGTCAGCCATCACCCCCATTTCATTTTGTTTCTAGAACTGATTACCCTCTGGAATTCTTATTTGGTAACTTCTTCACGGCCAAGCCTTCCCCTGGAATGAAGGCTTTGAGGGCAGAACACGTATGGGACCCATGCAGTGTCCAGTGTCTCCCAGCCACAGCCTCTGCCCCGAGTGTTACTCACTGTCTCCATCGGCAGGAGCCTCTCTGAGCGCCTGCGCCTAGCATGGAGTCTGCCACACACTCAGCAGGCGCTCATCAGACATCTGAGGGGCGAATTACTCAACAAGCAGACTTCCCGGTGCCCAGTGACACCCAGACACCAAGTCCCAGCCGCTCCCTGGTCGCCCCAGCACCCACACTGGGGCAGCGGGGCAGGCCTCACCTCCAGCGTCTTCCGTCGGTCCATAGGTTCCCTCACGGGGGACTCTGTGATCACCACCGGGGAGTCCTCGTGCTCCTGCCTGTGCTTCTCCACCACGAAGGACCAGATGTGCTCCACGCCCTCCCAGTTGAGGATGCGGCCGCGCTCGATGGGGTAGCTGAAGGTGTCGGGGTGGCAGAAGTCGATGCCCAGGCTCACGCGACGCCGGGCATAGCTGGGGCCGGGGTTCTCCCTGCAGGGCAGGTAGTTCACGATGCTCGGGAAGACCATTTGGGGCTCATTCCAGCCAGACAGGCCGGCCTTCAGAAAGCCAGACCCGTGGTCAATGATGATGGTTCTCGTGGCCATGGCCGAGGTGGGCAAGGTCTTCTAGACGCACGTCCCTGAGGATGCTTGGCAGACCAGGGTCACCTGTGGAAGGAAAGGCGGGGGTTACTCGTGTACCCATTCTGGGTCCCCGAGGGCTGCTTCCCACCCCCCACCCCAGGCAGTCCTCCCCCTTCCAAGCCTTTGGACCAGGTGTAACCTGTGCCTGGGCCAGCCTCCCCCTCCCAGACTGCCATCATCCTGTGAGACCCATGAGGGATGCCCAGAAGTACACTAGTGATGCTGTAACGCTATCGCCATAGCTACCACTTCTGAAGCACGTCCCTCTGTCCAGTGCCACAAAGAGTAATTCACAAACTGGACTGACCCACATAAAACTGCCACACGTGTCAGTCAAGATGGCCAGAGAGCAGCAATTTCATATGGCTTCACCCAACATGTGGATTCATTCAATCTTCACCACAATCTAGAGGGTTGTTGGAAAAGTCACGACGCATGTTTGCATAGAAAAACACTGAAACACATCATGACTTTTCCAGCAACCCGATATAAGGCAAGTGCCACCCTTTTACAGATGATGGTACATCATTTTATAATCACTTATTTTTACGGTTGGAAAACTGAGGCCCGGAGAAGTAAAGGTACTTTCCCAGGGATCTGCAACTAAGAAAGGCAGGGCTGAGAGCTGCGTTCAAGCCAGACTCCAGAGGCCACGCTCTCAGCAGGAGGCACAAGGAGGCTCATGAGCCAAGCAGCTGACATATTCCATACAGAGGCCACCGGCAAGACGCCTACCATGACTCTGGTCAGTTTCCTCATCCGTCCAGCGGAGAGGATGATGACCCCATGTGCACAGGGAAGTGTGCTCACTACCTGACTTCCACACTTCCTCTAAGACTACAGGAGCCAAGGCCGTGTGGAATTGGCAAATGGTTAGCCACACAGACTCATGGAATGGGAATGGAGAGTCCAGAAGTAGATCCACACAAAAAGGGTCAGTTGACCTTTGATAAGGTCAGAAACCACAAGTGGAGGAAGCATAGTCTTTACAACAAATGGTAGGAAACAACGGGATGTTCCTATGCAAAAAGAAATAAACAAAAAAAGAACCTTAGTGCAGATCTCACACCTTATAAAAGTTAACTTAAAACGGATAAGAGACCTAAATGGAAAACTTAAAACTATAAAACTTCTAAAAGAAAGCATAGAGGAAAATAATTATGACTTTAAGTAAGACAAGTTTTTCTTGGATATACTATCAAAAGCTTGATCCATGTAAGAGCAAATTGATAAGCTAGACTTCATCAATTAAAAAAGTTTTGCTCTTCAAAAGACACTATTAAGACAATATTTACGAATCATATATCTGATAAATAACTTGTATCCAAGAAATATAAAGAAGTCTCAAAACTCAATAAAAAGACGAACAGACCATTTTTTTTATTTCTATTTTTTTCTTTTTTTGCTATAGGGCGCGTGCACTCGCCAGACAGACAGAGAGAGACAAAGAGACAGAAAGTGAGAAATCACCCCCCAGGGGGGATGGCCACGCCGCAATCCCTTCTCCTCCATTCTCCTCTTGAGATCTTGGGCACGCACACACACGTGCCCAGCGTGAGTTTTAAGCCACTGGGTCCGAGACGCGAACCACGGTCGACTACATGGGAGTCCAGCGACATAGCTATTACACTAACTGCTGGTCCCCAAATAGACCGTTTTTCAAATGGGCCAAAGATTTTAACATTGGGCCAGTAGGTGGCATGAAGGTTAAGGCAGCTGGATCTCACATGGTTGACTGGGCAGTTTGAGTCCCAAGACATGGCAGCTTAAAAATTACTCTGGGCAGGGACCTGCAGATGTAATGGTTATGTTGCTGAACTCCCACATAGTCGATCGGCATTTGAGTCCCAGACCTGGTGGCTTAAACTTAGTACGTGCACATGCCCAAAATCCCAAGAGAAGAATGGAGGAGTTGGGATTGCGGCATGACTAGCCCCCAAGGTGTCATTTCTCGCTTTCTGTCTTTCTGCCTTTCTCTGTATCTCCAACGAGTGCACATGCCCAGTAGTAAAAATATCTCAAAAAAAAAAAAATATTGCTGTGGATGCATCTGTGTGTTCCCAAAGTCCTGGGAGGAGAATGAAGGAGATAGAATTGCAACACGGCCATCCTCCCTTGGGGGTGATTTCTTACTTTCCCTTTCCCCGTTTCTCTCTGGTGAGTGTACACACCCTATACCAAACTTAGAAGAAAAAAAAAAAGATTTGAACACCCATTTCACCAAAAGTAATATACAGTTGGCAAATGAGCATGTGAAAATATGCTCCACATCAGCAGACTTTGGGCAAACGACCATTCGAATCAGAATAAGAAACTGCTAAACACTTGTGGAATGATGAAGCTCGAAACTGGCCACACTAGGTCTCAACGAGGAGGTGGAGGAACTGGAACACTCCGGCACTGCCGGCAGGAATGGAGGACCGTGGAACCCTCTGGACAAGAGCTTGGCATTTTCTTAAAAAGGTAAACATACACCTACCACAGGACTGAGCTTCCCACTGCCGGGTAGTACCTAGAGAAATGAAAACTTAGGCTCACACGAAAACTTCTATGCAATGTGCATAGTACCTTTACTCATAATTGCTGTTATAGTCCATTCCACAGTTATCAACAGAAAGTACCCGAGTCTGGGTAATTCATAAAAATAGAGACAGGGCCAGCTGGTGACATGGCAGTGAAGGCATATAGACCCTACATGGCCAATCACGTGGCTTGAGTCCCAGACTGGCTGCTTGAGAAACATACCAAGAACACGTGTGCATCCAGAATCCCAAAAGGAGGAGAAGTAGAGGAGGAGAGATTGCAGTGTGACCATCCTCCGTGGAGGGTGCGTTCTCACTTTTCCTCCCCGTCCCTCTCTCTCTGGCAAGCACACATGTCCTCTGGCAAAATAAATTTTAAAAATAGAGGTTTAGGTACCAGCAGATGGCATGATGGTTATGTTGCTGAAATCCCACGTAGTCAACCATGGTTTAAGACCCGGATCCGGTGGCTTAAAATTCATGCAGGGTACATGTACGTGTGTGCCCAAAATCCTGAAAGGAGACTGGAGGAGAAGGGACTGCGACATGGCCATCCCCACCCCCAGGGATGTCTCTCTGGAGAGCACATGCACCCTATAGCAAAAATCTCTCTCTAAAAAAATAAACAGGTTTACGCAACTCATGGTTTGGAGGTCCGAGGCCCAGGGGCCATAACTGGTGGGGCTCTTCAGGATCCCAAGGCATCACATCACGTGGGTGAGGGCAGAGTGGGCTGGCTGTGTCTATCAGACTCATCCCCCCTCCCAAAGCCCTGAGGAAGAAAAGCTACATGTGTTCTAGAAACAGCCTGGAGGCCAGCGTAGCTAGGATAAGGAATATAAGCCCACCGGAACTCAGTCATGGGGACCCCGACCCAAAGATCTTAACCATAATCTCTTCCCAGTGGCTCCACCTTCCGACACCACGTTCACTCCTAATACTAGCACAGTACGATCAAGTTCTAACACACACATTTTGGGGGACACCCAAACCATCATCAAAACTACAAACAAGGGCCAGCAGATGGCACAATGATTACATCACTGGACTCCCACATGGCTGACTGTGGTTCAAGTCCCGAACCTGATGGCTTGAAAATCACACCAGGCGAGTGTGTGTGCATGTCTAAGATTCCAAGAGGAGAATGGAGGAGAAGGGATTGCGGTGTGGCCATGCTCCCTGGGGAGGTGATTTCTCACTTCCCTTCTCACTACCTTTGTCTGTCTCTCTCTCCAGCGAGCACACACACCCTAAGGCAAAAAACTCTTAAAAAAAAAAACTATAAACAACCCAAATATCCTTCTCTAGGACATGGATAACGCGAACTTCCGTGCAATACTACTCAGTAATAAAAAGGAATAAACAACAGATCCACATAATAACACAAATAAACATTGAGTGCACGAGGCCGAGTGACAGGAGCCAGACTAGAAAGGGCTCTGTCTGCATGACTCCGCCCATTCGACACCCTGGAAACGGTAGAACGATGAGGACAGAAAGCACCGGTGGTAGACAGCAACCAGAGGTGCTGAGAGAGGCTAGTGACAGGGCACATGGCAGAACTGGGGGCAATGAGGGAATGGGGAGGTGGGTACACAACTGTATGTAATTGTGGAAACTCCCACTATTCTCCTTGCAGAGTGAATTTTACTCTCAGAAAACACTGTTGAAGGGGAAAACCCAGTGGTACAGTGACAGTCGATGAAAGGAGGAGGAAATCGCCTTGCAGAACGCACATGGTCACACAGACAGCGGCCCCAGTGCAAGACCATAAGGGTGTTTCCTGTAGGCGAGTCCCAGGGAGGCAGTTCAGCCCAGAGGCCACATTCTGGGTCTGCGAGCCCCAGCTCTCTGATCTGCTTCAGTTTCTGGGCAGCAGTTGCACCTGCTCGTCACCATGAGCATGACAACCACTGCCTGGTCCTGGCCAGTGTCTCCCTGCTGTCACCAAACCTGGGGCAGAGATTAGGCTTCCCTGCCTTTAATTAGCTTTGACAACAGGCTCAAGGAGAGCCAGGAGGAGGAGAGAGATGGAGTCGAGGTGGCCGGGTCTCCTCCCTCGCGGGCTGGCAGGCGGAGTGATGGATTCCTCACACTGAGTCACCAGAGTGATAGAGCACTGGCCGCCCGGATGACATTCCGGGAAGCGGGCTCTGCCGCCACCGACCTCCCACACACACAAGAACAGTGGCTGATAAATGCTTCTCTGCCCCCTGGCATTGGGAGTCATGAGCGACACGGGCAGGGTGATCCCCACTATGGCTGTCAATCACGATGCTCAGTGAGGTGGAAGTAGGGGGACTCCAGGCTGCTGCCCAGTGACTGGCCGGGAGCACGCAGGTGGAAGGAGGGGCCAGCCTTCCTCCAGACCATAACTCTAAGTGGGACGTGTAGAGAGCTCCTGGGTGCCAGCTCCAGGGACAGAGAAAAATCTACATATTCCAAGTCAGCAATTGTGCAAATCCTTACTGAGCACCTACTATGTACCAAAACCTGTTCTAGACTGACATGATTTCTTCCCTTCTGGATTGGCATTCTACTAGGAAAGACTGTCAAGAAGCACCAAATCGAACAGGGATTAGCACAGTAGAGAAAAATAAAACCCAGTAAGAAGGACAGGGACTTTAAGAGGCATAGAGGCATAGTGCCATTTGTAGAGTGTGGCCATGAAAGGTCTCCTATGGGGTGACATTTGAACAGAGACCTGAATGGAGGCGTGTGAATATCTAGGAAAGCATTCTACACCAAAGGGACAGCGAGTGCAAAGGCCCTGAGCAAGAAGAGGCCAGATGTGTTCTAGAAGCAGCCAGGAGGCCAGTGTAGCAGCACGTGGGAGTGAAGGGGTGGGAGGAGTCTTGGAAGGACCCTGTAGGCCTTCGTATGGTGCTTACAAATACGGACAATCACTGGGGGTCTGAGCAGAGGAATGGTCTGGCCTGTCTGAGTTGTGAAAGGATCACTTGGGCTGTACGAGGGACAGACTGTAGAGGGCAAGAGCAGAGGCAGTGGAAAAGGAGGTGCCTGCACTAAGGGGGCAGCAGTAGAGAGGGACAGAAGCAGTGAGATTCCTGGGACCAGCAGATGGCGTGATGCTTACGTCGCTGGACACCTACGCAGGCAACCGCTGTTCACGTCCCAGACCCAGCGACTTAAAACCCACACCAGGCACATGTGCATGTGTGCCCAAGATCCCAAGAGGGGAATGGAGGAGAAGTTATTGCGGCGTAGCCATTTCCCCGGAGGGTGATTTCTTGCTTTCTGTCTCTCTCTCTCTTTCTCTCTGGTGAGTGTATGTGCCCTATAGCAAAAATATGTCTAAAAATAAATAAATAATGAGATTCTGGATATACTAAGAAAGGATGAAACACTGGGATATGAGACCGGGAGGAGAACAAAGAAAGACTACAGATTTGAGCCTTAAAACTGTCCTAAGAACAGGGCAGTTCTGTGACCTGGTGATTAGGCAGCCAGATCCCACCTGAAACTCATGCCGGGCATGTGTGCACACATGTATGCCCAAAATCCTGAAGCAGGATGGAGGAGAAGACAGGGCCATCCCCTCTGGAGGGGTGATTTCTCAGTTTCTGTCTCTTTTTCTCTCCTTTCTCTCCAGTGAGTGTACACACTCTAAAGCAAAAATCTCTCTTAAAAAAAGGACTGAACAGGAGCAGACAGAGATGCAGGAGGGAGGCGAAATCCCAGGGGTCAATCAAATGTGGTGAGAACTAAAGATGAACAGGGAAGAACAGCCACTGGATTCAGCAACGTAGAAGTCATTGGGAGCCTTGGCTAAAGCAGCCTCATTGGAATAATGAGGGCAAAAGTCTGAGAAGACCAATTCGAGAAAGGGTGGGAGACCGAGAAAGAACCTATAAAACTGGCCCAAGCTCTGCAAAAACATCAGCAGCATACGAAATAAAGAAATGTTAAGGAAGTGTTCACAATTTTAAAATATGGCAACCCACCAACCCCGTGCACATTTTCCGATTCCAGATCAGAAAAAAAAAAAAAAATTACCATAAAGAACATTATCACAGGCTTCAGGCGCTGGTTAGATGGAATAAGCGCATTTCAGCCCAACGTCCTACTGAATAAGACTAAAAACTCTGGACAAAATACAAAAAACAATTACCTGAGGACACTGGAGGAAAAAAAAAATACAAGGCAGGCAGATTGAAGAGAAGAAGCAACCTGTACAGGTTTCTTTTACATTCCTAGTTTTTCTGGAGGCAGGTTTCTAGCAGAGCTTCAAGAGTGGTTGACTGACAGCAAAGATTGAAAGAAAATCTACCTTTCTGGTCAAAAGATCAAGAAAAAGTCAAAGGACAAGAGAAGAATACTGAAAAAGAAAGGATTCTCCCAGTTCTGGGCAGGAACTGGCTCAGATCCCAGGCTCACCTGTGCAGGTATGAAACAGACACAAAGCGGTAGAGCAAAGGCCTCTGACCGGAACTGACCTTGGAGCCAACACTCTCTGAACAGTTATGCCTGAACCTACCTGGGTTAACTGAATACCAAAACATAACAAGGTAAATATTTTCCAAAGGATTTTAACAGAACAAAGTCTCATTTGTTCAAACTTGGACCAGCAATTAGCATAATGGCTATGTCACTGGACTCCCATGTAGTCAACCACGGTTCGAGTCCTGGACCCAGTGGCTTAAACTCATGCTGGGCGTGTGTGTGTGCATGCCCGAGATCCTGAGAGGAGAATGGAGGAGAAGGGATTGCGGCGTGGCCATCCCTCCTGGGGGTGATTTCTAACTTTCTGTCTCTCTGTCTCTCTGTCTGTCTGGCAAGCGCATGTGCCCTATAGCAAAAAACTCTCAAAAAAAAAAAAAAAAAAAAAAAAGTCTGATTTGTTCAAACTACCCAGGATACAAAACAAAACTACTCGGCATACAAAGAACCAGGAAAATGTGACAAATTCTTAAGGGCAAAAACAAAGGTACTAACCTTGAGGTGACCCCAGATGCTGGAATTATCAGAGGCATTAAAACACCTACTGTAACTATGCCTATGACGTAAAAGTAGATACTCTTGAAATTCATTTTTTAAAGGCATTTTCTTTAAAAAACAGAAATTATAAAAAGAATCAAATAAAATTTTGAAAACAGACGTATTTAATATATGACTTCTTTTGCTTTTATTTTTTGCTAAAGGGCATTTGAGCTCACCAGAGAGACAGAGAAACAGATACATAAAGTGAGAAATCATCCCCAAGGGAGGATGGCCACACTGCAATACCTTCCCCTCCATTCTCCTCTTGGGATTTACACACACACATGCCTGGCATGAGTTCTAAGCCACTGGGCCCAGGACTTGAACTGCACTCGATTACATGAGAGTCCAGCGACATAACCATTATGCCTTCTGCCAGTCCCAGAATAAAAGAACTTTAAGATATCAATAGAAATTATCCAATCTGAAAAATAGTGAGAAAATTTTAATGAATATAGCCTCAGAGACCTGTGGGATAATATAAAATGTTCTAATTTTCATGTTATTGAAGTTCCAGAATAAGAGGGAAAGATTTGCTCAATAAAAACTTTGAAGACATAGGGCTAAAAGTTTCCCAGATATGGTCAAAGACATATATCTACAAATTTGAGAAGCTCAGCCCATCCCAAGACAATAAATTGTGAAAGAAACAATACAAACCATGTATAGGCACATCATAATTCTACTGCTGAATAACAAAGATTTTGGGTTTTTCTATCTTGAAAGAATCTAGAGAAAAATAAACCATTCCCCAATGGAGGAGACCAGAAGACAGCAGAGCAACTGTAAAATGGGGGTGGGGGGGGGGGGGGAGAACCTGTCAAACAAGAATTCTATACCCAACAGAATTACCTTTCAGGAATGAAGACAAAAAGAAGACATTATTAGGGGCCAGGGAATGTGCAGATAGAACATATCTCATCAGTAAAAAGAAACTAAACTACTGGCACATGCCACATACAACATGGATCACTTTCAAAATCAGTGTGCTAAGATGATATAATTATAAGCTGTCTATAAGAAATTACTCTAAATAAAGTGATAATGATCAGTTAAAATTGAAAGGATAGAAAAAATATATACCAGGTATAAGGCAACTACTGAGGCAGCTAGACCTACATGGGGGACCAAACTGAGGACTTCTCTGGGCACACAAGGCACATGTGCATGGCTGTGATCTGGGCCAGCTGAGAAGACCCTGACTCCTTCTCTCCCTCTCCCTTTTTGTCTCTGTCTTCCTGTCTCATGGAAGAAATAAAATAAAAACAAACTTTAGAAAAAAGACATTCTTAAATGAAGAAAAACTAAGAAAAATTAATCACAAGCAGAACCACTTTAGAAGAAATGCTAATAAATGCTCATTAAGTTAAAAAAAAAATGATACCAAAACCTGGCACTTCAGAAATGAAGGAAGAGTAACAGAAAATACCTGAGAAATAATAAAAGAATATTTTTCTCTTCTTAAAAATGTATGACTGGGACCAGCAGATGGCATAATGGTTATGTCACTGGATTCCCATGTAGTCAACTCTAGCTCAAGTCCCGGACCTGGCAGCTTCAAATTTACATCAGGCACATGCCCAAATCCCAACAAGAAAATGGAGGAGAAGGGATTGTGGCATGGCCATACCCCCAGGGGGTGATTTCTTGCTTTCTGTCTCTGTGTCTCTCTGGCGAGCACACACTCCTATAGCAAAAATCTCTCTTACAAAATTTTTTTAAAAAAATATGACCACTGAAAACAAAAAATTATGACCATGTCCAATGGAGTCTTCAAATTAGGTAGATCTACTGTGTATAACCACCATGAAAAAGGAGGTAAAGAATTTATGTAGCTGCAAGTCTTCTATTCATTACTTAAAGGGTAAATATTAACTCTAATTAGACTGCTAAATGTTATATATACAATAAGCTCAACAGCAACCAACAGAAAATAAAATACTGAGATAAAGCCAGAAAGCCAATAAATAAGTTCAAAATGAATACTAAAAAATATTCGAATTGGGACCAGCAGTTGGTGTAATGGCTATGTCGCTGGACTACCATGTAGTCGACTGCAGTTTGAGTCCCAGACCCAGTGACTTAAACTCACACCAGGCACATGTACATGTGTGCCCAAGATCCCAAGAGTAGAATGGAGGAGAAGGGATTGCGGCGTGGCCATCCCCCCTGCGGGGTGATTTCTCGCTTTCTGTCTCTCTGTCTCTCTGTTTTTCTGGCAAGCACACGCGCCCTATAGAAAAAACCTCTCAAAAAAATTCAAATAATTAAAAAACATGGCAGAAAAGATAGGACAAAAAAACAAAATGAACCAGCAGATAGTGTAATGGTTACGTCACTGGACTCCCACGTAGTTGACCACTGTTTGAGTCCCAGACCTGGAGACTTCAAACTCACGCCAGGTACGTGTGCATGCATGCCTCAAATCCCAAGAGAGAATGGAGGAGAAGGGATTGTGGTGTGGCCATTCCCCTGGGGGAGATTTCTCATTTCTTGCTTTCTGTCTCTCTGTGTCTCTCTGTGCGTGGTGAGCGCACGCACCCTATAGCAAAATCCTCTCTCTAAGAAACAAAACAAAACAAAACAGAAAAAAAAAAAATGAAAACACAGAGAGGGAAATAAAGAAAAATTTTAAATAATAGACTTATTTCCAATCATATAAACAATTACTTTAAAAGAAAATGTCCCAGAATGCACTAATTGAAAGACAGAGATTATCAGACTGTAACAATAACAAGATGATATAATTACAGGCTGTCTACAAGAAACCCACTTTTAAATAAAGTGATAAAGATCAGTAAAAAGTAAAAGAATAGAAAAAAGATATACCATGTAAAAATTAACCAAAAACTGGAACAGTTATCTTAATACCACACAAAGTAGACATCAGAACAAGAAATCTCGTCAGCAACAAAGGACATTACATAATGATAAAAGGGTCAATTCACCAAGAGGACATAATAACCCTAAGCTGGTATTTAAAACAATTAAATCAGACCAGCCAGTGTGGAGGTTAAGGTGGCTGGATCCCACAAGGCCTACTGTGCGGTCCGAGTTCAGCAGCTTGAAAACCACTACAGGCATTTGTGCATGTATACCAAAATTCCCAAGAAGAGAATTGGGATTGCGGCATGGCCATCCCCCGGTGGAGGGTACTTTCTCACTCTCTCTCTCTCTCTCTCTCTCACTGTCTCTCTCAGACAACTGCAGTTACCCTATAGCAAATTACAAACAAATAAACAAAAACTTATAGCAAAATCTTAACAAAGAGAAATAGAAAAATCCGCTATTAAATGGAGACTTGGCCAATTCTCAGTAATTTATAGAACAACTAGGTAAGTGAAGTTAGTTGTTCAGAAATTCCGTATCTTCGCTAATTTGTTTACATAACACTCCATCGAACAACAGAATATATGTTATTTCCAAGAACACATGGGACACTTACACAGATAGGCCACATTATAACCCACAAAACCAACCTTAATAAATTTAGAAGAATTGAAATAATATCAAGTATGTTCTCAGTCTGACCTTACAAGAATTGAACTAGAAATAAAAAGCCTCATGATATCTGGAAAATTCTCAAATCTCAGGAGCTCAGGCAATCCACATCTAAATAACTAAAAGGTCAAAGAAAAATGAGGCGATATTTTGAACTAAATGAAAAATAAAAGCTACATATCAATATTTGTGGGATGTGGCTAAAGCAGTTCTCAGAGAGCACTTAGAGCATTAAATATTAGAAAAAGAAGAAAGGTTTAGAATCAATAACTTATGCTTCCTCTTTAAGAAACTAGAAAAAGAAATACCATTAAACCCAAAGAAAGCAGAGGATGGAACTAATCAACAGCAAAATCATTGAAACTGAAAACAGAAAACCAGCACTGCAAAGTTAATAAAACTCGAGCCAGCTCTGCGGTGCAGGTAATGTGGCTACTCAAGAGAAGCTGGATCCACATGGTCACCATAGTTCAAATCCAGCCTGGTCAGCTTGACACATGCCAGCCACACAAAAACCCTTACACCAATGTTTGTAAAGCCCTTATTCATGGGGTCAGCAGGTGGAGTGGTGGTTAAGGCACTGGACACTCCCACATGGCCGACCGTGGTTCCAGTCCCAGACCTGGTGGCTTTCTCTCTCTCTCTCTCTCTCTCTCTCTCTCTCTCTCTCTCTTCTCTGTGTGTGTGTGTGTGTGTGTGTGTGTGTGTGTCTGTGTGTGTGTGTGTGTCTGGTCAAATTGAAATAAACGAATGAGTAAATAAAAAAGAAAGCCCTTATTCATAATCACTAAAAACTGGAAACACCGTAGATGCTCTTCAGTTAGTGAATGGATGAAACAAACTGTGGTATGTCCATATAATGCATCTCAGCAATACGTAGAAACTAAAGTACTGACACATGCCACAGTATGGATGACTTTCAAACTCAGTACACCAGGTGAAAGCAGTCAGACTTACAGACTGTATGTTCCACTTATATGAAAACCTGGGAAAGCCAAAACTATAGTTAGAACTGTTCAGCAGTTGCTGAGGGTGGTGGGAAGGGGTAACTGCACAGACATGGAGGAACCTAGGGGTGACGGAACTGTATCACATCTTGGTATAACAGAGGTTTACATACAAATGGCATGATTTACAACTAAGGATCACCTGAGGGTGGTGGTTAAGGTGCTAGGTCCCATAGGGTCAACTTCGCAGTTCAAGTCCCAGACCTAGCATTTTGAAAAACACTCTGGGCACATGTGTATGCATGCATGCCCAAACTCCCAGGAGGAGAATGGAGAAAGGACTGTGGCATGGCCATCCCCCTGAGGAGTAATTTATCACTTTTTCTCTCTCTGTTTCTATCTATATCTCTCCTGGTAGCATGCACAACCTAAGCTAAAAATCTAAAAAAAAAAAAAAATTATAGCTATGTCTCAAAAAGTCACTGCATGTAAATTTTTTAAGTGAATTTTTAAAAAGAACATTTTTGGGACAGTTGGTAAAATTTGAATATAGTTCTATTTTCAGTGTTATATTTCCTGTATTTGATCACTGTGTTGTGGCTTTGAAAAAGAATATCCTTGATTTTAAAGAGATACATGAAAAAGTATTTACAGGTAAAAATATCATGTGATTGACTTTCAAATAGATAAGAAAAAAACCCAGCTTGAAGAATATTGTTTTTTTAAAGTGTCAAAGCAAATGTGGTCAAAAGATAAGCCGTGAATATAGGTGAAGGGTACTGTAGAGTACGTGGAGCTATTCTTATACTTTTCTAAGTATGAACTTTTTAAAAAATGAAACTATTTTAGAAAAAGATGGGGCGAGATTGGAGACAATGAGTACAGACACCTTTGACGAGTCCTATGAAAGAAAGCAAAGAAAGATAACAGCCCACGTGCCCAGACACACGGTCCCAGGAGGTTGTTTTGGTTTTTGTTTTGTTTTTTAAATGAGGTATTATATGGTAAGGTTTGATGCAGATGGGAATAAGCCCGTGGACTGGGAAGTTTGAATGATACCAGAATAAACCACAGTCAGATAGATTCTGTGGTATCGAGCCTCTGCCTCCTTCCCCAGCATCGTCTCCCGCCTCCTCTCCAGCTCACCGGCCTTCAGCCTCACTGGCTGTTCTGCTCTTTCTGTCTCCGGAACACAGAAGACCACTCCTCCCTTGCTTTTGTTTTACCCTCTGTTTGGTACACCTGGCCCGGCTCTTGTAGAAACCAGCTGCTTCTCACTGTTCTGGTCTCAGCTCAAGTGTCCCTTTCCTCAAAAAGCCTACCCTGGGGGACAGCATGTGGCAATGGTGTTAAGGAGCTGGACTCCAATATGGCAGACCACAGTTCGAGTCCCAGATCTGTGGAAAAGAGAGTCTCTCTCTCTCTGTCTCTCTCTCATGAATGCCTATAGCAAATTTAAAATAATAATAAAATTAAATTATAATTCTTAAAAATATGCCCAAAGTGGTATTTCCAGCCTTTGTCCTAAACCCCAATAAAAACAAACCCACCAAAAAAATTTACAAAATATATTTAAAAATTCTTTAAAAAATCACTTGGGAACCAGCAGTTAGTGTAATGGCTATGTCGCTGGACTCCCACGTAGTCGACCGTGGTTCGCGTTCCGGACCCGGTGGCTTGGAACTCACTCCGGGCGCGTGTGCGTGCGTGCCCAAGATCCCGAGAGGAGAATGGAGGAGAAGGGATTGCGGCGTGACCATCCCCCCTGGGGGGTGATTTCTTGCTTTCTGTCTCTATGTCTCTCTCTGTCTGTCTGGCGAGCGCACGCGCCCTATAGCGAAAAAAAAAAAAAAAAAAAAAAAAAAAAAAAAAAAAAAAACCTAAAAAAAATCACTTAAAAAAAAACGCCTTCCCTGATGGCTGTCCTGCAAGCCAGTATCGCAGCAGCTATCCCATGATTTCCACAACTGTTACAGCACAGGACTGTGGGGCATGCTTCTGGCTGCTGTCTGCCTGGCCCCCAGCACCACCGGAATGCAGGTCCAGGAGGACACGTTCCTGTGTGTATTCTACTTCCATATTTCTAGCATGGAACTGGTGTATTTTGGTTACATTTGTTGTGCTGAATGAATGAAACTTTTAAAATACATTGGTTTGCTGGCAGCATGTTAGTCCCATATGGGCTCCACCCCCGTGTCCCTGAAACATTCATTTCCTCCTTGGGTTCAATTCACGCTCCTGCTTAGCCCCATTCTACAGTGCCCTCGGCCAGCCAGACGAGGTCTAAGCTCAGCCAATGTGCGAAACCTAGCAGGCTCTGGCCGCTGGCTAGCTCCACTTGACGCTCCGGCCACCTGGAGCAGCTGCTGCCTGATAACTGGGTCTTTGCCCCTTTCCCCTCTCTGCCTGAAATTCCTTTCTACCTCACTGCTCGGGTCATTAAGGTCCAAACCCAACTTCACTCCATAAACCCTCAATACCAGACAACTTCCACACGGGAGTACGTGCCTCCCAGACTGCACACAGAACTCGTGCAGGGTGCTTGGTAGGTGCCAGGCCCTGGGAGGGCACCTTCCATGTACTCTCTCACGTAACCTGCCCAGCAACCCCAAGGGCGCAGTATCAGCTCCAGGGTAAGGATGAGGAGACTGAGGCACGGAGAGGTGAACTGGCCCCAAGTCACCCACCTTTGGGTGCAGTCAGGATTCAAATCCATGCCTACGGGTCCACAGCCCAAGCTCTGAAACACCACCTGGGGCCTGAGGTTAATTATTCTCTCAACCAGGGGTCCCCGACCCCCAGGCCATGGATCAGTGCAGGTCTGTGGCCTGTTGGGCCCCCCACAATTGTCCGCACAGTGTGGGGGTGCTGACAGGTGAGCAGCCAGGCTTGGTCTGTGTTTGCAGCCACTCCGGGTCGCTGTCGTTGCTGTATGGGCTCCGCCTCCTGCAGGGCAGCCACAATTCTGGACTCCCCTGGGAGCACGAACCCTGCTGTGTGATTGCTTCACTGTATATCGCAGTGCGGTGGAAATGGGGTGCACGGTGGGCCATCACCGTCCTGGGACCAACTTCCCCCACCCCAGTCTGCAGAGGGATTGCCTTCCATGAGGCTGGCCCGTGGTGCTGGGAAGGTTGGGGACCGCTGCTCTAAACCATAGGTTTCAGATGAGAGTAACTACCTTTCACACATGCCGGAAGGGCCAGCAACATCATCTGAAGGACACAGAGCACTGGACCTCACCCGCGAGCTCTGGCTACTCCGCTGTGCTGACCGCTGTCTGCCTCCTGCTCGCTGTTTTCCTGGGGTCCTCTCCCCCGGTCTACATCGTGCTACAGGGGCACTAGAGGGGTTGTCCATCAAGGCTCCATTCGGGACTCCTGTGAATTGCTGTGTGACCACCCACATTTTGCAAAGAACTCTCCACTTGCCCAGCCCTTCGCTTCATCCCTCCTGAGTCCTGGGCAACACCGCGGCAGGCGGCAGCACTCTGGTTTCCATCGACTTGTAGACATGGGTGCTGTCACTGCTGCTGACCGAGAGTGTCCCTCCTATGGTCTGGGCAGGCCGAATACTTCACCCCTCATTCCCAAGCACAGAAACTCCGTGAGGCAGCTACTGCTACCAGCCTCAGTTTTACAAATAAGGAAACTGAGGCGCAGTCAAGCAACGGACGCCCGTTCCCACTGCCACTGAGAGCTGGGCGAGGATCTGAACTAGCTCAGGTGTGTGCTTCTAACACATCCGCACCTGCTGCTCGCTGCGGTCAGCACAGCACAGAGGCCACGTCCTCGTCCCCGGAAGCTGGGAGTGTGGCAGATGCCAGGCGGGAATTAAGCTTACAAATCGGCTGACTGTGAGGAGGGGAGAGGAGCCTGGATCAGCCGGGTGAGCCCAATGTGATCACAAGGCCCTTTAACCACTGACGACTCAGGCAGGTCAGACTCAGAGGCATGTGACCATGCACCAAACTGCCGACTTGCAGAGTGAAAGAAGGGGCCGAGAGCCAAGGAATGCCGGCAGCCTCAGAGCTGCTAGGGCGAGGAAAGGGCGCCTCCCCCAGAGCTCTGGAAGGACCAGCCCTGCCCACACCTTGATTTCAGCTTCTGGCCTCCAGATCCACAGAGAGAGCCAATTGCCTGTTCTAGGCTGCTGTGTGGTTGTCACAGCAGCCCGAGGAGACGGAGTCTGTGTGCAGAGCAGCTTGGGGTCTTCTCCTCAAAGTCGAGAAGACTGCGGGGCTCTCGGGAGGGTCTGAAGGCAAAGCCCCATCCCAGACATCTCCCCAGCCCCTGGGAGCAGTCTGGCCTGAGGCCCATCCAGGCTGGCTCTGGGTGCAGGGGGGAACCAGATGCTGTATCCTGAGGCCAGATATGGCCCAGCGTCCCTGAGAATCAGAACCCAAGGCGGGATACAGAAGCCAGGGCTCCATGAGGGACCTCCTCGGCTCCGAAGTCCCCTGCCTGGGGTCCAAGAGCTGAGCAAGCACCACCACCCAGAGGCAACCAGACGGACCCTTGCATCAGGGAGGTCGGACCCCAGGGCAGATGGACCTGCTTTTCCTGAGGGGCAGCTGGGTACAGGCAGGGCCCTGATTGAGAAGGGGGGGGAGTGCCTGAAGAGAGAGAAGAGAGAGATAAAGAAAGGGAAAGGACAGAGAGACATCAAATTTGCATGAGGAAAAGACAGAGTTTTAATTACTCCTTTTCTTAACCTCATTGTACCTTGAGGTATTTTAACATTACTCTCCCTGGCAGGAAGGATTGATTGATTGTCTCTTGGCATTCAGAAACCCTGATTAATGTAAAACTAACCAGTCGTTCCGAACTCTAGGGAATTAATCACTTAAATGTGGGAATTACTCAATAAACCGTTCAAACATGCAATAAACCAAGCCATTAAAAATTAATCGCTCGACATCCCGGCCGTGTAAACAGGGCTAATAAGATCCTGGCAGCCCAGAGTAAGGAGGTAAAGCAGGAAGGGGGAAAGCTATGTTCATCCGGCTGTCCCCAAGGACCAGAGCGGACACATGGGTGTCCAGGTCACACGTCAGTCATCAGGACAGGCGATGTCTGGTTCCTGGGACCTTCTGCCCTGGCCCCGGAGAGAACAGGCAGGCAGGTGAGCGAGAGAGGGAATGAGAGGGTGACGTTTACTAAGCACCTACTATATGGCAGGCATCCGCGAGCCTCAGCCCACAGTCACGACTGAACACAGCGGTGGCCCTCAGAGGCCCAACATCGGGACGTGCGTGCGTGTCGGCGGCAGAAAACATTTGTTGTATGAAACACTGGCTATCACAAAAAAGCCAAGGATAGGGGTGGAACATTCTGGGGGAGAAAAGAGTCTCCATTTTAGACAACTAATAAGAAAAGGCCTCTCTGGGGGCTGGCAGGTGGCATAATGGTTGGGGCACTGGACTCCCGCACAGCGAACCACAGTTCGAGTCCCAAGACCTGACAGCTTGCTTTCTCACTTTACCTTTATCTCTCTCTTTCTCTGGTCAAATTAAAAAATAATAGTAACAAATAAAATTCAATAAATAAAATAACAATAATAAAAAAGAAAAGGCCCCTCTGAAGAGGTGCCATGTGACCAAGACCCACGCAGATCTGTGGGGAGAGTCCCAGGTAGAGAGGTCAGCACAGCAAAGGCCGAGACGGGAGTGCACCCAGGACGGCCGGAAGGGAGCCACCTAGGAGGGACAGGGAGGTCCCAGAGATGTGGGACTTGGGGGGACAGCAGCTGGGTGTGGGGAACACAGAGCATCTGGCGTCTTGTTAGGAAGTCATAAAGACTCCGGCTTTGGCCCCTAGGGAGCTGGTGAGCCACTGAAGGTTTCGGGGCAGAAGCAAGGTCAGTCACAACCATGCCGCGTGTTAGGAGACTCTCACCGGCTGCTGGGTTGGGGATAGAAAATGGAATCTGGGGAACACAGGAAGACAACGAGGTAGCGGCTGTGGCCAGAGGGGCACTGGCCGCTGCCCCTGCACCCTGTCCCAGCCACATACTGTGTTGGACCCGCCACCTCCCCTTTCAGCCTGTGGCTGGGATGGGACTGACTTACTCCTCTCAGTTTAGGGCACATCCCAGTTTGCTTAATCTGATCGGCTTTCCCCAACCCTTTGATGGCGGTGGTTGAGCCAAGGAGATGAGGAGGCATTAACTGAGGGTTTCTGGGAGACAGCTCCCCCCTTTTTTTATTTTAAAGGCCCTCACCCACGTAAGAAATATTTTTTTCTTGTTTAGCCCTGGATGTCGGCTCAGAAACTACCCTGCCGTACCGTTACACAGCCCCACCCGAGACTGAAGCAGCCTGTGGAGAATGGCCGAGCCCAGGACATCACAGAAAAATGGGGCCAGGGCTCGATGTTATGGACGTCTGGATCAAACTGCTCCTGAAGCCAACTACCCCCCGGTGTTTCCAGTGTGTTTAATTTCCTTGTTTCCTTTTAGCTAGTTTGAATAGGTTAGATTTCTAACTGACGCAGAACTCTCATGCCATGTATATAATTTCACCGAGGCCTTATGAGTACTCTAGGAAGTGCCATACCCAGCTTCCTAGTTTACAAACAGGAACATTGAAAACATATTTGCCCAAAGGTGTACTGAGGGAATCTCGCAAGGCTGAAACTTGAACCCAAGTCTTACTGGTTCAAAAACCCTGCACTGAGCTTACAGACTATCACTCTCCCTCTTTCCTTCTGTCTGCCTTTAAAATCACAGGGACCTTCAGCGGGGCTGAGACTGAAGTCAGGAATGGCAGGTGCAGCACACACTCCCACTCCCCTCTCACACCCGGGCAGACATCACTAACTGCTGCTGCAGGGCCTGGATGCAATGTCGAAATCTCTTCACTGGCTCCCAGTCAGTTCCCACGTGAGACAGCGTCTAAATGCGATCATGACAAGGTAGGGAATTAACAGCACCTGCTGCGCTAGGACGTCCCAGCTGACACGAGCCACCTTCTCCCAGCCCAGGCCTGCAGGTGTCGGGGAAGGAAGGCAGAAGTGGGTGATGAAAACTGGAAGGAGTGCCGGCTCCATGGCTTCATGGTTAAGGTAGCTGGATCCCACACGGCTGACTGTGTAGTTTGACTCCCAGACCTGGCAACTTGAAACACATGCTAGGTGTGCCCAAAATCCCGACAGGAAGAAGAAACGGAGGAGAAAAAACTGCAGTAAGACCAGGCCCCCTGGGAGATGGTCTCTTACTCTCTGTCTCTGGTGAAGGCACCCTCTGGGCAAAAGTTCTCTTTTTAATTTTAAAGAAAACTATAAAAATGCCAACATTGATCATAGAAACACTGAGCAGATTAAGCCAGTAAATAAACTAAAATTGAAATCAAAGATACCCCCACCCAAAGGACCCTAACCCCAGATGGTTTTATAAATGCATTCTACCAAAGAGGAGGGTACTTCAAAGAATTCATGGGAAAATGGAGTTAATGCACAAGTTTATTTTAGTGCCAAAAAAATTGAAATCCATGCATAGCTTTTTCCTAATAGACATTTTCCACGAGCCTTTTAAAGAGCCATTATAGATTATTCTTAGCTTAAACAAAATAGTGAAAAAGTTACCAAACTCATTTTATGAGGGGAGAATGACCCGATTCCAGAATTTGCCCAAAGGTATCTCGATGGAATATGGCAAAGCTGAACTTTGAACCCAACTTTGCTCAAACCAAATAAGGATAGTATAAGCCAAGGAAGTTGTAGCCCATTACAGACATATTATGAAAAATTCAAAATAAAGTATCAAGTAACCTTGTCTGAGTCAATTACAAACAACCTGGTAGAGCGGCGACATGGGGTTAAGGGTACAGGCAGGGATTCGGGTCAGCCAGCCTAGGTTCAAGCCCAGCTCCATTCCCTGCCAGCCGTGGTAATGCCCGTGGACCCAGGTAAGAGGGCACTTTGCCCAGAGCCTGGAGCCCTACCTGCCGTTAGGTATGTACACACACAGTCATTCAGGATCAGGTGCTCAGGTCTGGGCACCACCCTCGACACCCACCCACGACAAACGCCGTTCAGGTCCCCGAGACACACGTCTCCTCACTCCTGCTCCACATGACAGCAACGGGAAGCCACCGAGCTCACGCATCGTGACATTTGGTGTGCACGCTGCCGCTGACTGTGGGAGGGCACAGCTACGAGATGCAGGGAGCATTTGAGCTACAGAAGCACTTCAGTAAGAAAAGAGACAAATTAACCAACTCGCCAAATCTTCCTCTCAGTGCTCTCGAACAAGTTCCTCCAGAAGGAAGCGTCGTTTGCTAGAAGCATGGGACATTCATCTTCCCTCCACTTCCTGCTCCAATGTGCCTAGTAGAGGCACCGACAACACGCCCAGTGAGAACCATCCTCACAGCCGCTCTCCGGGGCAGCCCAGGGACGTGTGAAAACACTGAACCATCCCATGAGCCGTGTTAGGATACGCCCGATCTAAACGGAACCAGAGTAAAAGCGTGATACCAACTATGTGTACTGGTGACGAGGACAAGTACTACGATTAGGTTTCCAAAGAGTGAATAAAGTTAAACTTTCGATCATTTTGATTTTTACAGTGTTCCTGATTGTCTTTTCATGTTTACAGATAATTCTGAATTTCTGATAAAACTTTCCGAACGCTTAAGAAATTCTTTTTTTCACATTTACTTTACCTTTTGTGCAGTAAATGCTTAACTATGTATACTTGGAACATAATTATGGGTTTTCAGAAATCCTTTATATTACTATTATCAATAAATCACAAACTGTTAAAATCTTAATTACATAAAATTTAGTTATTTTATTGAACTGAAAGGAGAAAAAAGTTTTATGGACTAAATTTATAACTTAGAAGATACATGGGATTTTTATTATTCAGCTAAGTATCTTAGACTTATCAATAAAATACTGAAATGTGCAATAATTAAAGTTGGCCTTTTTATTTATTTATTTTAGGTTTTGCCATAGGGCTCTCTCGCCAGGGAGGTGAGAGGGAGGATGGCCATGTCGCAATCCCTTTTCATCTATTTTCCTTCCAGGATTTTGGGCACACAAGCACACATGCTGGGCATGATTTTCAAGCCACCGGGCGGAACGGTGGTCAGTCATGTGGGAGTCCAGAGCCCCAACCATCATGCCCCCCACTGGCCTCAAATTTGGTCATTTCAATATCCTATGGATTTTATCTTCATCAAGGTATTATTCTCAGGCCACAGGACAGAAATATTTTAAAATGTATTCATTTATTTCTTCCATAAGTAAAAGAGATGGAGGAAGAGAGAAAAAGAGCACCCACAACAAGTCCTGATACCACAGTCCACCCCAGCCTCAGCCAAGCCCGGGTCCTAGGCTCACACGTGCCCTGGTTCTCAGGGAGGTCTCTGGACATCCACTGGGACCCTCCCCACGTGGGACCCTCCCCACGTAGGTCTGCCTGGCAGAGCACCATGTCTCTCTGTGCCACTGTTGGCCTGATAGGAGTTGTTTTATTTAAATTTATTACCTGGGCCAGCAGGCAGCATGGTGGTTAAGGTGCTGGATTCCTACATAACCAACCATGGTTCAAGTCCCAGACCTGGTGGCTTTAAATTCCCTCCAGGTGTGTGTGCATGTATGTCCCAAAATCTCAAGAGGAGAAGGGATTACAGCATGGTTATCTCCCATGGGGGGTGATTTCTCACTTTCCCTCTCTCTCTCTCTGTGTCTCTGTGTCTCTCCAGGGAGTCCATGTGCCCTGTGGCAAAAACCTTTATCTTACCTTATCTAAACCTTACCTTGTTTTACAACATTAAATGTTTATAACTTGTATATGCATGCCCATTTACATGCTTTTTCTAGCCCTTCAAATGCCAGCATTGGGCCTGACTAGTTTTGTGACTTCGGGCAGGTTAATTAGCCTCTCTGTGCCTCCCTCATTCCTCTGTAGGAAGGGGGTAATAAATGCTTCCTGGCTCTATAGAGCTGTTACAAGGATTAGGGGGTTAATATGTATAAAGCAGCTGCAGGGGCACGATGGTGGCTCAGCAGAAAAGCCCATACTCTGAGAGGCAGACTGGCACAGGAAGGTCACTGGTTTGCACTCAGAAACCTCCCTGCACATGTCAGGCCCAGGTATGCCCCAGATCCAGGACTGGCTGAGGCTGAGGGTGGAGCGTGGCATCAGGGCCCTGCTGGGGGCGCACTCTGTCTGTCTGTCTCTCTCTCTCTCTCTCTCTCTCTCTCTCTCTCACACACACACACACACACACACACACACACACATAAATAAATAAACTTTTTTCTAAAAAGGCACCTACAATACAGTCTGGCACATAGAAAGAGCCTTATAAGTGCTTTAAGGCAGAGTAGGGTTTAGCACAGAGTGCGAAGATTATTTCAATAGATTGACAAAAGCATTTGATCAAATTTAGCATTCATTTATTTTTAGAAACTCAAAGAAGAAACAGAATTTCTTTGAATGAAGAAGGCTTCATTGTGCAACCCACTGCAAATGCCATCCACAGGTGAAATCATAGCCTTATTTCTTTTAAGATTGGGACTAAGGGCTTGGTGCAGTGGCTCAGGGTCTGGGCACCACTGTGTGAAACTGGAGCAATATACAAAGGCCCAGGGTTCGGATCCCAGCTCAACCTGAACAGGCCAGATGTGCCCATGAGCCTGGCTGCCGAAAGCCTATGATGAGCACACGTGAGCCTATGATCCGGGCTCGGCTGGGGCTGGGGTGGACTGTGGTATCAGGGCCCTGGTGTGTGTGTGTGGGAGGGTGTTTGACAGCAGCATGGCAAGATCCTGTTAGGGTGGGACCAGCAGTTAGCGTAATGGCTATATCGCTGGACTCCCACATAGTCGACCGCGGTTCGCGTCCCAGACCTGGTGGCTTAAACTCACACCAGGCGCGTGTGCGTGTGTGCCCAAGATCCCGAGAGGAGAATGGAAGAGAAGGGATTGTGGCATGACCATCCCCCCTGGGGGGGTGATTTCTTGCTTTCTGTCTCTCTGTCTGGCGAGCGCACGCGCCCTATAGCAAAAACCTCTTCAAAAAAAAAAAAAAAAAGAAAGAAAGAAAGATCCTGTTAGGGGTCTCTGTGTCTATGTGTGTTTCTCTCTCTCAAAAAATAAATTATTAAACTAAAAAAATAGATAAAGTAAAATGACTGAGATTAAGGCAGAAAGCCTGCAGTACTGCTGTTATCCAATAGCACACTAAAGGTCCTGGCAAATGCAGTAGGCCAAGAAGAAGCAAAATGTAAAATAACTAGAAGAAGAGGGAGAAAAATATAATTTATATTTAAGATAAAATGTGATCATTTATAGAAAAACATCCAACCAACTCTGAACACATTCAGAACAATCAACTCAAAAATGAATAGCATTCTTCTACCCTAGCAGTAACCAACCAGGAAACACAATAGAAAATGAGATGCTATTCATATTATCAATTAAAAACGTATAAACTATTCTGGAATTGACCCAATGTCCAAGACTTGTATGGAGAAAAGTTTTAAATTATTAAAATGACAAAAGGAAATTAAATATCATGTTAACATTGTTCACATGTTAACTCCCCAAAGTAATGTAGAAATGTTAATGCGATCTTGGTAATAATTACAGCAGGGGTTTTAGAGAATTAGGTCAACTAATTCTAAAATTGTCTGGAAGAAGAAAAGGTCCAGCAATTACTCAATCTTGAAAAAGTAGAGCAGAGCCTCTGGCCCCTAAGGATTAAGAGACGTCCCAGAGGGAGAGCAGTTTGTAAAACAGCCATGGCCCTTGGCACAAGGCAAGCCATCAGAATGGAAGGAGCTCAGAGCTCAGAAACAGAAGTCCTGGTATGGAAAGCCGGGCCAAGGCAGAGGCTATTCCTAAAACCTGGGGAGAAGGAATGGAGTGTGATTGGGGGAGCACTGAGTTACAGTACAGAGAAAAACAGTTGTGTGAGTATTATTCTGAGAACAAAGGACTGAATCCAGATGGATCTACGTCCTAAATTTAAAAAGTGAAACTACAGGCCAGCAGGTGGTTTGGTGGTACTGGACTCTCACGTGGCCAACCGTAGTTTGCACCTCAGACCCAGCGGCTTGAAACTCATGCTGGGGATGTGTGCGCGCATGCCCAAAATCCCAGGAGGGGAAGGGATTATGGTGTGGCCGTTTCCCCTGGGAAGATTTCTCACTTTCCCTCTCACTGTCTCTGTCTGTCTCTCTCTGGCATGTGCACACACCCTATGGCAAAAACCTTTTTTTAAAAAAAGGTAAACTATAAAAGCCAAGGGAAGAGATTGTGGGAGAATGTTTCTGGCCTTGGGGTAGGGACGCCTAAACGCAGGACAGAATATACAAAAATACACGCAGTTTCTGCCAGGGGAGGGGACAGAGGAAAGACTTGGGGGGAGGAGTGAGAGCAGCATAAAAAGGATAGATTTTTGACGTAGGCCCAGAGTGTAGCAGTTAAGCCCTGTGTAGAGAGCGCTGGATCCCACGTGGCTGACTATGGTTCAAACCCTGATTCCGGCAGCTTGAAAAACTGACTGGGTGTCTGATGGGATGACAAAATGAAGGAAAGAGGGTTGCAGAAATTCCACACCCCATCGGGGGCATCTCTCTCTCTCTCTTTCTGCTTCTCTCTCTCTGGCAAGTGGATGTGCCCTCTGGCAATCAGAAAAGAAACGATAGATTTCTGTGCAGTGAAAGCTCAGGTACCTTTAATAGAAGCATTTAAAAATGGGAGAGGATACTGGCAATGTCTCAAAGTGACAAGGAAGGCCCAACCTCGTGGCCGAGTGGCTTAGAGAGCAAGAACCCACAAGGCCGACTGTGGTTCAGACCCCGGCCCCGCTGGCTTAAAAATCACACTAGGCACATGCGTGTGTGCACCCCAAACCCCAAAGGAATGGAGAAGTGGAGAAGGGATTATGGTGTGATCGCATCCCACTTGGGGGCTACATTCTCCCTTTCCCTCGGGCAAGCACATCTAATCTCTGACAATTAAATATAACAAATAGGAAACTTAGAAACCAACAAGATAAAAAGACAAAAATATGGCGAATAGGCAAAGCATGCGATTCAGAGGCCAGCTAGCGCAGGAAGAGACGCTCCACCACGCCGATCGGCCGCACGCACAGGCAAGTGGCGAGTTATTTTACACCCAGCAGGTTAGCAAAACGAGAACACTGCTAACAAGTGCTGGGAGAT
Organism: Tupaia tana; assembly: GCA_026018925.1. Taxonomy (NCBI): domain Eukaryota; kingdom Metazoa; phylum Chordata; class Mammalia; order Scandentia; family Tupaiidae; genus Tupaia; species Tupaia tana. The sequence goes on along the minus strand of JAKSZU010000007.1, from coordinate 86,885,460 downwards.
GTGACAGGGCGGGAGGGACGGAAGCTCCCAGCCTGGCTGGCAGGAGTGGGGTCGGTGGGGCCTTATGTCAGGGCACCTGGTGAAACGTGGTGAGTTCCACACACAGGTCCTGATGACTTGGAAGACCCACTCCTATGCTTATGCCCCCAAGGAATCCTCCCCCCCACATTCCCCACAGCAACCCCTGTGAGCGGGAACTGGGGAGGTAACCAAAACAGGGCTCCCTCGGAAACGGCGACCTGGACACGTCTGTGGAAGGCCTGCCTGTTAGTGGACCTAGCGGCACGGATATGGCCAAGAGACGTAAAACCAGGTCTTAAATAGCACAATCCACTGATGTCTCCTTGTCCTACTGGGTTGTCGGGGAAGTCATGATGGATTTTTGCACAGAAAAACAGAAAAAATGTATCAGGACTTTTCCGACAACCCAGTACATTGAAGCACATATCTCAGGAACTGTAACAAGCACATGGGTGCCCGAAGGGTATAAGAGCAGGGATCAGGAATGATTTTTTTTCTTTTTTCAGGACATGTGTGCTCACCAGAGAGAGACAGAGAAAGGGAAAGTGAGAAATCACCCCCCATGGAGTATGGCCACACTACAGTCCCTTCTCCTCCATTCTCCTCTTGGGAACTTGGGCACACGGGCACATGTGTCCGGCGTGATTTTCAAGCCGCTGGGTCTGGGACTTGTACTGTGGTCAGCCATGTGGGAGTCCAGAGCCTTAACCATCATGCCACCTATTGGCCGTTGAATGAAAGATTTTTTAAAATTATTTATTTTATTTTATTATTTGATTCATTATTATTATTTGTTAAATTGATCAGAGAGAGGAGAGGAAGTGAGAAAGTAAACAGCCAGGCCCAAACTCAAACTGCAATTGGCCACGTGGGAGTCTAGTGCCCCACCCACCATGCCACCTGCCCACCCAAGAATGAAGGACTTTTGCAAAGTGAAAACTAGGGAACCAGCAGATGGTGTAATGGTTACGTCACTGGACTCCCACATAGTCGACCGTGGTTTGAATTCCGGATCTAGTGGCTTAAAACTCATGCCCAGGCCCACAGGCATCTGAAAACCTGGGGATCCCGCTCCCCCATTAAAGATGAGAAAACCGAGGTGTGGAGGGGTGACACACTGCAGGCAGGGACAGAAAGCCACCAGAGCCTGCCCGGCCACGCGTCTGTGAAGCTCTCTTGACCGCCCACAGTTCCGTGTGCATAGGGGCCGACTGTCGGATGGTGTGCACTTCGCTCCATCGCCTTGAGACTCTCATGCACTTCGGCCAAGCCATGGGAGGCCTACTCAGTGCAGCCTCTCCCGCACACGTGGGTTTCAGAACACCCCTTCCGGGAGCACTCTGTCCACAGGACAGGGCTTGGGAAGGGCCGGTGGGACACTAAGCTGGTTCCAGGCCTCCACGGAATCCCGGTCTTGTGAGTCTCGGGAGAGGTACAGGAGTCCTAGTATAATCCCAAAATCCCGAGAGGAGAATGGAGGAGAAGGGATTGCGGTGTGGCCATCCCCCAAGGATGACTTCTCTCTGTCTCTCTATCTTGCTCTGCCTCTCCAGTGAGTACATGGGCCCTACAGCAAAAATCTCTCAGATAAATAAATAAAAAGTGAAAACTAGAAAGGGCCCCTGACCAGACCAATGGTAGTGGGACTTGAATATGTTTCTTCTGGGAACAAAAGTAGAACAAGTTAAAAAAAAAACAGTTTCACGTTTGCAAAGTATGTGTGGGATGAACGCAAGATAACCTCCTGAGTCTTGATCATCCAGGTAGAAATTAGGACACGACTCAGGCTAATGTGTCTTGAAACAGAGCTCCCACGAAAACTCTAGGTGCCTTTCAAATGGGAGTCTCTCCCTCTGTCTCACTGTCTCTCTATCTCTCTGCCTAAATTGTCCTTGCCTGGCTCAGCACTCACCAGGTGAACTGCTGCGGTTTAAGAGCCAGCACCTCCACCGTCACTTCCTCCTGGGGACTGCCCAGGTCCCTCCCGGTACCTACTCGTCCTCATCCCCTGCCCTCCCCACCCTGCCCCTCCTATTCTAATGGCACACAGCTGGCCAGCTGCCCCCACTGTACTGTGAGGTCCTTGGGGCACCTCGCAGGTGGCCAGTGTCAGTGGAGTGAAGTGACAGCATGTGCCCACATCCTGAAGCACTTTCGCTGCATAATTCAGGGCGAGACAGAAGGCAGAGCCAGGGCTGATTAAGGCTGCATAGTTACACAGCACATTTCACGGCCTGCACACCGATGCGACCTCCACCTTCCAGGCAGAACCGGCCTAATTAGCTAATTCTCCGAGATCCTGGGAGAGAACCCGGCTCCCTGACAGAGACGATGCAGTGGGGGACGCCGGATTGCGGTTTGCCCAGGTTTGGCTACACGACAGCCTCTTTATGGAGGGAGGGACACTTGCCCCCTCGCCTGTGTCCTCTGCCCCATGCGGAATTGACAGCATTTCAGTCCCTTAGTGATTCCGGGTCCCAGCTGGTCACTCCCAAAGCCCAGTCAGACTTCCGGCTCCTGCAGCTCGCTCCATACCCCATGCCTGCTGGCAACCACGGCTACCACCCCCCGGGCACCCGCTCTGAGCCGGCACGGGGCTAACAGCTGTACATATGTCCCAGCGTGTCATTCTGCTTACTGACTTCTTCCAGGAGTGAAAGACACAGAAAGAGAGACAGAGACAGAGAGACAGGCACCCCCAACAGGGCCCTGGCATGCAGTCTGCCCTGGACATGGGCACACGTAGGCCTGGCACACTCAGGGGGCCTCCACACATGAACCCAGAGCCTTCCGGTGTGATTCTGCCTCATAGGGTTTATGTCCTCCTGTCACGCCACTGTCCAACCCCATAAGCAGCTGAAAACCTGGGGATCCCGCTCCCCCATTAAAGATGAGAAAACTGAGGTGTAGAGGGGTAACACACTGCCGGCAGGGACAGAAAACCACCAGAGCCTGGCCAGGCCACGCGCGTCTGTGAATCTCTCTCGACTGCCCACGGTACCGTGTGCTACAGGAGGGGAAGGGCCGACTGTCGGACGGTGTGCACTTCGCTCGTCCCCTTGAGACTCACGTGCACTTCATCCATGCTTTGGGGAGCCAACTTAGTGCAGCATCTCCTGCACACGTGGTTGTAGAACACCCCTCCCAGGAGCACTCTGTCCACAGAACAGGGCTTGGGAAGGGCCGATGGGACATGAAGTCGGTTCCACCTCCACAGGGATCCTGGTCTCGTGGGAGAGGTGCAGGAATCCTATTATAATATTAAAACTACCAGCTACTAGGTGTCGAGCAGTACGGTTGCAAGGCTTAAGCACATGATCAGTGTCATCTCAATTTGCCGCAGCGGCCCTAGCAGGTGACAGCTGCCATCCTGCCTGCAGAGCTGTGAAAACAGGCGTCACGACACTGGGGAACTCAGCCAGGACCCCCAGATAGGCAAGAAAGACTCGGGGCTCCAGCCTTGGTCTGGTTGGAAGTCTGAGCTCTTCCTGCAGAATCAAACCTGCTCAGTAACAGCTGCTCCAGATCTCTGCTAGAAGCCGGGGGTCAAGCAAGCAGAGAGCCAGGAGCGTGGATGCAGCCCAGGCTGGCCAGGGAGGGTCCCGGAGCAGGCCAGAGCAGGGGGACGCCCAGATGGTGACGGGAGTAGACTGTGTAGCCCTCTAAGGCCTTGGGGCTGGTCCGTTGCCGCTAAAGCGCCGGTGCTATGCAAAATCTACCGTCCTGGGAATTCCTAGCTTGGAAGTGAACAAGCTACCAGTGCAAATTAATGCTCCAACAAGCTGCCACCTGAACCCGCTGCTCCACTCCTGCCATCGACATCAGAGTTTACGATCAGCTGCTGGAGACGCAGAAGCACGCACTGGGCTTTTCAAGTAGGTGTATCTGGGGGTGACTCCCGGTCTGGCACGTGGTGGCTGTGCTGCAGCCCCAGCATCCCCTGGATGATCCTCATCTACCTCAGGTGAGGTTGAGGCCAACGCTGAGTAGGGGCAAAGCTAGATTTGAATCCTTCCAAATATACCAGGCTACCATTGACCTTGGGCAAATTGCTCACCTGCTCCGAGCCTCAGTTTCCTTTTCTGCTCCATGGGGAAGTGTTACCTATCTCTCACGAGATGTAACGGTCAAGTGAGATGACGCATGTGTAAGCAGGGCTCACTGAGGATATCTGCATGTATATCCTGCACCTTTACCTGCCCATCACTTTAGAAATGCTATAAAATGGGGGTCAGCAGGTGGTGAGGTAGTTAAGGCACTGGACTTCCACATGGCTGACCATGGTTCAAGTCCCAGACCTGGCGGCTTAAAAATCATGCCGGATGCATGTGCATGTGCATGCATGCCTAAAATCCCAAGAGGAGAAGGGACTGCAGTGTGGCCATTCCCCTGGGGGTGCTTTCTCACTTTCTCCTTCACTGTCTCTCTCTCCAGGCAAGTGCATGCACTCTATGGCAAAAAAGAAAAACAGAAAGAAATGCTACAGAATGTTCAAAATGTTGGGAGTCCTTCCCCACAACACACACACACACACACACACACACACACACACACACAGAAAGCCATCCTCCCACCTCCAAGTTAAAGCACCCCCCTTCCCCATTCTTCCTCTTCTCCCCTATCCCCCGGGGAACCAAATCACACCCAAAGGAGTCAGTCTGAGCATGCTCAGTGGCCAGGGCAGCTGGAGATCTCCAGGACCTGCTGCCCCACTGCTGACCTGAGCATCTCCACCCTGGTGAGACACCCGGGGAGAGCGTTGTTCCCACAGCCCCGCTGCGGAGCAGAGCATGCAGAGCAAGCAGCCCGCAGAGCCCCCTTCCTTGCCAGCTCAGCTTTCAAAGGCCCCAGAGGAGCTCCTGGGGGTGCAGCCCTGGCAGAAAGGGGTCTCAGGGGATGAGATGCTCACAGAGCTGTCCCCATGCCGGTCTGCTTGGTGTGCACGCAGGCTGGGAACTGCCTGGGCTCATCTGGAGGATGGAAACAGCCACACACTCAAACCCACCCCGCCTTGCACATGGATCCCACGTGCCACCCTGAACTTGGGGAAGACAGTCACAGAAATAGCTTGGAATCGGAGGGCGGGGAAGGTCCTTCTGAGAATCCCATTTCTTCACATATCTAACCTCTCGACATGGGACCTCTACCCTCCTTTTCAGTTTCTGTTTGATTTCCTCACTGATGAGAGCCAAACAGAATCTGTTACCCCAGTTTTCTGCTGTGTGCTGCGACGTTCTCTCTCAAAGAATTTTCTTTTTTTATTGCTCCTAATTCTTTCCTGGTATAGCTAAGGCTTCTCTCTTAGTCCCAAGTAATAGAGGGAAGGAAAAACTAAAAATAGAAGGAAATTTACATTTGCAGAACACCTGTTATATTTTACATTCTTATTTAATCCTCACAAGAACCCTGCAAGGTAGTTAGTGTTTATAGTGGCGGAAAACAGACTGAGAAACCCAAGTATGTACAGAATAAAGACTCCTTTCACCTGCCTCCCTTGAAGCTAGAAGTGATCCTGAAACGAGTAAATGAGGACAAAGGGAGTTGGGGGAAGTTGCTGTAGCTGAAGCTTCTAGGAGGTCCCCTTTGCGTTTTCTTTCCTTTTGCTGGCTGGAATGCAGATGTGATGGCAAGCTCCAGCAGCCATCTTGGAACATGAGTGACTTTGAGAATGGAAGCTGTTACATAACAACACTAAAGAGAGAACAATGGGTCTTCCTATACACTACAACCCTTGACCCACTTCTATTCTATTTGAGCGTGAAAGAGAAACCAACTTCCATAATGTTTAAGGCTCTTATTTGGGGCCTTTCTGCATTAATTGTAAACTGATACAGTAACCTGCTAGGTGCAATATTCCTCCTTTTACAGACATCATCAGCAGACAGTCCTGCCACCTCAGCCTGAGAAGGAGTTAAGAAAACTTTCTAGGATTGCTAACCACCCCCAGTCCCCTTCCCTGACTCCCACAAGAGCAGTCCGTGTTTCAAAGATGCTTTCTCCAAGGGAGGACTGGGCATATCTGGAAAAGCAGCTCTTCAGGGTCTCTGCATGGCTCTCAACTTCCCTGAGGACATCAGCTTGTGACAACCAAAACTTCACACAGTATCTAGGATGTTCTACAATTTCATACAGTAGAACATAAGACAAAATTAAGTGAAAAAATCATAGCAACGTAGACAAAAATAAGACCGGGAAGGCTTATATACTTAGCAATTTGACTGAGCTTCCTAGCAGTCAAAGCAAAAAAGGGAAACAGTCCATTTGTGGTGATTATTGATTGCTCAACAACTATTTTGTAGCCATCAAGGCCTGAAAGACAATTCTGTGTGGTCTAGAGAGGACAGTGTCGTGGATAGTATGATGCCACTAACAGTCCCGGAAAATGCAGTCATCAGTCTCACAGTGTGATGTACTCAACCCTCCCTACAACCTTGGATTGTGTCTGGAATCATCAGCCTCATTTTACGGATGAGGAGACAACAGCAAAGCTGTTAAGGAACTCTGCACATGCTCACATAGTTCAGACATGGCAGAGCAGTTCTTTCTAAATGCAGGGGTGCGTCCACACACAGGACCCAACCAGCCACAGGTGTGCACGACCTAACGCCAAGCCTCAGTTTCCCCGCTTGTCAAGAAGGGGCCCAAACACCTTCTCTAGAAAGGCAAGAACCAGGATGATCGGGGTGAGTTAGGTAAGGCGCGGGCCGGGGGCATGTGCCCTACTAAGTGCTCTTTCCTGAGTTCTGAATAAAGCTGCACCTCACAGCATGCTGATGGCAAGAAGAGGGGTGCTGAGGTGCCACGGGGCCGTGTGGGGTAACAGGCCTGGCTCCGGCCCAGTGACAAGGCGTGCTGATGATGTTGTCGAGGGGCAGGACTGTGAAGCCAAGGAAGCCGTGAGTCACGAACTCCGCAGATGGCAGAGATGGAAGAAATCCGGCTGGGGGCGAGCTCTTATTTTTTCCCTCTCCCTTCCTCGTGTGATGTGTTTCTGACACTAATCAGGGATCCATCCCCCTGGGAGCCAACAATAATGATTAATGGTGTTAAATATAGCCAGAGTCTGCCGGGGCAAAATTAGGCGCCATGCATAAAACATCAGCCTCCTCGTTAGGCAGGCAGATCAGCCGGGCGCCGGGGATGGTGCCCGCGGACAGCACCCACCACCAGCGCCTCAGCCAGCCGGCCTCCTTGCCACGCCCCCTGCCCACAGGAGGCGTCTGCCAGAGGTGCCCGCCGCCAGGCACTTAGCAGACTCAAATAGGGAATGGCTGCTGAGGCAGTAGGCACAGGGTGTGCTTGGGACTCAACAGACCTGGTTCAATCCCAGCTCGCCTCCACCTTAGCCGTGTGACCTTGGGCAAGTCCTTTCCCACCTCTGAGCCTTCGCCTACCTCCTGTGCAGACTGATCTCTGCAGCCAGCGAGGCACCTCAAGGTATGGTAAGGGCCAGGCACTTGGCAGCGACTCTGAAAGCGTCCCTCCTCCCACGCCATCCCATACCCAAACAGCTGTGGGACGCAGAGCTTGATCAAGCTCTACACTTGATCTTAGCCAAAAGGCCAAGAAGCGATCACTCAGCCTCTCTGAGCCCCTTTCTTGCCTACAAAATGGAGAGAATGCTTTACCTTCATGGGACGTGGAGAGAAGCACCATCTGGAAACACCAGCATGTACTCAGCACATCCGCTCATTGGACCACGGAGAGGAACTGGGTCCAGCTTTATTCCAGGAGCCGTATTAGCTGCTAGACTGAGACACCCTGTGCCCGCAGCCCTTAGCCTAGCAGAGAACTTCACATATTCACTGTAAACCGCACGGTATCTCCTACAGGAGAGTGGAAGGGCCGAGGGGGGCTGCTCCAGGGAGGCACAGGTGAGAGCAGCCGGCCCTCTAGGGAGCGTGGAAGAAGTGACGTCCTTCCAGCAGCCACCTTCCCGGGCCTCTCCCAGCCTCCTGCCCATGGCAGTAGGTCCCTTGTTCTTGGGATGGTGAAGGTGAGGGGACCCAGGCTGCCATAGCTCACCCCACCACCCACTTTCGGACGTGCCCAGCCCGTTTGTGTTTGGTTCTGACCGGGAGCACGCACTGCCACCCTGGTTCTCTGCATACTATTAAACACACCCCCCTCCAGAGCGGGAAACCAGGACATAAATAGAATTTATTCTCCCTCCAGCCCACTGGGGAGCTTCTCACACAGCCCTGGGCACACGCATACCCACTCCGAGCAAGGGCAGCCCGCGGATGGCCCCTGGCGTCAGGTTAGCTGGCACTCGGGGCCTGCCCTCCCTCCTCAGAGGCCCCAGCAAGGAGGCAAAGGTTCCCCGCCACGGCCCCTTTCTGCTCTGCATCGGCCTCAGAGTGGGGGCGTGTACCCCACGGGCCCACCCTTTCTTATACCCACCTTTTCCTGCGGCCCAGGTTGGGACATCTGGGGAGGACACGCCCTCCTGCCTCAACGCCTGAGGTTCCTTCCTGCGAGAACCCCCCACCCTCCCTTCCTCGCCTTGCTAACTCAGCCACGGTCCCTGGAGCATCAGCTAAGGCAGCCCACGCATGGACGACGGAGGAAAGATGTCTGAGGGGTAGACGGACGAGGCTGCCCACGGCAGCTGACCTTCCTGGGGCTCTGGCCGTTCAGGCTCTGCCCAGCTGCTCTGAGGGCTGAGAGGACTAGGCCTTTGCACACCTTATTGGAAGTTCCGGACCCCCAGGCCCTGCCCACCAGGGGCCTGTGTCCCTAAGGCTGGCTGTCATGATCTGGGTGACACTGAGCTCCTTGAAGGCAGAATCGTGCCTGTGTACCCTCCTCTGCAGAGTGCAGCCCAGACCTGGCACGGCCAGACCCTCGGCCAGTGTTCACTGGACTGCGCTGTGGAAAATACACGCATGGGGGTGGGAAGCCTTCTTCACCAACACTGGCAACCAGAAACCGCAGAAGAAAAGACAAATTTCTTTTGTGGCATGGTGGTTAAGGTGGCTGGATCCCACACGGTCAACTCCACAATTTGAGTCTTGAACCCAGTGGCTTGAAAACCACACCGGGGGTGAGTATGCCTGTGTGCCCAAAAATCCCAAGAGGAGAATGGTGAAGAAGGGATTGCAGTGTGGCCAGCCCCATGGGGGTGATTTTTCACTTTCTGTCTCTCTCTGTCTCTCTCCCGTAAGCACACGTACCCTGTAGAACAAACTAAACACACACACACACACACACACACACACACACACACACTCAGTACTTTTACATGGTACACGGTACGGGATACCATAAACAAAGCCCACAGACACCTTGACCTGCTACTTGCTACACAGAAGGCCAAAAAGAAGGTTAATATCTGTGCTGCACAGGAGCTGACAGCCGACAAGAAGGGGACGAACAACCTGGGGGAGAAATGAGCAAAGGATTTGCAGCAGCAATTCACAGTGAGCAGGTCCAAATGGCCAAACATGAAACGCTGCCGGCTCCACTGCACGTCAGGGAAATGCAAATTACGGGCAACGAAGAGATAACGCTTCACACATCTCCGCCTGCTCAGGACTAACGAGGCCCATACAGCTCTGGCTGACAGGACGCAGGGAAAAGACGAAGCTCAAAGAAGCTCGAACTACTGGGTAAGTGTGAGGTGTTAGGGCCTCTGGGGAAACCAAGCTGGCAAACCTATTAAAAGTACACAAAACTTATGACCCAGCAATTCAACTCCTAGGACTATACCTCAGAGAAATCAAACTAGTATCTTAGGATAGGTGTGTGCAAGGAGGTTTATCTTAGTGCTGCTTATGATGGTTAAAAAAAAAAAAGGAGAGAAATGAAAGGAATACTAATCAATAGGAAAACAGTCAGCCAAACTGCAGTATATCCATGCTCTGGAATAGTATACAGCTGTTAAAAAGAATGCATTTGAATTATAGCTACTGGTGGGGAACGATTTCCACAGGGAATGGCTGAATGAAAAAAGATCTGGGAATATGAAGACAATCATATATGTTTATATATGATTATAAGAGCATGAAACATATGACAAGATCTAAACTACATCATTAACACAGGTTCCAGAGTAGGAGTGGGGAAGATGTCACTGAAGGAGGGTCAGGGAATCCATGAAACAAGGGAAAATTTACACCAAAGTGTATAACATGCATAGTATAATATAATATAATGCTTATATAAAATAATCTACAAAAAAGACATTTACTCTGGACCAATCATTTGGCCTAGTGTTTGAGGGAGATGGGCCCCACACAGCCAACCACATGGTTCAAACCCTGGCCCTGGTGGCTTGAAAACACACCAGACGTGGTGCTTGCATGCCCCAAATCCCGACAGGATGGAGAAATGAAGGAGAAGGGACGGCAGCGTGACTCTGCTCCATTTGGGGGGGTGCTTTCTCCCTCTCCTTCTCTATTTCTTTCTTTCATGAGCAAGAGAGATGGGGAGGCAAAAAGATAGCACACCCCGACAGGGTCCTGGCACCACCCCCGGTCTCAGCCAGCCCTGGGTCATGGACACGTGAATGCCCAGTGTACTCAGGGAGGCTTCCGGACCTGAACCGGGCACCTTCTGCTCACAGAGTACCACGTTTTACCACTGCACCACCACCCGTCCCCATCTAGCCTCCACTGTCTCTCTCACTTTAGGCCATTCAGACAAGAAAAGCCAACAGACCTAAGAGGCTAGTTAGCTCCTTTACCCGGCACTCTGCGCTCTCGACACAGCCTAGGACAGGACAAACAGACCCCGGTAGCTAAACCGGGTTGGATGTGCTTCGCTGTGAGGAAAGGGCTTTGGGCTAATCACTTTCATATTAAATCATGTGAATAAGCTGTCAGTGCATTAACCCCACCATGGCAGACACAACTGATGGGGACCCCGGTCACCCACTTCTTTGCATAATTCCCCCCTTTGAGTGTAGATGGGACCTGGAGCTTCCTTCTAACCCAGAGTGAGGCAAAGGTGACGAACGCCACCCCTGTGAGGGCACTACATTGCATAGGCTCATCTTAGCACACGAAAGAGGGCTGCTCCCCCAAGAACACGACCCAGCACCACCTCCCCTGCAGCCTTGTGAGACCTGCACGGAGAGCCTCAGCCTCGCTAAGCCCTGCCTGGGCTCCCGGCCCACAGGAATGCGGAGATAATAAATGTGCTTGTTTTCAGCCTTGGACTCTGTGTGTGGGCCTTTATTACACAGCAAGAGAAAACAAATACAACCACCAAATAAGGAAATAAAAAGGTGAGTTAGAAAATATGTAGTCATGGGGTCAATCCAGGTGGCGTGGTTAAGGTGGCTGGATCCCACATGGTCGATTGTGTAGTTCAAGTCCCAGGCCCAGCAATTTGTAAGACACGCTGGGCGTGTATGCCCAAAATCCTGAGAGATGAATGGGGGACAAGGGGTCATGGCATGGCCGTCCCTCCTAGGGGGTGCTTTCTCACCTCCTCTCTCTCTCTCACTCTCTCCAGTAGCAAACTAGCCAGCTAAATAAATAGATAAATAAATCATAGTCATGACTGTAAGAGATGAGCACGGGGATGAAAACCAGCAGGTGGAAACTAGCTACAGCTGTTTGCTGAGGTCACGTGAGCGAGGGCAACGCATCCCACAGCACTGCTGGTACCTAAAGCCTTAAAGGGCCAGGATGGACGCAGAGATGGAGCAACTAGTGAGCATGCGAGCTCTCAGCTACGTCAAGGAATCCATGTGCAACTGTCCATTCAATTGTCACCACTGCCTCTGAGTGGGAGCACCCATGCCCTGGAGCAGAAGGGGACAGTCCAAGTCCTCCCACCAGGAGTCGGTGGCACTCTGCAGTGGAAATGGCCCTGTGTTAGCCAGCACGCAACGAGCACACGAGACCAGGCACCGATGTGGCCCACAGGCCCACCAGGGCCAGGTGGTTCCGTTGTTTTATTTACTATTTTATTATTATTATTTAAAATTATTTTACCTTTCTTCTTTTCTTTCCTTTTCTTTTCCTTCCTTCCTTCCTTCCTTCCTTCCTTCCTTCCTTCCTTTCTTCTTTTCTTTCTTTCTTCCATTTGACCAGAGAGAGAGTGAGAGAGAGAGAGAGGACAAGTAAGAAGGCAATATACCAGGTCCAGGACTCGAACCATGGTCAGCCATGTGGGAGTCCAATGCCCTCAACCACCACGCCACCTGCCGGCCCCATAAGTTGTAAGCTGCAGGGTCTGAGACTCAAACCATGATCAACTAAGTGTAAGTCAAGTGACATAACCATTATGCCATCTGCTGGTCCCTCCATTTTATGGATGAGGGGACAGAGTCAAGGACACAGATGAGTGTTTGAGCGGCTCCATCAGACACCTAGGCCAACTGAGACCAAGAACTACTCTCATTCCAGAATTCCAGGCTAGAGGAGCCTAAGAGATGCCTCCTCCAGAAAGCGTTGTCGTGCTGGGTATTTGGGACAGCTCATAGACCAAGACTCAATCCCCACTCCCACAGCCTGCGTCTAGCAGGGAAAGAGAAAAACAACTATTAATCGACCGTGCTGTATCCCGTCTAACCACACAGGCCCTGCCTAACACACCACGCGCCTCCCTGGGCTGCAGTCTCCTCCACTGGTAAGGCAGGGAGCGTGTGCTGCTCATTTCACGAGGCCCGGATGGGCTGATCTGAGTACGACATTGAGAGGAGACCCTGCCATGGGAAGATGCAGAATCTTTTTCCTAATGTTCTACACTCGAAAAGATGAGGACACAGAGAACAAAAATTCAATTTCAGAATAGAAAGGGGGTTATTACTAATCATTCTTCCAGGCCTAGGGTGCATTTTTTTCACCCACGGGGTCAGAGTAACTCACATTCTAATACTCCTATGGGTTGCAGAAGGGAGGCCCCAGCTTCCCAGACAACTAAGGCTGAAAATGATGAAGCAGCTTGACCAGTGAGAGGCGGGATGGAAGAAAAGCTTGTTTAGACCTAGAGGATGAGGCCGGGCCCACCTTGGACACCCCAAGCTCTAAGCTATGGACAACTCAAAGGCTATTAGTCCATGAGCTAAGACATTCCTTTGAACCAGCTGAGGCCAACAGCTTTATCTCAGTCCAGAATTCCAGGCCAGGAGAGGCTGAGAGGGGCTCTCCCCCAAAACATGACAGCTTTCCCTTAGAGCGGAAGTAAACACAGGGGCAGTCGTCTGGAGGTGCCATCTCTAGCCCAGCACCCATGCAGGCCTAGGTCCCTTATGCCTCGTTGAAGATGGAAAACTCATCTCGGGGACACAGGGGCCAGCGTAGCAGAAGGCACAGAGGCCCAGCAGGCTGCAAGGATGGGGCTCCTTTTCTCCTATTCCCAGGACATAGGCATGAAGTAGTGGGCAGTTCGTGTAGTTATTTTATTTTACTGATGATTGATTTAGTTGGTTTTAGTTTTGGTATAGGGTGCATGTACTTGCCAGAGAGAGGGAAAGTGAGAAATCACCCCCCAGGGAGATGGCCACACCACAATCCTTTCTCCTCCACTCTCCTCTTGGGATTTTGGGCATAAACACATGTACAACCCACATGGGGTTTTTTTTGTTTTGTTTTGTTTTGTTTTGTTTTGGCTATAGAGCACATGTGCTCACTCAAGAGCTTATGGGCATGCACACACATGTGCCCAGTATGACTTTAAAGCTGCTGAGTCTGGGACTGAAACCATGTAGTCAGCCATGTGGGAAGCAGCCACCTTATCCACCATGCCACCTGTTGGCCTCTGTAATAGATATTTTATTTTCAAATTATTTATTTTATTTTATATTTATTATTATTTTTTAATTTGACCAGAGAGAGACAGACAAGAAGAGGCAAGGAAAGTGAGAAAGCAAGCTGCCAGGTCTGGGACTCAAACTGTGGTCAGCCATGAGGGAGTCCAGTGCCTTAACCACCATACCACCTGCCAGCCCCTAATAGTGGATATTTTAAATAAGGACCATCAGCTCCACAGACCACCTGCAGGCATAATCTGACACGTGGGACCAGGTAAGGTTAGCCACAAGACCCACAAATGCTGGTCCCCAGACTTGGGATGGGGTAGGACCGACTAGCTTCACACAGATCCCAAGGCAAAATGAAGGCTTCGAAATGTGTGCATCAGCAAGGTGCTTTACGGGTTAGGGCTCACGGCACGCTTTCCCTTACAGTAACACAAAAGAAACTACCAGAATGTCTACTAGAGAACTGTTTATGAAGAACAGAATGAAACAAGACCATCTGTCCAAACCCAGGAGATTGGTTAAGCACAGGATAGCCAGACAGCAGAATTCTATGCAGCCGGTAAAAAACATTCCATGAACATTTTTTCACATGCAAAAGTATTACATATTTTAGGTTACAATGTGAGTCCCACTATTAAGAATATTATGATCCCATCCATACCAAATGAAATACAGAGAAAGCGGTTCAGAAGGTCGGACGCCAAGGCAGAACCATGACTATCTGCGCGTAATGAGATTAAAGGGATTTTCCTCCTTATGCTTATCTGCGTTTTCTCATTTTTTCCCACCATGGACAGATATTGCTTTGTACAGTTCAACCCCCCCAAAAAAGGCAAAATAAGTCATTTAAAACCAGGGAGCACTTTCACCCATGTTACCTCTTGTAATCCTCAAAATTAGAAATGGAAGCAACGGCCTCCCCGAAGTCACCCCTGGCCTCCTAATTGCCAAGTTCGCCTTGAGCTGTCTGCAGTGTTTATGCCCCTTCTTCCCCTCCGGGCTTCTAACACTCTTGCCGGGGTCCTAGCCTGAGGCCCAAGGATGGGTTTCAGGGCGCAGGAGACGCATGCCCTCAGAGCCGTTCCCCAAAGCACTCATCGCGTACATCTTTCTGGGGACAGATCTGAACAGCATGCTAGACATATTTTTACGGGACAGAGATACAACCACTGTCCCAGACCGTCCAGGACACTCTCTCCCAGTGCCCTTTGACCCATCAGGCTGCTTCATGGGTGGTCCATTCTCCAGACCCCCTTCTATCTGTGCTTCCCAGGCCCCGCTGGTTCCACTTGCCAGAGATGGGTCCTCCAAGAGAGATGTCCCCTCGTCTTTAGAGTCTCTGACAAGTCAAAGAAAGTGCTGTGAGGGACATAAACAGAGGAGATCTTATATATGGATCTAGGTGGTTTGCACTCTGAACCCCAACCATGAATGGCCTTTAGGGTGGATTGAATGATGTTTCCCAAAATCCATGTCCACTCAGAACTTCGAGATGTGACCGCATATGAAAACAGGGTCAGATGTAGTGAGCTAAGAACCTTAAGCTGAAATCACCCTTTAGGGTGGGCCCTAAACTCTATGACTTAAAAGTTCCTGGTGTCGTTACAAGAACAAGGGAGGACACAGAGAGACACAGGGAAGGTCAGGTAAGGACAGAGGCAGAGACTGGTGCAATACTACCACAAGCAAAAATGCATGCATGCCCCAGAAATTGGGAGAGGCCAGGGAAGATCCTCCTTGGGGCCTCTGTAGGGAGTGTGGCCCCCAAACACCTGGATTTTAGTGCAGTGACACTCACTTCAGACTTCTGGCCTCCTCAGCTGAAAGAGAATTGTTTTAATGCACCCGACTTGCAGTAATTTGTAACAGCAGCCATAGGAAACTAGCACAGCCCCCACCCCCACCACCATCACCTAGTCCCAGAGAGATGGCAGAGCCAGCTCACAACATGCTTGATAGGAGCCAGCAGTTCCAAAATCTGCACCCCAGGGCTGGAGGTGCTGGAAGGTTCAAGGGGCTTTTCACGGGCCAGCAGCCACAGGTGCCTCAAGTTGGGCTCATCCCCCTGACCGCCCCCAACACCTCTCCACCCCACCCCTGCTCCTCCTGTACTGTCCCTGGGTCAGGACTGGCACCACGAATCCAGGCCTGCCGCCAGCACCCTCGGCCGCATCAACTCACACCCTCCCTTCCCCTCCCACATCCTATTAATAAAACAAAGCAAAAATTAAATTACTTCTAACACACCCCCAGTCTGCATTCAAGAAAGCTAGATGGTTTGAAATTCTAATTTGCTTTCCAAGGTCTTAAAATCATTTCCAAGAGCCCCAGAGGTGACGCCCCCATCCCTGCCTGCATCCCCCAGTGGGAGGCCAGACTGCAGTGTGGCAGAACAGTAAGAGGAAAGGACACTGCTGGACAGCAGGAAAGTGGGATCTACCCCTGGCCTACTGCAGACCCTAGGGGCCCCCACGGGCAAGATCCCAGCCCTCCCTGGACCTCAGATCCTGCAGCTGTAGTAGTGAATGGGAGGCATTCTAAGGTCCATCAGCTTAGTGCACCCCACTGTAGCCAGCCTCTAGGCCAGATGTCCCTAACCTTTTTGGATTCCTGGTCTGTGACAGAGCCCCTATTCTCACCCATATCCAAGTCCCCCTCTCCACACACAGAAGACTGACTTCCCAGCCCTGGATGAAGCCGTGAGACTAGTCCTTGCTTGTGACATGTGAGTAGAAGTGACTGCTTCTAGGCAAGGCATTTAAAGGCAGTGGACCATCCCTCTGCTCTGTCCCCTTCCAAGGTGACCATGAGGACCCCAAGTTGAGAGGACGAACCACAGATCAAAGCAGCCCTGGATTTCTGAGTTACTGCATGGAAGAGAGCCACCATGGAGAGTCAGCCAACTTACTGCAGAGGTCAAAGGCCAAGAACTAGACTTGTCTGAGCCACTAAGACTTCAGGACATACGTGTTAAGGCAGCAGAGCCTGACCTGTGCTGACTAAATAGTCGTGCTACTGCTACTGGGTTGTTGGAAAAGTCATGACACACTTTTGCATAGAAAAAAAAAAAAAAAAAAACAGAAAAACTATGTCATGACATTTCCAGCAACCCAATATTTTCTTTTGAAGATCTGTTGATGGAGAAAGGTGAAGGAATGCTCCCAAACCCACACAGCGACCACATGGCAGAGCAGCGGTCAGACCTACAGGCAGAGAGGGAAGTCCGTGGGGGCCTGAGGGAGCAGGGGTGTCTCAGATCACCTCCAACTCAAGCCGTGCATAGCCACAGGGCAAGGTCAGAGAGGGCTGTCCACAGAGGTCACCAGGCTGGGCGCTCAGCAGTACAACTGCCCAGAGAAGAACTCAGATGTGGAGCTGCATGTTGTTTGACAGGGCTGGCATCTCAGGTGTGTGTTGGGGAACAGAGGTCAGAGAGGCAGAGAAATGAGGGGGACCAGGGACTAGCAGCTGTACCAGGAGCCTGCTAATCCACCTCTACCCAGAACAGGCCTGGGTCCTGGGAGAGTGGGCTGCAGCAGAGGCGCCCAGTTCCTCCTGACCCTGGCCAGGCCTGTGTCATGAGCTGCTCTATTATCTCCATGCCAACCACTTCTTCAGCAACCCCCACGCACCTTGCACACAAGCACCTGACCAGTGTTCGGGAGAGCAGGCTCCGGGGAGCCCCCCACTGCTGGGCCTTGATTCTCAGACACTCGTGGCCAAAGACTAATAGGACACAGCACTTTCCCATGAGCGTTGTGACCAGGACAGTCTGTTGCCATGGCCAGAGCACATGTCCGGTCACTTAGTCATCCCCTTGTCTTGTACAAAGAAGAAATATGGGCCCAGAGAGGGGAAGTAATTTGCTAAAGCCACATAGCAAAGCCAGCTTTGTGACTAAAATGCAAACTGGGCCTCAAGAACGCTGTTCTTTCTCTTATGACTCTGCTTCTTGGGTTCCCAGGTCTTTGGGATGTCTGTTTGGTCAGAAACCAGCCCTTTTCAGAATCAGCAGGCTTTTCCAACAGGATACCTTCAGCTGCCGGGTATCAGTTTGACAGTTTTTATGCTGGGGGGAAGGGGAGATGATATGGGGGTCTCCATGGGAGCAGCTAAGCATGGGACCGTTTGTGGATTTGAGCTCTCTGCCCTGCACTCCCATCCACAACCCCTAGGAGCCTCAGTGAAATCCTGGGGTGTGGCCTAGGGTACAGGTTAGGTTTGCAGCCCCTTTGGGCCAGTGAGATACCACTGAGGAAAGAGCAACCTCTTCACACCAAGGCTGGAGGAACCCCAGGACTCAGTGTCTTCACTGACCCTTTCTATAACCAAACTTTCAAAAGCTGTCCCAGGTCACCTTGACATCAGAGCCATGCATGGCTTGTTGCTGACATGCACACACCCAGGGACGAGTGCCTGTCTCCATGTGGAGCCATTCCCAATGATTCCTCAAAGCCCATGGGGACCGACAGACTTGTCTCCACACAGCTCTCAAAGTAGCCTCCACCCAGAAATGCCTCCCTCCAGAGCACACGCCATGACAAGGGACACAGGAAAGGCAGCAGGACTCAGATGGCATTTTCTAGCACACGCACCACCATTCTTCTTCCTCATGGTCGCACGAGACATCACTAATCAATCATCGCATTCTTTCCCACCAAGCCCAAGCACAGCCTGAAATCTGTCTGCACCACACTCTGGGAAGCAATGGCCCATCTGTCAGAGTTGGCACAAGAGATGAACGCTGCATCCCACACCTGCCGTCCCCACTCAGGAGCTCAGATGTGCCTCCCCCCCCCCCCCCGGGTCCACATTTACCTGCTGGAGTGAGTGGAAGAGTCTGGATGCACTTCTAAGTGGGAATGGCGTGGGCCTGGGGCGGGGGGCTAGAGGAGGAAGGAGGACGAGTGCCCTCTGCAGAGAAGACACTGGTGGGAGAGATGGCATGGCTGTGACATAACCAAGTGGGCAGGACTGGAGAAGGGGGTGCAGAGAAGACACTGGTGGAAAAATGGCACGGCTGCGACATAACCAACTCAGCAGCACTGGGGGAGGGGGCAAAATGTTCTCCAGAACCAGGACCCAGAGTTGGACTTTCTGAAAGTTCTGACCCAGCACAAGCATGTAAGAAATTTTCAAGAGATGGGCTTGTTCTGCTATGGTTGGCTTAGAGCAGGAAACAAAGAGTCAAGACAAATAGCCTCCTGGAAGGAAAAGTATAGACAGAGGTCACCTAGGGCCCCAGGACTGGGGCGAGAACCAGTCTTATTTAAAACCCTGACCAGTGAGCTGGGTACGGGAGTGTGGATGAGGGTGCCGCGTCTGCAGATGGCAGTCGGCTCTGCCTGGGCAGGGAAACGAGGCCATTAGGGACACATGGCAGAGAGAAGGGCAGAAAGGCAGGGAAGGACAGCTGAGTCGGCTCTTGGAGAGGCAAGGGAGCAGCCATCCAAGCTCCTGGGAGGCTACAGGGGGCCGAAGCCAGAGGGTCTCACCCCAACCCCCAGAGCTGGCCATGCACCAGGGCTGCAGCAGGAGGGCTGCAACAGCAGCAAGGGGAGCGCAGGACTAACCCAGAAGTCCTCACTGCCTGCTCCAGGCGCCAAGCAACTGGTCTCCCCACAGCGGCTAAGCACAGATCTGGTCTGAATCCATGACCTCTACTATCGTCTAGGTCCTCAGGGGTGCCCTCGGAGAGGACAGCTCTCCCTAGACTTGGGAGAGTCAGGATGAAGGTTGTCTGAGGCGGGGGGCAGCCTGCTCAGGACCTTGTGCCGAGCTGGGCACAAGCTTCTGTCCATAACCTTCCAAGGCTCCCAGTGGCCCCCTCAGGGTCAGATCACAAGTGTTGCCTGGGGAGGTGTGAACTCACTCCTGTCCTTTGTAGGTTGTGTGCCCTACACAAGGACGAGGGACTTCACCCCCCGAACCTCAGTACCTCCACGGTGAGCATAATGTCAGCACGCCCAGGGGCGGTCTGGGAACAAGAGGTAACGTGACAAGCACCCCGTAGGCGCTCAGGGGCCATTACTATTACAGGTCTGCGTGAGACCCTTTGCGGTTTCTCTTCTCCAGCTTCCTGTCTGTACGTGCTTCACCCCGGGGAGGGAGGGTGAGCAGTAGTCACACGGGCTTCCCGCAGTTCCTCAAGCACACACACTCGTGTCTCCATGCCCTCTTGCCTGCAGTGACCTTCCTTCCACCTTCCCCTACACTCCCAGTCAACAGCTCCTATGCCCAGAGACTCTGATAGAGTGAAGCTTCCTCCAGGAAGCCCTCCCCACCAGGTAGCCTAGGCACTTCCCCACATTGTCCTGAGAATCTCCTGTCCTGAGAAACCTCACCTTGTGTTTGCTTCACTAGCCCTGAGCTGTCTACCTGAGCTGTCCACCTGAGCAGACTGGGGGTACCTGGGGCATACGAGGGTTAGGAGGGAGCAGGGAGACACCTCCAGGAGCTCTGGGAGAGACCTTATCAATCTTGAACAGGTGCAGGGAGTTAAGTCAGAGGATGGAGCATGTTTCGAGAAAGAATATCTTGAACTCCGCTGAATCAAGTTGAGACTGAAGGGGCCATCCAACTTAGCTACGGGGTCTCAGGTGAGCTTGGCAGGAAACTTTGGCCTTTGGAGGATACATTGATAGTTCCTTTAGGATGTCACCTCAGGGTTCACCCGAGCTGTTAATGCTGACACTGTAGCCCTGGCTGGCTGAAACTCTTGGCTCCTGGTCCCTCTCTGTTCAGCCTTTCCTGGCCCAAGCGTGGTTAATGATGTTCTCAGCCGCTCTTACTCTAAGGTCAATTCTTCCCCCGTTTCCAGGCAGAGGTTAAGTTGGCCCCCAGGAGCCAGTCGCCTAAGTTGGTGGGGAGAGAGGCAGCCTTTGCAGACCCCTCCCAGGACTCTAGGTTCTGTTCCTTCCCAGCTGGGTCCCTTGGGCTCTGGATTTCCTGCCTGCAGTCAGTGCTGGGTCTTAATCTGCCGTGCAAATTTGGACCAATCCCTGCCATATCTGCCTTCAGTTTCCCACCTGTATTTTGAGAGGCAGATTCCATTCTGCTCTGACCTGACAAGTCGGAGTGTGGAGAGAGCAGCCCTCCCAGAACTTTTTGGAGGAAGCACCCAGAGAAACTCTAGGCCTCTCTGTCCTCACCCCGAAGCTCCAGGGCCCAGGCCTCCTGCAGAGGAAGGACTCAGGCAAAGGAAGAGGGTGGAGGGACAGCAGAGGGGGAGCTGGAGCCCGACATGGCACCAGAGATGGGAATGAAGATGCTGGAGGAAAACTTTGCAGGAGGCAGTGCCCAGCCCCTGACAGCCACCCCAGGGACCTGCCACCTCCATCTGCAGTGCTCCTCTGGCTACAGGCTGGCACCCTAAGCCAGGCTTCCCCAACTCCTGGGCCGTGGACCAGTGCAGGTCTGTGGCCTGTTGTGCCCCAACCCGGGCTGCACAGTGGGAGGGAGGAGGGCAGGCAAGCAAGGCTTGGGGTGTGTTTACCGCCACTCCCCACGGCTCCACTGCTGCCTGGATCACACTTCCTGCCAGAGCAGCTGCAGTGCTGCTTCCCGTGGGAGCGGGCCCAGATGTGAGTGCTTCACCGTACATGGCAATGTGGTGGTGGTGGGAATGGGGTGCACGTCGAATGTGGTACACCTAAGTCAAACCAGGACAAACCTTTCTCCCATGCCCACCACTTCTCCTGTCCGTGGAGGGATTGTCTTCCACATGGCCAGCCCCTGGTGCTGGGAGGGCTGGGGACCACTGCCCTAAGCAGTTACGGTGGCAGGGCTCTCTCTGACCTTCTCTCTACTCTCCTTGCTATTGCACTCTAGGCTTCCTGACTCCCTCTGGTCCTCAGACACTCCAGGCATGGACCTACCTCAGCACCTCTGCATTTGCTGTTCCTCCTGTCCCAATACCCCTTCCCGAGACAGCTGCATGACTTGCTCTTTGATAAGCTGAGTCTCTACTTAGGTGGCATCTTTGCAGTGGGATTTGTTAAAATTACAAGCCTCTCCAGACATCCCCAGGATCCCCGTGCCCATTCCCTGCATTGTCTTTCCCCACTACCCTTATCTCCATCCGACGTACGAGGCTCCATGGACGGCTGATAGTTACTGAGCACCTATTATGTGTCAGGTGCCAGGGCTGGTCCTAGCCCACAAACAGGACAGTGTACCCTCCCACCCTGAGTGCTGACACTGGCCGGCGATAAACCAAGACACCCAGTGTGGCTGAGGAAGAGGGTGCATCGCTGCCCAGCTGGCACAAGGGCTTCCTGCCCGGCGAGACGGGGTGATGAGGAACTAGGATCAGATACAGGAAGTGATGATTCATCGTGCTGCTGAGTCCGGGGGCCACAGAAGAATACCCCAACACACACACACACACACACACACACACAGCCTCCTCCCCTGGAGTCCAGTGGGCCCAGATTCCAGCCTCAGGCCTGGGCTCTCGGTCCTGCTCTGTCGTCCCCAGCATGCACGCTGCATGTCGTCATCTGTGACAGGGAGTGAAGAGCTACCTGATGGGCTATCAGGACAGCAAGTCCACGACAAGGAGGCCACGCCTCTGACATTCTCTCTACGCGAGGCATCACATCAACAAAACGACACCGCATTGTCACAGCGACCCTGCCAACGCGGCCTCGTCTCCCTCATTTCACAAATTAGAAAACGAAAGCTTAAAAATCCCGCTAATTGCCCAGCAACCAGCTGCCGCCGTTCAGGGTGAGCCAAGCACCGTTCTACACGTGTTGCGTAGATTCCCTCTTCTAACTCCCTCATTAACCCCATGAGCGAGATCGTCCAACTATCCCCCCTTATCGAGGGCAGCAGGGCCGAGAGGCCCAGGATGCTGCTCAAGGTCACAGCACTAATGAGAGCGAAGAAACTGCCCCGGCAGTCCCCGCTCATCTCCACCAGGCCAGACAGCCTCCACCTTACGGACGCAACTCAGACACAACCTGGCACTCTAGGAAAACCTTTTCTACTGTGGGACTGCTACTCTACAGCGCAGTAAGTATTGAGTCGTCGGAAAGTCAGGATGCATGTTTCTGTGCACAGACTTCTCCGACGACCTGATTTGTATGTGAGACGGAGCTTGGCCACCCCCAACCCTTTATGAGCCCTTTATGGGGCTATTGCAGACACAGACAGCACTTGGTCATGCTTGCTACACACCAGGAAAGTGCTTCCCGTGCACTGTCATTTGATGTCACCGTTCACGCCCTTCATTTCACATGGGAGGGGTCAGAGAGGTGAGTCAGCTGGCCTAGGCTCACACAGCAAGGTGTGGTGTGTGGCGTGCAGTGAGCTGCAGCTGGAACCCAGGGTCCCGACCCCCAGCCCAGTGCCCTCCTGACTTCAGAGGGGCAAGGCGGGCACTCCAGCAGCAGCCAGGAGTCGTCTGAACAAAGAAAAGCTCTGCTTCTCCTAAACACATAAAGCAAGTCCCTAATCCTCGTTATTAATGTAAATAATATTCCTGCAAAGAAAGCAAGGGCCCTGCCTTCCCAACGGGCTTCCGGGGATTACGTCTACAGTGTCCGACGCAGCAAGGACAATAACCAATTGACTCTTATTAAAACTCCAATAATGCTGGTGTGATTGCGGCTTTGATACGCGCGCTGCTGTGAGCAGGGGTCAACCACATTAGGAAAATGTAATTAGACTAATAAATTCCAGGCAATCCTTTTCTTTATTGTCTTCTTCTTTGCTCCAAGGAGAAGCCACTCACAAGACCTCATTACCCGCACAGAGGCCCCATGTGGGCTCTGCAGCAAAGGAAAGCCATTCTTTGAGTGCCTGGGTCTGGCCCACGGAAAGCTCCTTGTCCCCACAGCCCCAGAGCAGGTGGGACTTACTGGCCAAGAGGAGAGGCTCCAGGGAGCTGGCAATGCGTGGCCACCATGCCCACTAAACACCTATGCACCCCTTTTATTCAAAAGAGACCCCCTACTCCCACCCCACCAGGCCCCCTCCCTGGGCAAGAACACCCTGCATGAACTACTTTTTTGCAAAAGTCTTTGCGGTCAGTACCACAAAGCTGCCCCACCCTTCTCAATGTTGGCTCACCCCAAAATAATGGGGGTGGTCAGGATTTAGAGGACTTGGTGTGGTGCCTTGAGATTGTAAAAGACCACCTCCTGGGAGCTAGAGAAGGGCCTGACCCAAATCTCAGAGCCCATCCTCAGCCCTGAAACGCTGAGAACAAGACCATCTTCTGGGGTGAGAAGGGGTGAGCCTTACAAGGAAGTCCCTATTTTAAAAAGACCCTCCTACCCTTCATCACTTCTGATTCAAAGTACGGTTCATCCTGCTATAACACTAATTTTGAAAATGTAAATTTGTTCCAAGGCACCCGACACATTAGGCAATCGTTTGAGCACGACGCAAATTTCGCGTCTGCTTATTCAGGATCGTGTCCCCCAGCATCACTAGACGAACACAGAATGGTACCCAGCTGAGCCCAGCATGAGCTACACAAAACACACACGCCTCCCGGGGGCCGTGAGCCACGGCCTTCCACACCGGGACGCCAACTTGCCATCCCGCCCCGCTTCCCATATCTTTCCCCCAAACAAAACCCACACCTGCCGCAACCCTGCGTCCCCCCGCCCCCACTTTGCCCTCAGCCTGTTTTATACTTTTTTCTCTCTGTTCTTTTTGTCTTTCTCTCTCACTTCTTCTCTCTCTCTTTTGATCTCCTTCCCCTTGCATGCTGGGTGCAGCGTGGGGCTGGGGCAGGCAGCCACAGGTGGAGTGAGCACACCCTCCCACGAGCCAACTTCGGGTTTTTTTCTAAATAATACATGGTATTTATTGCCATATTTATGTATTTCTTAACCATTACGCGCAGGGAGAACTCTGCTACCACTTTAGCAGATTCCTAGCATTTCTGTGTGTGTCACTGACAAGGTGCTTTAGTGTTTTCTCATAAACCCTGGAGTTTTACTGGAGTTTTACGGTGCAGTTTTGCACAGCACAGTGATTCTGAGGAACACGTACGTCGCGTCAGAGCAGAACAGACTGTTCTGCACGAGCACAGACCACTCTGCCAGGCCAGGGTGGCATGAAAGACAGCGTGATGACGTCCGATTACCGCAGCGATGGACAACACACGTGACAGGAGCGTGAGGTCCAGTGGTCCTCGTAAACTCACGCTGGCCCCGGTCTTGAATTCTCCTGCCTACTGCACACCTATTCTCTGTCTGCCCCTACACTAGGCACTTTACAGCCAAGTTCAAGGCCACACAGCCAAGTGGTTAAGAGAACAGATTTCGAGTTAGAATTGCTGGATTCAAATCCCAGCCCTACAGCTTTGCTGTGTGACCTCAAGTCAGTTTTTAACCTCTCTGTGCCTCACATTTCTCACCTGTAACATGGCAGTACCATAAAGAGGTCGTGAGGGTTAAGAAATTAACTATAGGAGGACTCACTAAGAACAGCGACTGGATCAGAGTAACCACCTCCCAGAAGTGGGCTACTGCCTTTATCAGGGCTGACCCACACACCATGGGCTCCAGTGGGAACCTAACGGCGATAGGAGATGGGGGTTCAAATCCCACTCCCCTGCATCTTCCTCTATGACTCTATGGGAAGGTGACCTGGGCTCTTCACCTGGGCCTGGTCATTGCAAAACGGGCAGAAAGTCACAGGGAAGATGTGAGGACTAATGGGGTCCCTGTGTGTGTCACCCAGGCCGAGGACCCAGCCTATGACCTGCTGGGCCAGAGGGTATACATCACCGGCAGCCTCTGCCAATCCCCACCCTTTTTCCCAGTGACTGTTGGGGATGACGATTGACCTTCCCAAGGTACTGGAGGGTGGTAGCCCCACATTCTAAAAGGAGAGTCCACTTGCAGCTTTCTGGGCCCATCTGGAGGCCACCCTCAGGAACACAGGCTCCCCTGCCTGGTGTTCACATCTCTATCTCAGCGGACAAGGTCCCCACCCTGCTGCCTGGGCCCACGTGCAGCTCAGACTCTGCCTCAGCTCTCTCAGGCCCAGAGCTGGGAGAGCACCCTTCTGTCCTGTGGTGACACAGCCACCTCAGGGTCACGGAGGACTCCACTGCAGCAAACTAACAGTGTAGGGCTGCATCACAGGGACAAGCTCCTCCTGACCCTCCCAGGACACACCAGGACATAGCAGCCCCTGGGACCAGAGACGTAGATGAGGTGGCCCGGGATAAGCACTGCCTGAACACCTGCTGTCTGCAGGGGCACTAGGTGTTTTACACGCAGGAACTCCACCCTCACCCGCTCTGCCAGAGGGATAACATGCCTAGACTTTACAGGTGGGAAAACAGACTTCAGAGAGGTTACGTGACTTTTTTGCCCAGAGTCACAAAAGCAGGAAGAAGCAGAGCTGGGATTTGAACCAGGGTCTGGACCACAGTTGTGTGTTTTCTCTAAGCCACGGCCCCTTCCTAAGTCAGCAGGTCTGGTCTGTAAATGGGGGTCTGTGGGGTACACATGGCTGTATTATTTGAGAAACCAGGAAGAGGGCAAGAAGCTTCGAGGATTAAGGAGAGACTGAGGGAGGAACAGGACACTGCCCGCTCGTGCCACCCTAGCCGGTGCAGCAAGAACCAGCTTGGACCCCAGCCCTCAGTGTCCGTTCTTCCAGCCAGCAAGCAAGCCCCGCTCAGGCAGTGTCGGGGCCCCGGGGCCACGCGGAACACTTCCAGGGGCAGGAGCTCCTGCTGCCCACGGCAGTCTGTGCCAGCTTCAGCTAGCTCTGGCTGCTGGAGGCTCAGAGCAAATACCCGCATGGTGTCAACTCTGCCCATCGTTTCCGGGGATGCTTCTTGAGTGACACAGGGCAAATCCCTCCTTCCTCCCTGATAAGGTATTATGATCCTCTCCCCTCCCAAGTCACCTCTTTGTGGGACAAATATTACTGCTTTCAAGCCACCCTCCTCGGATAGAAAGAGTCACAGTAAGGATAAAGGCAGTATCAGTGTCTACATCAAAGGAACGTGCAGGGGGTCAGTGAACTGGAGCACAGGGCCAAATCCCATCTATCTCACTGCCGACTTTTATGTGTGCGCTCGCCAGAAAGACAGAGAGAGACAGAAAGCGAGAAATCACCCCCCAGGGAGGATGGCCACGCCGCAATCACTTCTCCATTCTCCTCTCAGGATCTTGGGCACGCACGCACATGCGCCTGGCATGAGTTTAAGCCACCGTATCCAGGACTGAACCACGGTAGACTACATGGGAATTCAGCGACATAGCCATGACACTAACTGCTGATCCCAGGGCCAGTGATGCTTTTTGCATTTGTAAATGACTGGGAAAATAAATCAAAAAATGAAGACGATTTTTTGACACATGCAAAGTATATGAGATTCAAATCCGTGTCTATAAATAAAGTTTTATTGGAAGGCAGCCACACCCATTCATTTACATACCGCCTATCTATGGCTGCTTTCAAGTTACAACAGCTACACTAAAGGGTTTGGCAGAGACGGCGGCCACGAAGCCCACATAGCCCACGTTTACACTCTGCCTCTTACAGAAAGTCTGCTCACTCCCAAATGAGTTCCACATCTCTTCCAAATCCTTATGATCACCTCTGAGGAGGTAGCTGATAAAATCTTCACTTTAGAGACAAGGAAGTTCTTACAAACTCAGAGATATTAAGATAATTTCTGGGGGGGGGGGGGGAGGCGGCAGCAGGTGGCATGGTGGTTAAGGGTGCTGAACTCCTACATGACTGACCGTGGTTCAAATCCTGGACCTGGCGGCTTGCTTTCTCACTTTCTCTCTCTCTCTCTCTCTCTCTTTCTCTCTCTCTCTCTCCCTCCCTCCCTCCCTCCCTCCCTCCCTCCCTCCCTCTCTGATAAAAGTAAAATAAATATTAAGTAATTCTTTAAAGAAAAAAGAAAATTGCTGGGGCCAGTGGGTAGCATGGTAGTTAAGGCACTGGACTCCCAGATGGCTGATTGTAGTTTGAGTCCCAGACCCGGCAGCTTGCTTTCTCACTTTCTTTCCCTCCTTCCCTCCCTCCCTCCCTCCCTCTCTCACCCATATAGCTATGGCAAATTAAAATGTAATAATAACAACAAATAAAATTAAATAAGTAATTCTTATTAGGTCATTGGAAAAGTCATGACCTATTTTTCCATGTTTTTCTAAGTAAAATGCATCATGAATTTTCCAATGACACAATAAAAAAAAAAAAGAAAGAAAACTGCCCACATCCTATAGCCTCACAGCAGTGGAGCCAGAGTTCAAGCCCAGGCGTTTGACTCCCCGGTCTGTGCCTTACCCATTCCCCATTCCTCTGGGTCAGCACCCACAACTGGCTGTTATCACACACCACAGTCCCAGTGGAGTCACCCTCTCCCCATAGTCCATAGTCCATCTTGGCTTCACTGTGCATGGCCAGCTCGCCGGACACTCTGGCCTCTAGATCCTCCTCTGACCCTCCCGGCTCTTACAGGTCTTCCCAAGCGCACTCTTAGCAGGGCCCGTAAGCCCACTGCTCTATGGATACTAAAGAAGCCGATGCACAAGCACCCTCTAGACTGGGGAAGGAGGTGGCAAACATGCTCAAGGCAGTGGCTCCATCTGTAAAGAGGTCTCTCAAAATTTATGAGAGCCAGTAAATCTTGTCTTCAGGCTGCCCAGGCTTTGAATCAACCTGTCCTGTGCCTGATCTTACAGAGGTAGGACGCGGAGGTCCTGGGACTGCTGTCTGGGTTATGGAAATCTCAAGGCCACCCTCCCTGCTCTTCTCTCTCTGAGGGATGAGGAGGGGAAAGGTAGCATGTTCTGTTGCCATAGAAACTGGGCTAGGCTACACCTGCAGCAGGAAGGATTAAAGATAGACGTTGGAAGGCAAAAGCCATCCGGAGGGAGAGGTGTGGGCACGTGGACTGCTCACCTGTAATTAAAGTTTCTCAAAGAGGCATCCCCCCGTTACGTAGTAACCCCCAGCTTAGATGCCCACTGGAAACCACAGACCTCGTCGATGAGTTCAAATCAATATATCTGAAAAGTAAATATTTGGTCTTTATTATATGCATATTCAACGTAGCCATAGCTCATCTGACTGGAAGAAACCAAAATAATCCAGTCCAGATATTGCAAGCTCGTGTCCCACAGGCCGTTCCAACCCAACCTGCTTTCATTAGCCTAAAAAACTTCAAATAAGTTATTAACATGTAAATATTTTAATATTTTAGAGCTTAATTCAGATTTCTGGATTTTCTTGAAAATAATACAAAGCTCAGGACCAGCCAGATGGCATGGCGGTTATATCACCAGACTCTCATGTTGTCAACTGCGGTTCAAGTCCTGGACCCAGCAGCTTAAAACTCACGCCAGGTGCATGTGCGTTCATGCCCAAAATCTGGAGAGGAAAATGGAGGAGAAGGGACTGCAGTGTGGCCATCCCCCTTGGAAGGGATAATTTCTCGCTTTCTGTCTCTGTCTCTCAGGCAAGCATACATGCCCTCTAGCAAAAATCTCTTAAAAAAAAAAAAAAAAGAAAGCAAAGAATACAAAACTCTGACCATAGCAGCCAACATAGCACCAGCTGGCTGGCCCTGAGCAGGGACAGACCCTAGACATAGGGTACATACCCATCAGGCCCCTGTACCCCAACACTCTCTTCCCTCCTGCCCCTGGCCTATTTCATACCTCCATCCTTCCTGGAGGGCCCCTGCAGACAGGTGAGTTTGCAACACCCTACCCTAAGTTCCACCACCCCCATTTTACTGGCAGAAAAACTGAGACTTTTGGAAGGAAAACATCTTGCCTAACATGAGACAGCACATTCGTGACAGCTGTTCCCCGAACGCCCAGAGTAGGACTCAGCACAGACCTGTTTGGAAGAGAAGTCTAGAAGCTGGGTTAATATCTGTCAGCTACAAACGTGTCTAAGGTGAAAATTAGATTTTTCTGCTGACTCCAGTTTTGCTAGCTTTGTTCCGGGTCTTTGCAGGGAAAAGGGAAGGAGCACAAAAGCTCCGCAGGGACAAGGAGAAAGTCTCCTCAGAGGCGCTGCCACCCCTGCCCACCCACGGCCATGCTCAGAGTTATCCAGGAAGACCAGTGAAGACGAAGCCAAGGAAAAGGAATCAGGCAACAGACAGAGCAGGGGTGCCCCCGACTTCACAGCTGATGGTTCTGTACAGAGAGTTGGCCAGGCCTGGGTTCGATCCCTTCTCTGCCACTTGGCCTCTCTGAGCCAATCTCTTCATGTGTATAGCAGGGGAACTAGCAGCCCCTGTCTGGGGCGGCTGCCACAAAGGTTAAAGAGGTCACACCAGAGCACTTATTACAGCATCGGGCACATAGTAGGTGTTCCATCAAAGCAGCACATGACTCCTTACCCTCTGTGCCCACTCCACCGTGACTAGACCCCAGGCCAGCATCATCACCCTCCCACGTCTGAATTCCAACCTGGTGTTTGAGTCCGTCTTAAACCTGCAGCTCTGGCCCCACTCCCAGCTGCCAACCAGTGAGCCAGCAACTGGCCCCCATGCTCCCACCAAGCCCAGCCTCTGGGCCTCTGCCCTGTGGTAGCCTCACCCAGAACTCCATTCCCCACTGGCCACTTCCCAGTGAAGACAGGCCGGCCAGCCCAGCCTCCCAGACCCAGAAGCCCTCCACCCTGCACCAGCTCCTTCACTTGCTCGGAGGGTGGGGTCCTGTCCTTTAACCTTCCATTTGATGGCAGCCTCTGTCTTTGCCTCTTAGAGGACCAAGACACAGCTTCCATGGGTGACCCTTTTAGGGCACATGAGGTATTTGGAGCACCAAGTGCTCATGCCCTCTTTCTGACACCAGAACTCCAAAATTCCTCTACAGGAGCAACCTTGGCAAGACTGCTGACCATGAAGCCCTGAACCCCACCAGGCCAGGACAGACCAAGAGGCCAAAGCCCCATGAGTTGGCTCCCTCTCTCCTAGGACGTGGAATTCCAGTCATTCAAAGGATCCCAAAAAACCAGCAAGGGCCACCCATCCTGGTGGGGTCTCAGGGGGCTTTGAGCAGATCTTGCTTAGAGCTCCTCAGAGCTGGCTGGGTTCCTGCCCACCCCTGCGCCCCCAGCCAGCTCAGCCCAACTTAGATCCCAGGAGCTTCCTTTTGATTGATTCTGATGGCAGAAGTTGACCCAAGCCTGTCACCTGCACAGAAAAGAGCCCCAATGATTCTCTAAGCCCCACACCATATACTTGCTCACACCCGCCCCAGAGCGGAGCCCACAGAAACACAGACCCCAACAGACAGACTCGGACCACTGCTTCTGCACAGCCCAGGTGCCGAGAAGCCAAGCAGTGGTGTTGCCCCTTGTTTGAAATAAACAAAGGTCCCACTGCGACATCACTGAGCAGATTACACATAAAGCAGGCATTTTTTGAGTACCCGAGTTGGATAAAGATGGCGTACATGGTCCTCTGTTGGCTATTCAAAAAGCAAAGGGCTGGGTCAGCCACGTGACCTATGGACAGGACAGCCACAGAAGAGCAGCACTCAGGAGCCACGGGCACGGGAGAAGCCAAACTCACCCCCCAGGAGCTCAGAGAAGCTCTAAGTCATGAAGAAAGGAGGCATGGACCTCAGCCACATGAGGCAAGGGAGACGGGGGGATTTAGAAGAGGGTCCTTAGGGCCACCCTGGTCTCCATTGCCAGCATCATCTCTCCCTGTCTCCCTGCCACTCCTCACCCGCTAAGATCTGTCCTTAATGGCAGCAGCTGGATCACATCACCCCTCCGCTCAGACAGCTCCAGCATCCTCCCACTCTTACCATCCTCACCTCACCCCCTGCCACCCTCCCTGCTCCTCAAGCAGGCTTTTTACAGCCCTACCACGGGGCCTTGGCACGGTCCTACTGCAGGGCCTCAGCTCGGCCCTACTGCAGGGCCTGTGCACTCTCTGCTCTTCTATCTGCAGCCTCTTCCCTGATGCCGCATGGCCTGTCCCTCTCGCTTCCCTCAGGGCTATGTCTCCCCTGTCCCTGACCACTCCAGCCAGAGTCGCCCTTCCTCCATCACGCCAAACCCTCAGCAGTGTCTCCTCCCCGGCTCTCCCGGCCTGAAACGGCATTAGTATCTGCTACGGCTCTTCACCCCTGACACGGAAGAGACTGCAAGGGGTGGGAACGTTGTTTTGTCCAGGACGGAATCACCAGCATCTGGAACACTATTCAGCACTTAACAGGTGGCCATAAAGTATGGTTGGATGAACGAATGAATACCCCCCAGAAAACACACACACACACACACACACACACACAGCAAACAAACAGAAACCATGGCACATCCCAGGAAGGCCGGCTCTCTGAACAAGTAGTATGTGTTGGAATCGCTAAACGCTTGGCCTCTGAAGACCTTTGGGTTCCAATCCTGGCTTTGTCCCACAGGGGCTCCCTGTCCTGGGGTAAAGGGCACCCTCTCTGGCCACCAGTTTCCTCATCTGTAAAATGGAGATAACAACAGCCCCATGGCAGCAGGTGGCTGGGAGTCAACGCCCTCACACAGGAGGCGATGCGCGCACCCAGCCTGCCCTCGAGACTGAGGTGAGGACTGAGGCTTCCGGTACTGTGGACAGCTGGTGGTAGAATCACCAGGGGTCCTCTTTAATGGGACACTTGAGAGAAGGGACAGCGAACACAGAACATGTGACGTGGGAGTGGGAGACTGGGTTGGCGCCAGGCCCTGCCGCTCCCATGCTGTGCCGTTCCATGGAACCACGTCTCTACTCACCAAGTCAGGGCCAACCCCCAGCCCCAGCCCCACGGGGCTGCACAGAGCTCCAGACCAGATCAGGGATGTGAACACACAGGGGGCCCAGCGCGTGATCTGTGCATCACACCCACCAGGGCTTATTATAGCAGCAGAGCGGCCACAAAGTGGGAGAGCCAGAGTTCAGAGGGGACGCCCAACACCTGCCACGGAGCACCCAGGTCCCTCTGGAGACCTCGGCAGCACTTTCAGAGCCTGGATTAGGAGGGCTGGGAGTGTCACTGTTTCTTCCATTTCGGTCACAATATCATCCCAGGCTGAGGGTTATACGGGGGAAATTATAGTAATTATCCCGCAGGAGGGCTGGCTGCGTGAACTTTGGCTGCTCTAAAACCTGGGTGAGATTGAACTCCCTGGGAGCAGAAGAAGGTCTTCGGGGGAACCTCTGCCTCACACTCTGGGGCCCAGGGAGCAATGTCAATGTCAGATTTAATGAACTTGTGGCTCTTGTCGAGCCTCGCAGGCAGGCAAGCCTGAGGGAGAGAACACAGATGTTGCATCGGACCAGCCGGCTCCGTCCTCCCTGCACTCCCACGGCCGGGCACTGTCCTTGGAGACCTCACACCTCAGGAGGCAGAGACGGACAGTGAGCAAGTGGACAAGTGAGACTCTCGCAGATACAGGATATATGGGGGCTGTGAAGGAAGGGACAAGGACCAGGCCCATGTGATTAGGCCAGAGCTCAGGGCAGACCTCCTGAGAAGGGGAACCTGAGCTGAGGTCTAAAAGGTGGGGAGCCAGCTACAGAGAGCCGGGCAGGTTATCTCACTTTGCTGGGCCTCGGTTTCCTTGTCTGTCAAATGAGGGCAATTATCATGCCGACTTCTTAGGGCTATTGTGTGTGGCTGATGAGTTGGTGTGTAAAAACCACACCATGGGACCAGCAGGTGGCACAGTGGCTAAGACACTGGCCTCCTACATAGTTGACGGTGGTTCAAGTCCCAGACCTGAAGACCTGAAACCCATGCCAGCCACATGTGCGTGCGTGCCCAAAATCTCAAGAGGGACTAGAGGAGAAGAGACGGCAGTATGGTCATCCCCAGGAGGTGATTTCTCACTCTCTGTCTCTCTTTCTCTGGTGAGTGCATGTCTTAAATCTCTGTCTTAAAAAGAAAAAAAAAAAAAAAAACACTTTTAAAAAAGAAAGAAAAAAATAAAACCACACAGCACAGAGTCTAGCCCACATTAGCTCAAGCAGAGGTTAAGTTTGGAGGGACCGTGTAGGGAGTGTGCCACCGTACAGAGGTAACCTCGGCAGGCTCTGTGGCCTCCTCCTCCACCAGGCGCTCTCCCAGCAGTGGACACAGCAGTGCAGTGCGCAGATGAAACTCTCCGCCCCTTGGTACGCACGGCCTGGGCTGCGTTGGAATGTCCGTCCTCCCTGAGGCCCACCTCTCTCGCAGCCCAGGGCAGGAGCAAGCCACCTCATGCCACCCCTAGAATCCCAAGCGCCCTGCTCTGCCTGCTCCTGTCACAGTAGGAAGCAGCCGGTGCCTCCAGCAGGCTCCAACCCATCAACCACACCCCGACCGCTCCGCTCCCCTCTGGCTGTAGCCCCCACACTGCACAGTTGCCCCCTGGGAAACAGGTGTCCCTGATTCCTGAATCAGGTCTCAGCTGTGATCCCTGGAGAGTGGCTGACAACATACAGATCCCAGGCACTGCCCAGGTGACTGACGCTGCGGTGATCAGAAGGCCTGGACTTCCTTGGAGGCCTGGGGGCCGTTAGCAATGCTCCACATGCTCACGGAGGGTGGAAGTCACCTCCCCCTTGGGCCTGGTCCCCAGGGCCTTGTCTGCAGCATGCACTCGGCAGATGAAAACCATTCCTGCCCCCACAGGCCACAAATGGTCCACTGCTGTCACAAAGCAAGACCGGACAGGTGACCGTCTCCGAACCCAGCCAGCTGGGATGAGGAGAAGGAGGAAGAAGGGCAGGCAGGTGGGCATAGAAATGCCTGCTTCGGAGCCTCAGCTCTGCAGCCGGGCGATGGGCGCTGGCTCCATCCCTGTGACGAGGAAGGCCCCAGCGACCTCTCTGCCCAGCCCCTCACAGCTGAGCAGGCCCCCTCTGTCCCACCTGAACAATAGCAGTCAGCCCAGCTCGAAAGTCCCCAGTGAGGGAAGTGAGGTGACCTGGCAGTGAGGCCAGCTGCTAGTCTTGCTTTTGAAGACAGTCCTGCCCTTTGACCTCACTGAATATGGCCGTTCCTGGTTTCATCTGATGGAAGGGGAGGTCGCAGGAGACCTGCTGGGACTGACACAGGAAGACAGCTCACGTGGCAAGCTCCAGACCCCAGCATCATGTCACCAGGGTACAGCCTTGGACAAATGGCCCCGCAGGGGCCAGTCTCCTCATCTGAGAAGGGGTCTGCACTGCCAGGCCGCTGCAGGGTGGAGTAAAGAAAGGCCTACTGTGCTGATGGGGCCAATCCTGGCTGAGTATGGCTCCCTCAGTCAAGGCAACCGGAGCCAGAGCAGAAGCAGACAGCCGGGCCCTGAAGGCCGGGGTGAACACAGGGACTCTGTCTGCATGGCCAGGGAGGGCCCCCTCCACCTCTTTCATGGAGGGGATGCCCGTCAACTGAAGCACAAAGGCATGACCATGCCAAGACAGAACCAGAGCCTGCAGCCCAGGCCCCCAGGGCTCGGGCCACCAGCTCCACAGAGGAAACCTCAGTGAGGCCTCTCCCAGGTGGAGGCTGTTCACCAGCATCTAGCCAGCCCCCACCTCCTGGACAGGGCGCCCCAAGTCAAGTGCCATCATGGGCTGCCAGGCAAGGGCATAGAGCAGGAGCAGAGGGGCCGCGGCCCTCTCCGCGGGAGGCTAAGTGGAGAGACAGACAGGGAGAAGCTGTGCCTATTAACACATCAGTTTCTGCATGAACTCCTCCAGGGGGCCAGGCGGGCAGAGGTGGAGGGATGAGGGCCTCAAGACAAGTAGGATTTTTTTAAAGAAATATTCAGCTATTAAAACCCAGGCTCTCCGGCCACACTGGACCTGCATACCAAGTGGGCTGGTGGACTGTCAGCAGCATGGGGGAGACGGATGCTGGGCTGCACCCAGATATCAGGGCGGCGAGGAGGCATGCTGGGGAGGGGCCCCGGGAGCTCTGGACCATAGGCCACAGCAGCCAGACTGCAGCCCCCACATCTGGGGACCCGCAGGCTCCAAGGCTCCCACACTGCTGCCCCCTCAGGCTTTCATCCCCTAGAGGGGACGAGAGAAAGGGAGAGTTTCGGGGCCTCGGCCCGGAGGCCAACGGAGCACAGGGAGACTGAGCAAAGGTTCCCGGTCACTGGTGCAGGCTTTCAGCTGCCCTGAGGCCTGAAGACCAGCAAGGCCAGTGGGAAGTGTGCACAGCATGGGTTTTTTTGTTGTTGTTGTTTTGATTTTGTTTTATTTTGTTTTGAGAGATTTTTGCTGTAGGATTCAAGTGCTGACCAGAGAGACAGAGACACAAAAAGTGAGAAATCACCCTTCGGGGGATGGCCACACCTCAATCCCTTCTCCTCCGTTCTCTTCTGGGGATCTTGGGCACGCACGCACATGTGCCCATCATGAATTTTTTTTTTTTTTTTTTGGAGAGGTTTTTGCTATAGGGCGTGTGCTCGCCAGACAGAAAGAGACAGAGAGACAGGAAGCGAGAAATCACCCCCCCCCGGGGGGGGGATGGCCACGCCGCAATCCCTTCTCCATTCTCCTCTCAGGATCTTGGGCACACACGCACACGCACCCGGCGTGAGTTTTAAGCCACCGAGTCCGGGTCACGAACCACTGTCGACTACATGGGAGTCCAGTGACATAGCCATTACGCTAACTGCTGGTCCCATGCCCAGCATGAATTTTAAGCCACCAGGCTGGGACTCAAGCCGTAGTCGACCACATGGGAGTCCAGTGCCTTAACCACTATGCCACCTGCTTCCCCCCAGACTGTGGTTTTAAAGGGTCCAAGGAGTGGGGCTGGTACATGCTCAATGTGAGGTGGTCAGGGGTGGGACAGAGTGGCTGTCCTTCCTTCCCGTGTGGACCAGTGTAAAGAGCCCTGGCTAGCAGTCAGAGGAGCAGCCATGAATTCAAATTTGTTGCATGACCTCACAGTCTCAAGCCCTGAGCCATGCATCTGACAGCTCTGACTTTAGGATGGGTGATGCAAGTCTGCCCTCAGTCCTGGGGATGCAGTTGCATGCGACTCAAGCCAGTCCCTCCCAGCAGTGAGCAGCTCACAGCTCTCTGGCCTTGCTCTCAGCATCCAGGGTGGGGTCAAGGGTCGGATTTCTAAAGCCGTGTCCCAGAAGGCATGAATATTGGGCATCTGGTTGACCTCAGATGGACCCCTGGGCCCCCCAAACCTTCCTTCTCAAGGTGGAGAAAAGACCATGGCGCGGCCCCTTGTCCTCAGACGCCAGAAAACTGAAACATGTGAAGCAGTGTCATGTATTAATAACAGAATAAGGTGGGGCCCACATACCCCAAAATCTTCCCTCCTGATGTTCCTGTGGTAATTACCTGTCCCATGTAAAGATGAAGCCACAGAGGCCCGGCAAGTTTGCGTGGGCTCGTCACACAGAGAGCTTCCGCCAACGAAAACCTGATCAGGAGAGACTGCACACAGCCCGGCGGCCTGGCTCGGCCCAGGGAAGAAGGGAAGGACGCAAGAAAGGCGGGAGCACGCATTCATGAAGCGCCTGCCGCACATCAGGCACTGCACAAGGCCCTTTGCATCCAGAATTCTCCCAGATGCCACAGTGAGCACTCCCCAAGGTTCGGATACAGCAGCCCCTCGCCTTTCGGCCCTCTGCACCCACCCCACAGACCAGCCACCTGGTGGCCCAGACACAGGTAAGGACCTGGCTCTCTCCAGTAATGACGCAGACACCTTATTTAAAAGTCACCGCTGCGCATCATTTGAGGCACTTACCTCTCACACCCATCCCTCTCCTCAGTTCAGTTTTATAGTCAGTAATAACTCCCATAAATTCCTCAACAGATGGAAATTTTATTTCCCTAATCACGGCCGTTTGACTTCCTGGGGTACGACAGCTAAGGGCTCGGGCTGGCAGGGTGCCACAGAGATGACTGTCAGGGGGCTGGGCATGGCGCCCAGGACCCAGGGCCACCTAGAGGATTCCCTCCTCCGAGGGAAGCCACAGAAAGTATCTGAATTCTCCAGCACTGGGCAGCAGTGGGCAGCCTGCCCCATCTTCTGGGTCCAGGATGTCTCTGGACAGGGCACTGGGACCTCTTCCCACCCCTCCAGTGCTTGGTCTTTGGACGCCCAATGGCTGGTACCAGTGAGAACTGGGCCTTCCCAGCTGCAACACCAATGAAAAGTCCTGGTGACTGCTGGCCGCAGGACTCCAACTCCATGCCAGCCCCATGCCAAGTGCCCCCCTGCAGGGTCCCATTCAGTCCTGCCAGCAACCCTATGAAGGCACAGAGAACTCCCATTTCATAGATGAGGACATACTAGCTTGCCAGGAAAGTCAGGGCATATTTTTCTGTTTCTCTGTGCAGAAACGCATCATGACTTTCTCAACTACCCAACAGATAAACAAAATCGCATGCCTGGAGTCGCTAGCCCTCATGTGGGGAATTGAAAGTTGGTGTCTCCCCTCCCAATCACAGACGTCCAAGCAATCTTTCTGAGGTCTGCATCGAACCCATCACTGTTATTAAAAAAGAAAAAAAAATGCCCACAGATGGCATGGAAGTTAAGGCACTGGATCCCACATAGTCGAATGCACAGTTCAAGTCTCAGACCCGGCTACTTGAAAAACACACTGGGTGCATGTGTGTGTAGAAAACCCGAATCCCAGGAGAAAGGAGGGGCAGGTATGGCTGCATAGCCACCTCCCTCAGGGCTGATTTCTCACTTTCTTCCCCTCCCCCCCAGCATGCATGGCACTATAGCAAATGATAAAATAAACCCACAAAACTTGTAGCACTTGTCACCACCCTCTAGACAAAGTTTTTAAGGCCGTTAACTTGGCCTTCACAAAAGAAGCCCATTCAGGTATTTATCCAAAAGACCCAAAGCCTTGTCCATAGAGTATTCTTGTCAAGAATAGACAGATTATTCCTAATAGCCCCAATATGAAATATCGACATGAAAAATGCATCAACAAACTATAGTCTGTGTGAGGGGACCACGGAAAGCTCTGGGAAAATGGAATCCAAGTAGGAGTTTATTTTGATGTAAAACAATTTTGAAATCCAGGTGTAATTTTTTTCATAATATACATCTCCCATGAACTTTCTGACAACTTATTTGGCCTGCATCCTATCAGGAAAAAGAAACAGAGGGTAATCTGAACAAGCAAAGTTTCACAGCAGGATCATTAACTATTACAGGAGGCTGAATTAACAAAGAATTGACTAGAAAGAAGTCAAGAAAACACAAAAGGAAGTGAGTTTAGCAAACAAAAGCAGAGACCATTACCCCAGGGCAGAAAGAGAGCTGGTAAGGAGGGTTCCCCACCCCCAGTGCAGAGATTACAGTGCTGAGGGGCGAGGGACATCAGAAACCCCTACCCGGCTGAACCAGGGTCCTCAAAGACCAGGCTCTTGCTCCTATGCTGAAGGAGAGCCCCCAAAGGAGAGCCCCCAAAGAAGAGCTCCCCACGTGGGCTGAGAGTGCCCAAGGAAGAGGCCCCCAAATGGAGGTACAGCCCCCTGCAAGGAAGTGCCCCCCAACACACACCCCCTTCAGGCCCACTCCAGGCCTTGTTGGAAAGGGCACGGCTGGAACTCCCTGCACAGGAGCATGGGGGGAGTCGGCCTGGTGCCACACTGGTGGAACTTGCTAGAAATCCAACCTGTGGAACTTACCAGAAGCCTGCCACACAAACTGCTACAGAAGCTGTCTCACCAGAGGCGCCCCGCTGCAAAACGGCCTCCCGGAGGTGCTGGGGAAGCTGCTGGCCTACACTGTGCACGGCAGGGGCCTGCTGGGCCTGGGACACTGCACTGCTACAGGAGCCTGCTGGAGCACACTGCAAGCAGGAAGCAGGACCTCCCCTCCCCTCCCCTGCTGCGGGCTCGGGCTCGCAGCGCCCTCTAGTGACAAAGCCCAGCTTGCAGCTGGCCCCAGGGAAAATTTAAAGGGCCCAGATCCACTTTCTCCAACAGGCAAAAAGGGTGACTTTGGCATGGATAAGCAGTAATTGATAACCAGCTTCCATACGAACCCTCTACATACAGTTGAACTCCTATACAACACAATTCTATGTCCACCAAAACAGATACACCTCTCGTTTTACAAAAACTTCACCTTTTCCATGAAATGAGGAGACTAATAGGGCCATGAATCACCTTGACTACATTTGTTACCATTCAAACTCAGCCCCTTTCCATGGAATATTCTGTCACCTAAAGACTAAATTGTAAAGCCGACCTCCAAACACTTGCCTATAAAATAAAAATAGGAAGAAGAGACAAAAAAAGTTAGCTGCTATGTGTGCTTATTCTCATTATTCATTCAGAAACTGCAGAAATAACCCCAGAGTGAGCCTGGACCAAGTAGGAGCAGTGGAGTCAGACTGAGCTAAGGTTCCTTCTATTACCTGACCACCATACATCCCTGCTTTGATATATGGGCCACAGTGGCATTTTAGGTCCTCCAAACTAGTGCCATTCCTTCCTCGGGGAACCCAGCTTTCCCATGGCTTCTGGGTCTGTGAATTGACGTAGGCCTGGAAACCAGATGAGGGGCTACCTACGGTGGTGACTCACGTCTGGCTTTGCCTACCAGACTGAGTTTTTCGTATTACATGAGAGTACCTCAAAAAGTTCATAGAGGAACCAGCAGTTAGCGTAATGGCTATGTCGCTGGACTCCCATGTAGTCAACCGCAGTTCAAGTCCTGGACCCGGTGGCTTATACTCATGCCAGGCGTGTGTGCGTGCGTGCCCAAAATCCCAAGAAGAGAATGGAGGAGAAGGGATTGCTGCGTGGCCATCACCCCGTGGGTGAGTTCTTGCTTTCTGTCTCTCTGTCTCTCTCTGTCTTTCTGGTGAGAGCATGCGCCCTATAGCAAAAACCTCTCCAAAAAAAAAGAAAAAAAACATCCATAGAAAAATGGAATGAAAGTATGAGTTCAGAGGCCAGGTGGTGGCACAGCAGGAATACAGCTGGACCCAGACTGGAAAGGTACTGAGTTCACATCCCAGAAGACCCCTGAGCATGCCAGGCATGCGTTCATGTGTCCCCGACCTGAGCCAGCTGAGACAGAGGGTGGATGTGGCATGGGGCCCTGCTGGGAGTGCCTACTTCTCTTTACTCTTTCTCTCCTCTGTCTCTCTCTCTCTCTCAGGGAAGAAATAAATAAACAGACTTAAATTAGGAACTTTGGACTAGAGCACAGCAATTAAGCTGGATCCCACATGGCTGCCCATAATTTGAATAGTGAACCTGGTGGCTTGAAAAACACACTGGGCATGCATGTGTGCCCAAATCCTGGTGGGGTGCAGAAATGGAGAAAAGGGGACTGCAGAATGACCACGCCCCCACTGTGGCATGCTCGCACGCATGCGCTCTCTCTCTCTCTCTCATTCACTCTTTCATTCTCTCTCCCATTCTCTCTCCCATTCTTCTCTCTCCCATTGTCGGTGGGTGTGTGGGAATTTTTAAAAAAGGAACAAGTTTATTTTGGAGCAAAAAATATTGAAATTCATGCATAGTTTATTCATAATATGCATTTAACTTTTGGAAGCCCCCCTCCCCCATCTTGATCCTTTATTGCATTACTAACAGAAATACCTGAGAATGGGATAATTTACAAAGAAACAGAGGTCTGGGGCCAGCAGATGACATAATGGTTGACCACAGTTCAAGTCCCTGACCCGGCGGCTTCAAACTCACAATGGGCACACGTGTGTACCTGCCCCAAATCCTGAGAGAAGGATGGAGGAGAAGAGATGGCGGCATGGCGATCCCCCTGGGGGTGATTTCTCGCTTCTGTCTCTCTGTCTTTCTAGCAAGCACACACTCCCTATATCAAAAATCTCTCTAAAAAAATAATACTAACAGACAAAGAAATAGAGGCTTATTGGCTCACAATTCTGACCGCTGAAAGTCTGAAGGGATAGGCTAGCAGCAGGCTGGCCACCAGGATAGCCGATGAAAACAGAGAGGGTGGCAGATGTGTTCAGAGAGCAAGTGAGCTGTGGGAAGCTCTCGGATAACAACCAGCTCTCCCAAGAACTAACCGCTACTCTTGACAGCCACATCTCACTGGGTCTCGTGAGACACCATTAATCTCTTTATGGGAGTGGTGTCTCCGTGATGCAATTCCCACAATCCAATTGCCACCCACGAGGCTATACCACTCCCCAACACCAAATGCCAAAGCATGATACTTTGGAGGATAAGCCATTTTCCAAACTATAACAACCGCTCATATCTCAAGTTGCTGGAAAAGCCATGACATGTTTTTCTGTTTTCTATGCAAAAAATACGTCACGACTTTCCCAACGACCCCATAGATGGAGTACTATTCCAGGAAGCTGACCACTTATTTCATTCCCAGGGGTACCATGACCAGTTATCCACCAATAAAGACCCCGAGGGGCCATCCTGACTGCCCTTTACAGTAGGCGTGCCCACCCAGTCTGTGGCAGTGAGGTGCTGCCCCTCGGTCTCTCCTGCTCTGGGGTCCCTTTATCCCACTGAAATCAGGGAGCCCATCTAGATGGAGGCAGCCTAGCGCACACAGCCTATAGGAGGGCAGCCACCGGGCATTCCAAGGACGAAGGAGCCCATTACTCATGGGTTTCTTGGCATCTCTGTCCTCTGGTCCTGCCTGAGGAAGGCACTGGGGAGAAGGGATGCCGAGCACGTGATGCACACAGCCCGACACTCCCTGTCTGCCCACGCCTCTGGAGTCCCTCCTCCACATCGTGACATCACAGCCTCATTAACTGCAGGCCACCATTAGTCAACCAAGTACGCTGGGAGAGCCACCTCAGCTGTACCACTTAGCAATCAAAGCCAGAATCTAATAAGTGCTCCACCAAAGAATTCAGCCCAGTCCAGTGTTACTGTCTGTCCCCCTTGAACTAAACCCCTCAGGACCCACTCACGTGTCACCCAGGTTTCTGATACATATTAGCAAAGTCCTGTACTTCTGCCAGTGTTGCCTCCTAGGTCCCAGTGAGCAGCTGTCACCATGGCACGTGCTGGGATTTGCTCTAGCAAGGGACACGTGACAATAGGGTGTTTGTGGTGAGTCTTGTGGGCATGTCCATTCAAGGCATTAACTCCAGCTGAGATGATCACATGGGTTTTTTGGTTTGGGGGATTTTTGTAGAGAGATTTTTGTTATAGGGTGTGTGCGCTCGCCAGAGAGACAGAGAGAGAGAGAGACAAGGACAAGAAATGAGAAATCATCCCCTGGGGGGGATGGCCACAGCACTATCCCTTCTCCATTCTCCTCTTGGGATGTTGGGCACGCACACACGTGTGCCTGGCGTGAGTTTTAAGCTGCCAGGTCCGGGGCTCAAATTGTGGTTGACTACATAGGAGTCCAGCAAAGTAACCATTACGCCACCTGCTGCCCCCCACATGGGTTTTTAACAAAGGAAGAGCAACCTCCTCAGGCCCTGGAGGGCTGGGTACCTCCACTGCCAAGGGAGGATCTCAGTGTCTTGGGGTTTATAACTGTCGATTTGGGGCTGGTCCTGTAGCCTAGTGGTTAAGGAAGCCTGATCCCACATGGCTGAGTGCAGTTCAAACCCCAGGCCCAGGGCTTGAAAACATGTCAGGCACATGTGTGTATGCCTCAAACCCCAACGGGGTGGAGAAGTGGAGGAGACAGAACTGCAGCATGACATGCCACCTTGGGGGCGCTTTCTCTCTCTTCCTGTCTCTGTCTCTCTCAGGCAAGTGCATAGGCCCTCTGGCAATTTAAACAAAAAGATGGTCAGTTTCATCTTCATTCAACAGATTCACCCATTCCATGTTTCAAGACCCTATTCCTTTTGGGACCAGCAGTTAGCGTAATGGCTATGTCGCTGGACTCCCACGTAGTCGACTGCGGTTCGTGTCCCGGACTCGGTGGCTTAAAACTCACGCTGGGTGCATGTGCGTGCGTGTCCAAGATCCCGAGAGGAGAATGGAGGAGAAGGGATTGCGGCGTGGCCATCTCCCCTGGGGGGTGATTTCTCGCTTTCTATCTCTCTGTCTCTCTCTGCCTGGTGAGCGCACGCTATAGCAAAAACCTCTCAAAAAAAAAAAAAAAAAAAAAAAAAAAAACCTATTCCTTTTTATTTTTTAGACATCTGTCCTCTTTCTTTTTCTTTTTAGTTTCTTTCTCCCATGAAGAAAAGAGAGAGAGCCAGAGAGGGAAAGGCACCCCCGGCAAGGTGTTCCCACGGGGACCCACTGCAGCCTCAGCCGGCCCAGATCATGGCGCACACACATGCGCAGGACACGGAGCCGCGGGATGTGAGCCTGGGACCGCCCGCGTCCAGCCGCACGCTCTGCACCACTGTCTGCCCCAGGAGGCCATTCTTTCTTGGTTAATGTCCTAATTTTCACATAAGAAACTTGTCGAGATGTGAATTCAATTGTAATTCAGCAACCAGCACAATTAAATTTGCTTTTCAACAATGCCAGCCCAGTGGCTGCAAGAAATAAGAGCTGCCTTAAAGGCTATCATGGAAAATCTCTGCTTCTCAGATGTGAGTTGAGGTGAGCGTTAACAGACCTGAACTTGTCACTTTTGCAAGTGCTTAAGGGCCCTCAAATCACCACCACCCCCCTCCCCAGCCCCGCCTCCTTCAGTCACCATTACTGCCACAGCCCTCGGGCTCCCCAGGGACAGGCCTGAGTCGGCACATCCTCTCGACCACCCACAGGCCACTGCCACGAA
This sequence comes from Tupaia tana, assembly GCA_026018925.1. NCBI lineage: Eukaryota > Metazoa > Chordata > Mammalia > Scandentia > Tupaiidae > Tupaia > Tupaia tana. Next base: position 86,841,084 of record JAKSZU010000007.1, on the reverse strand, counting down.
CTGTAACACCACTGGCCACCCACTTCTTGCCAGCAGGAACTCAACACCACACTCAGGCACAAAGGCACCAGAAAACCATCCCCAGAGTCCACCCAGGCAGGTCCACCTCTGCTGCCGCTCTAGACACCAATTCTGCCGCCAGGGGGTGCTGGGGAAGCTGTCGGCCTGCACTGTGCACTGCAAGGAAACCACTCGGTGATTTTCCCAGGCAGAGTCATAGGAAGCTACTCGCTCACCGTGGGGGTTGAACTGATGGGGTGATGACTAATAAGAGGAAGGAGGACTGTAATTGGCCAGCCCGTGGCCTAGTGGTTAAGCAAGCTGGATTCTACAAGGCTGAACATGGTTTGAATACCAGACCTAGCAGCTTGAAAAACACAAGAACTGCGTGTGTGTGTGTGTGTGTGTGTGTGTACGCTCATGCGCACGCACAAAATCTCAACAGGACAGAGAAATGGAGGAGAAAAGATGTGACATGACCACACCCCGTTGAGGGGTGCTTTCTCCCTCTCCCTTTCTGTCTTTCTCCGCCTCTCTGTCTCCCTCTGGCAATTGTAGGTTGTTGGGAAAGTCATGATGTCATTTCTATGACAAAGTCATTTCTACGCAGAAATGCGTCATGACTTTCCCAACAGCCCAATAAAGAGGGAGAACTACAATTAATGTAGGAGTAGTGGACAGAAGGAGTAGCCGTAACCGACAGCACTCAGACTGAGCCCCCGAGGGAGGGAGAGCACTGACAAGGCTCCCCCCAGAACTAAGAATCCTGGAGAAAGAGCCTCTGAAGGCTCTGGTGAGCCACATGCACAGTGAATCCCCAGGAGAGGGGAAATAAAGTCCCCAAGGAAGAGCACCCCAGGGCTGAGAGAGAGAGCTCCCAGAGAGAGGCCCCCCACTCAAGGGCTAAGGTAAGTCCCTAAAGAAGAACCCACCAGGGCGGAAACAGAGCTACCAAGGAAGGGCCCCCACCCTACCCCGGAGTGAGGGAGGGTCCCAAAGAAGAGAGCCCACAACAGACTGAGAGAAAGCCTCAATCAGAGCTGAGATCGAGCCCCAAAGAGGCCCCTCCTCCAAAGGACTAAGGCAGACCCCCAAAAGAAGAGCCCTTCCCTGCCAGGGCTGAGACAGATGACCAAGGAAGAGACCCCACCTCCCCCAGGACTGTGTAGACCTCCTAGGGAAGGGCCCCCCCAAGGCTGAAATACAGTCCCCAAATGAAAGCCTTGAACTAAGGTAGAGACTTTCCTCCACCCCGCAATGCCTCAAGGAAGTGCCCCCCAACACACACCCCCTTCAGGCCCACTCCAGGCCTTGTTAGAAAGGGCACGGCTGGAGCTCCCTGCACAGGAGCATGGGGGGAGTCGGCCTGGTGCCACACTGGTGGAACTTGCTAGAAATCCAACCTGTGGAACTTACCAGAAGCCTGCCACACAAACTGCTACAGAAGCTGTCTCACCAGAGGCGCCCCGCTGCAAAACGGCCTCCCGGAGGCGCTGGGGAAGCTGCTGGCCTGGGTAGGGGCCTGCTGGGCCCGGGACGCTGCACTGCTACAGGAGACTGCAGGAGCACACTGCAAACAGGAAGCAGGACCTCCCCTCCCCTCCCCTCCCCTCCCCTCCCCTCCCCTGCTGAGGGATCGCAGCGCCCTCTAGTGACAAAGCCCAGCTTTGCAACTGGCCCCAGGGAAAATTTAAAGGGCCCAGATCCACTTTCTCCAACAGGCAAAAAGGGTGAGCAGGAACCAACAGACAGATCAGTTATTGGCACCAGTGAAATGCTGGCAATGAAAAAGAAGGAAATATTGCTATATAAAACAACATGGATGAATTTTATAACTATTATGCTGAGTGAAAGCAGGCAGACCCAAACCAGCACGATCTAAATTTCCATTTATATAACATTCAAGACCTGCCAAAGTACTCTACAGTGACAGTAGTAAAGATACAAATGTCTTGGGGGTGGTATCTTACTGAAAGGGACACAGTAAAATTGTCTATTATTGTTGGGTAGTAGTGTATTTAGGTGTGTACATTTGTGAAAATCCTTCAAACTGAGCACTTAAGATCTATGTATTCATTATGGATAAATTATATATCAGTTTTTAAAGCCCCCAAATATTTGGTTTCAAATTTGGTCATTGTATACTACTTGCACACAGTAAGTAATTTTTTAATTGCCAGAGGCCACACACGCTCACCGGAGAGAGGCCGTGAGAGAGAGGGAGAAAGCACTTGCATGGGGGCATGATCACACCACAACCCCTTCTCCTCCATTTCTCTCTCCTTGTGGGATTTTGCACACATACATGTCTGCCTGGCATGTTTTTCAAGACGCCAAGTCTGGGATTCAAACTATACTTAGTCATGTGGGATCCACCTCCTTTAACCATGAGGCTACAGGACTGGCCCAGTAAATAACCATTTTTCTTATTTTGAGAGAGAAATTTTTGGTAGAGGGTGTGTGCACTTGCTGGAGAGACAGAGAGACAGAAAGCAAGAAATCACCCCCCAGGGGAGGATGGCCACGCCACCATCCCTTCTCCTCCATTCTCTTCTCAGGATCTTGGGCATGCACACACATGTGCCCAGTGTGAATTTTAAGCCACCAGGTCCAGGACTTGAACCATAGTAGACTACGTGGGAGTCCAGCAACGTGGCCATTATGCCGTCTGCTGGTCCTGAGAAGTATTTTTAAGTAAATAAGTACATACACGAATCACACATTCTCTCTGCTTTCCTCACATCCCATAGAAATGGGACAGTCCCCATAGCCCTCCACTCTTGGCCAGCCACAGCTCTGATGACACTGACGTTAGCTACAGCGAGGCATAAGGTCTCTGGTACTGCCTGAGTTCCTGGCACATCTTGAGTGCTCTGCACCTGACACCATTTCTGAAACACTAACATTCGCAGTACTCTATGTGGTCGTTGTTACAATCACCCCCTTTTACAGACGAGGAAACAGAGCCCACGCTCGTAGGCAATTTGCAGTCAGACTGCCGTAGGTTCAAATCCCAGCTCTTCCCCTTACTAACTGTGAGTCTTAGATGAGACAACTACTCACTCAGAGCCTGGCTCTACTCGTCTTCAAGATGGGGATAATAATATTTTCCTCCTGGGTTGTCATGGAGTACAAATGAGCTTACCCATATAGAACACCCGGTACAGTATCCAGCCCAGAACAAGCACCCACCACAGACAACAGCAGGATTCGTTGATCCTAAGACACGTGCTTAGAAATCAGAATGTGTTTTGCCAGCAATGGCGCCTCACCACCTCCTAGGACGGACCTGGTTGCAGCTGTTCCTCCTGTGGTCATCTCCATGCCTGAGCATCAGCTAGCTCTTTCAACAAGAGTCAAACAAAATCCTGATGGACTGAGAAAGCATCATGCCACACTGTGGTTGGCGGCCGCTTTTCTTTCTCGGTGGTACACCCATTAACAGTGTGTCGTGCCATTGCCGGTTTCCTAGACTGACCAAATGCCCTGCTGGAGTATTATTATCACAGGTCTGTGCTCCCCACTGTGGACGACTGGATTATTCCTTACTGGGCTTCCTGCTTTTCTGTTAGAGACTTGGACACCCATGTTCTTGCTGTGTGTTGTGCCATGCCGCCTGAATTTCCCCACCTCACCAGTGTGTAACTCGGCCACGTATCTTGTCTTGAAATGTGAAGAGCAGGACAGGGCCCCAGCTCCAAGGCGAATCCTGAGGACAGCGTACGTGTTTGCCCAGCCTGCTTCCAAGGCCCGGAGTAGCCACTAGTGTAAGGAGAATGAGAAACGGGTGAATCTGACTGAGCACCATCTTGCAGCCTGAAGCAGAGCCTTGCCAGTCGACCCCACCACTTGTGAGCAAGAAGGGTAATGGCTTGTAGTTGTACATCACTGAGATTTAAGGGGCTATTTGTTATGCACCATCAGCATAGTAGCAATAGCTAGTGTACTCACTAAACTACAACCATTTCGAGGACAAGTTCCATAGCTTATTTACCTCCATATTCCTAGAATATAAACTTATAACTGGACATGGCAGCTAGAGAGTGCATAGAGAGACAGGGGGGAGAGGCAGGAGTCACACAGATGTGCTTTCAAATCTCAGCTCTACCACTTAAAAACTGGCAAGTCATCTAGCATCCCTAAGCCATCCGTACAATGGGGGGCTTTGTATCCCAGTAGAGATGAGAAGGGACATGAGGATGTGCAGGGGCCTCACTAAGTTCCTGCACTAGCAGCTGCTGCAGACACCGCTTCCCTTTCCTCAGTGGTTGTTTCTGATGGAATGCACAGCTGAAACCCCTGTAACCCATTTCTGCACCCCAGAACCTGCTGGAAAACTCTTTCAGATGTTCCTAGCACGTGGCAGATGAGTTCCAGCAGGGAGAGGACATTCCTGGGACAGGTCTGGCAGGAGCCAGGCTGTTCCCAGCGTCCAGCCTCCCAGGGGTCCTCCTTCTAGTTCTGTTTCCAATCCACCTACATCCAAGTGCCCAGGGTGGTGCCAGGCTCAGACCTAGCCCTGACTCTGCCACAGCCTGCTGTGTGACCTGGCAGGCCCCTTCACCTCTCTGCACCTCCATTTCCTTGTCTCTACAATGGGTAGTATCTAGGACATCTCCGAGGTTTAGGTCACGGCTCATTTGAGAACCTGGTGGGAGCCATGGACTGCTTCCGAGGACAAGGCACTAGTCTGGGCAGCTCAGGAGCCTGGAGCAGGTGACCCCAGAGGAGCCACGGGGTGGTCTGGGGAGCCCTGAGCTTCCTACAGTATTGAGGCTGAGATCCCTCTTCAATGGCTCTCTACTGAGGAAGCTGCCATGGCCGCAGAGAAGAGGCCCAGAGGACCTTCCTCCTGAGCTGCTCCTGTGCGGCCTCGGCAGCACTGGGTTCCTGGCCCCTACATCCTGCCCATTAATTATCCCTTTGTTGCCATGGTTTTCCTGAGCCTTGCCCAGACATAAGCAGCGAGTCCAGTAATCAGCCGGTCTTGGGTTGGAAGGGTCTCCAGAGGTGACCTACACACACACACACACACACACACACACACGTCTTGATTCTTAGCCCTCCACCCTCCAGCATGCCGCCACTGCTCCCATGCCAGAGGCCTGCTGGCTGCTGGGTGTCATGGCCACCATTGGTCCCCTCTCTGACCCTCTGTTCCCTTTCTGGAGAAGTCTCTGATCCCACCAAAGTCAGCAAGGCTTAAGTCACAAATAGTTAAAACCAGGCATCTGGAACCACAGGACGTCAGCCCTCAACCTCGCCATGTGACCCTGGGGTGTGGCATCACTGCCTCGTTACACTTCAGCAGCCTTCAGCGTGCACCACGCACCACGCACAGCACTTGCACACACTTAATCCTCACAACAAATGCACAAGGTACATGTCCTTTTGTATTTATCCACTACAAGTTACCAAACATCTAGCAACCTAAATAAATAACAAGCAGTGGCAGCCTTGTACAACTTCTGGAGGTCTGAAGCTTAGCTTAGTGGCTCAGCTGGGTGGCTCTGGGTCTCCCATGACGTCACAGTCAGGCTGTCAGCAGGGCTGCAGCCTCATCTCAGTGCTCGACTGGGGCTGGAGGATCCACTCCCAAGTCCATTAGTGGATGTGACAGGTCCCAGTCAAAGATCCTTGCCTCATGGGCCTCTCCATAGCCTGCCTGAGTGACGTCAGGACTTGACAGTCACTTGACATGCCCCAGAGCGAGTGATTGAGAGAGAGAAAGGAAGAACCCAAGACAAACATTACAGCCTCCTTTAAAACCTAGCCTCCTGTTTCAGAAGTGGATAACTTTACTTCTGCCAAAATCAGATCAGCCCTGATGCGATGTAGAAGGCAACTGACCGAGGGTGTAAATACCAGGAGATGAGAATGGTTGCCGGAAGCTGGCCACCACATCCCATTTTAGAGAAAAAGAAGCTGAAATTCAGAAATATGAAATAGAAATGGAATGAAGATTCAAAAGCAAAGCTGTTTGACTCCAAAATCTACGCCCTTTAACCCGTATATTCGCTCTCCTATCTGCCTCCAGTTTCCCCCAAATGCACTTAGACTGGATTATCATTAAGGGCCTTCCATTTAGAAAGTACTACGCTGGGACCCAAACCTCAGTCTCCTGACTGCAGCCCTAGGCCCCAGTCTGCTCCAACACAAAGGCCCTCAGTCCCTGGTACCTTCTCTTCTGTATCAAACTGGCTGGTGTGGGTCTTCAACCATCTCTGGTCTTGGTTACCTCTTCTGGAGAATGGGGGTGGGGTACAAACAAGATCTGATGACGATGGAGACCACCATGAGGGTGACGATGGGGACGATGAAGATAACGATGCCGATGGTGATGATGAAGGTGAAGTTGACAGTCGGATGCTGACGATGAGTAGGATATGATACACCTTATCCTTTGAGCATTTTCTGGGGGACCAAAACCCAACGTGCATTTCATCGTCTCAGCCTTTGCCTTCCACAACGTCCCTGTGCCAGCAGCGTGGGAGTCACAGTGGGAAGCTCAGGGCCATCTCGCTCCCACCCCACCAGGTGATGGGAGTGAGGTTGAGAAGGACAGTTCACCCCATCAGAAAGGCAAGCACCAATCATGTCCCTGCTTAGCCAATAAAGCAACTGAGACGTGGAGGGTAAGGTCTGGGTCCTCGCCCCAACTCCTCCCACCCCTGCCTGGGCCCAGCCTGTCTGCTCCAGGCGAGGTGAGGTTGAGGCCAACAAGGGCTTAGCCCTAAAAGCCGCAGGACCACCCCATAGCCTCCTGCACCACGCAGCCTCCTGGGCTCCCGGCCTACAGCCTGGCGGGGCTGTCAGCAGGTAGATCAGAGGCGAGGAGGTGCCTGGTGAACAGTGACCTTGTTGCAAATTACTCCAGGGCAAGGACGCTCAGAATCAAGAGATAGCACTCAGCACAACAGCACACAAACATTTCTAAAAGAGGGGGAAAAATTAAGTCTTTGAAATAACATTAATCATGATAATGCTTTTGCCGGTTCCCTCCCTTGGTGCCTGCTGGATGTTCTTTCGGTTTAACCCTCAGCAGGCCAGGCTCCTGCAAAGTCTCGGTGCTGTGTGCTCTCCCTCCCCGGGCCAAGTCACCCACTGATCCCGTGGAGCATCCAGAACACATCTTTCCCAGTACCCAGCAGCCAGCCTGGGTGCGGGTGGCACGCCAAGGCAGGGGCAGAACTCAGGGGAGGCAGCTAACATGGAGGCAGGAGGTGGTTAGAAAGACAGCCACGTCTCGCCCTGGTTTCTCAGTTTTAAAATGAAAATCTCACATCCCAGGAACCCCCTTGACCCAGGTAAACCACAAAGGTTGGCCAGCCTGGTGGGAGTCGTTGTGAACAGGAAATTATACATACACATATATATCTATCCTGTCCTGAGTGCTGCTCAGTCTTGGGCTGATCGCAATCATGTGGTGTCATGGAGTGAACTGCTGGGCGGGGACCCCGCACACTAAATGTGTACGTCGTCGTCTCAGCCCATTTTCTGCTGCTGTAATAGAACACTATAGGGGAGTTGGAAAAGTCTTAGTGCCTTTTTGCATAGATAAACAGAAAAATACAACATGAGTTTTTCCACAACCCAATACAAACTGGATCATTTTTTTTTGAGAAGTTTTTGCTATAGAGCACGTGCCAGACAGACAGAGAGAGACAGAGAGACAGAAAGTGAGAAATCAGCCCCCGGTGAGGATGGCCACTCTGCAATCCCTTCTCCTCCATTCTCCTCTTGGGATCTTGGGCACGCATGCACACACGCCTGGCGCGAGTTTAAGCCGCCGGGTGCAGGATTCGAACCGTGGTCAGCTACATGGGAGTCCAGCAACATAGCCATTACACCAACTGCTGGTCCCAAACTGGGTGATTTATAAACAATAGAAATCACACTTCTGGAAGCCAGGAGGTCAAAGAGCATGACACCAGTGTCTGGTGAGGGTCATCCCAAGGCAGAACGGCGGAAGACAGATAAGCACATGAGAGAGAGGGTCACTTTTTAATGGTCCCATTTCACAGAAACTACCCCACTCCCATGAAATGGCATTCAGCCATCCCCTGCTGACCCAGTCACCTCTTAAACCCCCACTTCTCAACGCTGTTGAATTAGGAATTAAGTTTCCAACACATGAATTTTGGGGGACACATTCATACTGTAGAATTAGTTGAAGTCCTGACTGCCTCCCTGCCCCCATGAGACTGCACAGGGAAATCTAAAAAGGTTATGGAAAATGGACTGACATACAAGTTTTGTTTTTGTTTTATGCTATGGAATGTGTGTGTTCACCAGAAAGACACAGACAGAGAGAGAGAGAGGGAAAGTGAGAAATCACCCCCCAGAAAGCATGGCCATGCCATAATCCCTTCTCCATTCTCCTCTTGGGATGTTTTTTGGGCACTCAGGTACACACACCCAGCATGTTTTTCAGGTCACCAGGTCCGGGACTTGAACCACACAGTTAGTCATATAGGATCCAGTGGCCTTAATCACACCACCACTTGGCCTAATATACAAGTTTATTTTGCTGCAAAATATATATTTATATTCTTGAAATCCATGCATACTTCTTCATAAAGCACACTTTTTTTTTTTTTTTTTTGGAGAGATTTTGTTTTTGGTTTTGGTTTTGGTTTTTTTGCTATCGGGCACGTGTGCTCGCCAGAAAGACAGAGAGAGACAGAGAGACAGAAAGTGAGAAATCACCCCCCAGGGGGGATGGCCACGCCACAATCCCTTCTCCTCCATTCTCCTCTCGGGATCTTGGGCACGCACGCACACGCGCCTGGCATGAGTTTAAGCCACAGGGTCCGGGACTCAAACCGCGGCCGACTACGTGGGAGTCCAGCGACATAGCCATTACACTAACTGCTGGTCCCCATAAAGCACATTTTTAAGAATGTTTTGAAGACCCCTTGTATTTGGAGATAGAACCTTGACAGACATGATTAAGGTTAAATGAGGTCATAAGGGTAGGGCCTCAATCCAATATGGTCACTGTCCTTCTAGCACAAGGACGAGATGCCAGAGATGACCCTAAGCAGAGAACACAACCAGAAGGTGGCCACCTACAAGCCACAGAGAGACATGTCAGGTAAGTCCATCCTGCCTGCCCCTGATCTCGAACGTCCACCTCAGAACTGTGAGGAAATACATTTCTATGTTTTCAGCCCCCACATCTACGCTATTCTCTTACGCAGTCTTAGCAGTGTAGCATACACGTGGTACACACAGTGGTAGTGACAGAGCCAGCACGCACTACCCTGCTATGTCCCAGGCACTGAGACAGGAGCTTCACATGGGCCCATTGATTCAAGCCTCACAACCCTCAGAGACAGGTTCTAGGATCATCTTCTCTTCACAGAAGCACAAAGAGGCAAAGTTACATCCTTCGAAGATTCCCACCTAGAATGTGGGTCACTGGGATTTGAACCCCTTCAGGCTGGGGCAAAGCTTGGGCCACTCGGCATAGGATTCCATGTTGTCAAGTCTTTCCGTTTTTCAAGGGAAGTTGAAAAATCACTTGGCTTTAAATGCTGGCTGCTAATTAAGAAAAAAATGACATTTATGGGCACACACAGTTACCTGCGTCTAACTCTCGGCTGCCTGCTTTTAGTTGCTGCTCTTAGAGAGTTTCAACAAGTAGAATTAAAATTTCGTCCACCACCGCCCACATGACTCTGCTTTCCATGGTGAATGTGGATCTTCCAATGTGGGGCTTAGGGACTTAGAAAATTGGAGAACGTTGGCACCCAGTGGGAATATAGAGACTGTGGTATCCCAGCCCTCCTTTCAGAGACAGCACCACAGTGCTCAGAGATGTGCAACGGACCACTAGGTCACACAGCAAGCAAATATTAGGGCCAGCGAGATTTTCTCACTGGTCACCCATCAAACTGAGTCCGCCGTACAACCTCTACTCTTTATTTATGTATTTATTAGAGGTTTATGTTATATGGCGTGAGCACTCGCCAGACAGAGACAGAGAAACAGAAAGTGAGAAATCACCCCCCCCCCCCCCCCCCCCCCGCCCCGGGAGGATGACCACGCCGCAATCCGTTCTCCTCCATTCTCCTCTCGGAACCTTGGGCACGTACGCACACACACCCGGCGTGAGTTTTAAGCCACTGGGTCCGGGACGCGAACCATGGTCAACTACATGGGAGTCCAGCGACATAGCCATTACGCTAACTGCTGGTCCCAACTTCTCCTCTTTACCTTTCCTCTGGTCCTCCAAATTTGGCTTTCTGTCTATCCAGCCAGCCACCCTGGTTCAAGGTTCGCTTGGTTGTGAGCTGCTCAAAATCAGGGGCTTTTCCTTGCCTGTCTTCGTACTCCCAGCTGTACACGGTGGGGCACCCGGCACAGTCTACCCCAGCTCAGCCCCTCCTAGCTGTCCTCTTCTCACTAAGCCTCAGCTTCCTCGTCTATAGAAATGGGTACAGTGCCTTGAGAAGAGATGAGGCACATAGTAGGTGTGCATTGAAGGCTAGGCATGATCATTAGCTGTCCGGAGGGGTTGCAGCCCACATTCTTTAAGACCCCTTTGGGCTCCACACTGCTGGTTCTGGGCTCTCCAAGGGATGTGACAATGAAGATGAGACGCCTTCTTGTAGAAGAGGGGACTGGGAAGAAAGGGAGGCAGTGGGCCACTGACCGAAGACAGAAAGACTGCAGGAGGCCGGCCGGACACGGCAGAGGAATCAAAGGGCTGAAGTCAGGCTGGGTGAGAAAAGGAAGATCTGTCCTGGAGGTGGGGGGCCTGCCCAGCCTCATTGTCCCTCCTGGGGCTGCAAACACTCCGGGAGGCAGGACCACCCACCTTCTCCCAGCTGGAGCAGCTCTCAGACCCCACCGCACTGCACTAGCTTCCCGTCATCAGCTTCTGGGAAAATCGACTGTGATAGCTGAGCTTCTGCTCCATTGTTGTTATTGCTTTTTAATTACACCTGCTTTTTTTAAACTCGGGAGCCAAATTGGAATCGGCCAACCTGAAATTAATTGGTGGTGTAACATGATGGTGTGGAAACTGGGCCGTGGGCTCCCGGGCTGCCAGGGAAGGAGCAGTAAGGAGCTGGGGCTCGGTGCAGAGGCCGGAGGTGAGGGATGTCACTGCTCGGCTTTCTGCCTCTGGCCTCTCCGAAAGAGAAAGCCCTTCTTGGGGCACCCTTTATCATGTTCATTCTTCCCACAACTGTGAGGGCCACCTGCTGGTCTCCAGGCCCTGGGTGGACTTTAGGGTGACAGCCACGAACCAGCCGAACGAGATTCCTACCTGAGGAGCTGGCGATCCAATTCTGTCGCCATCAAGGATCTAGAGAAGAAGGAAAGAGAAAGCTGCGTCCTCCAGCCTAGAATTTAGTACACTATTACGTCAAGGTCCCTAACTGCATCTTTTTTTTTTTTTTTTTTTTTTTTTTTTTTTTTTTTTGAGAGGTTTTTGCTATAGGGCGCGTGCACTCGCCAGACAGACAGAGAGAGATGGAGAGATAGAAAGCCAGAAATCACCCCCACCGCAATCCCTTCTCCTCCATTCTCCTCTCAGGATCTTGGGCATGCATGCACACGTGCCCGGCAAGAGTTTAAGCCACCGGGTCCGGGACTTGAACCACGGTCAACTACGTGGGAGTCCAGCGACATAGCCATTATGCCAACTGCTGGTCCCCCCTAACTGCATCTTATCAAGGAGTGGAGGGAGGAATAAGACAGTCCCGAAGCTTCCACAGGGGCAGGCGATTTACACACATCGTCACACGTCGTCCTCAGGGTGCTGATGCTATACCCATTTTCTGGGTAAGGAAACCGAAGTACAAAAGGGCAGAACTTGTCTACGGTGAGGAAATGACAAAGGACTAGAACCCAGACCTGAATGATCCCCAAACCTGTTCCCATAACCACCAGGCTATTCCGTTCCTCCCCCTTACTGTGCCTGGGAGCTGAGGCTCAGATCTGTGCATGGCCTAGAACCCCCAAGGCTGCAGCTGAGTGGGGTCAAGGTGTGCAACGACTGCAGTGGGGAGTCCAGGCAGGAGCCTGGCCTTGGCAGGGCCGATGGCCCACACCTGCCCCTGCTCTGCCTCCTCCTCGAGGTGGAGAGAGATGGCCAGCTCACCCAGGTGGCCTGTCTCCATCCTGTCACTGTAGGGAAGGCACGTTTCCGCCTCTGAAAAAATGCCAGTGCTTTGGGATTTCAGCTCCTGTTTCGGGGCACATTTTTTTTTTAAGGTTTTTGCTGTGGGCACGTGTGCTCACCAGAGAGAAAGAGAGAGGGGGGAGAGATGGAAAGTGAGAAGGAAAGCAAAAAATCACCCCCAGGGAAATGGCCACACTGCAGTCCCTTCTCCATTCTCCTCCTGGGTTTTTGGGCATACATGCACACACACCCAGTGTAAATTTCAAGCCACCACCTCCAGGTCTCAAACCATGGTCAGCCACAGGGAGTCCGGCACCTTAGCCATTACATCACCTGCTGGCCCCAAAGGCACAATATTTTTTTAATTATTTTATTTTATTTATTGCTACTATTATTTTTTTAATTTGATGTAGGGAACAAGCACCAGAGAGATACAGAAACAGAGAGGAAAAGTGAGAAAGCAAGTCACTAGGTCCGGAACTCAAAGTGCGTTTGGCCACGTGGGAGTCCAGTGCCTTAACCACCACGCCACCTGCTGGCTCAGCACAGTATTTTAATGTGCTTGCTCAAGGAGGTCAGATCAGCCCGTGCCCAAGGCCCCCAGCCTGAGAGGCCCTCAGAGCAGCCAAAGAATAGACCCAGGAGGCTGAAGGGTCCTCTTCCCAGGGCTTCCTGGGGCCAAGGAGGTGTGTGTCAGGTCCCTGCCCCACTGCTGAGGTTGGCAAGCACTTTTAGGGAGCTGTGACCTCTCACTGACCTCCTTATCTCCTCCATCCACTGGCTCCTCCACCCTAACTCAGCACACACAGCAAAAACAGCAGGCCCAGCAGAACTCCCCAGGAAAGAAAAATCCACTTCAGCCATCTCCTTTAACCCTGGGCTTGATTTCCCAGCAGCTTTCTCCAGACTTCCTTTAAACTAGAGTCAACTTGGGACTCAAAATAGAACAGCCTCAGTAAATCTGGTCTGTACACAGTGGCTTTTAAAAGAACACAGTGTTAGGAAAAAAAGACATAGACATGAAACTGAACTTTGGGAAGGAGGAAGGTTACCAATGGCTCTCACCTTCTGCCCTGCTGTATTATTTTAATTTTTGCTGTAAGTTAGTATTACCTTTCTAATCAGGAAAACGAAATAGAGTCATTTCAGAAAAGCCAGAAAGATTGATTCCTCTAAGAGATCCTGAAGAGGGCTCCATCCCTAGAATCACGTCAGTAAAGGCAAGAATGCTGAATCCAGTCCATACCTGTTTTTGTAAATAAAGCTTTATTGCAACACAACTGCATCCGCTCATTTACACACAGTCCACACTTCTTTAGCGCCCTGATAGAGGAGCTGGGTAGCTGTGCCTGGAATCGTTCGGCCTGCAGAGCTGGAAATATTTACTGTTCAGCCCCATTCAGAAAACGTGTGCCGAGCCCTGTCTAGGAAGACCTAACTAGTGAAGGAAAGATTAGCCGCTGTCCATTGCCAAGGGCAGAAGATGTGGATACGCTTACAGGTTGTTGATCACTGAATCCAGGGTCGGCAAGGCCCCAGAGGCCGTCCAGCATGTCCACTGTGTCCATTGTCCATGGAGAAGGGTCTCCTCTGCGCAGACCGGGCGTCTAGGGAGAGCGCTACCTTGACATTTCTGACAAGGGAAGGCCGTCCTGAGGGCAAACTCAAACCCAGCACCCTCAGGCTCCAAGACCTCAGCGTCAAGAGTGAGCCTGCCTGCGCCCCATTCCAGGGCTCCGGGACTCAAGGGTGTGCGAGGGGAGGAGCTGACTAATGGAGCCCACCACCCCAGCGTTAAGGGTGGGCTGGTGGGCTTGGAAGCAGTTGTCACCACTTCTGGAAGAACGACTACTGGAACGCTGAATAAACACCCATCAGAGCCGTTCCGCGGGGGTAAATGAAAGCACGGAGCACCCGGCTGATTTATCTCAGCCAGAGGAAGCCAGAGAAATTCATTTCCCCTCTAAACGGTCTGCTCCGGCTCCTAAATATTCAATAATTTCCTAGCTGGGAAATGGATTTCCTCCCTCTCCAAGGCAGCTGTCTGCATTCTTATGCATGACACCATCCAGATATTAAGGAGCCCCTTTACTGGGGCCCGGGCGGCAGCCCCTAACCCTTTCCCGGCTCAGGGAGCCTGAGGAGTGACCCAGGACCACAGTCCGCTTCCAAGCAGGGTCGAGGCAGCACCACCTGCCCTAGCCCAGACCGCGGCCAGCTCGAGAAGAGTTCTGGCTGCCCAGCCCTCCATCCGCTGACGCCACTGAGCTCGGCCCCTCGTTGCCCATTTGCTGGTCCGTCTTCCCGCGAGAGGGGGCCCGTGAGGGCAGAGTCTGCCTCTGTCCCGGGTTTATTCCTTTGTCCCCAGGCCCGGCGCCACGTCCGTGAAATAAATAGTAGGTGCTCCCCAGTTATTGAATAAGTGAATGAGTGTGCAGATGAATGAATGAATAATGAATAGGTACAAGAGTGGATGGAGGGCACCTTAAACTGTATTCACTTGACCCCTTAGGGCGAGCGAGGACTGTGATCTCTTTCGCTCCACCGACAGAGCCGGAACCACCACAGGCAGTCCTGGACAGTCACTGAGTTCATGCTCCAGCCAGCTGTGTGCCCTCACCAGGGAGGGAACTGGCAGCCGTGGCAGGGGCCAGGAAACAGCCGAGATGTCAATGAAGGGTCTCGGGGTGCCGGGCTTGGACTAAGTTCAAGAGGAAGGGGATGCGGCTAGAGAAGGAACCCAGCAGGAAAGACGCCCTCCCTGGAGGTGGCTGGGAGGGTCCCAGTGCCCAGGTGGTCAGGAGCTCTGTGCCATGTCTGGGCCTGGTGAGGGCATGGAGGCAGGCAAACGAAGAAGGGAGAGAGAAGCAGTTAGGAGGAGTCATAAACAGGACACAGGCAGCAAGCGAATAGAACAGAGACACTAAATGAAAGAAAGGACGGAACTGAGCGAGGACAGAAGAGGCTCCCAGACACCCCACCTTGGAGCAAGCTCAGGGGTGAGGGTGGGAGGACCTGCCATCATCTTTGCTGAAGTTGCCATCTTTGGACTTGGCAACCCTGTCACCCAACGCTACCCACGATCTGCCAATAGGAAAGGCTGACCCCTTTCTTGGCACACCCACTGCCCCCTGCCCAGCCCTGACCCCACTGCCTGCCCCAGTTCAACCATCACGAAGATGAACAAAGGGGCCCGCAGCTAGCAGGGCACCTTTGGACCACACTTCCCTGCCCTGCTGCCAGGACACGAACTCCATGGAGGAGGAGAGCTCTGTTTTGTTGGCTGCGGTGCCCAGACACCCTGGTGGTTACAACAGTGTGCACACAGTAGTGCCACAAACATGTCACCTGAATATGGAGGCCTGGGCACTGTAAGGCCCCATCCGAGGGCGAGGGCAGAGCCGGGTCAGAGGAGTACGCCGCCAGCAAACCGCCAGCAGCCCGCCAGTGGGAGGAGCCAGTCTCAGCCAGCGGGGTCACTTCCGGGGCTCAGTCCTCCACACCAGAAACCTCCGGCCCCGAGTCCGTCCCAAATGCCCTGTGAGTCTGGAAACTCTCTCCTCTCCTCTGGTTCAAGGGCCAGCACTTTAAAAGGACGGAATGAGACTAGATGGCTTCTGAGGCCCTTCCAGGCCCTTCCACTCCATCTAACCTAGCTCCCAGCGAAGACACCATGAGCCTCTGAAAAACAGAGCAGCCGAGACCGAAGAGGTGACAGACTTGTCCACGGTCACTGGTGAATCAGGGACAGAGGGGAGAGCCAGAGCGCTGGGCCCCCACCCCTTAGAGAGAGGCAGTCCCTGTAGGGTGATAGGATTTAGAGATTTAAATCGCAGTCTCCCTGTGCAGCTATGTGGCCTTGGACAAGTTGCGTCCTCTCGATCCTCAGTTCCATGGTGACCTCTAGGCAGTTCTCACACGAAGTTCAAATCATGACCACAAACACGTCCTGGCCACTGACCGACTCGTGTTTTCTCAGAACCCCCCTGAAGTACATATCACGAGTGTCCTCAATTCAGAGAGGAAGAAACCCAGGCTCAGAAAAGTCCCATCGTCATTCAGAGACCCTGGATTTCCACCGGCAGACCCAGGACCCCACGGTCTGTCTGTTGCCCACACCCTGCGCTGCCTCGAACCCCTAAGTGAGCATTTGGGATTTGGGCCAGTACTGGGGACTTGCTGTTTCTCCAGCTCATGGCCACATCTGGCCCCCTTCCCAGGACAAGGTCTCCGGGCACAGCCGTGAACCAGCCTAAGTCAGCTGGGGAGGCAGACTGTGTGGGGCAGAATCGACCTCTCTGCTGCACGGCCTATGAGACCAGAGCCCTCGGGGTCCCCTTAGGAAAGCACCCCCCACACCATGCTAAGAAGGAGAACGGACCAGTCACCGGCAAGGATACAGGGCAGACCCGTTTTTTCCTTCTCTAACTAGGGAGAGGCCCAACGCAGCCCGGATTCTCGCAGGCAGGAGCTCACAGCCCCATGTCACCTTTGCCAGATCTCACTCCCCGCACCCCCAAGTTAAACGCAGTGCTATCACTTCCGGAGACCCAGGTGCTCCCTGCTCCATGATAACCCAGCCCGGAGATGGAGATTTCACACAAGCAACTGGAGACACAGTTCCAATGAAAAGCCCGGCTTTGGAAAAACCAAGGCTGGGCCTGGGGGGAGGAGAGCAGGAAGCGAGATCATTGCTTTATCTTGTCCAAGAAGGAACTGGGAGTGCTGCCTGCAGCCTGATAACACAGCCCCGGTCAGGGTGCCACGGTCCCAGCCTTGGCTGGGCGAGATAAGGTTGTTAATTCACCAGCACGGCCCTGCTCAGTGGTTCTCATCCTTAATTGCAATCAAGCGGGGGGCGGGCGGGAGGTCGGGTGAAGGGGCGGGACCTGCTCCCTGGACTGGGTCTGGCCCTGAGGAGGCCCCAGGGCAGCAGCAGCAGCATGCTGAGGGCTTCAGGGAGCTCCCGGGACCCTGGGGTTGGAGGCTGCCAGATGGGGCTGCCCCACTAAACATGTGGACCCCAGCACCAGATAAACGGGTCTCCAGCCTCAGTTCATCCAACAGGAGCTAGTGAGCCTGGGGCAAGTTTGTACCTCAGCCTGAGCCTCAGCGTCTTCACCTGGGAGAGGATCCTAATAACCCATCCCAAGGGTCAGTCAAGAAATTAAACCAGGGACCAGCAGTTAGCGTAATGCCTATGTCGCTGGACTCCCATGTAGTCGACTGCGGTTCAAGTCCTGGACCTGGAAGCTTAAACTCACACCAAAGTGCATGTGCATGCATACCCAAAATTCTGAGAGGAGAATGGAGGAGAAGGGATTGTGACGTGGCCATCCCCCCTTGGGGGGGGGGGGGGTGATTTCTCACTTTCTGTCTCTTTCTGGCAAACGCATGTGCCCTATAGCAAAAACCTATCAAAATAAAGAAAGAGATTAAACGAGATCTATTCTGAGCACCAGGCACAGTGCCTGCCCAATGTACCAGAACTCAGAACTCAGTGACATGTGGGTCAAGAACAAGTGGAGGGCCAGTCAGGTGGCGTGGTGGTTAAGGAGAATGGAGGAGAAGGAACTGTGGAGTGGTGTCCCCTCGCGTGGTGTCCCCCTGAGCGGTGGGGGAGAGAGGGTCCTCATGTTCTCTGTTCTCTCTCTCTCTCTGTATCTCTCTTGGTATCTCTCTGGTGAGCGCACACACCCTATAGCAAAAACAAAAACAAACAAACGGAGGGTCTGGAAGGTGGCACGATGGTAAAATGCCATGCTGTGTGAGGCACCCCACATGAGACGTCTCCAGGTTTGCACCCTGAGACCTCCCAGGATCCAGGGCCGGCTGAGATCGGCAGGGAACCACAACATCAAGGACCCTGCTGGGGGTGTCATCCCTCTCCCTGTCACTCTCCTTTATGGAAGAGATAAATGAATAAAGTTTAAAAAAGAAAACAACAATATGAAACATGTTTTATTGTGTTGTTTTATAATCACCAGTTTCACGAAATGCCCACCCATCACTCTGAAGGGAGGCCTGTACCTTTAAGAGCGGAATCAATAGAGGCCTGGCCAAGCCCAGGGAGAATATCAGTCCCCGTGCACGTCACATCAGGAGCAGGGGTTGATTGGGAGCGCGGAAGGTGTGATGAACAGAGGCCGTGAGAACCAGGCCTCGCTCCCAGCTTGTCCCCAAGGGCTACCCCCTGCAGCTGGCCTAGGGACCTGTGAGACCCTCCAGAGTGAAAAGGCCACCCCGAACCATTACTCCTGGGCCCTTTCCCAAAGGAGCAGCTGGCACCCGAGGCCCCTCTGCAGACCCTCGCACACACTGAGTCACACCCGTGTCGCATGGACACTGCAGGAGCAGCTACCGTGTGCCTGGAATACTGATGAGAATGGAAGGCAGGCCCTCCCTTCAGGGGGCTCACATCTCATCTGGAAACGGACCGGGCAGAGGGAATGACTGCTCAGGTGATGAGTACTCTCTGTGGGGCTGCAGGAGACCCGAAGGAAGACAGGAACAGACTAAAGGCCAGGGAGGGCTTCTTGGAGGAGGCAACTGTTATGCCGACACTAAAGGGAAGGAAAGGCTTTATTAGGCTGAGGGAAAAGGAACAGTTTGTGAACCCAGTGGGGAACAGCACGAGACAGGCCAGGAGCAGGAGGATACACGTGTAGGGATCAGCAGCCGCCCTGCAGGGGAGCAAGGACGGGGTGTGGGGTGGTCCTGGTGTAATTCTGAGAGCTCTCGAGGAGTCGGTTCCAGGCTGGCTGTCTGGAGTAGGGCCCGGATGGGAAAGCAGGTGAGGTGAAAGAGAAGGGCACGTCCTACAGTCGACCCCAGGGAAGCTCGAAGCAACCCGGATGCTCTAGGCTGCTGGGCTGTCCCGGAAGCTGCATGACCTCTGCTGGGAGTCCAGAAAGCAATGTTCTGGCCTTGGCCCACAGAGCTGCTCCAGCTGAGCCTCCAGCCGCAGGCCGTGGGGTCAGAGTTGAAGGGGATCGAGCATATGGAAGGGATTCTTAGCTCAGGTTCACGCGGTGGCTCACTGCCACTCATTCCACCCCTCTGGGTTTTCAGTTCTCTTCATTATAATTCCCTCTCCTTTTGGCTGGAGGGAGGGAAAGCGAGAAGAAAGGAACTAGACTGAGCCTAGCCAGTGCCCGCTACAGGCCGGGTGTTGCACTCGTTCCTCTGTTACCTCCCAGAGTTCCTCCCTACAGAACATGCTCTATGCCGCTGGGCAAACTACATGCCCTTCCGGCTTCAGCCTCCCCACTCTAAATGCTGTGGCTGGAACTGCTGGCCTTTCAGGGTTCAGGCAGTGCTGGCATTCTGGGTTGTGCAGAGAGAACCCAAGAGGCGAACTCCTGGCTCCCTGCTCACTGGGCCGAGTGAACCTAGGCAACAGACCCTCTGGACCAGCACTCTTCTGCAAAATGAGAATCGCTCACCTGGCTGCAGACGAGACAACTCACGCAAAGCACCCAGCACTGTCTTGGGCGCACAGAGGCCTCTCGATCCCTAACCGTCCTGCTCCTGGCGAGGGGCCGACCCTTGGGAGCACAGACCAGCTCTGGCCAGGCCAGCAGAGCAGCTGCGGCAGAGGACGGGCCAGCAGAAGCACACGGGCATGGCTGTTTGTTCAGGCATTCTGTGTGGAATGACTCTCCTTTGATCCTGGCGAGGAAAGTCTCCCGCGCTGGGCCGCTCACGTCCAGAGTGAGTGTCTACAGTTTTGCGGGCCCCCATTTATCACGAGGCGTTTGATGGAATATTCGTCCTCAAGGAATTGTGCTCCTAGACACTCCTCAGCTCGGCGAGGGTCTTTGAAACTTAACAGCAGGTTCTTTAAAGAGACAGGCGAAGCGTGCTGCATCCCAATATGAGGCTTTGAACACGTCAACATTAATGGAGGTCAGCATTCCAGGGGGCGAGAGGCCCTTCCCAGAAATAAATCAACAGCTAGGGCCGCGGGCCAGCCCATCCGTTTTGCTTGAGTTTTCCTCTCGCTCACCTGCCGGTGCCGGGGGTAGGGGGTGGGGGGAGGTAGACGTAACTGCTCCCGTGTTCCTGGGCCTGGAGGGAAAGAAGCCTGTCTGAAAAAGACCTGGAGGTCATCTGTCATCCCGTCCCTTCTACTACTGCCACACAGGGTCCCAGGGTGGGATACCAGTGAGCACCACGGAGCATAGCCTGGGCCCCAGGCACCTGGCTAAGGGGTCAGTGTGCATCCTTAAAGCTATCTAGAAAAAATGAGGCTCAGAGAGGTTAGGGTCCTTGCCCCAAATCACACAGCCAGCCAGGGACATAGCAGAGCTTCAAACTCCAATTTGACAATCCAAAGTCTGACCTAAACTACCCATCAGGCTGCCTATCAGAAGGGCTTTGAGGGACCAGCAGTAAGCATAATGGCTATGTCACTGGACTCTCATGTAGTCAACCGTGGTTCAAGTCCCGGATTCCGTGGCTTAAACTCACGCTGGGCGCGTGTGCGTGCGTGCCCAAGATCCCGAGAGGAGAATGAAGGAGAAGGGATTGTGGCGTGGCCATCCCCCCCGGAGGGTGATTTCTCACTTTCTGTCTCTGTCTCTCTCTGTCTGCCTGATGAGCACACATGCCCTATAGCAAAAACCTCTCAAAAAAAAAAAAAAAAAAAAAAGGGCTTTGGGATCAAACAGGCAAGAAAATGGGATTTCCCAGTGCATAGACTGACTGATCTGAGTGCCGATTGTGTGTTCCAACCCAGCCTCCTGGAGAAGGGCTACCGCTTTCTGAAAACTAAATGCAGTGCGGCCTGAAAAGTACACTCTGGGCGCTATAACCAGACAGGACGCTTTGAATCCCAGCTCTACCAGGTCTTACCTGTGTGGCCTTGGGCAAGTGGCCTGACCTCTCTGAGCCTCTGCTGTGAGCATACTCTCGCTCTTGATTTCACAACAGAGCCCCTCCGGCAGGGCCTCTGCACAGTTACGGGAAAGGGTTAGGTCCGTGTGGCTGTCACCCCTTGACCTGGGCCCCTCTGACTCTTTCTCTAGTCTTCATAGTCTGTGAAGATGCAGACTGGGAACAGCTTGCCTCTGCGAGGGTTCTGCCACATTTAAAACTCTTAACAAATGCTCCAGTGTATAGTATTTTATGTTTCTGCTGTTTCTCGGTTACTGATTGTTTTATCAATAGTGCTGCTTCTGTGAGCTCTGTGATTTATCTGGTTCTGCCCCCACCTCCCTGTGTGGCCCTGGGCAAGTCATTCATCCTCCTGAATCACAGAATACAGAAGCTTGGAGGAAAGGACCTCAGAGATCATTAATCCAGGCCTTTGATTATATCGATAATCACAGTAACAACCCGAACCACCTACGGTGCCCGTGGTAGACCAGCACATCGGCCTGTGTGAGCTAGGCCTCCCGGTGCTTCCACACTGTGGAATTTCCTCCCACACTGAATCTGGGTTGGCCCAGGCCACTTGCATCAGTCAATGGGACATGTGCAAGCAGGAGCAAATGGAAGCTCTGTAGGCACTCACTCCCTGGGACTTTTCTAGTGCAACATTCCCCATTGGAATGCCACCTTCTTAAGACTCACATGCCATAGGGAAGCTCTGGCTACAGAGAAGAATCTAGAAGCTCCAGCAGAGAACCCTAACCGAGCTCCCTGCCCACAGCCAGTACCAGCTGCCAATCAGATGAATGAAGCCATCTTGGGCATCTCAGCCCAGTCAAGTCCAGAAAGGCTACAGAGGAAAGGTATGAATGATCCCGGTGCTGGACTCCCATGTGGGCAACTATGGTACAAGACCTGGACCTGGCAGCTTGCTTGCTTTCTCTCTCTCTCTCTCGCTTTCTCTGTCTCTGGTGAGTACATGTGAGTACAAATTAAAATAATAATAATAACAAAAATAAATAATTCTAAAATAATGTTGGGAACACCAGATGGCACAATGGTTACATCATTGGAATCTCACATGGCTGACTATAGTTCAAGTCCCATACCTGAACGCTTGAAACTCACACCAGCACATTGTGTGTGTGTGTGTGTGTGTGTGTGCCCAAACTCCTGAGAGGAGAATGGAGGAGAAGGGATTGCAGTGTAGCCATCTCCCCTAGGGGAGTGACTTCTTGCTTTCTGTCTCTCTCGGTCTCTGTCTATCTAGTGAGTGCACACACCCTATAGCAAAAATCTCTATTTAAAAAATAAAAAGAAAGAAAGAGACGTCTGTTCCAGTTACCTAGTGCCATAATGCTACATAGCAAATTGCCCCAAACTCAGTGGCTTAAAACAATGAGCATCATTTAGTCCATGAGTCTGTGTGTCAGTTGGGTGGCTCTGGTTTGGGCTGGGCTCACTCAGGGGTCTGGGGGTCAGCTGGCTGTTGTCTGATCTGGGCTGGCCGTTAGGTCAACTGAGGCGACTCAGCTCCGCCCCGTGTGTCTCCTACCCTCCGGCAGGCTGGCCCAGACACAGCAGAAGCACAGGAGCAAACAATGGGAATGTGCAAGGCCTACCCTGGTCTTGGGGTGGGCACAGACCAGTCCAAAGGGTGGGAAAACGGCCTCTGCCCCACGTCTCATTTGGAGTGGAATCATATGAAGATTAGGCAACAAACCCAAGGTCACGCAGCAAGTAAGTGACAGAGCCAGAATTTGAAACAAGTCTCTTTTACTCCGAGGGCCATGCCTTTAACCACCGGGCCACCCGCCCCCCGTTCCTGCTCCTGGCTCCAGCCCTGGCATTCCAGCAGACTCGGTACTGGGCTCTCTGCAGGCTCCCAGTGGAGGTAGGAACCTGTTTCTTCCCCAGCCAGAAGTTTCTGCTGATGTGGCGAGAAGTCCTGCTCCCAGAGATGAAAGCCCCTTTGCTGGGTGAAGCAGCTCTGCTGACAAAGGCAGGCTCCTTCGGAGTCATTCCTGCAGGAAGAGAGCAGGTGGGGGCCACAGAAGTACAGGGGAGGCCGTGAGGAGCTGGTTTCCCGGCATGAGGTGCGAGGCGGGGAGCCCACAGCCTCACTTGCATTCGTGGGACCCAAGTCAGCAAGGGCTTTAGAGGACAGAGGCTGCCTGAGCTGCTGAGGCACCGGAGATAATCCAGGCCGATGGCTCTGGTCCAGACTGGGAAACCGAGTCCCAGAGAGGCTCAGACACTCATCCAAGTCACACAGCCAGATGGAGGCTGACTGACCCCTGTGTACTTGCGCCCCCTGCTGGTGACCCAGCTCATCCCTGCGCCCACTGAGAGCCAGGCCCAGTGTGGCCGGCTCCGCCAAGGCCTCCCCTGCCGGGTCTCAGTCCGGGTAAGTCAGGCGCTGGCGCACTTGGGCTCGCTGAGCTATTTCTGTGTCTTTTCTTCAAGGAGATTCAGCGAACACAGTGCTGATCAGCAAACACCATTTATTACATCCACTCCCGGTGCTCGTTCTCTGAGACAGATAATGCCCCTTATCGCAGGCTGGAGAGCAGGGTAGGGGGTGCGGGATGACATCCTGCTTCAGTGATAAGGCTCTGGCAGCACAGCTGTGAGCAAACGGCCCTGGGCCGGCCTGGCATTTGCATAGGGAATTTCACAGGCACAGCTCTGGGAGGCTCCAGGGAGCCGCTGTACAGTAGAGGACACCTCGGGGACACATGCCACCAGGAACCCAGGCCTTGCCCCTGCCCCTACAAGCCTGAGTGACCTTGAGCAAGGTGACCTCACTGGGCTTCCTTACCATTGCTCCCACCCCCACCTCCATTCCTGGTTTTTCCAAGGTATGCTCCTTGGGACTCCAAGATCCCCACAATGGCCTCAAGAGGCAGCTTGAAGAGAGGAAGAGAAGGCGCCCCTGGCCCCGCCCTCAGCTGCCACCAGACCAGACTGCAGGGATCTGAGGATGCACGAGGATCCACGTAAGGTGTTTCCACAAATGTTTCCACTGCTTTAAAGGAATCAGGTAGATGAGTAGGAGGGTCTTCTGGGAGCCCGAGGGGCTGAGGACAGCGCAGTAGAGAGACAGCCCCTGCCTGGAGAACTTCCCATACGAAGCCCTTGCTCCCCCTCCTTCCAACTCAGGCGCCTCCCCGCCTCTTCCCGCCCCCCTTAGAACGTCCTGGCCTGCCTTCTACCTGGGTGGGCTGGCCCTGAAGGTGAGCTGTCAAGCTGTCAGGCAGGGATGGGTGCAGAGGTGTGGCTGCTGATCCTGCCCCTGCCCCTCCCTGCTGCATGACCTGGGGCCCGTTCCTGTGCTGACTCTGTTTCCTCCACCCGGAATGCCTGCCTTGTAGACCTGTGCAGTCCACACAGCGCTGGAACAGAACATGTGTGCATGGAAAAGACACAGAGCAACGACAGGGGGCATGGAGGTTAAGGTGCTAGACTTCCACTTGGCTGACTGTGGTTCAAGTCCCAGACCTGGTGGCTTGTTTTCTCACTTTCTTTCTTCCTCTATCTCTGTCTCACTCTGGTGAGCACATGTGACTGATAGCAAATTTTTTAAATAATAATAATGTGGGGCCAGCTGGTGGTGTGGTGGTTAAGGTGCTGGACTCCCACGTGGCCTATTGCGGTTCAAGTCCCAGACATGGCAGCTTGCTTTTTCATTTTTCTTCTCTCTCTCTGATGAGTGCACATGTCCTGTACCAAATTTAATAATAATAATAATAATAATAACAAATGTCAACGGAAAAATAACCAACTGTAAAAATTAATAATTAATAATTAATGCGGTTTATTTCCAAGCCAAATATGAGTGACCTAGGCCCAGAGAAGAGACACACATGCTTTTCTCAGGGTGATCACGTACAGGGGTTCCTTTCATTTGTTTTTGAGATTGACAGACAAAATTAGTGAAGAGATTTTCCATTGGTCTGGCCCAAAAAGGCGGGACATGTGGAAGGGGGGGGGCCTTGTAGGTTATAGGTGGGTTCCACAATTCTTAGGTTGGTGATTGGAAGGGAAGATCTGTGTCTTGGGAAGAGATTAAAGAAAGGCTTAATCTACATCTCAAGGAAAGGGAAGTTCTGTGTCTTGGGAAGAGATAAGCAAAATAATATACTGTAATCGGTTGGAATACACATCTCAAAGATACTATGCCAGGGACAGGAGGTAGGAAGAATCCTGTTAATGGAGAATAAATGGTCTATTAATGTTTGTGGACATGACTTCCGCGGTCTCTTTTGCAAAGATTTTGGAAAAATAGGAAAAGTCAGACTTCTGTCCACACAAATAAAATTAAATAGATAATTATTTTATAAATTAAAAAATATAATTAAAAAAATAATAATAGAGGCCAGCAGGTGGCATGGTGGTTAAGGGCACTAGACTCCCACATGGCCAGCCAGTTTGAGTCCTGGACCTGGTGGCTTGCCTTCTCACTTTCTCTCTCTCTCTGTCCTTCTCTAGTCAAATTGAAATAAATGAATGAATAAATAAATAAAGTGAAATAAAATAATTCTTTTTAAAAAATAATAAATAAATAAAATTAAATAATTAAACAAACAAACAAAAAGACACGGTGTGGAGCCCAGCTGTGACCCTGCACTCCAGGGGAGGAGGGGATGGCTCCTGCTGCATCCTTCGCTCCTTCCTTCCAGCATTCTTCCAAACCCACAGAGTGCCAGGCCTGAGGACCAGCTGGCAACCCTCAGCAGAGCAGGGTGCCCCTCAGAACCCCGGCATGGGGAGGGGGAGTGAGTGCCCGGGGTGGGGTGCGGACGCACGGGTCTGGACAGCTCACTGTACAGGGGACGGAGACCTCTCCCATCCTGCGCCTTGTCTGAAGCAGCTCCCAGACTCACCCGTGCACCAGTGCCCCAAAGTCTGGAGGAGTTAACACCCATGGGGCCCTGTGGCCAGAGTGGCTGGGAATGGGTGGGGGGATAAATTGTCTCCCTGTCATTCAGGGAAAAGTACAGAAATGCGTTTCTCAAGGCTCCGCAGGAAGTTCCAGCAGAATTGGGGTGCCAGTCCCCGGTGCCAAAGGCTCACTTGATACCACTTGCCTCCTTCCCCCTGGAGCCAAGGGTCAGGCCCCACATAAACAGCCTACACCAAGTCTTGCTTGGGGCCTAGGGGATTGGGACCGCAAATGAGACCCATGTGCTCCAGGAAATGGGTCTTTAGGGTCATGAGCCTGTGGTGCTGTTTCCTAAGCAGGATTCTGGGGGTCTCCTGGGTATGCCCCAGAGCCCACCCTGTGCCTTTGCTCAGGGCCCTCCCCCCACTCCCATACTCTCCCCACCCCTCCTACACTCACTTGCTCAGCCAAGACCTCGTCCAGCCCTCCCTCGACCCCCGGCCTTCACCTCGACCCCCTTCCAATCACCAACCTGAGAATTGTGGAACCCACCTATAACCTACAAGGCCCCCCACCTTCTACATGTCCCTGCCTCCAGGTAGGGGTGGCTGGGAGCACCAGCGGAATGACTCCCCAAGCCCAGTCCCTGCAAGCTCTAGGAAAGCACTGTCGCCTGTCGCCTGTCGCCTATCGGGAAGATGCTACAGCTCAGGGAGCGGGGCAACGGAAGAGAGGGTTGAGGCAAAAAGTGGTTTATGGCCCAGGGAGACTCAAGAGATGCACCTCCGGCCCCTGCCCACTCACCAGGAAGAAGGGGAGGCGGCAGAGTCCTTGCAACACCTGGGTCAGGCTCCCCATGAAGACATCCCAGCGTCAGAAATACCTGGGCCGTGGCCAAGCGAAAGGGACCAAGAAAGAGAGGGCCCATGGGGTTCAGTGGGCGTTCGAGTCAGACGAGCTGCAGAACCCGCCCTGCCCCCTCCGTGCTGTGTGACCTCAGACAGGTGACTGCTCTCTGAGCATCGCCCCATAGGGTGGAAGAGGAGCAAATGGAGTTAGGGCAGAAGGGGGAGGCTGGGGTCTGGTTCCCAGGACACTCCCTGGACCTGGCTTAGGGACTGTGAGACGTTCATTGTGTCTCCACGGGCTCAGGGAAAGCCCGAGATGCAGAGGAGGAGGGACTTGTCTGAAGCCACGTACCTGGAAACAGGCACTGCTGGGACTCGAGCCCAGGCTGTGTGACCCCCGGCTGTGTGACCCCCAAGCCCTTCATCTGAACACGACGGCAGACCCCCCCACCTCCTCCCACTCAAGCAGGCCCTTCGAAAATACTCCCTATAGGAGTTTTCCTGGAAACATCCAACAACAGCTGAGTCCTTGCCCCCTCGCCACGTCCCATCCCATAACCCAAACCCTGGCCCCATTCCCCGAAGGACCCAGCCAGTTTTACTAGGTTGTCGGGAAGGCGTGATGTGTTTTCCTGTTTCCTATGCAGGAATGGATCGTGATTTTCCCAACATCCTAGTAGAAGTCTAAGGCCGAGGCCCATGATTCCTGCCCGCATCCCGGGTGGAGGGAGACAGATGTGAGTCAGGCAGGTCAGGCAGGGCCCAATCCCACACTCCGAGAAGCTCAGTCTGGCGGGGCTGCAGGCAAGCCAAGTGGGACGCTGACTGGAGAGGGGCTGGGGGGCCGGGGGTCAAGGGAGGGCTGGACGAGGTCTTGGCTGAGCAAGTGAGTGTAGGAGGGGTGGGGAGAGTAGGGGAGTGGGGGGAGGGCCCTGAGCAAAGGCACAGGGCTAGGGACAGGGAGCGGGGAGCAAGTGCACCCCCACCCGGGTCTGGTACTCTTAATCTTTCAAGCCAGCCTCCTGGAGACCCTAGGTCCCTAAATTCGTAGCTGGGAACAGAAAGGGACCTGAGCTTTAGAACAGGAAAGGCTGCACCTCTGTGCATTGCAGTTGGGAGACTGAGCTAAGTACCTGTGACAAGTGTAAAGCTGAGATGCATGTCGCCAGGCTGTCCCTGCCACAGGTGAGTGACTCAGCCATGAGGGCTGCATTCTCAATATCCACATCTCCCGCCATCTAGGAACGAGGTCCCACAAGTAGCATTGCTGGGCCTCAAAGGGTGTAACATGCTCAAGGCTTCTCGTACATACAGAAGCACTCTCTTCCAGAAACTTCACGCCAATTCTGTTTCACCAGCCAGAAAGAAACAACCCGCCTCCCTCCAAACTCTTCAGCGTCGAGAAATATTATTCTCTTCACCATTCACTTGATGGGCAAAAAATTAGAATCTCATTTCCGTTTGCCTTCTTCGGTTTGGGGAAGTCAGAGGTTTTGACAATGGTGAGAGTCTCGTTCAGTCCACGTGTGTACACGGGAACACAGGACTGTTTCTTTCCGGCCGAAGGGCACGTGCGTACACCAGAGACAGAGAGACAGAGAGAGAGCAACTCCCCGTGAGACCTTGCCACCCACAATTCTTTTTCCTTCACTTCTCCATCCTGTCATGATGCTGGAAAAGCATTCACACCTGGAAAAGCATACACACCGTGTTTGGTCACGCTGATGGAGCTGATCAGTCACGTGGGATCCAGCTTCCTTGTACAGTACCTAACTGCTGTGCTACGGGGCCGGCTCTGTGCCCAGGCCTTTTCATATAAACACTCACAATATGGGGCTAGCAGGTGACATGGTGGTTAAGGTGCTGGACTCTCACATGGCTGACTACGGTTCAAGTCCCAGACCTGGTAGTTTGCTTTCTTACTTTTTCTGTGTGTGTGTGTGTGTGTGTGTGTGTGTGTGTGTATGTGCGTGCTCTATGGTCAAATGAAATAATAAATAAAATTAAAATTTTTTTAAATCATAAACACCCGCAATAGTGAGCTGGATGGCTCTTCCTGGAAACACTCCCTCCTGAGCAGAGATCACCAGCCCGCCCTTGGCTGCTCTGGAACTCGGTTTCCTCAGGCATTACGCGGGAGAACACCTCTCCTGCAGGAAGGAAGGAGTGGAGAGTTGCTCGTTATTCGCCCCCTGGGAATCCCTTTCCCTCTCCCTTCTTCTTCCCATTGCCCTGAATTTCCTAACCCTGTGGCTTGGCCTTGGGAGGG
The DNA here is from genome assembly GCA_026018925.1 of Tupaia tana. Classification (NCBI taxonomy): domain Eukaryota; kingdom Metazoa; phylum Chordata; class Mammalia; order Scandentia; family Tupaiidae; genus Tupaia; species Tupaia tana. The sequence goes on along the minus strand of JAKSZU010000007.1, from coordinate 86,812,072 downwards.
CATGATGAGCTTAGACGGATCCGGGTCTGCCATCTCTCTAGCCAGTGACTGGTTCAGGGATGGGCACACGTCCCCAGAATGACTGGCCACAGGCCCAACTCTGGAACTGGGATTCGAGCTGTTGGGTGAAGAAGACGCCCTTGTTTATTCACAAAGTGAAGAAGGCAGCTGCTGCTGACAGCCATTTCAGCAGCAGGAGGAGGGGGCCTGCTGTGGCCACAACACTGCGGAGGTGGAGCCCAGAAATGAAGAAAGGGAAAATGCCTTGGTCGTATTCACACCAATCAATGCATTGCAGCTGGATCAATCCTGGCCTGAAGCAGGTAATACTTCTCTTTCAGTTATTTAAGCCAGTGAATTCCCTTTATCATCTAAGCCCTTTGAAGTGAGTTTTCTGTCACTTGCAACCCGAATTACAGAACTGAGGACAGGTGTTACTAAGAACTGAGGATGAGACCACAGCCTGTGGAGGTAGGGCATATTGAGGATGCACACAGGCCTCCACACCAGGCAGTCCGGATGCCAATCTCAGCTCCGTGTCCGCCACGCTCTGCTGTGTGACCTTGTTCAGTGACTTGACTTCTCTGAGTCTCATTTTGCTCATGATAAAAGCTACCTTCTCAGATTTTTGCAAGAATTAAAATTTATAGGGTTTGCAGGTAGCATGGTGGTTATGGCACTGGATTCCCACGTGGCTGACTGCAGTTTGAGTCCCAGGCCAGGTGGCTTGAAAATCATGCCAGGTGTGTGTGTGCATGCCCAAAATCCTAAGAGGAGAATGAAGGAAAAGGACTTGTGGCATGGCCATCCCCTCTGGGGGTGATTTCTCACTTTCCTTCTCTCTGTCTCTCCCAGCGCACGCACCTGCTCTATGGCAATTCCCCACAAAACAAATTTCTACAGGGCACTTTATAGTTCCCAGGGCATAACCACTACCCAACAGATCATAGTCACTGGTGACCGTGGTACTGAGGTTATGTGATCTCATGACCTGTTTGCCATACTTGATAGTGAGCTCCTGGGGGTAGGGCAGAGTTTGTCACGTTCCCTATGTGTCTGTCATGGCAATCTGAATGATCGCTTTCTTTCTTTTCATTTTTAATTAATGGATGACTTTGTTTTAGAGATAGGGTTGCCCAGCCTGGCCTTGAACTTGCGACCCTCTTGGCTCAGACTGACCAGTAACTACAATTACAGACACACACCACTGTACCCAACCCTGAACTATCATTTGTCATCGTGTGCTGCTTCGGCCTCCCTGAACCTAGTGGCAAGCTCCTCGAGGCAGGGCTGGGACTGACTCAATCCTGTGCCCTGCAGAGGGTAGACAGCCACGTGCCCAGGGGCTTCCTGGGCACACCCAGGCCTCACAAGACCCATCGTGTCTAAGAGCACCACACCTAGCAGGAAGCCATCACCACCCTCCACTTCTGACAGGTGAGGAAACTGAGGCCTGGTATGGTGACGGGGAGGCCGGAGGCCTGAGGGCCACAGCAGAAGTGGTGCATCCAACCTTTGAGCCCAGATCTGTCTGACCCAGGGCCAATGCCCTGTGCACAGGACTCGTAATCGGCACTCATGACTAAGAGGCCTTGAGGTCCCAGGACACACCCTGCCACGTGTGACAGGCAGCCCCAGATGAGACTGAACTGCAGGTTTAGGGACGAAATCCACCTCACGCTTGGTGTTGTTAGTATAACTTTTTGTTTATTTATCCCATGAGTGAGAGAGAGAAACAGCGCCCAACAAGGTCTGGACACTGTGATCCACTCGCAGCCTCAGCGTGTGCCCAGCGTACTCAGGGTGGGCTTCGGACTTGAACCAGCAACCTTCCCATGTGGGTCTACATCTCGTTTTATCACTGCACCACTGCCGAGCCTCCTATATGGTTTTCTTGTACAAGTGCCTCTAGCCCTCCGTCTGGTGTCTGGTTGCCACAGCTTGACACAAAGCGATGGGTGGTGGGGCTGGGGCAGAGTGAGTGGGAGTGGCCGAGGGTTTGCAGGCAGGGACTGAGGCAGGCAGAGAGGAGAGAAAGCAGAGCCCGCTGGGTCCTAGGAGGCTGCTCTTCTGCCCTCGTGGCCTCCCCACCAGGTGGCTCCTACCCCAACGTGCAGGAGGAATAGGGGATAAGGTCCTAAGCAGGCCTAGAAGGACCTAGAATTTTCCAGAAATGGTTCACAAACAGTAGATTGGGTAAGTTCTCTTGCCCCAAACACCAGGAAACAGGCAACACAACAGTCCCTGGTGACTTAGCAGGCCCTGCAGAGACAGGCTCAGAGGTCGGGCAGCTGGCCACAGGTCCCACAGCTGGGCTGGGAGAGCCTGTTAGACTTGGAATCTCTCTTTCCTGGCAGGGGAAACCTGCCTGGGGAACCTCCCTGCAGGGGCCTCCAGTCGGATGGAGAAGACACTGACGTGCCCCCTCCTGCACTGACGTGCCCCAAGGCCTGCCTCCTGCCTCCTGGGCCCCAAGGCTACGCACTCTAAATCAGGGGGTCTGGCTCCTGCATTGTCTCCGAGGTCTGAGACGGACATGCAGCTCTTCTACTCCCTCTACCAGGCCAGGCAGGCCTGAGAGGCTCGGGGAGGCTCAGGACACCCAATTGTAGAGAGAACACTGAGGCTCAGACAGGCACAAGACGTGCCCTGTCACCCACTCAGCAGGAGGCGGCGTGGAGGTTAGGTCCCAAGTCTGTCCCTGCCTCCTGGCTCTCCCTGGAAGGCCAAGGCCAGAGGCAACTCCCTCAGGCCTGAGTGTGTGACAGAGAGGAGGGAGGAACGGCTTCCTCGGCAGCAGAAACAGCAAGAGCGGGCCAGCTGCTCTCTGTCTGGTCTCGGAGGCAGAGGTGACAATTTACAAGCACCCCGGGGCCATGGGGGAACCACCTCTGCCGACATCCCACGCCCCTGAGAGCAATTTCACTTGATCTTCCTTCCGTGCCAGGGCTTCTCTCCTCCCCACAGCTATCGACCCACTGTGGTCTCCTCTGTCCAACAACCCGCCCAGCCCAGCAGCAGGCTTGGCCCAGCCAGCTCCTCCGCCAGGCCCACACCTTCACTCTGCACCCCTACCCTTCCTCCTTGTCTGACAGCCCAGACGGTAAGAACATCACCCCCACCCCCAAGCCCACCGCAGCTCTTGGCCCGAAGGAGCTCAAACTGTTAGTTTCTTTCCTTGGGAAGAGCAGGCTCCGCCCCAGGGCCCCGGCCTGGGTGTCCTTCCCACTCCACTCCTGGTGCCTTCACTGCTTCACGCCCCTCCCTTCCTCCCTGAAGCCTAGAGCCAGGGATGTCCCTTTCCTTGGGAGTCATTTCTCAGAACTGTGTTCCCCATTGTCCAGCTCTGGCCCAGTCTGTTCTCAGAGCCCAATGAGTAATTGTCGAATGACTGACCAACCCACAGGGAAAACCAGGGTCCCTCTTCCAGGAAGACCTCCCTGACTCTCCATCCAGGCCAGGTTAGGGACCCCTCATATGTAATCTCCTCGTGCTAGGGACTATAAAATAGGAATGCACTGTAGGTTCTGGGGTCTGAGTCTTAGCTCTGCATTGATGACCTGTGTGCCTTTGGGTAAGTGAGTTACCCTCTCTGTGCCCCCCTGTGAAATGAGCGTGACAGTAACGATGTCTTTCAGGGACCACTGTCATGTGGCGTCATAATACGTCATGTGGCATCATAATACGTCATGTGGCATCATAATACGTCATGTGGCATCATAAGACATGTGCAGCACGCAGCCCAGGGCCAGCAGTCTGAGCACTCCCAGCGTGAGTGGTCAGATTAGGGTCACAGGTGTCACACTGTCTCTCTTTTATTCATCGGTCTTTGCCCCCTGCCTGTGCATGCACCTGTGCATGCACCGGTACCTACAGCAAAGGCCATCAGGTGTTCTCCCCCCACACACACACCCCTTTCTGAGCTCCTGGCCCACGTCTGCTGGAACTGAGCTGTCAGAGGTCTGCCACCCAAAGGCTGCCCTTGGCCAGTGACTGACAGGTCCTCGCACTGTAGCTTCTACTACAGAGTCCCCTGGGGGGTCAGGCTGCACCTACTCTCTCCAGGGCTTTTCCTGGAATCACCCCAGCTTGGCTGCCCCCAGTTCCTGGGACCCCCCGCATGCTCTGCCTCCCCACCTTGCTCATTTCTCAGGAGAGCACAGGTCACACCCAAATCCCCCTCTCCACCCCTGCCACCTCAGACAGCAGGGCTAGGGTCAGCTCACCCCTGTCCCCAGGCCTAGCAGTGCCCAGACATGGGGGCGCTTGACCCATGCAGGAGAACTGTTCAGTTGAGTGGTGTCACCCCAAAAAAGGGTAGGGGAGCCGTCTAAGGGTGAGATGTAAGAAGGAGAGCAGAGGCTGAGAGCCAGAGGGTCTCCCCTGGTCCCACTCGCCCCACCCCTTCCATACGCGGCCCCTCCCTCGCCCACACTGAGGACCCATTTGCAGCCATAAATGTTCAATGGAGCGTACGATCTTTAGTGCACAGGCCTCCAGCTGCATAAACAAGGTTGTAAAATTTAAAGGCAAGCCAGGCTGGGATCCCAGGGGCAGCCAGGCTTACTTACGTCACAGATGGAGGCGGGGAGTGGGGAGGACGGAGGGGCAGGAGGCAGTCCGTGACAGCCTTAAGTCTGGGACAGAAAGAAGGACAATCTGGACCCCACTGAAGGCTGCTCGCATGTGTTTTGTAGTCATTTGATCTGAAATGATCGGGTGGAAATGGTCTTTTTTTTAGAGGCTTTTGCCTTAGGGCGCATGCACAAGCTGGAGAGAAAGAGACAAACACAGTGAGAGAGAAAGTAAGAAATCACCCCCAGGGAGGATGGCCATGCTGCAGCCCTCCTCCCCACACACTCACACACACATGTCTGGCGTGATTTTCAAGCCACCAGATCTGGGACTTGAACCGAGGTAGGCTGTGTGGGAGTCTAGCAACGTATCCACCATACCATCCGCTGTCAGAAGCAAACTTGCATCAGACTACAGCACGGTGCAAGGGGTTTAGGGATTCTGTTGCTCCCAGAGAGAATCAGTGCTCCTCAGTGCTGGTGAACAAGGGGCCCCGCATGGGACTGTATGTGCTGGGGTTTTGACCCCCAAGGAACATGACGAAGCCCCTGTCTTCTGCTTATGAGAGCGAGAGAGAGAGCGCGCACAAGTGAGCAGGTAGACAAATCATGATCGAGGCCAGATGGTGGCACGGCAGACACACGAGTTTCTACAGTGCTGCACCACCTGGGAGGGTTCCAGGTTCGCATCCCAGGGCCTCCCTGTGCAAGCCTGCAAGCACATATGACCCAGGCTGGCTGAGGCTGTGGGCAGATCGAAACGTCAAGACGTCAAGGCGGTGCCTGCCGGTCTTTCTCACTTTCTCTGTGTCTCTCTTATGGAAGAAAACAATAAACTTCAATAAATAAGTCATGATCATTTCATTACTGATCAGTGCTGTGAAAATGAGACCGGAGGGAAGCCTCCTCAGGTGGGAGATGCGATGGAATGTACCAGCCGGGCCCCCGAGCCCCTTGGAGGAGATACCAGCCACGGAGCCCTTTGCTCGGCTGGCTGCTCCGTCAGCAGCGCCCTCCTGCCTCCTGCCACCTGCCTTTACCGCAAACCAGGGAGCTTTCTGCTGATTGGGCCGTTTTATGCAGCCTTGCCCAGTGGGGAGTTCTCACCGTGTGGCCAGCCTAGCTCCCCAACTTCACACACCACTGGTTAAGAGGGAGGCCTCTGGAGTCACAGTCCTGGGTTCAAATCCACCTCTGCCACTTACTAGCTGTGTGCCCCAGGCAAGATAGTTCAACTCCCTGAGCCTCACGTCCAGCTCTGTGAAATGGAAATAATGACAGTCCTTACCTGGTGGAGCGGTTGGGAAGGTTCAAGGAGGCAGGGCAAGGCCCATACTAGGCCCACCGTCGGGCTAGTGGTTACCGTTCATCCCATTCTCCTCCTTCCTGCGACTGCAGACAGCTCTACGGCTGACATGAGCAGGGCTAGCAGGTTGGGGGTAAGATGAGAGCAAAGGGTGGGGGCCCCAGGGACACCTGCTACAGGATTCCGGCTGAGGTGGGGAGAGAGACAGCCAGCTGGCCAGAGACAGAGAGCTGGGATGGGAGGAGGGGCTTAAACAGAAGGTCTGGACGGCTGGAGGATTAGGACTAGAATAAACACCAGCCCAGTGGGGGCTGCATGACTTCGTTCAAGACATGCCATAGGGGCCAGCCATATAGTCTAGTGATCAAGGGACCCAGATCTCACATGGCCAAATGCAGTTCAAATCCCAACCCAGCAGCTCATCAAACTTTCCAAGCACGTGTGCATGTGTGCCCAGAACCTGGAGAGGATGGAGAACTGGAGGAGAAGGGATTGCAGTGTCACCATGTCCTATTGAGGCTCTTCCCCCCGCACCACCCCCCACCCCGCCCCCCGTTAGTGCATGCAGCCTCCGACAATTAAAGAGAGAGAGAGAGAGAGGAGAGAGAGACACCACAGAAGAGTCTGCATGATGGGAGGGTGGGTCCTTCCCGCTCCCGAAGGCTCGGCACGCCTGTGGGAAGCTGCCCTGACTGGTCAGCTGAGGGAGGCTGAGGGTGCAGAGAGCTGTCTGGTAGGCCTGGACTAAGCCATGGCACCAGCTCCCAGGGGCTGTGTGAACTTGGCCAAAGTAACTTTCCCTCCGCAAGCCTCAAGGGCATCATCTACAAGATGGGGCTAACCCCAGAGACCCCTCACAGGCGACGGTAGGGTCGGGCCTCATTTCATACGAGCTAATGAAGTTGCAGCGAGGAGTGCCTGGTTTTAAGATTGAGTGAACCTAAGACTCGAGAGTTTAAGATTAAAGTGTTTACACGTTTAAAACTAAATTCCGGGGCCAGGTGCTGGCACGGCAGTATAGCGTGATGCTCTGTGAGGCTCACCAACGTGGAGAGGTTCCAGGTCCCTTTCCAGAGACCCCCCTAGGCACACACGTACCTATGATCTGGGGCTAGTTGCAGCTGGGGGTGGGCAGCAGTACCAAGACCTTTTGGGGGTTTTCTCTCTTTCTCAGAATATGTAAATAAATTCGAAAAAGAGAAAACTGAAAACCTCAGTGCTTACTAGAATGTTGGCTCTATGAGAACGGGGATTTAATCTGCTTCATGCAAGGTGTACCCCCGTTCCAGGCACCCAGGGCCTGGCATGAAGAGGTGAGTAGTCCGTGTGCGTCCCCAGGTGCCTGCACGTGGAGGTGTGCACGTGTGTTGAATGCATGGCCGCGTGAACGAAGGCTGCCCCTCTTGCCATTTGCCCGAGGATGCCCTCGCCGACCCCCGCCCAGCCCTCGCGCCTCCTCACAGGCACCTCTCCTACCTGAGCAGCTTCCTCCCACTGAAACAGCACCACCCTCACCTGGAATGCTGCGCAGCCTCCTACGGGCTTCCAATCTGCCTGCCCTCCCTTTCAATCTTAAAATTCTCATTTACAGAAAGAAAAGAAGTTCATTAACCAAATTGGGGGCATTCCGCTGCAGGGCTGAGCCATTAGCAGGCACAAAAGAAAGGCTTATCTTGGTCACTTTCGAAATTAACAGCAAGAACCTGGGAGTAGGATTTGCCTCTGATAGGCTGCAGGAAGGCCTCCCAGGTTGGCGGGTCAGGCGCACTTTCCCAAGAAGCCCTGCAGTGCTGAACGGGTCACTAGGGAGAGGGGACCGGTGGGGGGATGGACGAGATGACCAGACGGGAGAGGTGGCCATCTGAAGCCCTGCACGTGCAGTCACGCTCTGCCGCCTCCGCTCCACTCCTCACCCAGGACACTTGGGACCTACGTCCGGCCGCTTCCACCTCATTACGCAGCCAGCACAGGGCCTTGGGAAATGTCTTAATTAGGTGGCCACACTGGCTTGTGTAAATTAATTTGATAAAGATAATGAAGTTCAGCAGAGCAGAGCTGACCATGTTTCTAAGAGCAGCTACCCTGAGGCCTGAGGTATGGGGAGCAGGGAGGGGGAGTGAAGGGCTTAGAGACAGCACCTCCAGATATGCTGTACCCCCTCTCCCCAGGTGTATTCCATCTTCTGAAGGCAAAGGACAAGGGGGTCCCTCAGTGCTGTGGTCTCTAGATACCACTGCATTCCTCAGCTGCAGAGTGGTCACGACAGTCCGGCCCCGGGCACGGATTAAATGAGAGTCCACATAAAGCCTTTGACACACAGCTGAGTATGTGGTGGGCCCTCAGTAATTGTTGCAGCTATTTTTGTTGCTAAAGTAGTAATAGTAATCATGGGACGGCCCTTCCCTGAACCTTGGGCGTCCATTTGGGAAGTGGCTCTTCGGGCTAAGCCATTATTAACTCCTGACTTCTGAGACCCTCTCTGAGATGCAAAGGGTTGAAGACTTTGGCCAAGGCCATACAGCTGGTAAGTTGTAGATACAGGATCTGAATCTGGTTCTTGTGACTCCAAAGCAAAGCCGCCCGTGTGTACAGGAGGGCAACTGCGCAGTTGCGTGAGCCACAAACGTGTGCAGTGCCTGCGTGCCGCCATCACGTCTGGCTCCTGATCCGGCTTTCCTACCCGCACAGTCGGCTGTGGGAGTTAGTAACCCTGACCATACTGGCCATGCATGGTGGGCAGGAAGGCCGTTGGACTGGGGTCAGGTCAGCCAAAACTCTCTGTGGCACCTTAGCCAAGACACTCTCTTCTGCCAGCCTCAGTTTCCCCATCTGTAAAGCGGAAGGAAGGTTTCTGAGTCAAAATATCTTTGCAGTCCAATTCCTTCCAGGGGTCCTCCTCTAAGTCACCTGGTCTTTGGTTTGGGGGTACCTGAAACTCCCCGAGGGGGCTGAGCACACTGGGACCACCCGCACGCTGCCTGAGGAAAGACCCTGGGGGTTCCTGGATCCATGCGGGGCAGGACCACGGGGATGGAGAACCCCGAAAGTTGCAGGTGTTCCTGGGTCATACCATCCAGAGCGGAGACCCATGACGAGCGCAGTTCGGCAAGCAGAAGCAGCGATAGCCAGGGGCATTCTTCTTCCTTGCTGTAAACGAGAGATGCACTGGGTGTCTAATTAGCAAAATATTAGATAATTGGTGTAATCTGGCACTACTCCCTTTCTGACAGCCTCTGCCATGTCGCCCCATTTCAAGCTTGAGCTGCCGGTAATATCGGGTTGATAATTGTAATACTGAAAATGAAAAATCAAATCTGAGTCATCGGAGGATCCCATTAAATTGATTTAGGTCTGGAAAAATGAATGGGATTCCCTCGCCTCCCCCTCCTCCCGCGCCCAACCTCTGCTCTGCTCTGCCCCAGAGAGGGGATCAGCCACCCCGAGAGGGACCCGTGGCTTCCTAAGCATGGTCCCACCTCAGCCGGGCTCCATCTTCTGGCCTCGGACCTGCAGGGAGAGTTCATGAAGAAGCAAACCCGCCACGTGGTCCCGCCATCAAGGCATCTGGCCTTTTCACACAACGACACGGGGCCCCCAAAGCGTGAAAGCAGCAGGTGCCAGCCCCGGAAGTGGCACAGCACATTCTGCAGTCGAAGCAAAGGCAGTCTCAGATTCCAGGGGAAGGGAAATGGACTCCGCCTCCCAACGGAGGGACTGCCCAGGAGTCTCCAACCATCTGGTAGAAGCAGCTGGGAGGGAAAGGTCTGGAACCAGTCAGACCTGTGTTAGAGTTCAGAGCCTCAAAGAGCAGCCACGTGGCCTTGGATGGTCGTTACCGCTGCCTGCCCCTCGATGGACTCATCTCTAAGATGAACTGAAAATAGCCTACTTCACAAGGCTCTGGGGAGACAGCGGTAACCCACGTGACGCGCCTAGGACAGTGCCTGGCACATGGCAGTGACCGGGGCCACCGCTCCCCACCGTCTGCCCTGCTCACAGGTCTGTGCTGGACTCCTTGCCCTGCACTTCCAGCTCAGCTCCCGCCTCCCCCTAGGCCTGAGCAGCACTGGGGGAGCTGGCCCAGAGGTCTTCCTGGTCTCAGCATGCCATGGAGACCACCCACGCCACCCGAGCGCCTTCATCCCAGCCCTGTGGGTTCAGGACACTCAGAAGGGTGGACTCAACATGCTTATTGCACTTTTCTTTTTTTTTTTTTTTTCTGGAGAGGTTTTCGCTATAGGGCACGTGCGCTTGCCAGACAGACAGAGAGAGACAGAGAGACAGAAAGCGAGAAATCACCCCCCAGGGGGGATGGTCACGCCGCAATCCCTTCTCCTCCATTCTCCTCTCAGGATCTTGGGCACGCACGCACATGCGCCCGGCGTGAGTTTTAAGCCACCGGGTCTGGGACGCGAACCGCGGTCGACTATGTGGAAGTCCAGCGACATAGCCATTACACTAACTGCTGGTTCCCACTTATTGCACTTTTCGAACACTGAGTTTGGACCTTTTGAACCTCCCAACCAGAGAAACATGCAAAAGAATGCAAATAAATCCCTAGCTTATGCAAAACAGTCTGGTCCTGGATATACCAAAAAACAAGCCTGGTTGCCTGATTTGGTAGAAGTACCAGGGAAAGAAGATTGTGTCTGACCCTCGAGTTAGGTTCAGGACATAGCAACTCAACACCTAGAAAGGAGTTCCGCGACCGCTGGCCCAACTGGGCTACAGTTCCCCAGTTCCTGAAACTGAGACCCACATCTGGATTCTACCACAGAGCCCAGACTCCCAGCCGGGTACAGTTCCCTGTGGCTGAGCACCTGGATCTCCCTGTCCTCCAGAGGGGCCCTCAAAGAGATGCTCTCCCCAGCCCTAGGCTTGGCGCCACTGAGTGCACCCCACCCGCCACATGCTCAAACAAGTCAGGCCTTTCATATCATCACTATTAAACATGGTTAACATTGGGCCACCCCTGATCTGGTGGTTAAGGAGGCTGGATCCCACAGGCCGACCATGTGGTTCGAGTCCTGGGCCCAGTGGCTTGAAAAGGATGCTGGGTACATGCACACGCGTACCCAAAATCCCAAAAGGAGGGAGAAGTAGAGAAGGGATTGTAGCATGACCGTTCCCCATGTGGGATGCTTAATTACTTTCTCTCGCTTGCACACGCACATGCCCTCTGGCAAATAAAAGAAAGGAAAGGAGAAAGATGATTAGCACTGACCGAGCCCCTCCCCTCTGCAGGCTGTATACTGAGCACTTTACACACATTGCCTCCTTCAGTCCTGGCAGCAAGCTGGGATGAAAGTACTTTTAACCCCATCCTGCAGAAGGAGAGGCTGAGCCCAGCGATGGCGGGCAGCAGGGCTGGAGTTGAGTTGGAAAGTGCACATGTGAGGTCCTAACGCCAGCATCGCACCTCTTCCCGGCATGTCCGGCATCCACACACTCCCTCCTCTCTGATCTGTGCAGCCCCTGCGGCTAGACTTGGCTCCAAGAGGGCAGGGATCCTCTGCTCTTCCACTGCCTGGTCCCAGAGCTCAGCTCAGAGCTGGTCACGTTGGCCAGCAGTAGAAACCTGCTAAATGAGGGCCAGCAGATGGCGTGACGGTTACTTTGCTGGACTCCCACATAGTCAACTGCCATTTGAGTCCCGGGCTGACAGCTTAAAACTCACACTGGGTGCGGGTGTGCCCAACATCCCAAGAGGAGAATGAGAAGAAAGTGTGGCGTGTCTATCTCCCCTGGGTGGGGGTGGGGGGTGATTTCTCACTTTTTGTCTCTCTGGCAAGCGCACGTGCCCTATAGCAAAAATCTCTCTTGAAAAAAAAAAAAAAAAAAAGTAAAAAGAAACCTCCTAAATGAATGCAGCGACTACTCTGGGTAGTGCTTGCCCAGCACAGCTGTGTTTTCTGCGGACTTAACACCACCCACCCTCTGGACCCAGTGACTGGCTCTGGTTGGGATGTCTACCCAACTACAGCATTTTCTATACTTCGCTCTGACTTTCCAAAAATGCTTGGTGAGTGGCCACGGCGTTCGTGTCCCAGCTAACAGAATGCAGAGAAGTTTCTGTACCAACTGCTAGACTCTCCACACTGGTGTACGGGGAGTCGTGCCAGCCTAGGTGCTGTGGGCTCAGCAAGACACCTGGGTGATTCACGCTGAGCAGGAGCACCTCGGATACAGACAGGACACTGACGGCGGTAATTGAGTTAATGAGGGCTTGCTAAGAGCCAAGAGCCACTTGGAGGGTTTGACTTGACTTAACTCATTTCAACCTCAGAACAGCCCACGCAGCCAGTGCAGTTAACGTCTCATGTTTTAGAAGAGAAAACTGAGGCAAAGGGCTGGCGAGCATTCTGAGACACCTGTTCTCACACGGGGTCCTCGGGCAGCCACATGGAGGGGGTAGCTGGGAAATGGCTTCATTTGTGGCTAGAGGCTGGGGTGGCTGGCAGGGTTTGGGCTATGGGCCCTGAGTCTGTGGTCCTGGGGTCCTTCTGTGCTGTGTGACCCTAGGCAAGTGCACTCACCTCCCTGGCCTCAGTTTCCTCTGTAGAGTGGGGATGCAGTTGGAACCTTCTTCTGGGGGTGCTTGAGATGGCTCCTGTGATCTTAATGCACCTAACACAGGTGTGGACCAGCAGCGGAGCTCACGCGTGTGGACTGGCGTCGGACTTGGGTGCACAGAGACTGGGACTTGGGGTCAGGTCACGCAGCAGTCTGGTGATAGAGCCAGAACTCAGGCCCAGGTCTCCCACTCCAGGCCCAGTGCCCTCTCTGCCACACAGCTGGCCATGCCCTCAGGACCCTTGGGACACCTGCAAGAGATTGCCCCTGCAGAAGAGGGTCAGAGAGCCCATGGTGACCGCCTATTCACAGGGAAGGTGTTGTGGTCTCTGCTGATAAGGAAAAAATGACAAGATATAGCTCCGGTAATTATATTAATTTTCCTCAATTTACACATTCTTGCTACTTGTCACCTCCCCGGAAGGTGTAAATGAGGAGTCTAGAGTAGTTGGGCAGGGCTGTGATTGCAGGACTGGATTATGTCTGCCTTGTTAGAAATGTCTGCTGCCTCTCTTGTTATTAAGTCTCCACAGTGGAGGGTCCCCTCACCCCTGCAAGCTGGGAGCTCCCCAAGGGAAAGGACAGTTCTCCCCCCTGCACTGGGCTGTTCACCATCAGGCTGGAGACCCCTCGAGGGGCTGGGGACTGGAATCTGCTCCTGGGCAGAGACGCATCCTCCCCACAGAAGGGCAGGGCCACAGCTCCCGGTCAGACTGGATCACCGGGCATGTGTCCTCTCAGTCCGAGCTCCCCCATCAGACGGGAATATCCGGGTCATTGGCTCGGCCTCCCCGGTCAGACTGGTAGGGCTGTGGTGTGAGCTCAGCCTCCTCCCCGTGTGACCACCCCACATGCCCACCACATGCAGGACGGGCTTTGGGCTCCGGCCACAGAAGGCAGGTAAGTCAGAGACAGGATGGCTGAGGGCCACCTGAGCTGGCCACACCAAGACTCCTGAGGACGGAGATGGCACCCGACTCATCCCTAGGCCTTACGAGCCCAGGAGAAAAGCAGAAAGGTTGGGGGGCTGCGAGCCTGTGGGCAGGGGTCTGCATCCCCAACACAGCCAGTAGAGGGGGAGAGCGGAGGGGACTGTGGGGCACGACGGCTTCGGGACACAGGTCCGAAAGTGTCCTGGGTGGTGGGCTAAGAGCACTGTGGGCCCCGGGAAGACCTGAGGTTGGGATGGAGGGGGGCTGGGAAGTTACGTACCCTAACACCAGAGGCAGGGTGAGGTCTGTGGCAGCCCAAGGACAAGGCAGGCCATGGTGGACCTGCATGGGACAGGGACAGGAGGGCCAACCCGCAAAAGGCCGGAGCCAGGTGTGAAGACCCCTCGGGTACTGCCACGGCCCTGCCACCACCACCGCACCCTGCAGCTCCCCCTGCTGAATGACTCACCCCACAGAGGCCCATCGGCCCCAGAGAGGCAGCCCGCGTCCCGAAATGACTGTGTCACCTGCAACTAGGAGCAAGGGTTTTCTGCCATGGCGTCCGCAGCCTGCAACGAGATGTCACTCGAGAACAGAGAGGGCCATTTCTGTGCTCCCCGATCATGACTGCTAAGTATCAAGCCCATCGCGGGCAGCAGCCCTGCTGAGAGGGCCGGTGGGCCCCAGGGCCGGGGGTGGCCTCAGCCTTGTCCCCATCTTGGAGCCCGCTGGGGTAGGGGTGCTCAGTGGACAGCCCCACCTTTCTCTGAGGGAAGGGGCTGTGCGGCCTTGGCCTCCCAGGCCTCAGCACAGAGACAAGGACAGAGGCCGTGACTGTCACCCAGCAGCAGGAGAGAGATGGCAGGTGGGTCACCTGCAGCAGGGGCCGAAGCAGCCAGCCATCGGCCTGCAGGCCCAGTCAGCAGCTATGCAGCCCCCGCTGGCAGGTGGTCCAACTCCGGCTGCTTCCTGCTAGCTGGGCTGTCTGAGGTCTCCCTGCTCATCAAGATGGAGAAGGAGGGGTTCTCCCTCTCGGCCTAGGGCAAGGGGACAACTCACTCCGGGCCCTCTGAGCTAGGGCCTCCTCGCCCTCATATCTCCAACAGCCTCACTCCTGCCTCCCCAGCCACCGGGGCCTGAGAGCCACCTGCCACCCCTTCCCTGGCCTCCAAGCAGCACTCAGGACCTCCTTGCTGTTCTCATAGACCCTGGCCTCAACGCACCTCCCAGCCACTCTGCCCAAGTGCCTTAGGCCAAAGTCAGCCTCGGCCACCTGCAGCTCCAGCTCCGTCCCAGGTCAGCCCCAGGCCTCTTCTCTCTCTGCAGGTTACACAGAGGCCCCTCCCTCCCCTTCCAGCCCCCCAGGGCTCCGGGGCCCTGCCCTCTGGGCTTTCCACCTGGGTCCTCGGCCATGCTTCTCAGCCTCCCTGCACTTCCTGCTCCTCTCCTGGCCTCCTGACACTGGCCTTCCCCCTGCCAGCTCCTCGGATCTCTTCTACCCGCTCCCTTGGAGGGCCATCCAGGCATGTGGCTCTAGACCCCCACACGTGTCCTGGCCTGCACCTCTCTGCTGAGCCCAAGCTCACACGGTCCGCTGTCCTCCCCACACCTCCACTTGGTTGTTCAGTGGGGCTCAGACAGGCCAGTTCCCCATCGTCCCCAAGACGAGCCACCCTCCTGCAGTCACCGCCTCAGGGACTGGCAGCCCATCCGCTAGCTGACGAGGCTGAGCACCCGGGGTCGTCTTAGACGCCTCTCTCTCTCCCATTTCTCTGCAAACCCAGCAGGCTGCAGGACACGGGAGCCCAGCCAGAGTCTGGGTCCTCTGCATTATCTCCCCAACATCCGCCTGGTCCGAGCCCCGCATCTGGCACCTGGACTATCACAATAGCTCTTCACCGGCCTCTTGGCTCCTGCCTTCCTACCCTCGCCCTTGTGGGATATTCTCAATTTAGTGGCCAAGAGCGACTGAACACCTAAGGCAGATGGGACACTCTCCCGCTCAAAACCTCCATGACTTCCCCTGTGGCCAGGGAAGGCCAAGTGTGCCTCTCACCCAGCACCCGCAGTCCCTCCACCCCAGCCACGCCCCGGCCACACAGCTCCCTCGGCTCAGCAGGTTCCGCCACCCAGTGCCTGCTCCTCCTACAGGTCTGTTCACCCGCCGCCTCCTCCGTGAGGCCTCCCGACCCTGTTCACCATCACAAGCCCCCCAGCTCCCTGCACTTCTATCCCCTTCTCTGTCTGTGGGCCGTCCCCTCCTGCTCCTGCCAGTGGGACAGAGGGCGGAAAGAGGACAGGGCTGGTCTTGTTCACCACCCTCTACCCAGTGCTGACTTGAAACCGGGTCCTGGCAAAAAACAGGTACTCAATAAATACTGAATGAATGACGCTCGGTTCCCATAGGGGGGATTATTACATCCCCTCCCCCCCGGAGAGCAGAGGGGGTAAGGTGCTGGCCTGATGTCACACCGCTAGGAAAGCACTGTTGGAATTCTGGCCTGTCCCCCCAGTTTTAGTCTCAGAGGTGGAGTGGCCCGGAGGCTAAGAGCCCTTCTCTGGTGGCAGCCAGACCTCAGTCAGTGGCCCTGAAGTTTCCTAGGCAAGTTATGCAAATTCCCTGAGCCTTCATCCCCCACCTGCAAAACGAGGCAAACGAAGGCAGCTGCTCTCATGACAACTAAATAAGCCAAGCACCCAACGCCTTTTGGTTATTATTACTCTTACAACATCTAAGGCGAGCCGGCTCTCATGCGCACTGCACGTCCTGCGCCGTCTGAGGCTCCATTTCCAACGCCCCATCCTCTCCGGCTCTGTTGTCAGAGACGAGCTGTTGACTGATATGATAATTTCACTAGAGGAGCAAAATCAGTCATTTTCCCGGTGATGGGATTTCACGGGCCCCATCAGATCTCTAGGTCTAGGCTCTAACAGACGCTCAGAGCTCGCGGACGCCAACTCCTGCACAGAAGCGGAGGCTTCTCACGTCTGCCTCAAGTCCTTAGGAACAAGGAGCTCAGGAACTTGGCAGTCACAGGGCTCCCGACGGAGGGCCAGGCCTTCCTCGGACTTGGCACTGCAAGCTCTCGGTGATTCTGCAAGGAGTCCTCTGCCCCGTTCTAGGAAAGAGGCAACTGAGGCACGCGCTGAGAGCCACGCAGCGGGGCTTTGGCAGAGTCGGACTCAAACTCGGGCCTATGGACCCCAGAGCCGGCTCACTCCTCATCCCAAGTACCTTCCACTCCTCAGTCACGGCCCCCAGAGGACTGCCAGGATAAACACACCCACTGGGGGTCACGTCAGGACAAGGCTCAGTAGCCAGGCTGAGCACTGAAAGTGGAACGAGGGCACGTTACCCCCCTTACACTTAGAAGCGGGGCAGGGCAGTGATCATTCCTCCTTTGGTACAAAATGGGAAACTGAGGCCCAGAGAAAGCGGGTCACATCTGAACCATAGTTGGTCAGTGTGGGAGCCAGACCCTCCAGACAGTGGTTCCTTCAAACATAGCTTTCTGTCTCCCTCCTGGGGACCCGGTTGGCCCCCTGCCCTCTGGGAATAAGCCAACCTCTACAGATCCCTCAGCTTCGCACAGGCTGCATCCTCCTCCCCCCTTCCTCTGCAGAACCTCTACCCCACCCCACCCCACCCCAAGCCTCACCCTCTGGTATTTCTGCCTGCTGTGGGCAGGGATGACAGCTGTTCATTTACGCCTATGACTCCAGCAACTAGCACCGTGCCTGGCAGACAGCAGGGACCCAGGAGTTTGCAAAATGAGTGAGTGACTTCTCCAGTGGACGAGCTCCCATCAGCGATTAGGACCAGCTGGGATGCCCTCTCCCGGGTGGCTCTCCCTGGACCCAGAGCTTTAGGTGGAAGCTCTCACCGAGCCGCGTGGCCAGGCCTGGTTGAGAGCTTCGGCCCTATCTCTGCTGGGGTCTGCCGTGTTCTTCTCTGCACCCTGAATGTGGCTGGGAAGGTGAACGTGGACAGGTGGTGAGTGGACGGATACGCAGACCGAGGACAGAGAGGTGGAGGTGGGGTGATGGAAAAATGCTACCCTTTTGGGTGATGGCTTTTAGTTTCCATTCTTCCCCTGCAGGCAGGTATAGAAACCTAGGGACAGGCTGAGCCAGGAGACGGAAGCCGGGGCCACAGGCAGCCTTGCCCACCGCTGCATACAGACCACGTCTACAAGTCACTTAACCTCCCTCAGACCCAGGGACAGCCCCCACCCCACCTTCTCCTGTCACCCACAACGACTGTCCCACCCCCACCTGGCACCCAACCTTCCCTTCCCTCCCTGGCTCACACCGTTAGACGCTAAGGCCTCCTGTCTCCAAGCCATTCCAGAGCCAGGTGGCCCAGCATTCCTTCAAAGAACATTCCGAAAGGCAGCTCCCAGGAGCCCCTTCTCAGGACGAGCATGTCCTGTCAAGATAGAAACTTCCCATCGGTGCTTCCCAGTCCTCTCCATTCACTCCACAGGGCCCGGAACGTGGCCAGGCGACTCAGGACTAAATGTGGAATCTGATCTGATTTTAATTAATTTGAAAAGTCAGCAAGCTACATGTGGCTACGGCGACCACACCGGACAGTGCAGTTCTAGAGCTGTCCCAGCCCAGGCTGACCCTGGAGCCCGGCAGCTCCTCCCCCTGCAGACACTGCCTCCCCGCCTCCCCACCTCTTCCCATCACGCGGCGGGACAAAACCTCAGTCCAGGTACCAGGTGAGTCTCGCCCTTTATTCCAGCCTCTCCCAGAGCTCCAATATGTACAGACTTTATTTATACACATATAATATACACCATATATACGTATTTATATATATTCACACACCAGCCCACACGCTCATATACTCACACGCACACATCCTTCCAGGAGGGGCGCGTGGCCGCCTCGGAGCCCTGCTTGGGCCCGGACGAATGGTACTGGGCTCGCCAGGCAGTTGTGAGGTTTTGTGTTTTTTGCTTTTAAAAAGAAGGCAATTTCCTCCAGATGCGTCCTCCCTCTCCCCAAACCCTAAGACCCCTCTCCGAAACACTCTAAACCTTTTTTTCTTTAAGAAGAGGTTTCCTCCATTCTGCCCAAGTAGGTACTGGAGAATACAGTCTGTAGGTCCAGGTGGGTCGGTCCAGCCCCGCGCAGGTCCCTGGGGGACGGTTCTATCTGGCGGCGCCCTGGAGGCTCAACTCAGGCAGGCCTGCAGCTGTACCTCTGGGGAGGGGGCTATAGCGTCAATGGCACCTGCCAGATGAGGAGGGTGCTGTCTGTCTCCCCGCACAGGGCTGGCCTCCCGCCCCCGCCCAGGGCGTTGCCAAAGTTGCGGTAGCCCTGCCCGCCGGAGATGATGGCCATGGAGCAGATTTCCTTGCGGTGGGCGTCGCGGGCGCAGGGCCGGCTGCGCACCCAGACATCGGGGTCGTCGGCCATCTCGTAGATGGAGCCGTCCTCCTCGCTGTGCTCCAGGGCTGAGCTGTCGCTGGGCGCAGGCTCCCGCATGGAGAGCAGCGGGCCGGGCAGGTGGGCGGTGGAGCGCAGGCGGTACTGCAGGAGGATGCCCTTCTTGCGGGTCAGCTCTCGGCCTGTTTGGCTGTCGGGTGCCGGCACTGGCTCATGAGCCGGCCCGTCTGGCTTGTCCTCCTCAGCCCGCGGGCCCTCAGCCTCTTCCTGGTCGCTCCGCAGGATGTCGGGGGCCAAGATGCTGGTAGCCACCGCCAGGAAGGCCACAGGACCGCAGTGGCCATTGAGTGACACCATGCCTTTCCCTGCAGGAGACAGGGCGAGGGAGAGGCCCAGAGCATGAAGGGGGCACCCACTCATCTCTCCTGGAGAACTTCCCAGGGACTTTTGGGGGGGGAGGGTGCAGATAACTGCAATCTGTGCTGGCCCCCCGGAAGGCCATGGGCCTGGCTATCCCATGCTCCTGGGCTGCTTGCTTTGGGGAAGCAGAACAGAAGCAACTGTACACATTTCCCAGGGGAGCTTGGGCATGCAATTCCCAGCCTGGGAACTTTCTGTTACCAAGCCTGTGCCCAGTCCCTGGCCTGGTCCTAGACAGCCTTCCCCTCCGCCTGACTGCGCTTCCTTCCAAGCCCAGCTCAAGCTCCTAGTTCACTGAAGAGCGGCTCACTGCCTCTGTGCCCTGGCCCTGGAGTACCCTCCTCCCCATTACAGCTCCTGCACTTGGGCCAAGGCTGCCCCTGAGACCTCGGCTCCTTGAGGGCAGGGTCTCTGCCTGCTGCTTCTGTGTTCCCGGGCCCAGCCTGGGGAAGGGTCCTCCATAGATGCCCTGGGGAGCCACCCCTACTGTGGTGGAACAGCAGGGAGGCTGCTGGACCCACAGGGGACCCTGGGTTCACAGCCTGAGGCCTCCCTCGGCACCGGGTGTGTGCTGTGATCTGGCTGCCTGAGGCTAGGGAGCCCTGTGGGGTGCCTGTGTGTGTGGTCTGTCTCAGGGAAGGAAGAAAAAACCTCCCAAATATTTTAAAAGGAAAAAAGAAAAATAAACAACACCCCTTGGATGAAGGAAGTGCCGTTTGATAAAATCAAGGCAACAGGAAATATCAGAAGTTGGAAGACAGGCCAGCAGGTGGCACAGTGGTTGAGGCACTGGATCGACCGCAGACCAACCCAGTGACTTGAAAATCACACCAGGTGCATGTGCATGCGTGCCCAAGATCCCAAGAGGAGAATGGAGGAGAAGGGACTGCAGCATGGCCATCCTCCCTGGGGGGTGATTTCTCGCTTTCCGTCTCTCTGTCTCTCTTGCGATTGCACACACCCTATGGCAAACATCTCTCTTAAAAAAAAAAAAAAAAAAAAAAAGAAGAAGAAAAGAAAAGAGAAGAAAAGAAATTGGAAGAGACTGTTCTTTAGCAAAGGCACCCAGAATCTGGACAAGGATGCTCCACCATCCGGGGGCTTCCCCTTCCTCTCACCCCTGTTCCCCAGCAGCAGCTAGGAGACAACTTTGCTTCACTCAGGCAGAAGCAGGGCAGGGCCTGGAGTTCCAGGGTTCTCCCTGACTCCACCCCTATTCTCCTGGGCCCCAGGCCACAGGTCAGAGCAGACCTTCCTCTGCTCTGTGCAAACACATCTGTACGTGACTCTGTGAGGGGGCAGGGCCCATCCCCAGCACTGCTCGGGTATTTCTACTTCTGGAGCTAGGACATTCCCTATCTGCCGTGGGGAGTGAGCAGAGGGGCCCCGGCGCAGCCTCTGCCGTGAGTCGGGCACCTCGGCCGGCCCTCAAGCCTTCTGGCCAGCAGGCACTCCCGTACCCATCTGCCACAGTAGGAAACTGAGGCTCCAGAAGAAGGCGGGAGATAACGGAGCTGGGATGATTCAATCCCACCTGCCCCCTGGAGACTGAGATCGCACTCCCACGCCGGGAGAGAGTGTAAACCCTGGGCGCTGTATGCCCTCCCCACCCCGCCCCAGCCACCTGCAGTTTACCCCCCGCTGGCCAAGAGCAGCTCCCAGAACCTCACCTGTGATCTTGGGGATGCCTTCCAGCCGGGGCACGGGCAGCAGGACGATGACCCCCTGGTCGGTGCCCACCCAGAGCAGACCCTGGCAGATCAGGAGACTGGTGACACACAAGTGCTTCTGGCCTGCAGAGGGAGAGGCCGGGTGAGCAGCGCCCCCAAGGTACAGCCCTGGGCTCCAGTGCTGCGCAGGGGGAGCAGGGAGCGGCTGAGACACACAAGAAGCCAGCCACGTGGTGTTGTGATTAAGACCTGGGGCCTGGGGCTGGCCTGGCTGTCGCCTGGCCCTGGAATTCCCTGGCTGAGGGCACCTGCAACCCGGCATCAGTTTCTCTCACGCGAGTGGGAATGCGAGAGGATGAAATAAAGGAACACCGTGGGCGCAGCACTTGGCCCATGAGGCCTCAGCTCACAGCGGCTGAGTGTCTGGGACACGCAGCATAAACGGTCAGCCGAGAGCGGCCCATGCGGGACTCAGCCGGCCGGCTGGCTGGGGAGTGAAGTCCAGGAGGATCCGGAGATGAGGTTCTGATCGGCAAGGGGCAGGGCACAGGAGGTGCCGTAAGGGGCAGTCTGTGCAGCTGCCCCGCCCCTCCCTCCACGACATCTGCCCATGTGGCTTTTCTGGAGAGGACAGCTCGCCACGAAGGCCCTGGGCCCGACAGTGATCCGGACAACTCACGCCAGAAACCAGCATGTTTTGATGTTGGTCCCAGTTCGTTTGTTCTGGGCAATTGCTCCAAATATGGTGCTGTCTCTTCATTCGAGCAAGAACGGTGCTGGCAGGGAGGGCGGTGGGGCCCCTCTGCCCTCAGAGAGGACACACAGTATGTCTGCCCAGCTCAGTGGCCAAGAGCAGGGCTCCGGAGCCAGGAGCTAGGTTCAAACTGTGGCTCTGCCAGTTCCGTGCTTGGCGACCCAGGGCCAGTCCTAAACCTCTCTGTGCCATGGTTTCCCATTTGCAAAAAAGAGATGATGATACTGTGTCATGGCATGGTCCAAGAGTTAAATAAATCAATGAATATAAAACGATTTGCCAGGGTCTCACACGTGGTGAGCCAGTGCAGACCGGTGCCACCTGCTACCAAAGCCACTGCCCTGTTCTGAGCAGTTCTGATCAACGGGAGTGGGCCTGAGAGGGGCTGGGCATGCAGGGGGTCCACCTCAGAGGGGCTGAGAGAAGCAGGGTACAGGCCGCCAGCTCAGGGGCAGAGACACCCCCATGCACAGCACATGCAGGGCGGACAGGCTTCACTCAGCCCCTGCCTTTAAGGGCTGTCTTCGCCCAAAGCCTACTGCCCCTCTCAGCTTAATTCTCTCAAGAAAATCGAATCCATGCCTCGTGTCATGGCAATGACAGCGCCACTCTACACGGATGCTCCTCAACTGACGATGGGGTCACGTCCCGCTAAGCCACAGGAAGTAATCCCCGTCGCCGACTGAATGTCCCAGCTTGGCCTGGCCTATGTGAAGCGTGCTCAGAGCACCTCCATCAGTCTACAGTCGGGTAAACTCATGGAACCCGGGCCTGTTTCACAATCCGTACTGGCTATCTCATGTAACGTACTGAACACTGCACTAAGAGTGAGCAATGGCGTGCCGTGCGGCCACTGAGGATAGTGCCTGCTGAATGCTTACACGGCACGTATCACTTTTGCACCCTGGTAAAATAGAAAAATCAGTAAGTTGAACCATCTTAAGTTGGAGACCATCTGCGTTCGAAACGAGGCTTAGAGAAGTGGTCCTCAACCCCAGCGTGTGTGTGTGGGTGGGGGGGGCTTACCATATGGATGGAGGGGTCCATTCCCAGGGGAGAGGCTGCATTTCTAGAAAGTTCCCAGGTGAACTGGTCTATGGACCACACTACAGAAAATACTGCTTTGTAATTTCCAAAGTTCAGACCTTCCAACAGCTGAGATGTATTCAAGACGCAGGTGTTATTCCCATTTCCCGAATGAGGATATGGAGTTTCAAAGAGGCCCACCCGCTGGTGGGGGCAAAGGAAGCGAAGCTGAGCTGCTACCCTACCCTCTCCAGCCCAGTGCGTCTGTACCTCTCTGCTCTGAGCAAAGCCCCACACCCCACGTGTTGGTAAATGTGCTTTCTCTGCAGAGCCAACAGCCCCGGGGAAAGACTGTGTCTCCATTACTCCAAAAATAGGGTGAATGTTGTGGGTATGTACAAGACTGCCTAATGCAGCGTGTGGCGTGCCATCCATCACCACCCCAGGCCTATCCCAATGCCAGATTCTGAACTCGGCGTGGAGGCACAGTTAGACACACACACGCTTCCTGCTCTCGAGGAGCAAACTCCCGAGAACTCCGGCCCTGATGGAAACGTTCCCTCCCATTAGCCATTCCAGCAGTCCCATGGGCTGCCGAGCACTTGCAATGGAGTGTGTGGGGCTACAGGACTGAGTTTTCATTTATTTCATTGAAATCCTGGCTACCATATTAGATGGCACAGTCTTAAAGAGGGGAAATGGGAGACAAAAACAGAAGCAAGGACCACGCGTTCTAGGCAGAGGTTTAAAATAGGACGACGGGGCGAGAGTGAGAGGAGGGATCTCAGGCATCGGGCCTCGCTCTGCTTCTCAGGGTCAGAGGAAGCGCAGTGTTAGGCTGAGTTTGGTGACGAGGAGAGGCAGCCATACCAAAGCCTGAGTGAGTCCCGAGCGACAGCACATGCAAAGGCTCTCGGTGGAGCAGACTAAGCCAGTGCAGCTCGGGGACAGGAGACAGGGTCAGAAGAGTGGGTGGGTCAGGGTACGACCGTGACTTCTCAGTCTGCCTGCAGTGACCAGCTCCCGGAGGGTCTAAGCAGAGGGGTGATGTGGCTCGATTTTAGTGGAGTGCTCTTGCTGCAGTTATGGGGGGACGGGAAGGGAGGAGCCAGGAGACAAGGAGGGGCTCCCGCAGCCACCAAGGCCAAGATGGTGGCTTCAGACAGTGGTGCAGCAGCTGAGGAGAAGCCAACACAGTCGAAGCAGGTTCTGAAGCAGAACCACAGCCCTGCTGACAGACTGCAGGGGACGAGAGAGAAGGCGGGAGCCAAGGGCAGCCCCAGAGGCTTTCTGCCTCGGGTGGCGGGTGCACGCCGCGCACTGAGACGGAAGAGGAGCAGGTGTGGGGTTGAGGCCTGGACTCCCCATCTGCTGCACGCCTCGGGATGAGTGTTAGACATCCTCGCGGAGAGTCAAGCCGTGGGGTTCAGGAGGCAAACTGAAAAAGTCACCGCACAGTGTCGATTCCAGGTGGAAGCACGCACCCAGTAGGGAAAAAGCCCTTTCTGACTTAGTGACTGACAACAGGAACTGGGACAGTTTCTCACACCTGTACCCAGAAGCTACCACAGGGGCCTCCGGGCGGCCACGGCCCTCTCAGCCCACATGGACGAGGGCTGTGGCTGGGAGCTCCCTCTCCTCACCACCCGTCTTTCCTTCTTGGCACTGGTCAAGGTCTGTTACCAGTTTATTTTGCTCTTTATTCACTGTAGACCTTTCCGAGTGTGGTTTACCTTGTGCTCAGAGGAGATGCCCCAGCTCCTGGCCAAGCTCGCGGTACACACTCAGAACATGCCTCGACCGTCAATGAGTCAGATGACTGGATGGGCGGGAGGATAAGTGAAAACAGGGAAACGAAAGAGGACATGGAGATTGATGTCCCTTACAGATCTGTGACTGTGGACAAGTCACTCTCTTTCTCTCATCAATCGATGAGTATGATCACTGGAAACATTATATTCGATGTCATGATCACTGGGAATATATTCCTCTGTATCCATGGGGGATTGGTTCCGGGATCTCCAGCAGATAAATACCAAGATTCAGGAACCCCACTGAATTTATAATCTTATTTCATTGTAGTAATGGATACCATATTGGATGGTATTAGAGAGGGAAAACAAAAGACAAAAACAGAAACAAGGGTTTTGCATTCTAGGGAGAGGATTAAAATGGATTGACGGGCAGAGAGTGGATGGGAGGAATCCCAGGTGTCCAGGCCTCGCTCTGCTATAAAATGGCGTGGTACCTGCATATAACCTACACCCATCTTCCTGTGTACTTGAAACCTCTCTCGACTGCGTACAATACCTAACACGACGCCTGCACATCACTGCATTCTCGTGATTTAATGTCGTACTCAGTGGCCTGTAAATTCAAGTTTTGCTTTCTGGAACTTTCTGGATTTTTTTTCCCTGAATATTTTTGGTCTGCATTTGGTTGATTCCACAGATGTGGAAGCCACAGACAGAGCGAGCCGACGTACATATATACAATATAATACACACTGAGCTCATTCTCAGCCCACCGCACACAGCCAGTAAACAGAGGCTATTAGGACAATGTTTACTTAGGAAGAGGTCTTAGGCGCTACCATCTGAAGATCAGCTCCACCAGAATCATAAACCCACAAAAATAATAATGCCAAGCGAGGGAACAGTGGTGGATTTTTTCATCTCGCATGGCTCACCCCCTTTTCCAAGGCCCCGGGGCCTGGAGACCTGCAAGAGACGGTTTCCTAATGTCTCCACAACCTCTCAGCCCCAGTGGATGGCCGAAACCCGATGAACGAAAGGAGGCCAGTCAGAAACCCAAAGAGATGCGGAACTGAGAAATGACTCCATCTGCAGACCTCATTCTGGGGCCCTTCCTCCTCCCCCTCCGCCTCAAGGAAAAGAGCAAGACACTTCACAAACAAGTCCGAAAGAAAAAAATTCTAATGGTGGATAAATATTTTATCACAGAGACTCAATGCAGCAGTGTTCGACTCACCCTCGCCATCTATCTGGAGATATACAACTTTAAAAAGCTCAGGCTCTTGGAGAACATTTTATTAATGACCTGTCTAGTTAAAAGGAGGAGGGAGTTTAGGTTAAAACATGCATTAATACCAGTCGGGTACTTGAGTGTAAGAAAGGGGTCGGGGGAAGGAAGCGTGATAAATTTTTAACATGCCCTAAAAAAAAATCCACACTTAGAAAAGGAACAAATTTACTACTAATTATGCAATTATTTCATTTGGTGGTGTGGGGGAAGGAAAAAAAATACTTAAAAGCCTTTTAAAAATCTCTGATATCGAATTTAAGAATTCTGCTTTGCTGTTCCACTGTGTGGGGACGGCATGGGGCAGATCTGAGGCTGCCCTCCACAACCCATTCCCCACCAGCTCAGCTTGGAACCTGGGGAGCCCTCTCAGGTCTGAGGGTTCCCAGGTGGACCTGGCTTGGGAAAGACCCGGGCTTCCCAGTCTTGCTGAGTAGGAAAGGTCAGGTCAAGGGGAAGGAGGGGGTCTTCAGGAAACCCCACCCCCAGGACCTTCTGCCTACCCCAGACCTGTCCCAGGCTCAGCTCCAGCAAGGCCTGCCAAGTGGAGGACCACCCCTGTCTGCTCTGATGAAGCTGGCGTGGCAGGAGGGCACTAACCAGTAGGTCATGGGGTGGGCAACAAGTTCGGTAGGAGAGGTGG
Organism: Tupaia tana; assembly: GCA_026018925.1. Lineage (NCBI taxonomy): Eukaryota > Metazoa > Chordata > Mammalia > Scandentia > Tupaiidae > Tupaia > Tupaia tana. The sequence goes on along the minus strand of JAKSZU010000007.1, from coordinate 86,785,732 downwards.
GGCCCACAAGAGCCACAGGGCAGGTGGGCGGGGCCGCGTAGAGAGGATGAAGACAGTGATGGTAAATGCACCACTGCACGGACTGTGGGCACTGTCCTCGCACCTGCTCAGGTAACACCCATACCTGCCCTGCACGGTGGAGACTGGGGATTGAAGGGGCTCGGCACATAGGCCTGGGCAGAGAGCTTAGAAGGAGGTGGAGCCAGGATTCTAGCAGGAGCACTGGTCTACCCAACTTGGCATGGCCAGGCTCTGACTCAACGCGGCCCCTCATTGCACAGACAGGGAAACTGAGGCCCAGGAAGGGCGAGTGACTACCCAAGGCAGTGCAGTAAGTGTGAAAGTGCTGTGACTGCAGCCTGCAGGTCTGCTCCTGCCAGAGGCCTCCTCCTCGGCGCGATGGTAAGCCAGTCATTTAACCTCCCGGGCCTCAGTTTACCTCACTCCAGAATAATTATACTAATGATGGATGCCCTTGCCTCTTGAAGTGACTGCAAAGAACAAGTAAGTTCAAGGGACGCAAAAATGCACGTGAAACCCACAATAAAGTGCAGATGGGAGACGCCGTTCATCTACCGTCAGAATCAGTCCACGGCTCTGCCTCCCACCACCTGAGAAACTTTCCTCTCTCACTTTCCTCCACCCCCACAAGATGAGATTCCAGAGATTTAAAAGGACCCGTAAGATTATCTATGCTGTTGTTGTTGCACTAACTTGAAATAATTCAGCTATCAGCATAAATATGGAAATAGTATGATATGGAAATTTTTATTATAGTTGAAATGGACTGAACTGATGAGTAAGTACTATGAAAACGATTAAATAAAAGTGGGAAAAAAAGAATAAAAAACAAGAAGGAATGAAAGAAAAGACCCATAACACTGCCCCAACAGCCTCTACCCCCAGGAGGGAGCTGGAGAGATGTTTGCTGTCAGGAGCACCTGCTTACCCCAGACACCGCCCCAGCCCGGGGCGTTTCCCCTCGCGACAGCCCTTAAGCCAGGAAGCACATCCCATGTCACAGAGGGACAGGAAGTGCCACAGGCCAGGACTCGGGTGAACTCAGAAGCCACCCTCTTTCCCCATGGCATACAGAGGGATTCTGAAGTGTTCCAAGCTGACCGGGCTCAGGGTCCTGCCACTGGCTCTGGGCCGGACCCAGGACAGGGCACCTCACCCTGCTGAGCAAAGTAATCCCAGTCTGCCTGTAACACGGGACGATCCCCACCTCATGGGGTGACAGGGAGATGAGAGCCCACACAGGAAGCCCTTGGACCCGCTTACCACAGCACTTAGTACCTACTGTCACCTCTGTTTCTGGTCTTGTTGTTGACAGCCACCACCCCCACACTACCAGTTCCGACTAGAGCAGAGCGTAGACTAGCCAGGAGGAAGCCGGAGCAGGCTAATTTCCGGGTCAGGGGCCAGAACTCTGGGTTGGACAGAAGCCCTAAAACCCCGGGGTGCTGGCTGCTGCACCTGCCCTTGGCCAGCCTCACACAGGAGGATCCGTCTCAGACTCCACACACGGCCAGCTCTGGCCTCCACCACTGCCCACCGGTGGGGTCTGCAGGAAGACTTGCTCTGGGCTCCAGCCGTACAGGCTCTGTTCCCCAATCCTGGGGCTCCTGGGCTCTCCCAGCTGCTGAATCCAGCCCTGTCTGGGGTGTCTGGCCAGGACAGAGCCGCGGCATCCTCCCACCCAGCAATGGCTCAGTCTCTCTGAAGGAAGCCAGCCCGAGGATGGAGATAAGGGAAACCGATGCTGCTGGCCCGGTGGGCTCTGAGGCCAGCAGGGGTGAGAACAGGCCCTGGCTACCCCTGTACCCCGGCATCTTGGGCAATAGGTGGCCAGGGAAGGCTGACAGCCAAGTCCACAGAGGCCTTGGGCAGTGGTGGAATAGGAGGGCAGGGCTGGGTGTTAACGAGCCTCAGCCCTCACTCACCAGCAGCCCTCCCACCTCGCCTCACACAGGGCTAAGCAGCAGGAGCACTGACCATGAGCGGAGGACGCCATCCCGACCCCACATCTTCCCTCCCCCTCTGAACCCACTGGCCTTTCTCAGAGAAGCCTCTGAGGGAAGAGCCCCTCAGCTGGCTTGCTCTTCACTCACTCTGAAGGGGACTGAGGGAGAATTGAGCTTTGTGTCAACCTGAGGCGTAGGACCCCGTGGACAGGCCTGCGTCCACCTGCACTGGCCTTCTGGTAGCTGCTGCCTCACTCAGGAGCGCCCGCGGGGCTTGGTCACACCTGAGAGCCACAGGCTGCTGTGACATGGTGGAGGGACACAGGGAGACAGGAATGGGGGCTGTGGGGATGGCAGGCCTCCTGGGGAGTGCCTTCCCACTACCGAACCCCAGTTTTCAAGGCCAACTGGAGGTTGAGGGCGGCTAATGAGATGGGCTGCCCAGCACAGGGCACAGTGAGGCAGGTGCTCCGTGAACGTCAGCTCTCTCCTCCCTCCACCCCGGCCCTCTGCGGGCACAACACTGGCTCCTGCGGCTCACCTGGCAGGAGGAAGGTGGTCCTGGTGGCGATGTTGATCTCCTGCAGGTGCTCCAGGGTCTCCGTGTGGAAGAGGCGGATGGAGGAGCCGGAGGAGAAGGCCATCCACACACCGCTGCCTGCCTTCACCATGTGCGTCACGCTCACTGCCTCGTCCTGGTGCGCCTCGAAGCTTTGCTGTGCACAGAGGGAGGGGAGGGGTGTTGGTGCTGGGCTGGGGCCTGCCACCAAGCCCCCGACAAGCCCCCACTCCTCCCTAGGTCTGCTGTGTCCGCATTCTTCAGTATAAGCCACACTGGCCTCTGCCTGAACCAGAATCAAGGCTGAGAGGAAACCTCAGAAGCCCAGGCAGGGTTTCACAGTGGTGGAGGCCTGGTCTGAACTGCTTGCCAATTCCCATGGTGTAAATACTTCTACCATGGCTGACTGCAAGCTACCAGCATAACAGCACTGAACGGGAAAGGGGCAGCAGGACAAGATGTGCACACATCAGCTCTCACAGTTGACGGGACCAGGTACTGACCAGCACACGACCATGACTCCTTTCTATTTTTATTTTTTTTATTTTAAAAAATTTTTTGAAGAGGTTTTTGTTATAGGGCGCGTGCGCTCGCCAGACAGACAGAGAGAGACAGAGAGATAGAAAGCGAGAAATCACCCCCCAGGGGGGATGGCCACGCCGCAATCCCTTCTCCTCCATTCTCCTCCCGGGACCTTGGGCACGCACGCACACGCACCCGGCGTGAGTTTTAAGCTACCGGGTCCGGGACGTGAACCGCGGTTGACTATGTGGGAATCCAGCGACATAGCCATTACGCTAACTGCTGGTCCCCACCATGACTCCTTTCTGATCGCCACCTTACAGAAGGGGGGGAAAGTAAGTGGAAGAAGAAGTAGCAGTGTCTGTGCATTATTTACAGTTACAAAGGCAAGGAAAGGGACTACCGGGGAAGGAAGCTGGGGAGTGTGAGCCACAGCCTCATCTTTCACAGCACGGAGTCGATAGCTGATGTCCAAAACTGATAAATCAAGAAACAGTAGAGTAAACAAATTAGCGTCATGAGGAAAGTGCCAGGGGGAGTTAAAGACAGGTAAAATGTGTTTTTTCCAGGAAGCAGGACTAGGATGGGGGGAGGGGAGAGGCACAGCCTTTCAGGAGAAACCGTTCTGTGCTATTTAATTATTTTTTGCACAGGAGTACATATAATTTTTATCTTCAAACATTTATTTATTTATTTATTTATTTATTTATTTATTTATTTATTTAAGAGAAGAGTCAAATGGCCAGGCTAGCCCACTGCAGCAGAAAGCCCAAGTTTCTCGACTGGGCGTGCAGGCCCCTGACTGCCCTTACTTGCAGGTCCCCTGTACTGCAGGCCAGTCAGAGCCTGGGCCTGACAGGTGCTCCAAGCCATGCGGCCACTCCTCGGCCCTCACCACGTCCTGTCCATAACGTGCACTGCCCGCTGTCCTTCAGCGTCTGAAGACTACTTCAGAGTGACGTCCCTACTCCAGGAAGCTTGGCCCAGTCAGCCGTGCACTGCCACCTCCTCCCGAGTACAGCATCCTGCCCTCTAACCTAGGGGCATTGCACCATCTGTGGTTCTGAGACAGGCTGCAAAGACAGAGAGCAGGCCTTAGGCCCTTCTATATCCCCCGTGTGGCCCAAGGCCCAGTGCGCAGTGAAATTTGGTCAACGAATGATAAACGAATGGATATCCGAATTCCATCGCTGACGTGCAGTTGTTACTCAGACGGACAACTCAAGCCCACCAGCCCAGAAATGATGTAAATGCCCGGCCACTGGGGACAGTCAGAGAACTCCGGTGTATCCACTCTCTGGACTATCCCACATCCACTTAAAGTCGTGCTTACAGACACCACGTGATGAACAAGGAAAAATGCAACTGCCACAGTTCGTGGGGGAGGGGGCGAGCTGTAGCCACACTGGGGAAAGAAGAATAGGGTGGAACAGCTCTGCGTGCTGCCACCATGGGGTGGGGGCGTGTGCTTGCCAGAGAGAGACAGTGAGAGGACAGCGACTGAGAAATCACCCGCCAGGGGAATGTCCATGCTGCAATCCCGTCTCCATTCCCCTCTTGGGATTTTGGACACTCATGCACATGTACCCGGTGTGAGTTTTAAGCCACCAAGTCTAGGATTTGAACTACAGTCAGCCTGTGGGAGTCCAGTACCTTAACCACCATGCAACCCGCTGGCCCCAGATTTTCCATTTTTTCTATATAGAGTATGTCTTGGGTGGAAGCCTCAGACTTCAGGAAGATGTTGGAAGAGAGTGTGTATTTGCAATCAGACCTGCTATCAAACCTCATTTCCTTGACAGTGTCACAGGCCTGGGCCTCGGTGTCCCTGTCTATAAGTAGAAGTTTTCATGTGCATCACAGGGACCCAGGTGGGGAGAGTCTGGCACAGGCCTGCTTAGTAGGGTTTCATTCACTCGCCAGATGTTTCCGAGTCCCTACTGTGAGCCTGGCACAGATCTAAATGCTGCCAATACAGTGGTGGGCAAGGTGACCATGGGTCTCACTCTCAGGGAGCAAATGTCCCCAGGGCAGGGGGCAAAACAAAAAGAGATGACTTCAAATAGTGATAACCACTGCACAGAAAACAAATAGTAAAAGCCACCAAGATTGGGTGGTCAGGGCAGGTCTCTTGGTGGGGCACATTTTGTCAGAGAAATCATGTTAAGGGGGGTGGGGATTGAGAGAAGGGGAGGGTCCTGCAGGCAGAGGGCACAGCAAGTGCCAAGGCCCTGGGGCAGAAACAAGAAACAGAAAGAGGCTCTGTGGGGGCCAGCACGGTGGTAGGACAGAGGTGGGGCCTAAGGGACAGGCAGGGCCAGAGCACACCAGGCTGCCCTGAAGTGAAGAGTTTAGGTTTTTTTGGAGAGGTTTTTGCTATAGGGCGCGTGCACTCACCAGACAGACAGAGAGAGACAGAGACAGAAAGCAAGAAATCACCCCCCAGGGGGGATGGCCACGCCGCAATCCCTTCTCCTCCATTCTCCTCTCGGGATCTTGGGCACGCACGCACACGCGCCCGGCGTGAGTTTAAGCCACCGGGTCTGGGACGCGAACCGCGGTCGACTACGTGGGAGTCCAGCGACATAGCCATTACGCTAATGGCTGGTCCTGAGTTTAGGCTTTCTCTATGTGCTGGTAACTACTCGGCCAGGTTACTTCTAGGCAACCGTGTGGAGGGGGCCTGGACGCCGAGTCTGTCCCAGCCGCCTGATGTGGCTCAGCAAGGCCGTCAGGGTAACGCGACGGTTTCTCCTGCCCTGGGGAGAGTGGCTCCAGCCCTGACCTCAGCTCCAACTCCATCCTGGCTCAAATCACTAACAGGTTTCCTCCGAGAAAAGGAAGCTGGCAGGGCGGGCTGTCCGTGGGGAACGAGCCGATGAACTCTGTGCTCATTCCTGATCAGAACACAACCCCAGGAGGGCTGACCATGAGATGTCCAACGAAATTGCTTTTCCTGAGCCTGTCCCTGATGACTGGGCTTGGCGATACAAGGTAGTGAGGAGGGGTGGACAGCAAAGTCCGGGGTCCTCTGCAGAGAGGAGGAACGGGGAGAGGGGCAGCGAGGTCTCTCCTCTCCCCAAGGGCCAGGCTGCTCTTCCCCTACTGGTCCGAGAACAGAAGCTGCAGGTGGTCCCCTCTCAGACAGAAAGCTCACATGGCAGGCTGGGTCTCTATTGGGTGGGGCTCCTGGGGAAGAGGACAAGCCTCCTCTCGGGCTGAGAAGTGCCTCCTCCCTGAGACTGGCGACTCTGACTAAGGGGTCCTATGGGGGGCAGGGGTCTCAGTTCCTCTTTCACAACCACAACCCATAAAGGCCCAGCTCACAGCTCTGAGTCCCCGGAGGGAGGCCCAGCTTCCTCCATGAAGCCAGTCCAGTCTGTGCAGTATGGAAGGAGGGGCAGTTCCATCCCTCCCTCTGACTCTTCACCCCCAGTTCTGCTGCCCACGTTCCCCGGCAGCGCTGGCTTTCACTCTCTGCTAGAGAAGGACACTCCTTGAAGGAACCCTGCAAGGCCTGCAGGACGACCCAGGAGGAAGGACTACACTGGCTCAGGCCTTGCGGGAAAAAGCAGATGCAAGACCATCAGCCCTAATCACAGATGTCGACACTGAGGCCGGATGGGACCCCCACAGTGTCGGCCTTTGGTGGGCAGATGGATGATAGTGGAGGAAACTCCACAGGCTCTGTCTGCAACGCTTCCAAACACTGCATGCACATCCTTGCACGCGAATGTACACAAAGGCGTGCCAACAGAGGCATCTGCACACTCACACACGTGCAGCCCACCTCCTGCCAATTCCCGAGGAGAGGTCAGAAGCGTTTCCTACCTCGACAAAAGCCAAACGCACTGAAACCTAGAGGCCTGGGACCATGGAAAGCCGCACCTGAGTTTGCAGCCAGCCAGCCCTGCGTGCTGCTGTCAGAATCTAATTAAAAGAGAAGTCAGCAGTGGAAACCCAGGCTCATTTCTCCAGAGGCATGGCAAGTCTGTCTCTAGACCCAAAGGACTTTGCAGAAGGCTTGTGCAGACCTGCCAAGCCCAGAGGGGTGAGGCAGGGTGGGGGACGGCAGGAATGAACAGGAAGGACGGCAGAGCCAAGCAGCCCCCGCTCTAGCCCCTCACACCTCTGCGACCGCTGGCCTCCAGCTGGCCGAGCCTGTCCCAGGACCCCCTCAGACCAGGACTCACAGGGCAGGCAGTCTGCTAGTATCACGGGTCCCAGAGGGGACTGAGGGACTGAGCCAGTACTCCGGGGTGAGGGAAAACAGCAGAGGGCCCATCCTTGCTGTGCACTGGGCTCTGGGGTGACGAGTCACACGGCCAGTTTTGTTTTCCAAACATGGGGCATTCACGACCCAGAGAGGCGCTCAGATCTGCCAGGGGAGGCAGCCATTGCATCAATCTCAGGTCTCCTCTCAAGTGGGATGAGGTGAAAAGCTGCCCACCTGGCACTAATCCCAGGCCAGGGTGCCACTGCTCACCTCCAGACCAGTCCCCTAATCCTTGGCCAGCCTCGGAGGCCCAGGCATGGGGGCCACCATACTCTCTAAGAGTTTCTATTCTCCTCATGCCTGATGAAGGCCCCCTGCCCCCTGCCCGGGCACATCCTGCCCCTCCTCTGGGCTCAGGAAGGCCTGGTGCCCCCCAGTCCAGGCAGAGCTATACACTGGTGCTTCTGTCCCGGGAAAGGCTCTGTTAGGATTCCATGCCAGCCCAGCCGTCTGCAAACAATGCCCCTCGGGCTACATCCAGCCCGCAGGTTTTGGTAACTCAAGTGTTATTGGAATGCAGTGACGCCCACACAGAAGGACAACCCTCTGTTTCCGCACCTGGGAACACGCCGCCCTCGCTGTGCATGCCCGGTCCTCGCTTAAGGACGAACGGTCTGCCAGGGACTGAGTGAATCCCAAACTTTCCCCAGTGACTCGGAAATGGCGCAGGGTGACTGAAATCCACGGACACTCCCGAGAACCAGCACCTTCTCAGGGAGAGGAGGGAAGTGAGGACAGGGGAGGGGAGAGCGGTCCTGGGAGCTCAGATTCACGTTTGCGGGATCAGAATGAACGTGAGGGTGTTCCCTGGCTCTGTCCACTGCGAGGGCCTAGGGACAATGATGCCCCAGCAGCAGGGAGCACACCCAGCTGCTGATTGCACCCCCATTCCTCATGAGAGGAAACCAGCCAGGGCATCCCAGGGTGGGGGAAGTTCTCTCCATGCCTGAAAGCAGGGAGGTGCTCCAAGACGATGGGGACATCTCCACAGCTGGTACAGGGTCCCCTGGCGCCAAACTCGGACAATCACCGTGGCCGTGATCATAGCACGCTCATTTTGAAAGGAATCAAGGAGTGTATGGCACTAACGGGAGGGGGGGGTGGGAGGCGCACCTTCACTAACGACAGCAGGGACTGGAGAAGGTGTGGCAGAGCTAGACCGCGTACACTCACACTCAGCAGACGGCTGACCCCGGGGAGCCCGCGAGGAGCAGCGCACCCAGTCTCTGAGACCTCCTGGGAGACCGAGCCACCCGCCCTGCCCAGTAACGGAGCACAGGACAAGGTCAGCCACACCTCGGCCTCCTGGTGCAATGTGAGGGGAAGTATGTGGCTTCCTGCACCCCGGCCAGCCACCAGCCCCATGGGGAACCAGCAGGCGCCTCTAGATGGCAGGACCTTCCATGGGTAAGATGCCAGCTCGGACTGCACAGAAAAGCCCACATCGGGAAGACCAAAAAGCAGCAGAAGGATTATTCTAGATTCAAAGGAGACTAGAAAGACATGACGACCAAATGCGGTGTGTGCTCTCAGGCTGGACCCTGGTGGGGTTGGGAGGGGTAGCTCTGAAAGGCGTCCTGGGGACAAGAGGAGAAAACGTGCCCGGACGGCACGCAGAGTAGCACCTGATGCACTCACGCCGACGTCCTGGGCGTGCATAGCCATTACAGTTGCAGAGACCATCACGGGACGGGCTTCGCACACGGGTTGTGTGGGCCCCCAGGTGGTGTGGTGGTAGAGGCAGCTGGAGCCACATGGCCGGCTGCAGTTTGAGTCTTGGACCCGATGGCCTGAAAAACATGCCAGGCATGTGTGTGTGTGCCCCAAATCCTAAAAGGAGTATAGAGGAGAAGAAGGGATTGTGGCATGGTCATGCCCTCGGGGTGGTGATTTCTCACTCCCCTGCCCAACTCTGGCAAGTGTATGTGCCCTATAGCAAAAACTAAAAAAAAAAAGTGTGTGTGTGTGTGTGTGTGTGTGTGTGTGTGTGTGTGTGTGTACCATGTAGGAGGGCAATTTTAATAAAATGTTAACAGTTAACTGGGTGAAGAATATGTGTATGTTTATTGTATTACTCTTGGCATTTCTATAGTCTGACATAAATAAAAAGTTCTGGAGGAAAAACAGTTATTTAAATAAAAAGAGGCAGGCCAGCAGACGGCATAGTGGTCACGTCACTGAACTCTCCACATGGCCAACTGCGATTCAAGCCCCAAACCTGGTGGCTTAAAAATCACCCAGGGGTGTGTGTGTGCCCTGAAGATCCTGGAAGGAGAATGGAAGAGAAGGGATTGTGGCGTGGCCATCCCCACCCCGCAGAGGGTGATTTCTCGCTTTCTCTCTTACTGTATAAAAAGGCTATCGGCTAAAAGGGAGGGCCCAGGTGAGTCTCCTAGCTCCCGCTCCCAATGCCTCTGTCATCTGTAAACAGGGACAGAAAGGAACCTGCCTATGGGGTGCTGTGAGCTGGTGTGGTGCAGCTGGGGTGGCACCAGCATCCTGCCCCGATGCCTGCAGCCTCACGGCCACCCACTGCGGGCACCCACACCGACGGAGGTCTCAGGTGAGTGAGACTGCTCCAAACCCTGCTGACGCAGCCCGGCCTCAGCCGTGCAATATTTATGTGCCTCCGAGTGACGCTTCTGTGCCTGCTCCATAAATTCCCAGGGTGAGCAGCTCCGCTCTCAAAGTCATTAGAGCCGAGATGACGCCGAGGGGCCAGGGAGCGACTTCAGGCCCCGGGGCTATCAGAGCTGCAATCTACGGAGGAGATGCGGGGGCTGGCAGAACTCCCACTGCCGGGCACCTACTGAGTGCCAGGCCTTTCCAGTGCCAGGCTGGGCACCTGTACTTCTCCACTGAGACAGAGAGAGAGAGAGACAGAGAGAGAGAGAGAGAGAGGAAATGAGCCCAGAAAAAAGGAGCGAGGAGCCCGGGGTGGGAGCCTGGGCCTCGCCTACAAATCCCGAGCTCAGTGCTCCCCTCCGAGGGCCTCAGGGGCCTGTCATAAGCACCTGAGTGGGGCGTCAGCATGAAGGGGCTGTCATCACCTACACCCTGACCCATCATCCCCCGCAAGCTGGACCTGGAATCTAGTTTGGACCCAAAGATCCCCTACCGAGTGTCACCAGCACTCGCCAACTTCGTGTCCCTCTGATGCCCGCAGCAGCCTGGGAGGTGGGCACCACCATTCCTTCCTCATCCAGGTGGGCACAGGGGCATCCAGCAATAACCTGGGTGGGGTCGCCCTGCAGCAAAGGGGCCTGGCTGGGAACTGGGGTCCGAGCTGCTGCGCGGGGCACACAGAGGGGCATCTCTTAGAAGCAATTAGCACACAACTTCCTTCTCTTTCTTTATCTGCCTTACGCTTATCAATACCTGGCAGCCGAGGAAACACATCGAGAGGCTAAATGACGTCGGTAAAGTCACACTGCGCAGGAGACGGGGGCAGCCAGATGGGCACCCGGGAACCGGCTCGTCCTGGTTCACCCGGGACTGCCCAGGTTGTCGCACAGGGAGTCCTGTGTCCTGGGAAACGCCTCGGCCTTGAGCAAACGGGGAGGGCTCGCTGCCCTCGTGGTACTCCGACCCCCGTGTTCTACCTCCCGGTCACAGACGGATGCCCTTCTGCGGCTCCTTCTAACGCCTCGGCCTGCCTGCCTTCGGAGCCCGGCCTGGTGGAGGCCAAGGGAGCCTGAGCCAGCAGCAGAGGCGCCCTCCGGGAGCGTTTCAGGGAGGCTGAAGACGGGCATCCCGCGTCACGTTCAGGCCAGTCAGCGTCCCTGCGCCTCTGTTGGCTCATCTGTGGAGCGGGAATGAGGCCATGGTTATCGGACGAGACTTCCCGGACGCCAGGCTCTGCTGGTTCAGGGCCTTGGTGGGCTCCCAGAAGGGATGGAGGGACAGACATCCCTTTCAGCTCCCAGAGGGACAGCCAGTCCCAAGTTTCTCTGTACCAATCCACTTTGGAACTGACTGAAAACTTGGTGTCTTCGGTGTATTTTTCTAGAAAGACAGTCAATAGTTTCTGCCAAAATCTCAAAAGGGTCTGTAAACCACCCCTGTCCCTGCCTCAGATAAAGGGAAAAGTCCCTACACTGAGCCTGCTGGTTGCTGAGCACACAAGAAGCGGGGCACTGATGTGGGGGTTAGCCCTCTCCTCACCCAGTGACAACCCCGAGTCAGGCACACAGAAAGTGCCACTGCAGAGAGCCATTCTGTCATGGCAGTGCCGACGCTTCTCTTACCTTTAGAAACAAAAGGGAACTAAACCCCGCTGGTGAGCCTGGCTGTTCTGGAGGAAGGGTATAAAAGGCATCTCAAAGTGTGGGCTATTGACGGCCTCCTGTCCTCACCAGTCTTGGTCATTTCTTTTGGTTTTCCTTAATGTCAAGAGCCAGTCTAGAGGTCCTTGCCAGGGTCGGCACCTGAGGGAGGAGGCTGGCCGGCCAGCCATCTGCAGCCACCTGTAGCTTGCCCTCGGCAGCCGCTCCAGCCTCGCCCTGCACGAGCAAGTGCCAGGGCTGAGCCGGGGTGCTGCCTGGTGTTTGTGTCTGCCCAGCCACCACAGGGACCCAGGGAGGACCAAGCAGGTGCACCTGGGCATGCCCGGCCTGCATGCGCCTCAGCTCAGCCCAGCTCAGATCACAGAGTCCTTGTAACCCGTCCCAAGCGAGGAAGGACCACTGAGCTCTGCTCCGAGGACACGGGGCCCAGCGGGAGGGGCCTGAGCAGGAAGTCCTGGAGCCGAGCTCGGGCCCTCGTGGCTCATCTGCTGCACGGCCCCGCCCTGGTATTGCCTCATTTCAGGTCACTGCTCACGAGAGGTGGTGGAGCCGTGGGCCTGTGGCCAGGCTGTCAGGGTTCACATCCCAGCTCCACCACTTCCTGCCCCAGTTTCCTCAACTTCAAAATGGGAGCGACAGTCACCTTTACAGCCTGGGTTGTTGGGAAGGTGACATGAGTCGCTGTTACCAAAGAGCTTGGAACAGTCTCGGACCAGTGGGCCTCAACAGAGGGTCAGCTCAAGGGTGGTGGTGGTCTCTGCCCACCTCCCTCAGCAGGGCCACACCAGAGGTAGGTGCATGAGGTGGGGGCCCTGCTGAAGCACCAGCCAGGGCCCACCCTGGGCCAGACAGGCTGGAAGAGTCAGGGAAGAGCAGGGTGGGGCCCAGGGTGGGCACCTACAGAAGGAGAGAGAGAGAGAGAGAGACAGAGAGCAAGGGCATCAGGAGAGAGATGGATGTGAAAGAGAGGACAGGTGAGAGACAGAGAGTCAGAGATAAGACAAAAGAAGGCGTGAGTGTGTGAGACAGGAGATGTGACAGAGCAATTGGGATTGTTCCTCTGAATCCATGGAACCCCCAAGAGCAAACACCAAAAACCACGTAAAGCTCCGAACTGCAGCCCTGGCCCAGGGCAGGAGCTCAGAGAACAGGAGCTCAGAGAACACGAGCTCAGAGAACACGAGCTCAGAGAACAGGAGCTCAGAGAACACGAGCTCAGAGAACAGGAGCTCAGAGAACACGAGCTCAGAGAACAGGAGCTCAGAGAACACGAGCTCAGAGAACAGGAGCTCAGAGAACACGAGCTCAGAGAACAGGAGCTCAGAGAACACGAGCTCAGAGAACAGGAGCTCAGAGAACACGAGCTCGCTGCCACACAGTCTGTTCCCGGTGGGGCGAGCGAGTGCCCACCCCACCCCTCCCTCGGTCCCACTGGCTCCTTCAGCAAACCTCACGGAGCATGTAGGCCGGCCAGGCTCAGGTGGAGGAGACGCGCCAGCACTGTCTGCCCACGTGGTGAGGGTGACAGAGGGCTGAGCAAGGATTGAGGGGGCCCAGAGAGGAGGCAGAGAACTGGCTGACACAGGCAGGCCCCATAGAGAAAAGCCAGGTCTGAGTGACCAGCAAGACCCTGCCAAACTGAAAGGAAGACCAAGGGGTTCCCGGCAGAGGGAGGGGGTGCAAGGAGAGGAGCAGGGAATGCCTGGGCAGAGCCTGCAGGGGACTGAAGACGGGGGCCCTCATGGGACAGAGACCAAGTGTGGCCTTCACAGAGCTGGTCTCTGGGCCAATAGCTCCAAACTTTAAAAAAAAAAAAAAAATTTATGGTTTTTGCCACAGGGTGTGTCCGTTCACCAGAGAGAGACAGTGCGAGCAAAAGTGAGAAATCAACCCTTCCAGGGGGAACTGGCATGTCACAGCTCCTTCTCCTCCACTCTCCTCCTGGGATTTTTGGGAGCACACGCGTGCGCGCGCGCGCGCACACACACACACACACACACACACACACACAGGGTGGTTTCAAGCTGCCAGATCTGGAACTTGAAACACAGTGAGCCATGTGGGAGTCCAGTGCCTTGATCTCTATGCCACCTGCTGGCCCCTCCAAACTTCTTTTGAAAAGACCATAAAACCTCTTCAACCTAAGCCTTCTGGTGAGGGAGACCAGATATTGGCTACTGGTCTTCCGGGTGAGGAAAGCAGCCTCACCAGGGCCGAGCAGTGAGCCCTGCCCCTCGGCCAACTTCTACCCAGGAGCAGTCCTCGAGATAGCTCCTCACCACCTCCACCCCCAGGGCCTGCACCCCACACGGACTTCCTGACACTGGCCAGGGAAGGGGATCAGGTGTCACCCAGCTCCTGGACATGCCTCAGCTCAGGTTCTTCACCAGCTTCCTGAGAGGGCGTTCGAACACCTAACCCCGATTCCTCCTGCTGCAGGAAACGCTCTCCCTCCTTTTCAACTTGTTCCTGTCGCAGCCTTCTGGGAAATCTCTACAATCTTTAGAAAATCGATTTCTCAAGTTTTATGTGCCAACTTTTAATTTAAGAAAACAATAGGGTGACAACAACAATGACACACACATTTAAAAAAAAATTAAAACCAAACATTGAACAGAGCTGAGTGCGTGCAGTGACATGACCCTTGACCCCTGCACACTCCCGGGGTCCAAACACCCGCGATTCCACGCTCTAGCTCCAGGCGAAAGCTGAGAGGGCTTGGTGAATCTTCGTCCTCACGCCAATTTGCATACCATTACCCAAGAAGCCCCGCGCCTGGATTGCACTTTTGCAAATTCCCACCCGTTTCGTGTCATAAATAAGATAGGAGACAGAAAACTAATACAGCCAGCGATGCATTATTCATGCCACGTCACACTGTTATGATAGATTTACAACAGCTAATACATGCAAACTAAGTTTGGGCACTAAACGTGAAAATTAAGGGTGGGGAAGGCGGGTGTATACGGGGGTGGGCAGGGGGAAACAGAGGGACTGTGAGTGTCCAGGAACCTAGAGAAGTTCTCTTTCTGTCATGCTTGCTGACAGGAAGCATTAGTGTGTACCCAAGGCCAGCACCAAGGCCAGCAAGCAGTGCTGGAGTGGGAAGCGGGCTGGGGTTATTGACAGCATGTACTTGGGGAAGCACCTTTGTGCTCCAGAGCCGGCTACGGGGAAGACCTCAGCTGCCTGCTCCACACGACTGCTGCCCAGGCTTCCCTTCTGCAGTTAGAGGAAGTGCCGCCGAAAGCCCATTTCCCTAAGGGCCACCCTTCCAGCCCTGACGACCCCTCACCGAGACCTACGACGCACCACAGGTTGGCAGGACACGGGGAGTCAATCAGATCTGCTCCTGCTCTACAGAGCTGCGGTCTGGCTAATCCCGTCATCAGTTCAACGTGTGGCTGTGGCACCGCAGGCAACAGCGGGCCACGGGGTATGACCCAGCATGTATGAAGGAGTCAAGGCGGTCCAGACAGGCTTCTCCGAGGGCTGAGGAGCTGGAGTGCAGGAAGAAGAGCTGCCCCAGTTGATGCTCACAACAGCCCTGCCAGGCTGGAGCCAAGCCTGGTGTCCAAACGCTGGCATCACTTGGCCTGTGTTCTGGGACTTTCTAGGCAGGGCCAGGAGCCTTAACTCCAGACCTGTACTTCAACAGCTGCACCAGGGGGGCTCAAAAGCCACTGGGCTGAGCCTCTGAGAGAAGGGAGTTGCCACCGAAATATCTCAAGGCCGGTGTGAGGACGGGTTGGAGGCCCTCAAGTGACTCAGCTGTCCCATACGTCCTGTCTGCCTCACACACTGGGGAGATCAGAGCTTGGCCTAACTGAGTGTGCAAACCCCCTCCCTGAGCTGGTGTCCACCGTCCAGGCAGGACCTGTCCCAATAGTCACAAGACCCTCCGACAAGTCCTCTGTCCTAATTCCTTCTCGCCTTCCCTGGGTGTGGCCTCCCCGCCCTCGTCCGTGGCAGGCTCCTCCTAGGACACTTCCCATTGCCCCGCACACCCAGAACATCTCCCAGCTGACAGCCCGGCCGTCAAGGCTCCACCCGGACCTGCTCCACAAGGGCAGCCCCACCACACTGGCTGGCTGAGAGGCTGTGCTGCGCCCAGCCCCAGACTCGCCTGCAGGCAGGGCCCAGCCTCACGGTACTCCCAGCCCAGTGGGGACAGAGGGACAACAATTGAGGACAGAATTTGAGAAAGTGATGGGTGCTCTGATGACGATACAGCCAGGTGACGTGCTGAGACCGTGACTCGGACCAGCAGAAGTGACTCAGCAGGAGCAGTCAGGGTGGCCTCGCTGAGGACGGGGCAGGACAGGTCGGCCGAGACCTGAGTGACCACGAAGGGGTTCCAGGTGGCAGGAAGAACAGAGGCAAAGGCTTCCGGTCCACTCCCATGCGGGGCGAGCCCGCCATCCCTCCGCAGCACCGCTGGGATGCAGCAGCACGCTGCGCTGAGCAGCTCAGCCTGGGCTGCACTGGGCTCTCTCCTCGAGCCGGTGACCAAGACCCCAGCCCACGCAGAGTCAGGCAGCAGCCTTGCCCGACGCCCCCCCACCCCACCCCAACCAGGCAGAGCACACCTCCGAGCCGCAGGCCTCCTGTCAGCCTGTCCCCAGTAAGGTTTTTCAAATTAAGATGCAACAATCATCCCACAGCCAGCTTCCCCTCCAGCGATCGGTTAAAATGAACTCCGGACGACTGGATTAGACTTTGAAGGTGGCGATCTAGATAATGAACACGGAGGATGCGGTGTTGACACGGGCCCGGTGAGCGACATTATTATTTAACAGGCCTCGCTTCTGCCTCCGCTGGGATCAAGGAGCTGAACCAGCAGTTGGTGGGCAAGCATAAAACCCAGGGACAGACCTCGGGTGTCGGCTCTGCGGGGGACGGGACGAGCGAGGTCGGGTGGCAGCACGGGACCAGTGGGGCCAAGTGGGCCTAAGGGAGGCTGTCCCCCCCATCACCACCACCACCACCGGCCACTGTCTCTGGCCTAAGGGAGGCTGTCCCCCCCCATCACCACCACCACCACCACCGGCCACTGTCTCTGGCCTAGGGGAGGCTGTCACCCCGCCCATTACCACCACCACCACCACCAGCCCGTCTCTGGCCTAGGGGAGGCTGTCCCCCCCCATCACCACCACCACCACCAGCCCGTCTCTGGCCTAAGGGAGGCTGTCCCCCCCCATCACCACCACCACCACCGGCCACTGTCTCTGGCCTAGGGGAGGCTGTCCCCCCCATCACCACCACCACCACCAGCCCATCTCTGGCCTAGGGGAGGCTGTCCCAACCCCCTGCCATACCACCACCACCAGCCCGTCTCTGGCCTGCGCAGGCTCCCAGGCTTCCTTCGGCCTGCGGCGTCCTCTCCTCTCTTCCTCCACCCGGCACAGGCCAGCTCCCCTGCCCACCTAGCACGGGGGTCCTGCTCTCCAGGCATTACACTACCCCCGTCTCCCGACCCCCCCTCAGGTCTCGTCCCGCTGCCTAAGCTGACAGTCAGCATCTGTCTCCACAGTGGATGCTGAGACCAGCACCTGCTCACCTGCATCCCTCCGGCCACTCATGCAGAGAGCCTGGAAATCGAGGTGCCCACACACCCACCTGCCTGCCCTCCAAGCTGTTCATGAAGGAGCACTGCTAGGCACAGCCATGAGCTAGACACCGGGAACAGAGATGAGCCGGGGCTGGCAGAAAAAGCAGGCTCAGAACACAGGAGATACCCGAGTCACACCTGACAGTGACAGAGATGGGACACTGCGGGGGTCAGTGCAGCTGGGGGAGACTGACCCTGCAGCCTACAGAGGTACCCAGCAAGAGGGAAGGCTTGAAGGCCTCTGCCCAAATCTGATTCTGCCTCTTCGTAGCTGTGCAACCTTGGGCAAGTTACTTAACCTCTCTGTCCCCATGTTCCCTCATCTGTAAAGTGGGCATAACTGCAGTGCTCATCTCATATGGTGATATGAGGATTAAATGGGTCATACAGGAGCCAGCAGGTAGCACAGTGGTTATGACACTGGACTTCCCACATGGCTGAGCATGGTTCAAGTACCAGATCCGGCGGCTTGAAAATCATGCTGGGTGCATGTGCTTGCCTGCCCCAAATCCCGAGAAAGGAGGAGAAGGGACTGTGGTGTGGCCATAGCCTAGGGGTGATTTTCACTTTCCCTCTCACTGTCTGTCTCTTTCCAGTGAGTACGCACACCCTATGGCAAAACCTTATGAAAAGGCGGGGGGGGGGGGGGGGGGGGGGGAGTCATGTGAAATACTTAAACCCACGTCTGCTCCAAACTAAGCACCCATGTCTGTCGGTTCTGATTCTTTCCGGGTGGGAGGAACCAGGAAAAGCTCCCGAGAGTTCACACAGTCCCTGGATTAACCTGAAGTCTTCACAGTGCTCTTGGCCATGCTGGCCACTCCCTCAGCCAAAGGCCGCTCCTGGGTCTCTGGGCTTGGAGCACTGAGCAGCTCTAAGTACATGGAAGCCCCCCGGAGGATTTCCCAGGCCTGGGGGGACTCGCGGTGCTGCTAGTAAGGAAAGCCCCTGCTCAGAAGGAAGGCACTCGGTGCAGACTTCAC
This sequence comes from Tupaia tana, assembly GCA_026018925.1. Classification (NCBI taxonomy): domain Eukaryota; kingdom Metazoa; phylum Chordata; class Mammalia; order Scandentia; family Tupaiidae; genus Tupaia; species Tupaia tana. The sequence continues at coordinate 86,767,528 of JAKSZU010000007.1, read as the reverse complement.
GTGTCGGGCACGGCCCTGTAGGTGCTGTGGCCTGGCACCCAGGCAAGAACACGGCCTACGCGTGCATGACAGCAGCCCGCGAGAGCAGCGAGTTTCCAGCTGGCTCCTCCAGGCCTGGCTGGCCGTGCAGTGGACACCGAGGAGGATGAGCGTGGAGTCGGCCAGCGCAGGAGCAGTCGAGCCGTCATTACGGCAGCCACGCCGAACGACTTCCAGAGCCCGAGCACCGAGGCAGGCCGGCTCCCTCTGTTCTAAGCAGTAGGACTACAGCTTTATTAAATATGCATGGAGATCACCTTGTTACTGTGCCGAATGATTGTGTGTACTGAAGGCGAGCTGCCCGCCCGCGCTGCACACAGAAACTTGGCAATTTCCCTGGCTGCAAACCCCGGTGCCTGCTCCTTGCGGCCCCCAAGGCGGAGGCTCCCCAGCCACCCTTTCTCCACCCTGCCTCCCCTTTCTCTCTATCAGCAGCCCTCCTGACACCCTCCACAGCGTGCAAAGCAGGTGAAAGCCCATATTGATCCCTTCTTAAGAGCGGCTGGTCCAGAACTAATCTTAAACCACTGCACCTTGAGCTGGAGCTGGTAGCCACCGGGAACCCAGGGACGGTGGAGCCAGGGCTGAACCGCTCGGGCCTAGGCAGGACTGTACAGCGGCTGGTGAGGGCAAAAAGGAATGAGAGGAGGCAGGGCTGGCCCCAGACCCCTGTGTTTCCCTTTGTCCATCCGTCTCTTGCTCCTAGAACAGCTGCTGGCAGGAGAAAGCTTTTCTTCCAGCAACGCTGGAGGACGCCAGGACCGCAATGCAGACGTAATGCCCACACCCACTGACAACCCCCACTCTGACGGGGCAGCTTGATCTTCCAAATTACCAAAGCAGCAGTAAGGATTTCAGTTGGGCACACAATCACAAGGGTAGCTAGCATCCAGTCCCACTCGCTGTGCGCCAGGCACTGTGTGAGGCAGCCTGTTACACACCCGTTTTCGTTCGGCCTCCCGGTAACGCCACAGACCCATCAGCCCGTTTTGCAGATGCAGTAGCTGAGGCCCAGGAAGGCTCTGGGGCTTGTCCAAAGTACACAGAGCGGCAGGGGCAGCTGAAGCAGCTTGCTCTCAAATTGCACCCCTCAGGGGAATGGGGTGCCCCACCAAAGGACGTGACCAGGGCAGGGGTGGGGAATGGGCCTTTGTGCCCTTGGGTGATGCTTCTCCCCCCCAGGCTGCTGGCACGGGGGCTTCCAGCATGATCTCAGTGTCATCTTGGCGGGGTCAGGGGCACCCAGGTGTTCGGTCAAACATGATTCTGGAGGAGCTCTCAGGGTCCTTCTGGGTGAGCACGACATCTGAACCAGCAGGCGAGTAAAACAGGTGGCCATCCCCAGTGAGGGTGGGCCTCGCCCAATCCGTGGAAGGCCTGCTAGAACGGCTAAGAAGGGAGCGAGTGCCCTCGGCCTGACTGCCTCTGAGCTGGGCATCAGACCGAAACAACAACTCCTTCTGGCTCTCAAGCCTACCCACTTTCAAACTGGAGCTCACACCACTGGCTCTCTTGGTTCTCAGGCCTTCGAACCACACCACAGCTGTCCTGGGTCACCAGCTTGCTAACCCCAGAGCTTGGGCCTTGCCTCCATGACTGTCTGTTAATCCTTACAACAAGTCTCTGTCTATGTAACTACGATGGGATGTCATAAAGTGTGTAGAACAACTGAGTTCAAGTACAAGTTTACTTGGTGTAAGAACATTGGAAACCCACGTATAGTTTTTTTCGTAACGAGCATTTTCCGTGAACTACTGTCATGGCATGGTGGCAATGCAAGGCTCTGCAAGGCTGGTCCACACGAGAAGGTTCCAGATTGTACCGGAGACCACCCCGAACCTACCAGGTATACGCGTGCCCATGATCTAGGGCTGGCTGAAGCTAGGGGTGGGCTGAGAGTGTTCCTCTTTCTCTCTCTGTCTCTTGCTTATGGAAGAAATAAATAAACTTAAAAAAAAAATCTAGGGCCAGCAAGTGGCATGATGATTAAGGCACTAGATCCCACATGGTCAAGTCTTTGGTTCGAGTCCCAGACCCAGTGAATTGAAATACACACTAGGTATGTGTGTGTGCACTCCCAAAATCCTGAGAGGAGAAAGTAGGGAAAGGGATTACAGCATGGCCAACCTCCCTGGGGAGAAGGGTGGTTTCTCAATTTCCCTCTCTCTCTGTCTGTCTCTCTTCAGTGAATGCACGTACACTATGACGAAATCTAAATAAATAAATAAGACTCCAGACGAGGGTCACTCATTCCCTTGCAGACAGGAAAACATGCTCACACAGGGCCGGCAGGAGCCACTGGCTGGAAGCAGCAGGACTGGTGAGCAGAGCCAGGCATGCACAGCTGCAAAGACAGCACCGCTGCACTTCGACAGAGCCAGGGAAGCAGCGCAGGGCCAGGCACACCCTGAGACCCAGCCCCAGACTCAGAGCTCATCCGTAGCGCCCTGTGCCTGGGTTTCCCCATTTGTCGAACGAGGACTGTGTCATCGGACCCGCCCCATGCCACCAGTCATTTTACAATGCCAGTCTCCGCTGAGTGCTCTGCTTGGCCGGGAGGAGCTGACTTATGTCCTTAGGAGAGGCGGCCCGGAGGGCACAAAGATCGCCCCTGAAAAGGAAGCACGCTTGGGGAGCAGCCTGTTCTGATTGGGAGCTAAGCCTGAGCTCCACCCTGGGCTGGCAGTCACTCATTCTAAACAAACCAAGCGAGCACAAAGGCCACCAACATATATTAATAGCGTGGGGGCCACACCCAAATATCATGCCAGTTGCCGAGGGTGGATTGCAGAGCATGGCACAGCGGTGGACAGTGTCCCTGGTCAGTCACAGGCCAGGGCCCAGGCTAGGCCAGGAAGGAGCCCCTGGCCCAGCCTGGTCCTGCCCAGGGCCAAGGCACAGGCAGGGTTTGTAATGGGGCAGGGCAGGACCCAGGAGGCCTCCACCTCACGTAGACACCTATGTCCACACTGCCACACTCTCAGCACAGCCAGGGCCCCACTGTACAAGTCCAGGGTACCGACAGAGGGCGGGGGCGGGCCTGCCCTCACCCACAGCAGCCACAGGCACAACTCAGGGTCCAGATAGGACCGAGGTGGGCGCCCTTCTCCTCACAGCAGCCCATGGGCATAGGTCAGGGCGGAAGGCAGGCCCAGTGGGAATCGGTGGCTCCCCCTCCGCCCCCTGACAAAGTCTGTCCAGTCGATCCACAGGGCAGCCGGGAGCCAAGAGCAGCACCAGGGCGGGCTGAAGGGTTGGCAGGAAGAGCCTGACGGGAGGCTGGGGCTGGGCCAGGCAGGGCAGTACCTGAATCTGCACAGTGGTGGCATCCAGGACGGTGACCCGAGGCCCACAGCTGGCCCACACGGCGTCCTCCAGGCTGAGCAGGGTGCGGACAGGCCCCGGCCCCACGGTCAGGCACACAGGAGGGCGCTCCAGGTCCCACGGGACTCCTCCTGGGGGAGAGCGGGGCAGGTCAGGGCCTGGGGCTCCTCGAGCTTCGGAAACAGGGCAGGCCGTGCAGGCCCAGCGGCCCCACCACCTTCCCCACCATCTACAGCTCCTCCCTCCCTCCTCCCTCCGACTCCCACCACCTACACCCCACCCCTCGAGGGACTGTCCCTCCTCCGGCCCTCCCTCCATCTCCCCTCCCTCCCTTTCCTTCCTCCCTTCTCCCCTTCCCACCTCTCCCTCTCTCTCTCTTTCCCTCTCTCTTATCCACTCCTTCCTTCCACACACACTCTGTAATAAGCACCTACTCCAAGCCAGGCCATGAGCTGGGGGCTTGGAAGACAGAGAGGATCAGACACAGGCCCTGCCCTTGAGGAAACCCTGCTAGTCAGAGAAACCACCGACTACCAAACGACGTGCCCTGCTGTATGGGCACACGTGCACAGGGCCTGGGGAACCACTGAGGTGGCAGGGACTGGCTCTGCTCGGGGGATAGCCAGGGAGGCTTCACGGAAGAGGCAATACCCACACCGACCCTGCTGAGAAGGCAGTATGATACGGTGGGAAGTGTCCTGGACAGAGTCAAGAAACTCGGAGTCTAGCCCTGGTCTGGTACCAACTGAGACCTGAGCACATGGCTCCCCTTCTCCTTGCCTGTTTCCCACCTGTCCAGTGGGGAGGGTGGTGGTAATAAGACTCTTACGTCGCAGCTTATCCAGAGCAAGCCTTGACTTCCCGTGATCTCATCTACCCCCAGCACTGTACCAGGACCCCTTCCTCCCCTAGACCCTCCCCCTGCCAGGGGCAGTCGATGCCCGTCTGCTTCCCTGAAGCCAAACAGGCCATGGGATGGGGCCTGGCCCTGAACGAGGTTCTCCCCTCCCCCACAGGTGCCGGGCTCACCCGGAACAACTGCCCCTGGCCCCTTCACCATGGGCTGAAGTCGCACCTGATGATGCACAGAACTCCATGGCTGCTCTGTGCCATCAGGGTGCCAGGCGGGAAGGGGGGTGGCTAGGGAAGAGGATGGGCCTGGCCCGAGGCGGTCTGGGCTGTGGCACTCCCTGGACAGACCAGCAGCTGCTGGGACCTAGGGGGCAGGTCAGAGGCACTGCTGGCTCGCCAGTTCCCTGACAACCCCCAGGGGGAGTACAGAGCAGACTGCCACAGACACCCCTCTCCCAGCCAGCTGCTGGGTGGCACGTGGGGCAGGGCTGTCTCCAAACTGGAGGGCCACCAGGATACATGAGGACAGATTCCCCACCCTACACACCGGGCCAGGCCGGCCTCAGCTCTCCTCTCCTGCCCTCGCCCGCCTCTAAACCAGGCTTCCCTCGAGCTCTCTGTTTTACTTAAAATCAGCAGATTTGGGACCAGCAGACGGCATAATGATTATGTGGCTGGACTCCCACATAATCCGAGTCCTGGGCCTGGCAGCTTAAAACTCATGCCAGGCATGTGCGTGCATGGCCAAAATTCTGAGAGAATGGACGAGGACTGCGGCATGGCCGTCTCCCCTGGGGGAGTGGGGTGGGGAAGGGGGCGATTTCTCACGTTCTGTGTCTCTGCTGAGTACATGTGCCCTGTAGCAAAAATCCCTCTTAAAAAAATAAAAGTTGGCAGACTCAAGAAATTGGGGAACAGCTGGGGGCTGGACTATGGCTCCTCAGTAAAACGGGACGCTCTGCGGGAAGGCTCCGGGTTCCCACCCGAGAGCTCCCTGGGCACACCAGGATCCAGGCAGGCTAACGCTGGGTGTGGCCTGGGCCTCAGGACCCTGTCCGGGCACGTGCTCCCGCCCAGTCTCTGGATCTCTCACACACTCGTGGGAGAAATATGTCATCTTAACAGAAATCAGCAGCAGCTAAGTCGTGGAACTCCCCGCCAACACACAGAGCTGTCAGCCTGTGAAGCAGGCGGGGCCGGAGAAGTCTGTGCCCTGGAACTTCTGCGTGACCTCGGGCAGGGGTGTCACTGCTGACTCTCAGTTCCTTCATCCAGAAACGCCCCCGCCCCCGCCGGACGTCAGCACAGCGCCATGCACAGGTGGAAGCTGTGGGTGCAGCGACGGCTGCTGCTACTGTCACCTATGCGCGGGCCGGGTGCCCTGCCGTGACTGTCACCCTGACTCCCACCACGCCCCGTGCCAGGTGCTATTCTCATCCCTGCGTTATAAGCGGGACAACCGAGACACAGCGGGTCTAAACACTTCCCAAATCACTCGCCGACGAGCAGTCCTTGCTCACTGGCTCCTGCTGGTTACATCCTTTGCCACGACTAAGCAGTCTGTGGGAGCGGTGTGGACTCCACTTAAGTAAGGAGCTGAGGACTCCTGCAAAGCCACCGGAGGGGGTGATGAGGCTGAGCGGGATTTGAACGCAGCCGTGTCTGACTTTTGTCCAGTCTCCTTCTCCTACCCCTTCTGCCCACTTAGGTTTCGGAACAGCCCAGCTGGAAGGTGTCCAGGAGGGGTGAGGAAGGAAGGCAGCCAGGCTCTAGCAGGGATGCTGACCCCCACCAGACACGGGAGCTGAGGAAATGCAAGGCTTTGAGCACCCCCCAGTGGCCAGAGGTGGTAGTGTGGCCAGCAGCTGGGCCTTCTGCCACTATGGCTAGGATGGGGGCTGGGATCACCCCCCAGGAATGGAAACTGGGGGCTCTACCCATGGGCACAGCAGTGACAGCCACGGAGCCCTAGAACAGAGCTTCGCGATGGCTGCTGGGCGGGGCTGGGGTCAGAGAGCCCTGAGGACACATGGGGCACTCTTGCCCCACCGCTGGCTCTCAGGAACCCTCTAAGTCCTGGCTCCAGGGCAGAGTGGCAGCTGTGATCAGACTGAATCATACTGATACTGTTAGCTCAGAAAGGACATGAGGCAGGAGTCCTCAAGTGGAGGGCCACGTGGGACCCCGAGTGAGAGGGTTCACCCTGCTGGGACTCAGTTTTCCCCTCTGCCCAATGAGGGGACAGGACTTTGTGCCCTGAGGTCCCCGGCAGCCCCCACACACCATGACTGCAGCACTGTAGAGGCGATCGCCATGAGGTCCGGGTGGTGGTGCTCCATCCTGCCCACCCCCTCAGCTTAGCCTTCCTGGCTGTGGGTAAGCACACACATGTTCCGGAACACGCACTCACACACGCCCGCCCCCTGCATGACAGCCCATTCATCTGGGCCAGCTCCAGCTCTCACAGCCACGCAAGGGAGATGAAGGCCCTGTCTCAGCAAAGGCACCTTCAGGAGGCTGGCAGCCCTCCTCCCCCAGCCCGCGGGGACAGGGCCCGGCTAGAATCCCTGAGGGGTCCAGATCTAGCCAGAGCCAGAGACAGGACAGAGTGAAAGTCATCCAGGCTGAGAGGGGCCCGAGGGCAGCCCCGCCTGGTGGGTAACAAGAAATAACACGGCAGTGGCGAGGAAGGGGGTCTGCACGTGTCACCACACTCCGGGCACGGTTGTCGGCACTTTGCAGCCACTCCGCGGGGTGGGGCTGTCCGTGTCCCCACACCACAGGTGGAGCGAGGCTCAGAGGCGACAGGCCCGATCCCTCACAGCTGGGCCGTGACCCAGGCAGCCCGACTGCCCAGCCCTTCCCCTTATCCCGGACATCATCTGCCACCTTGGGGGGAGCCCTGACCCACACACTCAGCTTCCAACCAGGGACGTCCCCACAGCCCGGCCCAAGGCCTGGGAATTTCCCGTGCCTCTCGGAGGTGGGGGTCCCGGCAGCTCTGTGCACACAGGACCTGTGGGGACACGGCTCTGATCCAGCACCCCGCTTGGTGTGGCACTGATGGGCACTCAGGACACGCTTGTTAAGTGAGTGAATGAGCCAATGAAGAGGAGCAGGGCCTTCTGCGGGCAGCAAACTGCCAAGACCACACAGCTCCTGGCCTCAGTTTCCCCCTCTGTCTGCTAGGCTGGACTCCAAAGCCCCCCAGCTCTGTCACCAGCCCACACCTCCTCGTGTCCTGGTCAATCTGGAATCTTCCCAAGTCATCTCAACTGCTGGCTCTGCAGACTCTCCAGGGCTAAGCCAATACCCAGATTGGTTTTGCCTGCTCTGCTGAGTGAGTCTGGACTGAGCTAACGTGTGGGCTGGAAACAGTAAACGTGTCCCTACAAATGTCCACATGGCTCCCCTAGCCCCGCCCCAAGACACAGATAAAGGTCTGCATTCTTCTCAAGCCCCGCTCTCTCAGGGCCACCAGTGATGTGTTCTGAGGAGCACAGAGCCTAAGGGGCTGACCCAGGAGCAGCTCTGAGTCCCACTCCACTGGGACTTGGTGGGGTCCCCAAGGGGTACCTGTGGCCTTGGTGAAGGGCAAGGCTGATGCCAGCTCCAGTTGGTCATGGGCCAGGTGGACGATCCCAGGCCCAGCCACATGCAGCCCAGCTAGAAGGTGACAGGGAGGAGTAGCCCCACCCCATGCTACGCAGCAGACCTTGCCCAGGCCACCTGGGCAGGACACCACAGCAGGATGGGGGGACGGTCAAGAAAGACCTCTCCCAGAGGCCGCCCTGGCCACAGGCAGGCCAAACACCCAGAGAACATGTGCTCTCTCTGCCAGGAGCGCCATCCCTGACTCGTCCCTGCTACCTGGGACCCAGCTCAGCAGCCCCCTGAGAGGAGGCCTCTGCATTCCTCCCTGCCTCATGCTTAGGGGGTCAGCTCCCAGGTGGCACCCCACCCCTCCCTCAGCACCCCCAGCACGGGCTACTTGCTCCCTCCACAGACCACAACACCGTGAGGCAGGAAGCAGCACTTGGCTGTGTCCCGGAGCACAGCAGGGCTCAGCGAACATTCGATGGCTAATGTTTGTAAGGCCGGAAAGCCAGCAGGACTTCTCAGCCCTCTCCTCTGGGCCTCATCGCTTCAGTTCTGCTCAGAATAGCCAACGCCCCTGGGTCTGGAGAGGACTCTCGCCTGGGAGGTACAATCTCTGGGGATTCTGGTCTCAGCTCAGCCCTGGGACTCTGAATGGTTTTTTCCCACCCAGACAATGTGGGCCTGGGGTAATAATGGTCCCTAATGGCTCTTACGGGTTTGACAAACAACCAGGCTCCAACCCCAGGCTAAGACTCAAACCCCCATTATGAGTTGAATTGTGTCCCCCTAAAATCCATGTGATGAAGTCCTAAACCCCAAGACTAAGGATGTGACCTTATTTGGAAACAGGGCCACTGCAGATGTAATTAGCTAAGATGAGGTCGCAGAAGAGACAGGCGGGCCCTAACCCAACATACCAGGCGTCCTTATGAAAAAGGACAACGGGACACAGGGGCACGCAGGCAGGAAGCAGGTGGAGATGGGCATGATGTTGCCACAGCAGGGGACTTTCAGAAGCTGGGATAGTGGCCGGGAACCCATCCCTCCAAGACCTTCGCAGGGGCAGGGCCCACCAGACACCTTGACCAGACTTCCAGCTCAGCCGGCGGGCGCTCCTCTAAGCCTCTGCAGCTCCTGGTCAGGGCAGCTGCGACGCCTCCCTCCCCAGGGTCCTGACTGAGCGTCGGGAGCCAAGGCGGAGGGGCCCAAGGCAGCCTACCGGGGCAGGGAGGGCTGGGGTGGGGCAGTGCAGGGCCCACAGGATCTGGGGGCAGCCAGAGGGTGGTGGCGGAAACCCCTGCAGCTCTGAGCCCGTGTTTACATTCACGTGTATGGTCTGTCTGACGGGAGGGGGAATTTTTCCCTCCTTCTTTCCCCTTTAATTAAAAACTATAAATGCCTTATCAAAAGCTAATTAAAAATACCAACACAGTGCCAAGTGGCACCAAAAAAAAAATAAGGCTCAGTACAAATATCCGTTTATAACTTGCAACAGGCTGTGATGATGCAGCACTCGGAGCCACGGGGGAAGGGCAGGGAGCGAGGGGCGGCACCACAGGCCGCAGCCCTCCGGGATCCTCTGCCCCCTCCAGTGGACCACGGGCAACTGTGCTCTCGCTCAGTCCTGGTTACCCCTCATCATCAAACCCGCAGCTGAACAAGCCACAAAGTGGGCAGGGGCCACTGCATCGTGTGGCATTGGACCAGCCGAGTCCCTTCGCCAAGTCTCAGCATTGCCGCCTGAAAGCTGAGGCCGCTCTCGAGGGCTGCGGTCAGAATTCAGGTAACACACGCGCATGAAGCACTCCGCCCCGCTCCTGGAGCCGCGGCCCAAGCACTGTTGGCCTTCCCTTCAGATGCTGTGGCTTGTGCCAGCAATGGCTGGATAAACGGCAGAGCTGAGACGCTCAACTGCACTGAGCACTCACGGAGCCGGAGGCCACGCCTCCACCAAGTCCTTAAACCGCCCAGCCCCTGGGTGGGGGACACTGCCACTGTTCCCATTTTACAGATGAACAACCAAAGGCACAAGAGAAGTTGCTCATGAAAGGACACAGCTGTCACCGGGACAGAGCCTGAATATGAAGCCGGGTCTCTCCAAACCGTGTCCCCACTTATCCACCAGGTCTGCCAATGGGCCTGGCTGCCAGCCTGGTCGTGAGCACCCTCTTCCGTGGGACTCCCATGCAGGGGACCTCCAGTGGGGCTCAGGGATCGCCAGCCCCCAGCACGGAGATGCCCTGGTCTGTTCTGCCCCACCTCCTGGGCCTGCCTCCTGCTCGTCCCCTTGACAGAGAATCCGGTGCTCAGGTGGCACTCAGGACTGCTCCCACCCTGCCCGTGCCCCGCCCGTACCGCTGCTCCGAGGGTAGGCGGCGAGCGTCCCGTCCTGCAGGCCAGCAAACAGGTGGAAGGGGCTGTGCCGCAGGCAGAGCACGGGCTGCAGGCCTGGGCTCCTGCAGGTCGCCAGGCACTGGGTGCCGGTGTCCACGCTGCCGTAGAACAGGATACTGCAGGAGAGATGGGGATGCTGTGACTCGCTGAGCACGCCCCCGACTTTCCTGCTGTGATGGGGCCATTGCTCCCCTGCAGGAGTTCACCTCGCTCCTCGAGGATGGCATCTTCCTTGGCCACCATCACTGGGAAGGCTGCCCCAGAGGCAACAGATAGAGTTCCAGAGTCACACAGACCCAATTCAGACGCAGACACGCCGCCCTCCGGCTGAGTGAGCCTGGGCTGCTGAGCCTCTGCGGTCACCCACTTCGCAAGCACTGACACGGCACAGCAGGAAAGTCTGATGCTGAGTAAGCATAGCAGGCACGTGGCCACCACGTGGGAGAAATCTAGACAGGAGCAGGCTGGTGGTTTCCGGGGAATGGGCAGGAAGGGTATCGGGACAATTGTTTATGGGTATGGGGTTTCTCTCTGGGATAATGAGAATGTTCTGCAACTAGATAGTGGTTACTGGAAGTCACTAAACTGTACAGTTTAAAATGTTATGTAAATTTTTTCTTGTGTAAAAATGTAGAAAAGGTATTCAGTCCCTCCATCAGCCCTGAGCTGGACACTTGGCTGCAGACCCAGCCTGGGTTTCCCGGAGCGAGAGCAGCTCCAAGTTAGTTCTCTCGAGTGTTAGCTGCTGCTCCTCCCTCGTTTCCTCGAGTGGGAAATGAGGGGAGCAGCCTCCACTTCACAGTGGAGAGCTCCCACCAAGGACAAGCAGCACGCAGTAGGCGTGGCGAGCAGGGAACGTGCTCTCTCCAGGTCGTTCTCCAGGACAGAGAGGACAGGACACAGCAGCAGGCCCAAGGACTCCCTGGGACATGGCCCATAGCCCTCACCTGTGCCTCCCTTCACAGGTAACAAGGTAACCACCCCTGGACGTTACGGGAAGCGGTCTGCTGACCCGGGCGGGCTACAGCTCTGGGCTGGGCCTCCTGGTGCAGGTCGGCCTGAGATGACACTCCAGCATGTTACAGGGGGCAGCAGCTCCCACTGCTGGCAATGGCCTGGAGCCCTCACCCACCCAGCAAGGGGACTGAAGCCATAGATGGATGACCAAGTGACACCCAAGTGAACTAAAGCCGCCCTCGCTGTGTCTTGGTGGACTCTTCACAGTGGCCCCTCTGTAGGCTCCTAATTCCCATTTTACAGATGAGAAACAATGGCTCAGAGAGCTTAGGTGGTGTTCCTAAGGACCCACAGCGAGCAAGTGGTGAGCTGAGCTTTGAACCCAGACCTGCGGACACCAAACCAGCATCTCCAGCCCCGTGGCCACGCTGCCTAGGAGACGGTCAGTCAGCTAAAGTGCAAGTAGCTCCTGACACTCGGGCTCCCACACCAGGTATTGCTGCCCTCACCTTTCTGGTGACCCCAAACCAGGGCAGAGAGTGTGAAGAGGTGACAAGCAGGCCGAGAAAGCAGGAGCGACAGCGCCAACCCCACTACCCAGCCTTGCCCAGGCTGTCCTCAGCCCTCTTCCCAGGCCCCTCACCTGCCATCCTGCAGCCCGAGGCAGATGGTTGGATGCACCGCAGCTGAGGGGTCAGCAGCCGTCCGGCTCTCGTCGCCACTCTCTGCCTCCTCCTCCGGCTCCGGGATGTACTCCATGCAGAGCACAGGGGCCGCCAGCGGGAAGGACTTCACAGTGCGGGGTGAGGGCCGGTTCAGGGAGAAGATCTCCACCTGGCCCCCTGCACCCTCCTGCCCGCCCCCGACCTGGGAGAGAGACCCAGAGAGGCTGTCAGGTGGGAACATCAGGTGCAGAGCGGAAGCTTAACCCCTGCCTTCCTAGGGACCCCGTTCCTTGAATAGAGTGTCCCCTTTCCTGTCCACACACGTCCTGTCGCCACAGAAGTCATTCATCCCAGTGGTTGTGGCAACAAGTTAGCTTCAGAGCCCAAAGAAAATCAGGTAAGGAGCAGAGATGGCCTAAATTCCCAGACAGCTTTCTAGTTCCTTCTCTGTAGAGTACATTTCAACCAATGCATAGCAAACATCTACTGTGTCCCCTTTAAATGCTCTTCTCTGTCTTATTCTCTGTTTTGTTTCTATATCAAGCACATGGTACTCCTCAACGTGTGCTTATTGGATAGATGGGTGGGTGGAAGGAAGGAAGAATGGACGAATAGATGTGTAGGTACATGGATGGATGACTGAATAGATGGTAGATGGGTAGATAATGTATAGGTGGGTGAGTGGATGGATGGATGGATGAATGAATAAGTAGATGGATGGATGAATAGATGCAGATGCCTGCATAAGTGCATGGACAGATGTATAGATGGATGAATGGATGCACAGATGTATGCATCAATGAATGGATGAATGGATGCATAGGTGCACATATCAATGGATGGATGGATGAACAGATGGATGGATGAAGGGATGCACATATGCACACAACAATGCATGGAAGAATGGATGGATGAACGGATGCATAGGTGTACACATCAATGGATGGATGAATAGATAGATGGATGAAGGGATGCACATATGCACACAACAATGCATAGATGAATGGCTGGGTGGATAGACGGATGAGTGGATGCATAGGTGTACATATCAATGGATGGATGAATACGTAGGTGGATGAAGGGATGCACAGATGCATACATCCATGCATGGGTGGGTAGATGGATGATAGATGAGTGGATGCATAGATGTATGCACCATTGCATGGGTGGACAGATGGATAGGAGAAGAGATAGATAAATGAATGGATGTGTGCATGCATCGGTGGATGGATGTTATGAAGAGATGGATGGATGCACAGATGCACTCACTGATGCATGGATGGATGGCTGGATGGATGCATCCATACATGGGTGGATGGATGACTAGACAAATGGACAGATACACAGATGCACATATGGATGCATGGATGGGTGGATAGATACGTTGAGGGGTATGTAAATGCATGGATGGACAGGTGAGTGGGTGGCTGGATAGATGGATATACATGCATGAATGGACATGAGTGCACATGCATGGGTAGATGGATGTATGGATAGGTGGGTGGGTGGATGGGTGCATGGATCCATGAATGGAGGATCGATGCATGGATGGACAGGTGGATGGGTGAGTGTGTGGATGGATAAACACATCGCATAATTGAAAACTGGGAACAAATCACTTTGTGGAGGGACATTTGGGATGAACAGTGAAGGATAAGTCAGCGTTTTCTTGCCCTGAGTGCCTGGAGCCAGGAATATGCAGGGAAATGGTGGCCAGGGTGGTGAGGCTAAAACCTGGGGAGGTGGGGCACCATCTGCATCACAAGAGCATGGAGCTTCCTCATCTAAATCAAGACAGGCTTTGCCAGGAAGGGAAGTTAGAAAGGTGGGCTGGAGCCTTACACGAGGTGGGCAGTATCCAGGGTGAAGGCCCTGTGACCCACGCACTCTGGCCCTCTCCTTCACCGATGGCCAGTTGCAAGAGTCAGGCTCTCTGATCTGCTCCCTGGTCTCCTGCGGCCCGGGGGAGGCTGCACCTCCCAACTCCAAGCACAGTGCCTGGTGCCAGAAGTCCCCAGGAAGACCTCGCTGGCTGCTGCTGCACATGGGGCCCAGCTGTCAGGCAGCTTTCTCCCGCACTCTCCCGGGTGCCGCCCTCCCTGCTCCTGTCCTGGAGCCAGAAGCCCTGGCTGTGTGTGGGGCCTACTCACCCAGAGGTAGCCCTGTGGAAGAGAGGTACTGACTGCTGAGAAGCCCAGCAGGGGGCAGCTGACAGGACTGTGGACCAGGGCACCAAGCTGTGGAGACAGAGACGGCGCATGGAGGGTTAATGGCCGAGGTGCTGAGATACCAATCCTGGCAATTCCGGGCCCCATCCAGCTCTCTGAGGGAGAATCCCTGAGGGTGGGCACCAGGAAAGTCCCACGTCTCCCAGGGTCTCTAGGCAAGTTGTACACACTCGTATTTGCTCAAAGCTCTCCTAGAACCTTCCGGCTACAAGGGGCTTGAGTGACGCTCCACATCAGCCCAAGGTCTTCGAAACTGGGCAGCTTATGAATAAAGTTTGTTGGAAGATACTCATGTTCAACCCCCCCCTCCCTGTAATAATGCAGATGGGGGACAAAGAGTCCACAGAGGGTAGGTGGCTCCTTAGGTGCAGGGGCGGTCCCAGGGCCTGCCTGCACCCACCTCCTCCGTGGCCTCCTACATCCCTCCACCTCCACAGACCATCTGCAGAAGAGTCTGCCAGGACCAGCGGGTTGGGTGGCTTGTGCAGGTCAGACAGAGGCCAGGGGCTGTGTCTGTAATAGCTGTCACCAGGAGCCACGGCTGCTTCTCCTCGTCCTGAATCTGCCACCCCAAACTCCATGTTGAGTGGCCTGAGACTGTTTCCTGAGCTAGACCTGGCCAGTCCATCACTATGGCAAGGACAACGAAGTGAAGAAATGGCCTGGCCATTCTGTGGGCCAGACCAAGGGGAAGGAGAACAGCTGGCCACTGGGCCCTTCTCCAGGCAGGTGCTGCCCTCTGCTGGTTCCCAAGGCCCCAGCCAGCCTGGCCCTCGCAGAATATGCTAACCATTTGTACTGGCCATGGGTGAGAGGGCCCACAGAGTCCCTCATCAGCCTCCTTACTAAGCAACTGGCCAACTAGAACTAGCTTGGTGGGCAGGACTGGCTCAAGGTCACACAGCAAGTCAGTGGCACAGCCAGAGCTAGAATTCAAAGCCCGGTCCAGGGCTGTCTTCTCTGGTTACATCCTACACAGAAGCCAGGCTGCCATGCTGCAGGCCTCAGGACTCAGGGCCTCCCTCTGCCCAGCTGGGAAGTGGGGCTCACACCCAGAGCAGGAGGCACCCCAACACCCGGCCTCCAGGGCTCCCTGCCTTTCTTCATTCTCAGTGGCCACCCTTCCTGCCAGGCTGTCTCCCTCTCTCCTCTCAGAGGGGGCAGGAGCCATCGCAGCCCTGGCTCAGGCATTTCCATGGCAACTCCAATGGGCCCTGATGTCAGCTGAATCAAGGGCACGGGGCCCCAGATGGCAGCAGAAACTCAAATGCCTTCCTAATAGGCAAGGCCCTGGGTCTAAACATCTTGCCCATGCCAGAAAGCTGCGTGCGCGAGAGAGAGAGAGAGAGCTCTGCTCCCGGGGACAGCCACACCACCACTTCCTCTCCTCCACTCTCCTCTCGGGACTCAGGGTGCATGCACACATTCCTGGTGTGTCCTTCAAGCCTCCAGGTCTGGGACTTGAACCGCACGGCTACATTCAGGCAAAGCAAAGCAGGGGCACATGGGGCTAGAAAAAGGAAACAGGCTTTGGACACAGCCAACCTGGGCTCCAACCCAGCTCAGCGGCCACCGTGGGGTGGTCCTCAGCCAACTGGTCCCTCATCGACAAATGGGACCCTGACGACTTGTGACGGTGGCAGCCGGGGCCTACCTGGGGCTTCCTGCGGGATGTTCTAGCACATGGCCCGCCTTCTCTCCTTGGATTAGCAGAGCAGCACCGCGAGGCAGGGCCGCCACACGCCAGCCCCGCGCAGGCTTAGGAGACAGAGTGCCTAAGTACTAACTGTTCTGGCCTGGACTGAGGCCGATGGGCAGGGAGCAGAGGCCTAGGTCCGCAGGTCTGGTGACAGCCCCTCAGACCCCAAGGTGCTTGTGCTTTAAAGCATCTTAGAGCAGGTAACACCTTGACCCCTGTCCCAGGCAGGCCTTAAGAATGACCTGGGCCCTTTGGGAAAATGGGTTTGTGTTGCTCCGTCCCCTGGCTCTCCTGCTGCCTCTCCAGGGACAGGCGTCCCTCTTGGATGAAGCCAGAAGTCCAGGAGGAATCCTCTGATACCCCAGTTGTTAAGCCTTTGGAAACTCCCCAAAATAGACCCCAGTGGTCTCTCCTTCCTGGGACCAGCAAGTCCCAGACATCAATCACTTGCTTCTGCTTCTTGATCTCTGAGTGGAGCCATGAACAGGCTTCGCACGTGGCCTGCATCATATCATTTTTTTTTTTTAAGAGATTTTTGCCTTTGGGTGTGTGCACTCGCTGGAGAGAGAAAGACAGAAACAGTGAGAGGGAAAGTGAAAAATCACCCTTCCCAGGGGTATGGCCACATTGCAATTGCTTCTCTGTTCTCCTCCCAGGATCTTAGGCACACACACACATGCACTCCGCATGATTTTCAAGTCAATGGATCCGGGACTCAAACCACTGTCTGCCATGTGGGAGTCCAGAGACATAAACGCTACTCCATCTGCTGGCCTCGGCCTACAGATAACATTTAGCCCTCACTGCAGCCCGGGGGGGCAGGGGCTGTGACCATTCCATTTAGGCATGGAAGACAGCCGTGACACAGCAGCCTTCCTGATGTCACGCGGCTGGGCTCAACCCAGGCAGGGTGGCTGCCTGCGAACGCTCCTTCACGGCCCCAGCAACCAGCTCCCTCTGAGTTGGAAGACAGCTGTGACCTTCTCAGATGGACGCCTGCTCCTGCCACCCACCCCTGGAGTCCTCACTCCCTTGAGGGACAGAACCAACACACCCTCATGCAGCCGGTACGAGGGTGCTGATCCATCCGCACCGGGAAAGGGGCTGGTCCGGCAACTCCCTGAGCCCAGCACAGGTTTTCCAGACGCAGGCTTGGTCTCTGGCTCTAATGAGGGCAGCTACAGAGCCCCAGGATTGGCCCTGGCTGCCTGGAAGCAGCAGTGGGCAGGGAGGAGGCCTGCATCTGTCCCTGCAGTAACCGGGCGAGGCACTGGCACTCCAAGGACCTACTCATCTGGCCGCCAGCATGGAGCCAATGGGCACATCTGCCTGGTTTGGGGTGGGAGGTGGCACGGGCCTAACAGAGTGGTGTCTCGGAACCCGGTGAAGGCAGGCTCTGCTCTGTCCCCTCGCCCTCCACAGGCCTGTTCCCACAGGATTCAGGCGCACTTCCCTCAGTACCCCAGGAGCGTCCTTGGGAGACAGAGCAGGGGCCTGGTGGGAACCCTCAGGTGCACCCTCCAAATGAAGAGGTTCATGGGCCCTCAACCCCTAGGATGGAGGCAGCAGATGGCTCTCCACCTGGGTGGAGGCTTCTTCCAGGAAGGCCCTAGAGGCAGAGGCCTGTCTGACTTCACCACCTTGGGCCAACCTGAACCCTGTGTTTCCAACAGACCAAGGCCCTGGGGGAGTCAGACAGGAGAAGGCATCCCAAAGTCAGTGCGGGCTCAGCCTTCGCCAGTGGGTGAGTCAAGCCAGGGAAGCCGCAGGCAGAGAGCACCCTAACAATCCCCGCTCCATGGACTCTGCCCCCCACCTGTGGCCCCAGGGCCCATGAGTAAGCCCCCATTTAGTGCACCCCATCTATCAGCAGCCCAGCCAGTCTTAGCTCAGCACACTTCCCCGAACGCCTCCACAGGGCCAGGGCTAGTGTGAAGGGACAGGGAGCCTACCTCAGTGGCAATTGAAGGGCTACCAAAATTCAGTCATCAAGACATCAAGAAAAATATTTTAAGGCTTTTTTTTTAGAGAGAGAGAGATTTTTGCTATAGGGCATATGCACTCACTGGAGAGACAGAGAGAAAGTGAGAAACCACCACCCCTAGCCACGCCACAATCCCTTCTCCTCCATTCTCTTCTCGGGATTTTGGGTACACGCACAAGTGCCCGGTGTGAGTGTCAAGCCACTAGGCTTGGGACTCGAGCTATGGCTGGCCATGTGGGAGTCCAACAACGTAACCATTAGGCCACCTGCCGGCCCCTAAGGCAATTTTTTAAAATAAAAATTAATGCAAAAAAAAAATCCATGATGCACAATCATAAAAAGTATAAGTAAAGGCAGGCCCAGCCCTGCCCTTACAGGTCTCTGCAATGTCCCTTGTCTCACCCTGATCATGGCCCTTGACTTACAAGCAAAAAAAGCAAAAAAGCAAAACCATAGGCCAAAAGTTGCAATTAGATGTTTTTAAAGTACTGCATTGAAATAGTATTTATCTTGCTTATTGAGGTTTTTTGTTTGTTTGTTTTGTTTTGTTTTAAGAGAGAGAGATTTTTTTCACCAAAGAGATAGAGTGAGAGAGAGAAACAGAGAGTGAGAAACCACCCCCTGCAGGGATCTTGGGCACGCATGCACATGCGCCCAGTGTAAGTTTTAAATTGCCAGGTCTGGAACTCCAACTGCACTTGACTACGCAGGAGCCAGCGATGCAACCATAATGCAATCTGCTGGTCCCGCGTGTTGAGATATTTGGCGTCTGTGTAAATGTCACAAGGTGAGGGCCTCACTCACCTCTCCCCAGTCCCAGGCCTGGCCTCTGCCCAGCCAAGTCCCACACGTCTCACAGGACTCCTGCACTAAGCTCTGAACTGGCCGCTTGGTATCCATTCTCGCCCCCTTTCCTCAGTTCAACCTCACAAAGAACCAGAAAGACCGAAACAACCCAGAAATACAAACCAGGTGGTGCCAGTCCCAGCTTAGACACGTCCATGGCTTTTCACTATTCTGAGACTAACACCCAAACCTAATGCTGCCTTCAAGGCTGGTGTGACCCACCTCGCCCACCACCACCGTCATCGCCTGCCTTCTCTCTCCTCCTGACACCCTGGGCCCCGCCCACTCCCGCACGGCCCCTGTGCTGGTTTGTCTACTTGGAATATTCTTCTCTGGGCCCCTCCAAGGGCTGGTCCTTCTTGCCATTCAAGTATCAGTTTAAAGGCCATCTCCTCTGCACCAGCCAGGTGACATGGTGATCGGGGTGGCTGGATCCCGCATGGACCAACGGCGTGGTCCAGGCCCCAGGTCTGCAGGCTCGAAGGCCACACTGGGTATATGTGTGTGTTCATGCCCTGGGGCCCAAGAAGGGAGTGGAGGAAGGGGGATTGTGGCATGGCCATCCCCCGGGAGGTCTCTCTCTCTCTCTCTAACAAGCACACGTGCCCTACAGCTAATTTTAAAAAAGAAATGCCGCCTCCTCCGAGAGGCCCTGTGTGAACACCCTGACTCCGTGGCCCGTCTGTAACACCCATCACTCCCTTGCACGTGCTTAGTTTGCTGGCTCACGACTGTCTCTCACTAGGCAGAAAGGTCCATGAGGGCAGGGACCGTGAATGTCTTCGTCACCACATTGGTCCTAGTGTTGCACACACAGCAGGTGCTGAAACTATAGGTGGAATGGACAAGCAAATAAAGGAACAAGTGAATGAACACCCTGGGACCAGCCTACAGTCGCTCAGCAAGTCTCTCAGAACCGACGTTTCTAGGCCTGCTTGCCCTGGTCCCCAGAGCTGAGCTAGCCCTCCTCTTGGTAGAGGGCGGACAGCAGTTGCTCCAGGTGGAAGGGCAAGCGTGGCCAGGACATAAGGGACAAATGACCAGTGGAGGCTGAGTCTCCTAGTGGTTAAGACTGTGGGCACTCTGATCAGGCAGAGCCAGGCCAGAGTTCCTGCATCCATCCCTTACTCGCTGTGCCGTTCCAGAAAAGAGACCATGCCTGTCTGCACCTAGGGCTCTAAGAAATAGGGAAACTAGGAGCCGGCAGGTGGTGTGGTGGTAAGAGTGCTGGACTCCCACAGGGCCGACTGCAGTTTGAGTCCTGGACCTGGCGGCTTACTTTCTTATTTTCTATCTCTCACTCACTCTGTCCCTCTCTGGTCAAATTAAAATAAAATAAATAAATAAAGTTAAAAATATAATAATTCTTCTCAAAAAGTCTTTTTAAAAGTTATTAAAAAAAAGAAAAAAAAAAAAAAGAGGGACCAGCAGTTAGTGTAATGGCTATGTCGCTGGACTCCCATGTAGTTGACCATGGTTTGCGTCCCGAACCTGGTGGCTTAAAAAAACTCACACCGGGCACTTGTGCGTGCATGCCCAAGATCCCAAGAGGAGAACGGAGGAGAAGGGATTGCGGCATGGCCATCCCCCCCGGGGGGTGATTTCTCGCTTTCTGTCTCTATGTCTGTCTGTCTCTGTCTGGCGAGCGCACGCGCCCTATAGCAAAAACCTCTCCAAAAAAAATAAAGAAAGAAAGAAATAGGGAAACTAGACTTTCTGCCCCCACCCCCATCTCTATTTCTCTGTCTCTCTCTGGTGAGAGCATATACCTTCTAACAATTAAAAATAATAATAAACAAAGTAAAGAAAGAAATATAAACACCAGAAAATAGTGGCAGCACTAGGGGAGAGAGTGGGAGGCAGGGTGGCCCTGGAGCATTCCAGGACGGGGCAGACCCCACTCCAAGGCCAGCTCCCACCTGGCAGCATCACAGAGGACCCACCCCACCAAGGCTGGCCCAGTCACGTGGTATGTCCCAGAGTCAGCGCCATGGACAATGAGAGCGTTGCTGTCTGGGACTCGGAATGACGGAACTGTCTGCTCTGACCCACAGGGGCGGGAAAGCGGACAACAGAAAGGCTCGGCCCACTCTCAGCAGGAAGCCGAGGTGCTGGCGCTGGCACCCGGGCCTCCTGGGTCATAGGCACGACCTGGAAACTGGTTCTCCTACGAGGGGATGGCGAAAACCACAGCCACCTTGGCAGTCGGCGTGGCGAGATCCGTTCCACTCACCTGCAGGCTGAGGGCCCGGGAGGAGAAGGCGGGGACGCAGCAGGCGAGGATCGGGCACCAGAACGGGGCTCTGCTCTTCTTGTCCTCATCCGGACACAGCCAGCCTGGCTGGTTCTCCTCGCCTGCAGCAAGGGGGCAGAGCGGGGAGAGCCGGTCAGGCGAGAGCCCACGGGACGCTGAGCAGCCCTCCCAGCCCAGGGAGTGCCCAGGCCCAGGTCAGGCCCGTGCTCCTGCCCACCTGGGACAAAACCCAGCTGCGTACCACCAAGGGGACCCTGAGGCCCAGGTAGAGCCGGAAACCTAAGGTCTGAATCCCGGGGCTTGACCCCCAACCCTGAGCAACCCCGCACAATTCACCCCAGCTCTGAGCCTCGGGGATAAAACGCCTCATCCTGCTGTTGTGAGGACCGGATGAAGTAATGGGCGTGAAAGGGTTTCAAAACATCCACACGCTGCGCAGAGCCCAGGTCCCCAGGGAGCCACCTGCCGCACAGTCCCCTGGCACAGCTGTGACCAAAGCCCCGGGGAGCTAGTACGAGCACAGGTGCCCACGCCCGATCCCCAGCCTCTCACAGTTAGAGATCACAGTGCTAAAGAGCATCTGCTAAGCCATGTTCTCCTTCACACAGGCCCGAGCCCCAGTGACACATTCTCCTCCTCCAGGAAGTCCTCCCTGATCGCTCCAGTTATGCATCACTCTAAAGATCCTTCCGCCGTCTCTCATAGCCGTCACAATCTAAAATGTACTTATTCAGGGTCTGTCTCTGCACGGCCCTGGAAGGTAAGTGGTCAGAGGCTCTGTGCTACCTCCTGTACCACCTCCCCTGAGACCCAGTACACTGCCTGGCTTATAGTAAGTGCTCAGCAAACACGGGTTGAAGGAATGAATGAAAAGAGGGAATGAATGAATCGACCACTGCCTGTCTTCAAGAACCCCG
Organism: Tupaia tana; assembly: GCA_026018925.1. Lineage (NCBI taxonomy): Eukaryota > Metazoa > Chordata > Mammalia > Scandentia > Tupaiidae > Tupaia > Tupaia tana. The sequence continues at coordinate 86,745,769 of JAKSZU010000007.1, read as the reverse complement.
CTGCCGAGGAGCCCTTCTCGCTGTGCACTGTCTGAGGGCTGCTGTCCAGGAGTCTGGACATGGGCCTGGGTGTGACTGACAGACCACCTACACGTCCATGTGTCAGGCACACGCCACATGCCACAGACCCACTCCTCAGCTTCATCTCTGTGGTGACACCGAGGGACCAAGTACTGCGACTGGGTCACAGCCACAACCAGGTGGGAGCCCAGACTAGGCCATCGGTCGGACTCCCAAGGCTAAGTTCTTTCTACTAAACCAGGCAGCCAACAGCAACCTCAAGGCCACTATCACGAAGGCCGGGGGCATGGTGAGGCTGAATGGCAGGAGGTGGCTCTGAGACAGCCAGAGCCGCTGGACAGGGGCTCCAAGCCAGAGGGCCACTAACCACAGCAACACCCAGCTGAGGAGCGCCTGGGGCTCTGGAGCTGGGAGGGGCAGTCACGCCATGACCTATGCTCCCTCGGCGGCTTGGCCACTGGGAACAGCAGCCTTCCCGACCCACGCAGCTCCTCGGTGGGAAGGAAGAACAAGGAATCTAGGCCACTGCCCGGCCTGACGAAGGCCAGCTCAGTCCAGAGCACCCCTCGGCCCCAGGGGCCATCCTAGATGGCTTCCCCTGCAGTCCGCCCTCTGCCTAGCCCTCAGAGCCTCCATCTACACTTACACCGGAACTGTGGTTCCCCTGCCCGGAAACTAATCAGGTCGCAGACCGCTCTTCCCCTCAGCCTTCCCCTGGGCACCAGGCGTCCCTCCTTAGACTTGTCTCAGCAACTTAAACATGAGGACCAACACCCCCCCCCCCCCGCTCCCCGTGTCCCCTGCCCCTTGGCTCTCCCACAGCTGGCTCCCTTACTCCCAGAGCTGAGCTGCAGGTGCAGGGTCCACCTCCTTGGAGGGCCTCGGCTGACCATCTCTCCACTCCTCCCTGGCCCAGCACCTCCTGCCTCAGCCTGCCTGCAGCGTCACAGCCCTGCCCACCGTGCCCAGGCCTCTCCCTGCCACCTCGTCCTTTTTTCCTGTGTGTGTGCACGTGGAGCGAGGCATGGGCTCCCCCACCATGACGGAGAAGACCGAAACCCACCCCCTGTCCCAGTGTCGGACAGACACAGGCTGCGTGCGTGGGGCATCGCCAAAGCCTGCTTTCTCGGGCCTCCTTCCCAGGTCTGGTCACTGCAGCCATTACACTGATGCCAGCGTGGCCTGCGTTCACAGAGACGCTGCAGGGCCACACAGGAGGGCTGGACACGTGCGGGGACCCATCGTCCCGAGAGCAGCCCCCATGGCCAGTGGGTAGCAGGCACTTGAGAAATGCCGCTGTTGCTGCCAGGGAGAGGTGGCATCTGAGTGACTGTGCCCACCAGAGCAGCGAGCACAAGGTGGCAGGGACAGATGCCCTCTGAGGAGTTAAAGACATTCATAAACGTCAGGCACCTCCTCAGTGCCCAGTGGGTCCACGCCCGAGTCACTGAGTGTTGAACTCATTCCCTAAGCAGGCCAACAAGTGTCCATGCGGGGCTCTCAACCACACTGGGCCCCCGAAACAGTCACCTACACCTGGTCCCTGCCATGGAGGAGGGAAAGTGGCGTGGAGGAGACAATCCGGGCAAAGACGGCAGCCACGGAACGGGTGACCATGAGCACGCTGCACGGCGCGGTCCACACGGCAGCCACACCATAGCCCGTCCTCACAGCCACCGGGCAGGGAGCTACGTCCATTCCCAGCCTGGACGAGGGAAGCAGAGGAGGCCAGGCACCGAGGGATGAACCACGGGCACCCCACACCGCGCCTACCACGCAGCGGCAGTGACCGCAGCCTGTCGGGGCAGCCCGTTTCTCCCTGGCAGGGTGCTCACGCCATGCCCACGCTGCCTCTCGGACAGCCCCTGGGCAGCAAGGGAGAGTGACACACGCCGAGGGTCTGTCCCTGCTCCTAAGAACCGTACAACCAGGCAGAACCCACCTCTGCCGGACGAGAGCCCACCAGGGCTGTCGGCCCCCTCGCCCCAAGCTCACCTCCTTGCTCTCCCCGCACAGCCGCAGCCCGTCAAGTCCCAGCAATTTACTGTTGTGTATATTTTTAATGATGTGACCTTCTCCTTCCAGATGGTGCCTTCCCCGCCTGCGCCTGGGAGTGTTAAAAGGAAGCGGGGCTGCTGCTCCCCGTCTGCCACCGCCATTGTTCCCCTCACAGAGCCGAGCGGCTGAGACCCAATTGGAAGGCCGCTGCCGCTGGAGACCAAGAGCCCGCGTGGGATAAGCGACATTGAGAACTGGCACAGACCGCACAGCTGATCTCCAGCTGACGTTAAGTGGGGGCTTATTTAGGGCCCGACCACGCGTGCCAGCCACCAGGGCACACAGGGGCTCCCCACGGTGCAGAGGGCGCCGCTCCGGGGGTACGAGCTCCCCCAGCCCTCGGATCAGTCCTGTCTGATTTGCTAGCAAGATCCCAGGCAAGTTCCAGCCCGGCCTCCCAGTAGCTGTGACACTGTGCCAGGCCCTTAACCTCTCTGAGCCTGTTGCCTCACCTAGAAAACGGGGCTGGTAATTCCGGCGGTCTGGGGCAGTGAGTGCCGGGAAGAATCCACAGGATCTGCACACGCCGTGCTCAAGAAGCAGTGCCTCTCACACGCAGGCCCTCTGTCAGGGGCATGCCCTGCTCCTCCAGGCCACCCGCCTCCCAAACGCCTACTGTGCTCCGTCCCCACCGCCCCAGCGGAGGACCCAGACTGCTCTTCTTGGAGTTCCCAAATCTAAGGCAATCTCGAAGGCCCGCTCAGGGCTCCCCAGATCCCGGGAGACACTGCAGGCCACAGCGCGGACTTGGGCAGGGCAGACCACTCCAGAGAGACACGTGCCCAGATGGGGGCTCCCGGCTGGGGTCACACTGTGGTCAGGGTCCCTCTGTAGTCAAGGCCCACAGGGAGCAGGCCCACCCCACACTGCACTGACCTCTGGAGCGGTGGTGAGGGCTGAAGGAGATGAGGGTGAGGCTGCACTCATGCTGCCTGGGCCATGCTCAGGGCCCCATGCCCTGCCTAGGAGCCCATGCCCAGGGCCCATGCCAAATCATCGCTGGGTAGATCGGCCTCACTGGGAAGACTCAGGGCTGAAAAACCGAACCAGAGTAAAGGCAGCACAGGAGGCCTCAGCCCTGCATTCAGACCACCCCCTGGCATCCCACTGTGGGTGTGGGGTCAGCCCGGGGCCTGCCAGACCCTGGTCCCCTCGAGCCTGGGTCCAAGGAGAGGACCCAGATATGCAGAGCTTTGAGCTGGGGGGTGGGGGCGGTGCAGGGGATCAGAGAGCCCTGACCTCACCTCCTCCTTCCTCAGGCCTCACCTCTGTGGCTGTTTTCAGACAGCTTTAGGACAGGAGACTAACTGCCAGGGAGGGCGGTACCCGGGCTGGTGCGACTCCGCTGTGAGACCTCAGGCCGCCTGCTCCCTATCTGAGATGCAGGTCCCTGACAGAGGGACCCCGCGCAGCTCCGGCTGTCCTAGGCACCTCCATGCACTGATTCCCCAGTCCTCACAAGGGCCTGGGCAGGAGCCACTGGCACAATCTCCATTTTCTGGGGGAAGCCCCAAGTACCTAGAGGTTAAATAGTTTGCCAAGCCCACAGAGCTGTCAAGTGGCAGAGCTGGGAACCGAACCCAGGCAGTGGGGCTCCGTGTCACACAGGCCTAAGGACTGCTCTCACTGCCTAAGATAAGGCCTCCTTCCTAGGTGCCTCTGATCCCGCCCACAGCGGGGCCCTTGGAGCCTGAGCCTAAGTTACAAGGGACAAGGCTCAGAAGAAAGCTGCCCTTCCTAGGACCACCCACATAGTGGTGGCCATGCGGAGGCTCGAACCCGGTCCCTGGGCGCCTGCATTGCCAGGAGCAGGCCTGATCCCTGGCTCAGGCCCCAGCCCCCCCACCCCCGCCCTCTGCTTTCTCCGTCTTCCCAAGATCATGCTCCTGCCACAGTGTAGTCAGGGAGGAAAGAAGACACAGCAAAGGGAAATTAAAGGAATGGCATCCTTTGTGAATAAATGTTTTTAACGTTCTATTTCTAACAGGCTCATATTATTTCCCCCCACCCACCCACCAGGCACCGCAGATAAAAAAAACAAACTGCCAAAATAAAAGGAACAAATTATTCAAGCCCCAGGGAAACCCAGGCATTCAAATAAGATTTCAAATGTCTCTCCTTCCATTAAAACTTCTGCTGCAGTGAAACTGCGCCGAGATAAGGCAGCAGCGTCTTCACAGGCTGCAGGACGGTCGGTCTGCCCACATCAGTGGCTGGGCCCCTCCAGCGCCAGCCCCTCCCAGCACGGAATCTAAGCTTCAAACGGGAGACTTACCTGCCTTTAAAGCAGGTGTACAAACAGGGCCTGGGCATTTGCCCAAGAAGGAACTTGTGCACAAGCGGGGCGGGGAGGGGGAGGGAGGAGTGGGGAGGGGAGCAAGGGACCAGAAGCCCAGCGGGGGAGCTGTGGGGACAGCTTAGCCTTTCTGGAGGCCAGGACTCCTAATGGCGCAGCTTCTACCTAAATCCTTTCTCCACCCTCCGAAGGCCTCCTGGTCACCCAGAAATACCCAGGGGAGGCTCAAGCCACATCACACCCAGATCCAAGGAGGGGCAAGCTGAGAAGAGGCCTCTGAGATTCCAGGGCCACAGCCACCTCCCCATTCCCTCTCCTACCCTCCCCATCCCTCCAGTGCCCTCCACGCCGCAGCCAGAACAGCCCACTTAAATGGAAAACAGACCATGACGCCGTCCCGGCGTCAACGGCACAGTGAACAGCTTCCACCACACCCGGAAAAAATTCCAGAAAACCTGCGCTGCACTCACCTTCCCTCCCATTCACTCACTAGGTCTAGCCACGCAGGCCGTCCTTTCACCCTCCCTCAGGACCCCTGCAGCTGCCATGGCCGTGGCAGTGCCTGGGTCACTAGGCTAGGTCTCCACACGGCTTCACGTCACCTCCTCAGGAGCCCTCCGGGACAGCAGCTGGACCCCAACACCTGGGGACAGCCTCACTACCCAGCTTCACGGCCTTCACAGCACAGGCCCCACTGTGGATCCGCTCCCCGGATAAGGTCCTCTCGCCCCTTATCAGTTTAAGTTCCTTGAGACCGGGACCTTTCTGGTATTGCCACTGTCTTCTCCATGCCTCAAATCACTTTGGCGACACAATACAGTTTTTTGTATAATTAAAGAAAGCAAGTAACAGAGGTCCTGACTTCTTTCCAGAAATTTTTTTTGTTGGGAGAGATTTTTGCTATACGGTGTATGTACTTACTGGAGAGACAGAAAGACAGAAAGTGAGAAATTGCCCCGGGGGGATGGCCATGCCACGATCCTTTCTTCTCCATTCTCCTCTCAGGATTTCGTACACCTATACACACGCGATTGGCGTGATTTCAAGCCACTAGGTCTGGGACTCCAACGTCAGTCGGCCGTGTGGGGTCTAGTGCCGTAACCACTGCACCGCCTGCTGGCCCCTCCAGAAATGTTTTTAAACCTATGGGTAGGTCAGCTATAGCCTAGTGGCTAAGCGGGTCAGATCTCGTTTGTCAGACCCAGGTTGGAATTCTAGCCCCAGAGGCTTGAGAAACACACCAGGCATATGTGCATGCCCCAAATCCCCACAGGCTGGAGAGACGGAGAAGGGACTGTGGCTGTGACCATGCCCCACTGGGTGGGGAGGGTGCCTTTTCCCTCTACCGCTCTCGGTCTCTGTCTCTCTCTGGCGAGCGCATGTGCCTTCTGGCAATTAACACTAAAATAAAATAAAACCTTTTGGAAATGCACATACTTATCTATAAAAATAAAACACTAGAAACGACAACGACGAAAAAAGTCCTACTCTTAGCTAGAATCAGCAGTGGAGATTCTAGAACATCGGAGAGAAAAATAGCTCGGACTGGTGGGGTCACAGGCCTTCTATCAAGTCCAGAACATGGACAAGTAAAATAATTAAAACACAGTGGACGAGGTCTGCCAGGCAGAACTGCACACGCTGGGGAAACGGAACAGTCACGGTCAAGACTGGGCTCTGGACGCAGACCAGGGTCTGAATCCCATTACCGCTCTTCCCTGCCGGGTGGTCTCAAGCAAGTCACAGCCCATCCCCGGCCTCAGAACCCTCGTAGTGGACGGGAGCCCACCACAGACCTACCCCAGAAGAGTTATGAATGCAGAATGAAAAGCCTGTGTATAAAAGGTTTCTAAAATTACTTGTTATACAGGAAGCAATCTATAAATATGAATTTATTTGTCTGTCGGTATTACGGTATGCGTAGGAATAAGAGTAAGTGAGAATCAGTTTCGTCTGACTACGTCATTTTGGGGAGTAACAGCTTTATTGAGGTATAATTTAATTATCATAAATCTATACATTTTTTTTTTTTGGAGATTTTTGCCATAGGACACATGAGCTCACTGGAGAGAGACAGAAAGAGGGAAGGTGAGAAATCACCCACCCCCCGGGGGAATGGCCATGCCTCAATCCTTTCTCCTTCACTCTTCCCCTTGGGGTTCTGGGAACGCACACACGTGTGCTGGCCGTGATTTTCAAGTCCCCAGATCTGGGACTCAAACCATGGTCAGCCATGTGGGAGTCCAGAGCCTTAACTGCCACGCCACCAGCTTATAAAGCACACACTTTTTAGTTTCTAGCGTCCAGGGAGTCTTCTTCTTTACATATTCGTGGAAAATGCATATCATGAAAAAACTACGTATAGATTTCAAATTTTTCCTGCATCAATATAAACTCACACTTTAATCTCATTTATCCACGAACTTCTCGGAGTCCCCTTCTATTCCCAAGCTGGGCAACAGCCATCACATCTAGGTTGGAAGCACTTCCATCAGGTCCACGAAAACCCTTAGCAGTGGCTCTCCTTGACCGTCTCCCCAGGGCGCTGGCAACCACTAATTAACTTTCTGTCCAGTCCCGTTAATTCATGGACGAGGAGACCGAGGCTAAGAGAGGGGAGCTGACCTGCCCACAGGCACGAAGCGGAGCCTCAGGACTTGGGACTCTGTCTCCATTGTTTATACCCCATCTCCCCCAGGTCAGAAATCCCCTGTCCCCACTGACCCAGGCTGCACCCTCACACTCACACCCCATGCACTTCAACCTGCACCCAGCCCCTGAGGTGCTCTTGCAAGGCCTATACTCACGGAGTCCAATTTTGGCCAAATGTAACCTGTTGACCCAGGAAATCTTGCTCAGGGGATTGGGGGTGATGAAGACCACCATGAAGCTGATGGGGCGGCCAGACCTGTGAGAAGGGCAGGGGAGAGTATGAATGCCCCCAGGCAGGTGCTCAGTAATCCCTCCAACCCAGAGTATCCTCAACATGTGACCAGAGAGACCAGTGACCAAGTAAGGCCTCAATCCCCTATGGAAGGAGTCCCTCACCCACTGTGGCACTGGAGGGGGCTACCTGGCCCGAGTGGCCCGGGCTCCCCAGCCTGGCCCTAAGGGCTTTGGGGGCCGTGCCTAGCAGGGTCTCTGCAGGCCACCACTGCACCTGGTCAGCTCCTCACAGGCCCTGCAGACACCTCACATGCCAGGCGTCCGGAGGGAGGCATTTAATCTCTCTCCAGAACCTGGCATGGGCAGTTGCTCAGTACATTTTTACTGAGTGGACACATGAATGAATGAAGAAATGAATGAATGAGGTTGAGCACAAGCTTGGGGACACCAGAGGTAGCCACTATCACCACACTGTCCTCTCACCTGGGAGCAACACAGGCTCCTTTGGGCATCCTCTGCAGTCTGTTCCACTGTGAGCCACCCTACCTGCTGGGAGGTGGCAGGGCAGTGTCACTAATGCTGCGTGGTGTGCAGGGGAGATGGAGATGCACAGCTGCTCAGCAGGGACGCGGCAGATCTGGGGCAGAGCTCAGAGCTGCTGACTCCCACGCTCAGTCCCACAGCCCTGCCACAAACAGCACCGCACCGTTCACTCGCCTGTGGTCTCCATGCTTGGGACACTGTCCCCACATCCCACCAACCCTGACTCCAAAGACCAAAACGAGGCCCTGAGGCCCCTCACTGCACCAGCCTGGTGTCAGTCAGGGCCCATCAGAACCCAGCTCCGCCTCTCGCTACGTGGCCTTTAGCCTGGATGTAACTCTCTGAGCCTCACCGTCCCCATCTGTAGTGGGGTAGACCCACCGTGGGGAGCTGCAGGGGATCAGATGGATACCTCTCCCATCTGCCAGGGACATCTCACCAATCCATAGACCTCAGTCGGGGCCTCCTGTGCATAAGGACCTGGGATGGGCACTTGCAGGTAGGGCAATACTGGGGGAGAGTGCGGCCTCCAGAGGAGACATGGAGCCTGGCCCAGGGGACTAGAGTCTGAGGTTAACACAAAGGCCATGGCACAATGCAGCCAGACAATGGCAGGGCATCTGAGGGCTTTAGGGGGACCAGGATGGCCAGGGTATGAGCTGGGCATTTGTTCATTTCATCATTTCATCATTCATTCAACAGTCTTTTCACAGCACCTACTATGTGCTGGGCACTGTCCTGGGCACGGCCCACAAAGCACACATAGCCACTCCCATCACAGGGGCCCCTCTCTCTGAGGCCTCGGTCCTCCCCATGCCCAGGAGCCCTCTCCCTCCCGGGCCCGCCTCCTCTCACTTGTCGGGTTTCCCAGGAAGTAGGAGCCGGAGGCGACACTTGTTGGCCGAGTGGATTTCCTCCTCCTTCACCCGCATCAGCCTCTGCAGGGCCAGGCACCAGTCCTGAGCCACGGTCATGTTCAGGTTCTAGGGTTGAGAAGGCCGATAAGGTCACACACAACTCGTGGCTCCCCGGAGCTGCAATCAGCCTCTCAAGGGGTCTGTTTCGTTTAGAATAAAACCTTGGGGCGAGGACCTGAGGAAAAGACCTGGAGCCTGGACAGGCTATCCCTTCAGCCACCAGCTTGAGGCCAGCTCTCCCTCGTCTGGCGACCCAGCCCTGGGTTCTGATCCCGCCTGGCAGCCCTCCTCTGAGGACACGCCCTCGAGCAGATTCCTCTCCAGCCTGGGACAGAGGTCCAGGCAGGGGTTGCAAGACCACCCAGCCACTTTGCAGAGAGCCAGCAAAAGCCCCACACCCAGACTCTGCTCTCCCCAAACCAGAAATCACAGCCAGACCTCCGGACAGAAACCCGAAGCCCCGCCGCGGCTGCTGCTCTGGGCGCTCAGCGCCGGGGCACATCGGGGCAGCTGAGGCTGAGCCTTCGGGACACTGCCCTGGGGAGGAGCTCGGGGCCCAGGAGGCCAGGTCAGCAGCGTGTACCTGGTAGGTGCCGTGCAGCGTGCTGATGAGGAGCGTAATCTGCTCCACCACGGCCAGGTCCTTCTGCAGGTCCTGCAGCTCCTGGAACAGGCGTGGGGGGCCGAGGTACACCTTATCTGCGCACAGAAGAGACCCGGCTCAGCCTCGGTGGGGAGGAGCCTAGCAGACCTCACAGCAAAAGTACACGCTGCCCTCTGGGTTAGGGCACTGGGGACACAGAGGGAAACACGCCGGGTCCTGCCTTGACAGCTCCCAGTCTAGCTGGGAAGACAGCTCCATCCACAGATAAAGCCTCACTGGGGCCTGGGCCACAGGCTGTCTGTGCAGAGGGCGGGAGGAGACAGAGGATCAAGAGCCAGCGGTGCCTGGGTGAGACGAGGAGTCCACAGGGCCAGGAGTGCGGAGGGCACGGCCAAGAAGACTAGCCTGTGCAAAGGCACCGTGGCTCAGGGAAGCCCAGGAAGAGCATTGGTCAAAGGCCTACTGTGTGCAGGTGTGAGCCAGGTGTTGAGGAGAGCATTAATAAGGCAGACAGGGTCCCTCCACCTAAGGAGCGCAGGGCCAGGGTACGAGGCACAGAGAGGGGAGATGGTGGGAAGTGCTGAGGAGAAAGCCATCGGGGCTGAGACAGGAACAGGGCAGAGGGGCCCAGTCTCTGGCGATGATGTAAATGGAGCTAGGAGCACGGAGGTGGACAGTAAGAGGCAGAGCAGGAGGGGCCAGCCGGACCGGAGGGGGCACCCCTAATGCCATGCTGGGAACGCGGCTGCATTCTCCAAGCTACAGACTCATGCTGAGGTCTTGTGGCATCCCAGAGCGGAGGAGGGAGTGCCGTCCTGCCACGTGGCGTCAGGGCTCCAAGGATTAGATACCAAGCCATCTACCTGAGGGGTCACCAGATGACAAGCAAAGAACAAAGGGGGCTGAGATGCGACCGATGTGCTTGCAGTGAACAAAGAGGAGCTCTGCAGTGACCCCGGTGGAGGCGCTGGCGGAAGGCGGCCCACCACGGGGCACCGAGGTCAGGCACAGACCCAGCAGAGCCTGTGCCCGAGAGCTTCCATGTGGTGAGGGGTGTGGTTTCAGTAAAACGCCACCATCCATCACAGTACATTAATGCTGTTAATTTGAATTTTATTGTCCTGTAGCTTTATTTTTATTCACTGTGATTCTGTTGTGGCTTTACGGTTGTTCAAGGGCTGTAAGCATAAGGAGTTGATTATGCCGAGTTTTATATTTGTACATATTTGAATAACAATATAATAAAAAATCATTCAAGGCCAACTGGGGTTCAACAAAAATTTCTTCTTCCTTATCAAGGGGGTCTGGCAGTGCATGCCCCAACTTAAGGAATGCAGCCGCAGGCAGTCGGAGTCACCAGCGGAGGGTCCCAGAGCAACAGCCCCATGTGGTGGGATGGCAGGATGGAGTTGGGCCTAAGCGTACCTCCAAGGGACAAGAGGCCTGGGGAGAGAGCCAGCACCTGGCACAGTGGCCCCGGGGAGCGAGTAGGCGGCACGGTCGCTCCCTCACAACTTCCTGGCAGCTGTGAAGCAACTCCTGCGTCAGGAGTGGACGGAGCCTGGCGTGCGGAGGGGAAGTGAAACCCAAGCGCTCTCCTGCCCGGGGAAGGAGCGCTCCTTTCTGCCGGCCCTGTGCTTTAACGCCCATCACACGTTCAAGAAACACATGTCAACATCTATGGCACCCCAGGCTCCGGTGAGGCTGCTCACACCAGGGGAAAGATATCCACCAGTCGCAAGTGAAAGGACAAACAACCCAGCCTCGAGAGCACATGACAGGGACGCGGCCTCTCTGCAGAAGAGGCGTCTCATCTAAGATGAGCTAAGATGGGCAAGGGCAAGAACAAAGCAGACAAAAAGAGGGTGCGGGGAGTGCCCTGGCCAAAGGCACGGGGGCGCCTGTGGAGGAGCACGGCCCATCTGGAGTCAGAGAGGCTGGTGTGGCCACAGCAGAGAGGGGGAAGGGGGCAGCAGGGTGAAGGGGCAGCAGGCGGTGCCCCAGGACAGCTGGGGGCCTTTATCCTAGGGCCTTCGAGGTAGTGGTGACACACATGGATCTGAAGAGTTGGCTCTGGGACAGACAGAGGAGGGACAGAAAGGGGCCGGGCAAGAGGGAGCGGCTGCAGCAGTCCAGGGTTGCTCCAAAGACAGACAGAACGCGTGGATGGGGAGACACTATGCCGCCCTGGCTATGGTCACAGCCGACAGCGTCTGAAGGGTCTGGCCAGGATGGGGGAGGTGGATCCAGGTCATGACAGACAGCCCTGAGCCCAGTCTCTAAGGACGGAGGGGACAGGCTGCAGTGACAGGCTCCCCACTATACCGAGGGGCGAGCTAAGGTGCAGAGGAGACACCTGCCTGAGGTCCCACAGGAACCAGAAGTCACGCAGTCCACCTCAGTCACCGTGTGTGTGCATGTGTGTGTGAGCATGTCCTCGGACTGGGGTGGCAGTGGGGAGTGTGAGCTGTGTGTATGTCAGAGGTGAGACCGTGCTGGGACACGCCTGTGTATGTGCCAAGTGAAGCTGTAGGTATACACTGGGCACAGCCTGGGGCTGTAAAGCCAGCACGAGCCATGCTGCCGTGGCCTGCGGGGCCTGGGCCTTGACCCTGGCCGTGACTGGGTGAGGAGGCCCCTGGCCAGGCGGTACTCACTCTGGGCCTGCCCTGCCACGGAGGCCTTCTTGGCGCCGGCGTGCTGGATGAGCACGTTGTCCTTGTCGTAGGCCCCGCCCTCCTGGCCCACCTCCACCACCTGCACCTGGGGCAGCGCCGTGTTCCACTTCACCACGTACTTGGGCCCCAGGGGCACCAGGCTGCTGATCTCCAGCTGGCCCCTGCCAGGACAGAGAGGACGAGGCCTGAGAGCCTGCAGCGCCCCCGCCAGGGCCAGCCCGGAGCACCACGGCCCAGCACACCCGCTCAGCCAGGCTTTGCGCAGCCCAAGCACAGGATCTCAGGCCGAAACTAAGCTGGGCACAGCAGGGAGCCCTTGCTGGGCAGAAGCACCCAGTGCCCAGGCCCCAGCCCCAGGTCCAGAATCACATGCTCCCGAGCCCCCGGACCACCTACCTGTGGTTGGCAGGCCTAAGGACAGAGACAAGAAGGAAAGGAAACGCATTACTGTGACTGAGCGACTCCTATGGACTGGGCCCCTGGCCTGGCCACTGGGCCGGCATTCGTCACTGTGACTGAGCGACTCCTATGAGCTGGGGCCCCTGGCCTGGCCACTGGGCTGGCACTTGTTACTGTGACTGAGCGACTCCCATGAGCTGGGCCCCCTGGCCTGGCCACTGGGCTGGGCATGAGAGGTGGAAGAAGGGACAACCTCCGGGCCAGGGAAGGGTCGTGGCCACAGAGGCCAGGGCTGACAGAGGAGACCACACAAAGGGCCTTCCCACTGGGCCAGGCCTCCTGTCACCTCTGATTGTCACAGCAGCCCTCCTAGAAGCCCGCATGATCCCAGGAGAGGACACTGATGCTCAGCTAGGTGAACTGATTCAGCCCGAATCGCCCAGGTGAGTCCCCAGAACTGGGCCACTAGAAACCCACTTTGCACACTGCTAGCCCCTGAGAGACAGGGCAGAGAGGGGTCTGTCATCTCTCTGGCACCAGCACAGTGCCTAGGACATAAACGAGACCTGAGAATTCTGGTACTGAAGAGAGGGAGGAGGAAAGGGGGGGTGAATGGCCAGCCACAGCACTGCCCACACCATCTGAGTGAGAGGCTTTCTGCCGGAGTGCCTCCTGGGCCACAAGCTCCCTGGGCCAGAGCTGGGAACTGTCACAAGGAGGGGCTCGGGACAGATGCGACAGACCAATGGACGGACAGACGGGTGGGCAGGTGCGGGGACAGTGACTCCGGGCGTCCATGACGCATAACCACAGATAACCCCAAATCCAGCACAGAAGTCACGAGCTGACTGCGGGTGCAAAGTTTACATCAGGCTCTGGACCAGTGACCGCCTTCCCACCTGGATCTCGGTCACTGCTGCCGGGCAAGAGGGAGCGGCTGCAGCAGTCCAGGGTTGCCCCAGAGACAGACAGAGCACGTGCATGGGGAGACACTGTCGGAAAAGTGCCGCCCTGGCTATCGTGGCTTCTGTGACGCTGTGCTTTCAAAGTGCTATCAGATATTGACAGTGGGGTTCTCCTAGGAGCCAGGCTGGACAGGTCACAGCTGGCGTTCTCAGGGAGCATTTGGCAAAGGGTCACAGTCCCTGAGGCCTTCAAGGCCAAGCAGGGGATTTAAGTGAATGAACCAGCCCAGGGGGGTCTCTGAAGAAAGGCAGGCCGTGGCACCAGCCTGTGCCCTCGGCCACAGTGGGCCCAAAAAGTTGGATCTGACTGGCACAGTCGTTGTGTGAACTTTTGCGAGCCGAACAGATCTCTGGAGACCTAACGTGACCTGTCAGCCACCAGTTTGCCAACTCTGTTCTAAAATACCTTCCTCGGCCCACTCCGGGACACAGCTTATAGCTAAACCCCTGAGCAGACCCAGGAGACCTATGGGCAGAAGATGCTCTGACTGAGGGGCAGGGCAGAGACCCACGCTGAGCACTGCAAGCAGGCCAGAGAAAAGCCCACTTGAGTTAAAGCAGCAGAGACCTGGGCTGGACACGAGGTCCGTATGCAGGTGGCTGCTCGGACACTGCAGGACGGATGAGTCTACACAGTGGACAGCTGTATGCCCAAGGCTGGGGGCTGCCCCCGAAGACCTCCAGGCACTGCCCAGAGCTGGCGCCAGTGACAGTGGGCTGGGCCGAGAAGGGTGGAGAGGAAGGCCGCATCTCAGAGACCTAAACAGCTCTGTGGGACCCACCACAGGTTGGCCAGCTACGGTGGAAGGATGGGTCCCGGGGAGGGGTGACGCCCACAGCTCCAGCCCCGGCCCAGGGCACTTACTTGAAGTTGATGTTGGCACAGACCAGCATGTCATTGAGCAGGAACACCCGGCGCTCCTTGGACTTGATCAGCTGCCCACGGTCCCCATACACGGTCTCTGTCAACGTCTCACACAGAAGCAGCTGCCGCTGGCCCGAGGTCAACAGCTAGGGGAGGGGGACAGGGAAGGGAGCATCGAAACGAGACCCTGAGGTCAACAGCTACAGGAGGGGGACAGGGAAGGCGAGCATCGGAACGAGACCCAGGCTGCTATGTGGTCACAGCCAGGCCAAAGACCCCGTTGTCTCCGCAGTGCAGAAAGGGAGCCCGAGGCCGGGGCAGGCAAAGGAACACCCCCCTCCACCCGGGAGATGAGACAAAGCGCAGGAGACCTGGGGGCTGCTGGCAGAGCACGCTGCTCCGGAGGCACTTGCAGTCTCAGGCTGGCTACCAAGCCCTCGTCCTAGCACTGGGGCCAACAACCCTCTCAAGGACCCCCGGGGAAAATACCTATTTTCCTGAGAGGGATGTGGAGGAAGGGGAGGTATTCAGCAAAATCCTTTCCCCACGGCAACCAGAGCCTTCCTCGCCCTGGCTGGGAAAGGACCCATCACTCCAGGGCCTTCCCCAGAGAGAATGCTCTGTTGTTCTCCAAAGAATCATGTCTCTCAAGTCAGCACCCACCAGAGTCTATACGGTCCCGAAGGCCCACTGTGTGCAGGCACTGAGGGTGGCGTTTCATTCGATTGGCTCAGAGGCCCTGCGAGACCATCCCCATGTCCCAGAGGAGGAAACAGACTGCAGAGTCTAAGTGCCTTGCCAACACCCACCGCCTGATGGCAGCACAGAACACAGGCCGCGTGCACAGCCCCTGCGTGGTTCGGCCAGAGGCCCCACTGTTCCCAACACACAGGAGGACTTAGGGTCCCTCGGGGTCCTCCATGGCTGCTAAGTCAGAGATCCCCCAACATTTCCACAGACAAGTCAAACACCAGCTCATAAACCACCACGGGCCTCCACAGGAGGTTGTCAAGGATGCTGTGACCCAAAACAGGGAAGAGGAAAGTCCCCTGGGGCTCTGGCAATCACTGCCCAGCCCTTAGGCAGATTTGAAAAAAAAAGAAAAAGAAAACCCGGATATTGCACCAACTCCCCTCTGGAGGCTCCTGAGTAGGCTGTTTTGAAATAGCCAGAATGGTTCCGTTCGGGGCGACACCCAGTTTCGTTTCCACTTTTCCCTGGGTGACAGTAAGAGGGAAACCACTGAACAGGTCTCAGAACTGGCAGGGACAGCCCAGGAGGGCCCCAGGGGTAGGGGGAAGCACAGCACGCGGCCGCCCTGCACCACATCCCCCACATATCCAACGCGCCTCTCACTTGGTAGGGGGAAACTGAAGCTCAGAGGGTTTAGCCCATGGCTGACATCAAACAGGCCTCCCTGACCTCCAACCAGTGCCCGCCGCACTCCACTGCTTGGATCTCCAGGGACACAGAGTGGAGGGGAACAGGGCAGCTGTTCCAGGGCAACTGCTGCAGGACATCGTCCTTCCTGTCCAGGTGCTCGCTTCCCACTGCAGCCGCTCAGGCACCCAGGCCGAAGCAAGACAGCCTCCCGGTCAGAAAAGGGGCTGCAGGTGGGCCGGAGGGGAGCGTGCAAAGACCAGTTGGGGCTGTGGTCAGGCTAAGGCTTTTTCTCCAGAGACCTTCTCAGATGGCAGCCTTATGTGGAGGCAGGGCATGGGGGTAACCCCCTCTGTCATACCCTCCTGAGCCAGCTTCAATGGGGACATCTCCCCAGGGGACAAGTCCAACCCCTGCCAGTCTTTTCTTTACCAGCTCTATTCTCCTGGAATGGGAGAAGCAAGCCCTCATGCCTTCAGGGTCAGCAGGTGACATCAAGGGGAAAGGAGGAACGTGGGGAGCCGCTGCTCAGGCGGCCACTGCCACACAACCCTCCCAGAGGCCATCAGGGAAATTTCCTAAGATGCCTCTCCATCTGTAAATGTGGGCAACTATCTCCATTTTCTTAAAACCATGGCGTGGGCCCCCCAAACACACGAGCAACATGAATCTGGCCTGCGGCAGGGGAGTCCTCACATGCTAGATGCCTGAGGGTTACTGCAAGGGACCTGCGGGTACCCTTCCACCCTGCCTCGAAGCCCAGCGGGGGCGGTCGGGAAGGTGATGCAGGCTAGAGCATTCCACGCTGTAAAGGGCGGTGCACACGGAAAGGCCTGCGGCCCCTCTTGGCAGTCCTTCCCAGGCTACTAGAAAGTTCCCTTCCCGACGCCACAATCTCCCTCCCAGGAACTTCTAGCCACTGCCTTAGTTCTGCTTTCGAGACCCCACAGAGCCAAGAGTCTCCCAGTTTTTTCTCCAAATTTGAACACCTCCCTACGGCCCCATGAGATGTCCCTTCCCCAAAGAACCACACTCTGCCATGCCCAGGACAGACAGCTGCTGTGTGCTGCCAGGGAAACAGGGGTGACAGTTTACAACGGGCGACTCAGGAGGTGACCTTGTGCTGTAAAGACGAGTTTCCCTACAGACTCACTTGCCAGGCTTTCATGACTATTTTAGTAGAATGTTTCTAAGTCGCAACTTCAACATGAGGCCTGAATTTTCATCTTCCTTCTATCAAGGACCCTCAGAATGCTGCTTTGACAGCTCTCTATTCCCCTTGCAGCAGCCCTGAGGCTGAGGCGCTATTAAATCACCCTCATTGTGGGGAGCGAAGGAGTCAGAGAGGCTGGGTGATTTCCTGAGGCCACAGTGAGCCCAGTGGCAAAATCTGGATGATTCAAACCCTTGACTGACATCAGAGCAGGTTCATTTGACCACAACACGAGGCTGGCATTTCCTGACTCTTTCCTGGCAGTTACGCTAATGAACAAAATCAGCTTTTATCCTAAAATAACAGGAAGAGTCATGAATGTGAGGTCTGGTTGAGAATCCAGCCCTGAAAGTCAGGTCGCGTCCTGCAGAAGTTCCTTCAGGGAACACTGCCCCCTAATGGGCGACGGCGGGAAGGCCGCAGGAGACAGGTGCAGACTGCAGAGCAGGGAGAGCGCTCCAGCCGGGCTAGGAGGCCCAGGGCGTTCACCTTGTTGAGGCTGCTGCGGTCACTGACGCTCTTGGTCAGCTGCTGGATCTCTGCCACCTGGTCAGCCAGCCGCTTCTGCTCGTTGAGCTTCTCAGCCAGCGTCTCCAGCTCGGTGAGGGCCAGCTGTAGCGACAGCCTGTCGGGGTGGCCCCTGGGAGTGTTCTTCAGCATGTCCTGTCAGGGCCAAGACAGTCACTGGAGAAGCCCTGCCCACAGCAGACCCTGCTCCGGCCTGGGGTCAAAGTGTCACCCTCCACACTTCCAGCATCACCCAAGGCTGGAACGGCCAGCCCGTAGCCAGGACAGATGGAACCAAATGCAGAGTAAGGTCTCAAGAAACAGGAAATGAGCGAAAAATGCTAAAAATATGGCTATATCTTTCCAGGTATATATGCATAAGAACTGAAAGCAGGGTCTTAAAGAGATGTGTGTCCACCCAGGTTCATACCAGCGTTATCTAACTGGCTAAGAGGGGGAAGCAACCCAGGGTCCCCTGATGGATGAACAGACAAATAAAACATGCTCTATGCATGCAATGAAATATTATTCAACCCTAAGGGGGAGAAAATTCTGACACTTGCTACAGTGTGAGAAATCCTGAGGACACCATGTTAAGTAAAAATAAGCCAGGTTCAAAAAGATAAATACTGTATGGCCCACTTATATGGTGGAGGGTCAAAATCAGCCAGGCCAGGACAGTGGGCACCAGGCGCGGGGCGGGGAGCTGGAGAGCTGCTGTTGAAGAGGTCCACACCCGCTCGGTTTGGGAAGCTGAGGAAGTTCTGGGGTGGACGGCAGTGACGGATGTGTAACAGCGGAATGTGCTTGCTGCTTCAGAGCTGCACACTTGTAATGGTTAGCGTGACGACAAAGGAGGGACACGCATGACCCGAGTCCAAGGGAATGGGCTGACAGTAATGGCGCAATAGAGCCGGCTCCTACAGCCTGGCAGCTCTGAGGAGGGGGAAAACGCCACCAGGCCCTCGGGCTCCCGGGTGAAAGGTCATCCGACGGGGGATCCTTGGGAACTGGGTTCCCGTGTGATGCTGAGGCTCTCAGGCACCCCAAGCCCATTCTGAAGCTGCAGCCTGAACTGGCCAAGGTCAGCGTGCTTTCTGGGCACCTCCACACCGGGAGCCCTGCAGGTCTGGAGGAGCAGCATGCCTTTACTCCCACCCCCCAACCAAGCTCATGCTACGTGTCATCACGCGGCGTTCCGGGTAGGAGCAAGACAAGCCAGGAATTGCTATGGGTTCCACTTTAGCCGTGGGGGAAGATGAGGCCGGAGCCCCATGCAGGTGCCGGGCTGCGGACCACGGATGAGAGCCACCCTCCCACCCAGCCACAGCCACCCCATGGCCTGCTCAGGGTTGCTGGAGTCCCAGGGGGTACCTGAAGCAGGAGGATGAACTGCGGGAACCTCTGGATGGGCTTCACCATCAGCCCGTAGAGGGTGACGCGGTCTGGGCTGCACACCTGCCGCCGCTGTCAGACATAAGGTCACCTCGTTCGCTGACCCTCTGCAGAGAGGGCCCAGGGCTCTGGGGTCCGACACGCTCCCATCCCCGGCTCCTCCCCCAGGTCCCAGGCCCCTGCTTGGCCTCTGGGTCTGAGAGAAGAGTGGGAAGGAGCGGAGGGCCCAGTTCTGCAGCCAGGGAACCCTCCCACCACCAGTGACCCCGCATGGTCCCACACCCCTGGGAGACTAGACCAGTCACAGTAGGGTCTGAACTGAAGGCCTAGTTGGGAAACTCAGCACTTTATTTAAGAGGTCAGACTTGCAGAAGCAGACAAGATAACTATCCCCTTCACTTAAGCAAAAAGCAGACAGTGCCAGGCCAGGGTGAGGGCAGGGCTGGGAACCCTACTGTCCTGTCTCTTACGTCTGTTTCTGTCACTCCACCCACACACCTGGGACCTGGGTCCCAGCCCTCATCCCCTGCAACCCACACTCCTCCACCAGCTTCTACTTCAAGCTGCCCAGCTCAAATCTCTTCAATGCCTGCCCATTGCCTGAAATATTACACCCCAGCCTCTGGGCCTGCAGTAAACTCAACTGCTTCTCCACCTTTTCTCCTAGGGCTCCCCAGCGGGTGTCCAGTGCTCTCAGAATCCACCCCGACCTGCCTGGCTCCATCCCCCTGCCAGAGTGCTGGCCTCTGCCCCATTGTCCTTGCACCTGGAACACCCTCCTCCCCCACCTACTACCATCCCACCACCCAGCCCTGTCAGCACCCATGGCAGCTGGCACCCCCTATGGAAGGCCCCGGCCCCACGTCCTCTCGGGTGGGGAAGTGGGTTCCTGCACTCGGGCCCACCCACATCCTCGGCTAGGCAGCAGGCTCCCTGTGGGCCGGGGGCTCCAGGGTTTTCCAAAGTGTCCTCACCTCCATTGTCCCACATGATGCCCAAGACGCCCGTTGAGGAATTCTCCTCATCCCTTCACAGATGGGAATAGGGACCAGCTCAGCAACCCCCTGAGCCACAGCAGACCAGGACGGCCCAGCACTGCTAACTGATCCTGACGCTAGATCTGGCCCCTCCGGCACCCACAGCTACAGGAAGTAAGGGGTCTCCCCGCCCACCTATCGAAGCTCTAGGATCCCAAGCAGCTAATGGACACTCTACCTCTACCACCCTCCGGTGAGGAACAGGAGGGAATGATTTTCTCCCCCTGGGGCTGGGGGACCCAAAGGAAAGAAGGGAGGTGTTTGGGCCAAAGCCGTGATGTGATCCCTGGAGCTGGGACCAAAAGCTCCCCGACCCCCAGCAAACCTCCTGCGCCCCGGCCAATGCCAGGTGAAAGGCGCTCCAGCCCACCCTGGAGGCCCACCTTGAGGAATTCGAGGAAGGCGGGCTTGGTGAGACAGGCCTTCTTGATGATGGACATGGCGCTGGTGAAGTTGTTGACATAGTCGCTGTACACGTCTAGCACCATGGACTTGGAGAACTGAAACGAGGCGCGGGGCATCAGCGTGGGGTGGGGCGGGCAGCCGGCACCTGCTCCACACTCGCTCAGGGACACAGACTCTTCAGAGGGTGGCCTGGGTAGCCTCAATAAGTTTTGGAGTGCATGATCCCCTATCCCCATGGGTGAGGACATGGGCTCACAGACAGAGAGAGGCTGGCCCGAGGGCACAGGGAAGACGAGGCAGAACCAGCGGAGAGGCCAAGTCTTTGCCTCCCTGGTCTCCGCACGGCTGCCTGGAGGACAGCGTGCCTGGCTCCGGCGCAGGGTGGGATGGTAAGCCTGCAGTAACCAACCCTCTCACCAGAGCCCAGGACACGCCCACACGGGCATCTACTCAACAGATCTACTGAGTGCTGTGAGTTTCAAAAAGAGTTTTCTTTGAGCACAAGTTAATGTTTTTTTTTTTGTTTTTTTTTGTTTTTTTGGAGAGGTTTTCGCTATAGGGCGCGTGCGCTCGCCAGCCAGACAGAGAGAGACAGAGAGACAGAAAGCGAGAAATCACCCCCCAGAGGGGATGGCCACGCCGCAATCCCTTCTCCTCCATTCTCCTCTCGGGATCTTGTGCACGCACGCACCCGACGTGAGTTTTAAGCCACTGGGTCCGTGATGCGAACCGCGGTCGACTACGTGGGAGTCCAGCGACATAGCCATTACGCTAACTGCTGGTTCCCGAGCACAAGTTAATTACCTACGAAAGATCAAAGTGGAGTTCTACTGGCCGGGCCCTCCACACCCCATGACGCTCTGGGCCCCCAGGATTCGGTTAGAAAATCAGAAGTGCAGTGCACCCCTCATTCCATAAATGGGGAGCCTGAGTCAGAGAGGGGTTCAAAACTGGGCTGAACCTGCAGGGGTTGCAAAACTGGGCTGGGACCAGAACCAGGTCTCCCACATCATGACTAGTGCCCTTCCCACACTGGGGAGTCCTCCAGGGGCCAAAGCCGTAGTCTGTGCCAGCGCTGCAAAGCAGGGCACTCCATGAGGGCCTGGCCAGGCGGGGGCTAGCGACCTGCCAGGCAGCTGCCCACAGTGCCTGAAGGCCTGCTGGTCTGGAGGCGCAGCTGCCTGGACGCAGCAGGGCAGCGGCCTGCCTCCACAGACATGTCCAAGGACACGCTGGGCACTTTGAGGTGCCACACCCACTCCCAGCTCAGGCCAGGAGAATTCAGGGATGGGCAGGCAGGGCAGGAGACAGGGGCACCCACCGAGGCCACGAAGAGGTCCCCGATCTTCTCGGTGGAGTCCCACTCGGCCACGCGGGAGGACAGGGCGATCTGGAACATGGAGTGGCAGTGCAGGATCTCCTTCACGCGGAAGAACACCACCTGGCACTTGCGGGCGCTCAGCGCCTTGGGCTCCATCTCCATCAGGGGGTTGCGGTAATCCTGCCGGGGTAGGCAGGGGCAGGGGTGAGGCCAAGGCCAGGCCACGGCCCTCCTCCTTCCTGCCTTCATGGCAGCCCAGAAACGGCCATGCAGAGCTCAGCAGACCAGTGGGAGGGCCCCCTGCTGAGGGAGCACATTTCCCTCCCTCCTCTCTTCCGTCCTCTTGAAAGGCTCTCCATGAACGTAGCATTCCTGGCCTCTCTGCCCACCCACAGCCCACCCCCCATGCCCTCTGTGCCCAGCTGGGCTGGAAGGAAGAAGGTCTCCATGGACCCCGCCTGCCAGGAGCCTGGAGGCTGACTGAGGGCAAGACTGCCCTGTGTCCACCTCCCACCAGGCCAGTCTGCCTCACTGACTGTGAGGCCACCACGAGCTACTTTGTCCCCAGACCCGGCATCACACTGTCTAACTGGCTTGGCCAAAAACGTGGTCCCTTCATCTCTACCCGGCTGATGCCTGGGCTCCCCCTCTGTGGATCCAAAGTCGGGAGGAGAGATGGGGGTGACAAGCACCCTCCTATCCCAACAACTCCCTCCCCTGCTGGCCTCACTCTGACAGCCCACAAAACCCCAGAAGATTCAGGGATTTCAGGGATTCAAACTACAGACCAGGTCAGCACCCGAGTCCCTTCACACACGTGCCTGCCTAGCAGTCCCTGGGCATGCTGCCGCAGAGAAAGGGCTGCAAAGCTAGCCAGCCCTCGCCAGCCCAGGGAGCCCCAGGACGGTGGGAAGACATGGCCCTAGCCCCAAGGGCTCCCCAGGTGCCCAGAAGGACACGGTCCCTTCCAGACATAAAAGGGATCACATGCCCCCAGTGCTCCAGGAAAGCCTTGTGTCAAAGGACCCCAATTTCCTTTCAGAAAGCAGTCGCCCTCATGAGCACTAAGCCACTGGGGCTCTCGTGGCTATTGTCCCCTCCTCTTAAAGCTGCTCACCATCCCCAAACACTCCTTGTAAAGTGTCCCACCAGGGCCCTCCCACCCTCTCCCAGAGACCCCTAAGAGCCCCGCGAAGTCCCACCTGGAGGATCCGCTTCAGAGACTCCACATAGCTGCCTTCACTCTGTACGATGGAGCCCAGGATGTGCCTCCGGACCACCTGCTCAGGCCGAGAGGCAGTCAGTGCACTGACACCCTCCACGGGGAGCCCATGTCTGCTGGGTGCGGGCCCCAAGTGACAGGGAGGGGAACTGACAACACGGGCAGAGACTCCAAGTCACCTGGGGACCAGCTGCTCCTGGGGCCACTGAGTCTGCTGGGTGCCCCTCCTTCCAGAGGCTCTGCCCCCACCCCCGAGCAAGGGCACATCCCCAGAGGAAGCCCCTGCTCAGTCCCTGCCAGCCTTGGCTCACATCCACCTGGGGATGGAGATGTCACCCCCCCGCCATGGTGGACGGCAGCCTCCCCATCTCCAGGTAAACCTAGAGAGTGGCTTCTAGGGGCGGACTGGACTCAGCTCCACCACCTGCTGCAGATGGGACCCTTGAGCAACCCTCCTCCTCTAGATGGTGCTGGGGGACCTCCCACCCCTCCGGTGCTGGCCACTTCAGGTCTCCACTCCCAGCCCCCTCCCCTTTGCCCCTCCCAGCCCAATCTGACAGTAGCCAGGATCAGCACCCCTGCAGAGGCAGGGCACACATGGAACCACCACCCTAAAACTACAGCCTGACCAGCAGCTGGGCAAGCTCAGTGAGACACGCCCTCCGTCCCTGGACAGCAGAGTGGTGGGCCCCAAACTCAGCTGGGTGCTGAAATCATGTGGGATCTTTAAGACGGACTGTCCCAACCCCAGGCATGCCAATTTAATGTGCACAGGTGTGACCTGGGTATCAGCATTCGAAATCTTCCCCGGTAACCCTATTGTGCAGTGAAGTTGGGACCGTGTCCAGGAAAGTGACCATATGTGAGAGGTGTCCAAGGGGGGGTCCATCCACCCTCACCCAGGGCTGGGAGGCGACTGCCCCCACAGCTATCCTGAGAGCCAACCCAGCCAGGTCCCATCAGTCACGCTCCCCCTGCCCTGCTCCCTGGCCTCCCTTCTGCCTCTGGCACACACCTGTCGTCTCTTCCCGCAGCCCAGGCCTCAGCATGGCCGGGCACGTGGGCTTTCACCACCCTGACCGCCGCTCCACAGCCGGACAAGCTGTCAGCAATCCCCACATGTCCACACGCACCAGAGCAGAACCCGGACCCCAGGCCCTGGCCGTGTGGCTGGGAGCTCCCCAGGCCGGGGTCCCCTATGCTGGGCAGGATGTTCAGCAGCCTTCTTGGCCTATTCCTGCCCAACACCCCGAATTGAGACAACCCGAGTCAAGACACCCTGAAGTGTCTCCAGAGGTTGCTGAATGTCCATTCTTGTCTGAGGGGGACAAAAATCACCCTCAGTTGGGAGCTACTGGCCTACAGAAGCTGATACTGCCCTATCCAGGAAATGCCAGAAAGTCGAGGAGAGAGGCCTCGCCCACACCCAGAGGCAGAGGCCTGGGCGGGGAGCTAGAAGCCTGGGGTCCCTCCTGGCTCCCTGACAGTGACAGTCGCCCTGTCCCAAGTGCCCTTCAGAGGTCAGGCAGGTAACGCGCATGAAGAAAGCAGGCAGAGCACTCCCAAAGCTGCAGCCTGACCAGCTGCTGGGCGAGCTCAGTGAGACGCGCCCTCCACCCTGGACAGCAGAGCGGCCCGCCCACTGCCCTGCAGGCACCTGAGTGGATTCGGCCGCATCTTCCTGAGTTTTGGAAGAGGCCAACCAAGAGAGGGGCAAACCTTGCTGTTGCACTTGCTGCCCTGCCTCCTCTCACTCAGCGTCCTCAATCAGAGAGAAGCGGGGATCTGCCCCCCACCCCACAGCTGCCCAAAGCCAGACTGGGAGGGGGAAGAACATGGCTCGGCCACAGTCCGACCCCAGAGCAAGGCCAGGCGCCCTCAGTGATGCTCTGAGGTAGGGAAGGCCCCACCAAGTGGCCCAGCTCCTGGAAGCCCGTGGCCACCCTGAGCCCTGGCATGATGACAGGGGGGCAGAGGGGTGCAGTTAGAGGTTCTGCACGCCGCAGCCTCTCGTCGCCCCGACTGCAGCTCCTCTCCTCATACCATGGCTTAGTCAGTCCTGCTCTATTTCCAATGCAGGGGCCCACTGCCTCCCAAACCAGCCCCGTGGTTCCCAGCAGGCCCAGTCTGCAAAACCTGCACAGCCAGCTGGGAAGAGAACCCAGGAAGCCCCTGCCCAAGCCGGTGCTCACTGCCCATCAAAGCCAGACTGGTGTGGCCCAGGAGCAGGCTAGGACTCGGCCCTCCCTTCTCCAGCAGACGCCCCACCCACCCCACTCCCCACGCACACCTGCTGAGGGCTCAGGCCATCGGGCATGGGGCCCAGCTCGGGGGCTGGGGGCTTGATATCTGTAACGCTGACCTCCAGGAGCCCCATGTCCTCTTCCTCCGAGTCACCTGGAAAGTCAGATAGGCCAATGACGCAGCTGAGGTGGGAGCAACACACCTGCCCAGGCCCCGAGAGCTGAGACCCTAAACCAGCCCTGGACTCGGGTCCTAGGGACACACAGCTCACGGGTTGGGTCACATACTCCACTGCTGCCCCCAGGGCGTGGGACAGTCCACGGAGGGCTGGGTACAAGTGAGTGAGGGAGCGGCCAAGCACACGGGGCAGGAACACAGAGCAGCGTCCTGTGGGGGCCTGGACTCTCAGATCAGCTCTGCCAGAAGTCCCTGTCCCTGCCCAGATCCGCCTGCTCTGGCCTGGCGACGGTCAGCCGTGACCCCATCACTGGGCACTAAAAATAGTTTTCTTCTGGGCGCCTAAAACAGGGAAGAAAATAAACTCCAAGAAGGGGCAGCTGGCTTTGTCCTCTTGTTTAAAAACAAAATTGCAAAGACCCAAAAGGGAAAAAATGTAACTGGCGCCTGACAGGAATGAGTGAGGACGGATCTCAGATGGGGATGGGATGAAATGGACAGAGGCCCAGGCCTCCAAGAGAGAGCGAGATGGGGGGGAGAGAGGGGGAGAGAGAGAGAGAGAGAGAGAGAGAGAGAGAGAGACCAGGCAGAGTTCAAGGGCCTGTCCCAGGACAGTGGGCCCCACAGAGGGAGGCAGACACATGGGATGGGACCCCAGCTACTCAGGGGCTGACACACAGCGCTGGCCGTGGGCAGCAGGAAGTGGGTGCTGCGGGGACTCGGGAAGAAAGGAGTGGCTGTGGCCTTGAGGGACAGGGACACCCAGGCAGCCCTTACCTGAGCAGGAGACGGAGGAGGAAGAGGAGGAGGGACAGCGGATGACGGCGTGGGGGTGGGGGTGGCGAAGGCCCTCCTGCCTGGCCCACATGACGCCCCGGGCATCACTCCGCACCCACCCCAGGCGCCGGCCTCGCGGCTTCCTCTTCCCCCACGCACTGCTGGGTAACATTCTTGGCCTGTGATCCGAGCCCTGCCAGGGCTATTAATAACGCCACTGGTGGGAGGGTCACTTTAGGAAAGGCTCTGGGTGGATGGGCGGGGCGGGGCGGACCTGGGGTGAGCCTGCTGGCAGGACTAAGGGAGGGGGACCCCAGAGCAGTTCCCAGCCAGCCACCCTGTCCTTTCCCTGGGCCTGACTTCCCCGCATCGGGGGTCAGTGCCTCCCCAGAAGTACAAGGGCAGGGACACTCACTGGGCATGGCACCTGCCGGCTTGGGCCCATTTTACAGAGGAGGAGCCTGCCACTCCGAGAGAAGAACTGTGTGAGGCCACAGCCAAGAGGTGGCTGAGCCAGGGCTCGGGGTGGGTCGGGGTGGGTCAGCGTGAGCCATCCCAGCACCGAGCAACTCCACTCGGTGACTGACCGCCCCCAAGAATGGCACCTGCCACAGAGAATGACGGGCTCTTTCCACACACGCCCTCAGCCATCCTCACCACAGCCCTGGGAGACAGACGCCAGGACCAGCCCACAGTACAGACAAGAAGTCGAGGCACAGTTAAAATGCAGAACTCTCCGCGGGCACGGCTCGCAAAGTCTCTGTGGCTTGCATCCCAGCTCCTTCTGCTACGCCAGGCCTTGTCCTCAGTGTGGGTGGAAGGCACCCCCCACACAAGGCCTCCGTTGTCGAGGACACTGGCCCCCCAGGACTGTGTCCGTGAGCCCACTGTGCTGGC
Source organism: Tupaia tana (assembly GCA_026018925.1). Classification (NCBI taxonomy): domain Eukaryota; kingdom Metazoa; phylum Chordata; class Mammalia; order Scandentia; family Tupaiidae; genus Tupaia; species Tupaia tana. The sequence continues at coordinate 86,718,962 of JAKSZU010000007.1, read as the reverse complement.
ATGTCTTGTCGCCTCACTGTCCCCAAGACATCTGCTGTGCAAGACAGAAGCAGGGTCCGCCCAGTGCCAGGGAACTGCTAGGGCCCCTCCCTGGGCATTCTCTGGGAGAGGGAACCAGCACCTAGGTGGGGGCCAGGGCAAAGGGTGGGCAAGACATGGCAGTGGTCAGGGCAGGGGGCACGGGAACGAGGCAGAGGGGCCTCAGCCTTGCTGGTGGGTGGCAGGGCCTGGGGCAAAGGCCTTGGGCTGGGAGGGGCAGGGGGCAGCCCTCCTCAGCCTCCAGGAGACCAAGCTAGGAAGGCTGAGCAGGCTGCACCGCACCCCTTCCTGGGACCCCGACTTCCCCTACTGACTCATCACTCATCACTGACCCCCATCACTCACTCCATCTGCCCAAACGCTACCTCCTTAGAGATTTCCCAGCACGGCCCACCCCACTGGAACCTGCCCCGTCCCTCTACCCCATCCTCTGCTGAACTGTCCCAGAGCTCTTACCCCTGTCTTGCACCAGACACATCTGCTTACTCATGCTCTCCGTCTCTACCACCCCTGCCTGGAGCACCCGCTCCTCCCGGGTGGGATTCTGGCCTGCCCTGTGCACAGCTGCATGCCAGCACTGCAGAGCCGTTCCCAGCACCGGGCAGTGCTCGGTAAAACCCGTGTCCCTACTCAGGGCAAACGCCCAGCAAGGCTCCTGCCCGCTTCAGCCAGATGAGGCCTCCAGCCCTTCCGTCCCGAGTGCCTCGGGCAAGTCCCTGAACCATTCGAGCCCGTGCCCTCGTCTGCCACCTGGTACCTGCACCTTGTTCGGTGTTCGTGAGTGTTCGGCAAGGCACTCCCAGGTCCTCAGGAGAGAGCCTGGCATGCAAATATCCGACAGATGCCGGCCCCGGGGACATCACTTCTGGAACGGCAATTCCCACCTCATCCTCCTGCCCAGAGCGCCGTTCCTCTCTGCCTGGTGACCTGGTCCTTCTGCTTCCCTGGTATTCACCCTCCCCCAACACTCATCTCCTCCGTCTCCATACCCACTCCATACTCACCACCACCCCCATGGCGCCCAGCCAGCCCCCACTCCTATTAAATCCATCCCGGCGTCCCTGCTGACACCCAGGGAGTGGCACTTGGTAGGTGTCCGATAAGCACTGCCTGGTCAGAGAGAGGAGTGGATGGATAAAGGAGGAAATGGACAGGGACACTCAAGGTTGAGGTCAGGCAAGCCAGACAGCATGGGGGCAGGAGGCCAAGATGGCCGGGACAAAACACCAGGGCAGGGACACGAAGGGAGCCCCACCTCTCCCAGAATCGATGGGTCATACCGGGGAAACAAGCCGAGACCAAATGGGGCCCTGGGGCTCAGTCCCTGGCCCCCACTGCCAGGGCCGGCCAGACACCCAAGGGCACCCCATTGACGATGACTGCAGGGTATGGGCCAAAACCTCACCACCCCAGCCTCCAGCACAAGGCTGAGCACCAGAACCACCCGCCAGCCCGGGCAGCGCCTCACCGAGGACGTCTTTCCTGTGCAGGAAGGAGACCTTGCGCAGGACGGCAATCCTCGTCTTCTCCAGGCCGTCCTTGGTCCCGCTCTTGGCGGCCTTCATGAACTGGGTCATCTGGACAAAGGCAGAGCACATCAGAGAAGCCGAGGGGGCTAGCCTCGGCCACCAGTGCCACCGGCTCACCTAGACGTGGCCAGGCTGCGACGCAGGAGCCCCAGCCCTCCCCCCCCCCCGGGCGAGCCGCAGAGGCCAGAGTGACCATGGGGAAGCAGTGGCTCTCTGCATCACCCGGGCTCCTCCTTCCGAAGCCCTGTTCGTGAGCGAGGGAAGGTCTTAACTGAGGTTTTTTCTCTCTTTGGGACAAACTATACGAACAGGTGACAAGTTAAGGAGATGGCATAATCTGAGGGGGGCGGGGCTGGAATCTATGGCTTCAGGTTCAAATCTCTGCTCTGCCACCCCAGTCTCTGAGCCTGAGCCTCTGTCTCCTCAGGAAGCTCCAAGGCGCAGCAATCCCTCCCCTCCCCATCCTGTGAGCACTAAACGGACCAGGCGCAGGAAGGCACTTGGAACAGCCGAGCATGCTGTGCAGTGGGGGGGGCCGCTTTAGGGGCCACTAACAGGAGGTGAGCACGCATCCCCCTTGCCCATCCCCAAAACCAAGGAGGAGCCCCTGAACAGCCAGGTTGCTGACGAGCCACTGCTAAGACAGGCGGAAAGGCTGAAGTTGCCAGAGGAAAGACACAGGTTCCCTAGGTAGGAGGGGACCCGTGGACCCTGGCACAGCAAGCTAAGCAGAACGAGAGGCACAAGGTGGGCGGCATGGCCGGGGAGGTGCACACCCTGCACACTGGGCAGCCCCAGGCCTCAGAAGCCAGCTGCTGCCCCCCAAGTCACTCTTTGTCCCTCTCATCCCTCACCCTCAACCCAGCCCTGGCTCCTCCTGCAGCCCTCGCACGGCCAGCACTGGCCATGGTGCCGTGTGGGCGCTTCCAACACAGCAGCATCAGCTGCACGTGACGAAGGAGCACTGGGCATGCGGGACGTGCCTAAGGCCCGGAGTCCCAGTTCTACTTCATTGTGATTAGACTCGACCAAAATAGCCATGCGGCTGTCGTAAGGGACAGCACCGTTCTAGGAAGGCCTGCTCCTTCCTGAAACTCTGCTGCAGATGAGGTGTAGTGTGTGGTAGAGGGGGTCCCTCTGATGTCCTCCATTCTCGCTATCACCTCCAACAACCTCTGGGGGTGACTTAGGGGACCAAGTACTTGTCAGGGGTGTGGGCAAGGCAAGCTTGCCGAAAAGCCACGGGTGCTGGGACTGATGAGGTGGGGGTGGGGGTGGCTTTTCAGGAACAAGATGGCTTTCTGGAAACTGCTGGCATAAGAAAAAGGGAAGTAAGTCCCCTCCCTGCATCTGTGGGGTGCAATTCTAGGGCAGCCATCCTTGGCCTTTTGCAGGGCAGGGGTCGTAAATGCCTCTGAGTATCTCACGGGGGAGGGTGTCGACCCCGGAAACTACCCACAGGTGCTCATCCTCTTCTGTCTTCTGGGCTTTGGATGCCTGTGGGCCTGGGTTCGGTTCTCAGTTTCACCAAATCCTCATTGTGTGATCCTGTCCTGGCAGAAAGCCATCAATGGGGCCGTCCTATGAGCCCCCCCCCCCCAGTGGTCATTGGGAGAATCACCTGGGGCCCTTCTCTTGGCACTTTCCTGGGCAAAATGTCAGCAAGTTGCCCCTGAGTCAGCCTGCCCCACCCACCCATACTCACAGCGCAGGGCTGGGGGCCAGGGAGGTCCCCTGGCCTCTGAGTGTCCCCACCTGCTGACTGCTCCTCTGAGCCTCAGGGTTCTGGGGAGTTAAACTGCCCCACACTGGGCCACAGGCCTCTCGGGGCCCTCGTAAATCGTACAGCGTCTCTGTCCTCCTGGGGGCCCGGGTCCTGATGGGGATGCTCAGGACATCTGAGGTCATCAACATCTGCATTTTTAAACGTGTAACCTAAGCCTACCCAGCATGGTTACTCAATGTGCTGATTCCAGGCCTTTCCTCAGGTCTATCAGATTGGCGCCCTGGGGGTTGAGCTCAAGAATCTGCATTTTTTTCTTAAGAACCCCAGGTGATTCTGAAGCCCTAAAGCTTAAAAAGCTACCTAGGAATTCTTTTGAAATATTAGGGTTTCACTGAGGGAGGGGACAAAGATACAGGCAAGAACCAGGCAGGGAACACGCTGATTTAGGCCGACCAGCCCCAACACAGACATAAAATGCGGCCAGCTTCCAGGTCGCGGGGCAGGCAGCGAGGCTCCAGCCCACCCTCCTGGGCCCCAGAGCAGCAGCAAAGGCCCCTGAAGGTAGCAGCTGCTCCGAGCGGCCCCATCCATCCGGGACAGGGAGGTACAGACAGACAATACCTTACAATCGTACTTGTGCTTCAGCTCCTGCATGTCTTTCCCCCCAACTCTTAAAGCCAAGATGTCTCGCTTAGTTCTGGCGTATCTCTCCTTTAGCCTAGTCAGGTCTGGAGAAAGCTGGAGCCCCCAAGCGGCCAGGCAGAAGGAGAGCAGGTGAGAGGAGCAGGCAGGACAAGGAGGAGACAAAACACAGACAACAGAGGAAAAAGGAGACTCAGGTAAGGTGGCGGATGGTCGTCTCGGGGCAGGGGGGCTGGCATCCCCGGGTCTGGCTAGGTCCCGCCTGGAGTCCGCTCTGGCACCGTCCAACTCCAGCATGCCAGGCAGCTGCAGGCTGGGTCTCTGCCACCGCGGGTCCTGGCTGCTTGGGGGGGTGGTGGGTGGGAAGAAAACACGCCCAGGCCCCCCTCTCAGGGAGGGTGAACAATGCTGTGAGGATAAGGACTGCATCTTCTCCCCATCCCTGGGGACAGCAGAGGGCCTGTAACATAGGACATTCTCGGTAAGTCTCTGAGATGGAGGGATGACAGGCGGATGGGGGTGGGGAGGGTGGCGAGGGTATAAATGGTAAGTGAGTGAATGCACAGAAAGATGGCAGAATGGGCAGAGGGCTGGTTGGACAGATGGATGGGTAGGTGGACAGGCTCACGGATGGAGGGGTGGAGAGATGGGTGACGGGCAAACAGGTGAGAGGACGAGTGAGCAAATGGGTGAGTTCAGTGGGCAATGGATGGGCAGGTGGAGAGAGAAAGGATGGGTGACAGGTGAAGGGACGGAGGCCGGGCTGGGCTGGTAAATGTCCACTGAGACGACTGGCTCACCAGGAAAAAGAGCCCTGCTCTGGAGCACTCCGCATGTGAGCATTCCCATCACGGCCAGTTTCAAGCTACCAAAGTCACTGAATACAGATGACAAAGGGACGCATGCAGCTGGTCCTTGCACTCGCATAGGCTAGCGTAAGCTGACCCCAGTGTACCACTGGAGGGAGGGTGGATGGAGGGAGGGATGGGTGAAGGGAAGGAAGGAAGGAGGAGCGAGAAAAACAGGAAGAGGAGGAGGGAGGAGGGTGGATGGACAGATGGACAACCGGATGGAAAGATGAATAGGTAACTGGCTTACAGTCTATCTGGACAGATGGGTGGATGGACAGACAGATGGACAGAAGAACGAACAGACATTCCAATGTATGAACTGCTTAAGCTCCATACAGTTCACTCAGTACAGTGCAGAGAAGGCCACGGCAGACACTACTTCCAGAGAAGCAGACAAGGAGAAGGATGAGGCGTATGAGCATTCGAGGTAGGTCAGCCTAACCGCAGGTCATGGCTCCCCTCTCCTTAGCTGGGAAAGTCCCCACCTCTCGGAGTTGCAGCTTCCTTATGGGTAATGTGGCCATAACAACAGCCACTTCATAGGGTTATTGAGAAAATCAAATGGACACTACAGGTAAAGCTTAGTAGGTACACAAAAAATGGAAACCATTGTTATTTTATCTTTTAAGTAAATACTTACAATGGCTGAATGGATGGATAGTTGGATGGACAGATGGATGGACGGATGGATGGATGGACGGATGGAAGGAAGGAAGGACAATGAGGGCTGCGACATTGAGGTCTGGCTCTACCACTTACTGGCTGTGTGGCCCTAACCATATCAGTTAACCTCTCTGTGCTTCAGTCACAGAGGTTTTCTGATCAACAAAAGGAGACTCTTAATGCCAGTAACACTACTTCCCCTGGGGTAGTGGGAAATTAAATGAAACTGCTTTGTGAACAGGCAGTGTAGACAGGGCAGACAGATGTTGGTTATTGCTATGCAAAGAAGCAAGCAGGCCGGGAGTCCTTCGGAGTTACCCAGACTCCTGAAAAATGGGAGGTGAGGGTTAGCCCTGAGTCCTGTCCATCCAGAACAAGCTTCACACAATCAGCCAGCCAGCCTCTGGGCCTCCTGCCCAGACCTCTCTGAGGGGTGACCAACTAGGCACCCCTCACTTGGGAGCTCCAGCTGGGATCAGAGGTCACCTGCTGAGCTGGCTGGGTCCGGGCAGGGGCAAGAACAGGCTGAGGCCAGGGCTGGCATTTCTGTGATGAACCCCTGGGTTCCACCAGCTGGACCACAGTGACCTCGATTACAAGGAGGTCACAGTCAGGAGAGTGGCGAGTTCCCCACGGCCCAGCCCACAGCAAGGAGACCTCCCACTGCCATGGGTGGCGACAGCAGGATAACCGCTAACATCCCAGGGCGAGGCAGCTGCTTATCTGGGTTGGAGGTCCCTCTGCGGACCCCTGGGTCACTTTCTCTGATAGGCATGCACCTGCCTAGAGCTGGTGTCTCCAGATACCTGAAGAAGGGCTCTGCTAGTTCTTTTGCAGGTGCCAGGTCCACGGTCAGCCTGCAAGGACAGGACAAGATCCGGACCCCTGCTGCCCAGCGCCCCACAGCACACACCACACAGCCAAGCAGGAGCGGCCTGAACCACGCAGCTGAACCGGGCAGCATGGGAGCGAGTGCGCCTGAGCAGCTCAGGGGGGTCCCGCATGCAGGCAGGGCTCAGTGGGTCTCCCTTGGCAGAACTGTGCGGCAGAGGAAAAGCCTCTCTAACCCACCTGCCTCCCCACCTCCTAAGAACTTACTGGTCAGGGAACAGGCAGGCTTTGGCCTGTGCCCAGAGAAAAAGTCCTTGTGGTCAGAAATCCCAAGGACTTGCCACATAGCTTGTCTTCTGGGGAGTCCAGAGCCCCCAGTGTGGCGGGGAGGACAGGAGCTTACAGGCAGCCCCAGAGGCCCTACCCCCAGGGCCCAGCACTTCCCAGGGTGCTCTGTGGCCCTGAGTTCATCATGGCCATCCTTCCTTCCTCTGAGACATGCCCACAAGCGAGAAGTCGGGAGGCGTCAGGGGTCTGGGAGAGTAGGCGGAGGGGAGGAGGAGGCACGGCCAGAGGAGGCCACCCGGAACTCCACAGTGCCATCTGGCCACCATGTCCTGGGCAGGGCTGAGACCTGCCCTTGCAGGGAGAGGCTCCCAGGGGGCTGGGGGCTTCCTGACCCCACAGCAGCACCCGCCACCACTCCTGAAGTTCATGGAGCAGAAACGGCCCTTCCTCCCACCTGAATCCCGTCTGCTCTGGCTCCCGTGCCCAGCTCCTCCTCTCTGGAGGCGACCTCAGACTCCCACGGGTTCTCCACCCACATGGTGCCTGTGGCCAGTCTGAGCTTAGGCCCGGGCCCACAGAACGGCATCTTTGTCTTCATTTTTGACAGAATGTTCCACATTCGGCACCTCCTAGACCACCAGGATTCACCGAGCCAGGGTCAGGCCTGAGTGGGATCTTCCTGTTACCGTGAGTCCCGGCCCACATTCGCATGCAGTGGGCGCCATGAAATTTCCCTTTGGAGCTAGCAAACATCCTTGCTGTTTTCTGTGGCCTGGCCATGGAGGTAGAAGGCCAGGGCCTGGTGAGACCTGCTCAGCCCCGAGGCGTGCCCCTGGTCTAAGGCTGCCTAGGGACTCTCTGCTTGGCCAGCACCCCTCTCCCAGAGGGTATCCTCAAACTCAGACGGGGCAAGGCGGGACCAGCAGATGGCATAACGGGTATGTCATCGGACTACCCTGTAGTAGACTGCCATTCAAGCCCCACATCCGGCAGCTTAAAACTCACGCCGGGCATGTGTACATGCCCAAAATCCCAAGAGGAAAATGGAGAAGAAAGGATAAGGGTGTGGCCATAGCCCCTGGTGGGTGGTTTCTTGCTTTCTGTCTCTCTGGTGAGCACACACACTGTATGGGAAAAAAATAATCTCTCAAAATAAAAGAAAGAAAGAAAGAAAAAGAAACGGGCAAGACACCATGAAAGGTTCAGAAGCCTTCACATAGGGCTTGAGCCGCCCCCACAATCCCAGTCCTAGCCTGGGCCCCTGCTCTTGTCCCTGCCCACAGGTCACACTCTCCTGCCTATCTGTGTCCTTTTTCCTTTTCTTTTTTTGGAGAGGTTTTTGCTATAGGGCGCGTGTGCTCACCAGAGAGACAGAGAGACAGAAAGCAAGAAATCATCCCCCCAGCGGGGATGGCCACGCCGCAATCCCTTCTTCTCCGTTCTCCTCTCAGGATCTTGGGCACACACACACACACGCCCAGCATGAGTTTAAGCCAAGTCCAGGATCTGAACCATGGTCGACTACATGGGATCAAGCAATGTAGCCATTTCGCCATCTGCTGGTCCCATGTCTGTGTCCTTTTACAAGGAGTCTGAGAGGACCTCTGTCGGCCAGAGCCTGTAAGAAGCTGCTCCCACTCCATAGCACACCTCAGCACAGACAAAGCTGCCTTTTGGTGGCTTTTACGGAACCGTGTGGGAGAGGCAAGGACCTCATGGGAAAGAAGGGGTCGTATGACCTGTCCTGCTTGCAGCTTTGGTGGCTCCCTCTGTGCCACGGGTGACAATCCCTGCTCCAAACGCACGGCGGTACTCTGAAAGGTGTTACCCCCACCCCCACCCCCCACGCCCCCAGAGCAGAGAGGCCTGTGGGTCTGCGGTTGGTCTGAGGTTGCGTCCACAGGGCAGGGAGTCGAGCTGAGCGACCCGACTGCCGGCACTAACCAGATGGCTGGACCCCCTGAAGCACTGTGTTGCAAATGACTGTGGGGGTCAGCAGGTGGCATAGTGGTTAAGGCACTGGATGCCTATATAGCCCACTATGGTTCGAGTCCCAGACCTGGCAACTTGAAACTCACACCAGGTGTATGTGCATGCATGCCCAAAATCCTGAGAGGGGAATAGAGGAGAATGGAGGAGAAGGGACTGTGGCATGGCCAACCCCCTTGGGGGATAACTTCTCGCTTTCTGTCTCTCTGTCTCTCCAGGGAAACACATGCCCTACGACAAAAATCTCTCTAGATAAAAAAAGAAAAGAAGACAAGAAAAGAAAATGACTGTGAAGGGCAATCCAAGCCCATGGGCATCGAGACCAGCTGACGGGGTCGGCCCAGGAATGAGTGGCCTAGAACCTGTGCCTGGTACTGACCACACCCACTGCCATCCGGCGATGCCCGGGGTCACTTCCTGTTTCATCTCTCCACAGATTCCTGGGAACCCCTGATGATCAGATGCAAGTCTCAGGCCCGGCCCTCACACCCACTCACCCCTCCCAAAAGAGGTCTGGATTCCCTGACCCTGGTCCCCTCACCTTGGGCTGGAAGGACACTCGGTGCTTGGCAGGCTCTGCCTCCGGCTTGGCCTCCTCCCCGGAGTCCTCGCTGTAGCTCTCGAACTCGCTGGAGCTCCAGCCTAGGTCCTCCGCCTCCCGAGGCACGCCGTCCCGGTGCACATCCTCGTACAGCAGGCTTCTCTCCACCCCTGCTGGCCAAGGCACGGGGCTGGTGAGCAGAGCCCCTGAGGCCTACCCTGCCAGACTCCCCATCCTGGACCCAACATCGCAACCCCAGGGGTGCAAGGAGGGGGAGGGGGAGGCAGGAAAGGAGCAGTGGGTGAGGCCCTGGTCCTCGGGCTCCAGTTCCACCTCCTTGACCATAAAACAGAGACAGTGACAATACATCATCCACATGAAGGGTGAGGACACAAGAAAATGGGGAAACGCAGAGAAGTGCCAGGCATGCAGCGGGCTTGGTTATTCCTTTCACCATCAACATTTCTGGGAGTGGAGCGCTCACTCTGGGCCTCCTCGGTGTTTTACAGTGGAAAAGAAAAGATCGACGGTCAGGTCCTGACTCGGGCTCTCAGCATCCTGCGCTACACGGAAATGGCTAGGGCATTAAATGGGATGGTCCAGCAAGAGGCTGGCACAGAGCCTGGCCCAGGGCAGGCCCTCCCTTCCTCTGGATCTGTTGCCCTAAATCGGAGCTCCTGGGCAGGTCCTGGAGGGCCCTGCAGGGGGCGCACCTGCCCCAGCATCCAGGAGCACTTCCTTTTCCAAAGTCCCACCAGAAATGCCTCCACTGAAAACTTGGGGAAAGAGGATTGAGTCCCTTTGTCTGAAGGGACAGGTCCCCCAGGGTGTGGCACTCTTGGGGCCCTTGTCAAGTCGGGTGAGAGACACTGCTTAGGGCTGGGGTGGGGAAGCCACCATCCAGGAGCCAGAACACAGGGGTCTTTGGCCAGTTCAATCTCTGGGAGTCCCATTGCCCCCCGGACTTTGTTCCCACATCTGGTACCTGGGGAAGAACTGCAGACCTCAGGGGTTGGACTCACAAGTGCAACACATAACAAATATGGCATTAGGAAGAGTTAAAAACAAAAATCTGTGCAGGGCCGGCAGGTGGTTAAGGCGTTAGACGCCACGTGGTCAGCTGCGTGGTTCGAGTGCCAGACCTGGTGGCTTGAAAATCACACCAGGTGCATGTACGTGCAAGCGCAAAATCCTGAGAGAAAATGAAAGAGAAGGATTGCGGCATGGCCATTCCCCTGGGGAGCGATTTCTCACTTTCCCTCTCTCTCCCTTTCTGGTGAGTGTACAAACCCTACAGCCAAAAAAAAAAAAGAAGGAAAGGAAAGAAATACGGGGGTGGGGGGACACAAAAGCAAACAAAAACAAAACACCATTACTGAAAAACAGGGAGCTTTCTGCAAAAAATGAGAATAATAGAAGCTGACAGGTCAAGTAAACACAACACAGACCAGAGGGCTTCGCAGAGCTGGCACACGCAAAGCCCAGCCCAGAGCGGCTGATCACCACTTGTGGCTCTGGTGGGCCTGGGTGCCATCACACTGACCCAGAGCCCAGCACTGCCCACAGGAAGTCTGGGTGGTGGGGGCAGGAGCAAGGAGATCGTCAGCCAGAGAACAGGCAGATGCTCCCAGGCTTATTAGGGGGAGGCGGGCACCGGGACCAGGAGAGGACCACGGTTATTTTTAAGCAAAGATAATGGAGACTAATGTCCCCAGAGAGGACAGCAGCTGGTGCACTGTCTGCGACCTTTGGAAGGCTGCTGGAAGTCCTGTCCTGCAGTGGGGGCCCCACGACTAGTGGCCGAGGGAGCCGAGCCTGTTCCCGGATTTCCCCTGAGACCCATGGCTGCATCGGGAAGGTCTGTGCCTCCCCAGGTCTGAGCCACCCCACCCACCCCCAGTTTGCGTGCACCGTCTCCCAGCAGCCCCACATGGTCAGGAAAGTGTGAATCTCAGCCCCTCTTACGAGACGGATGAGAAACTGGGGGTCTGGGGGGGGACGTGGGGGGCCATGGCCAGACAGTGAACAGGGCCGGGGCCTGAGCTGTGAAGAGCACCTACGGAGGGCCAGGCCCAGGGCTGAGCTCTTTACAGCCTCTCTCACTCAGTCCTCCCAACCTGTGGGTGGGATCCCCGGCTGGGTCTCGTGGTCCCTAATTTTCAGGGACAGAGCCAAGATGTAAGTGCAGGCTGTCTGCCTCACAGCTACCTGCCCATAACCACCTCCAGGCAGACGGCAAGGCCATGCTACATCTTTCCAGGCCCTGAGGACAGCGAAGTCTGGGGCCAAGGAAGGGGCTGCTTGATCCTCCCCAGGGAGGAACAGCCCAAAAGGGTTAAACAACACCTGCGGCCCCTCAGCTCCCCAGGGCTAGGCCCTTCCTGCGAGACCCCCTGCACAGTGCTCCCCACCCACCCTGGATGCGTGTGAGCGAGGGAAATGTGCTCCAAGCACGGCCCGGGCTTGCTAAAGGGATGCTCACATGGCTGGCCCATCTGCCCCCACTCCTGGGACAGGCATCGGCAGTGTGGCTCTGGGGGAGGAGGAGATCCCAGGGACCTGTCACACTGTCTGTGTGCCTCTCCCATGGGGCTGTGCGCCGCCCAAGGATATTACGGCCACCCCTGACAGACGAGGAGCTCCTGAAAATCAGCTGTGTTTCCCCCATTAGGAAAAGAACCCCTGAAAACAGGCAAAATAGCACAGCAGAAAAAGCAGAGCTACTCATTCAAACCTCGGCTGTGTGATCTGGGGCTAGTGGCTTGGCCTCTCTGGTGTGGCTGGAGCCATAAGCCCTGCCCTGCCAACCTTAAACAGTGGGATTAAATGGGCTTCATCTGTCATAAAATGCCACCCCAATCCTCCCGTGGATAAGGGACAGAGCACTGGGCTTGGGGTCAGGATGACCCAGGTTCAGATCCCAGCACTACTGCAGTAGTTTCCTTCTCTAAACAATGAAGACATGGTGCCCAAATCAAAGCGGTGGGCTATATGATGCTACTAGGAAGAAAGCTTGGCCTAATTAGTGTTCAAGCAAAGATGGCTCCTGATTCCTGCTCATCAACAGCCCTCCTCTCTCCCATCAGGTGAGCTCCAACAGGACTTACTCCCCCTCCACCCCACCCCTGTCCTCGACCCACAGTAGGGGGGCAGAGCCGGGGCAGGAAGCACAGGCTCAGGGCTTTCCAAGACTCTTGCCCTTTTGGATTTAAAAATCTGTCATTTTCCTTAAAAGCCCCGAGAAGCCCCATTTTCCTGAGGGAGGAAGCCTCTAAGCAAGGCTTAGAGAAGTGAAAGGACCTTCCTGGGGACCCACAAAGGGTGGTCTGCCTGTGAAGCAGAGCACTGCCCATCCCGGCCTAGGCAAGCACTCGGGCTCTGCCAGACTCTCCCAGGATGGCTGCAGTGGTTTTTAAAGGCAAGAAGGAGGGGCATCGGACTGGGTGGGGACGGAAGGAACCACAGGAGGACCCTGCCCAGGCCGCACCCTCCCTCCCCGGCCCAGGGAAGCGTAGGAGAGGCCGTACCAGGCTGATGGGCATCCGGGCTCTCGCAGGGGACGTCGTCATAGATCACATCTTCTTCCAGGGCCGGGAAAGTGAACCGGTCGACTGGGCACGAAGGAGGAGAAACGGCAGGAACATGGGCCGTGGCCAGAGGCGCTGCCAGGCCGGCAGCAGGGCTGCAGGCGCTGCGGCATCCTGACCACGCTGCTGGCACAGTGCTGCCAGCCCCGAGCCCTGCCAGCTGCTCTCAGGGGATGCCCATTCCTGCGGTTCCCCCCCACCAGCCCCTCCAAGGTGCCTCCCCGCGCTGCAGACCAGCTTCCCGCCAGTCCCCCATCTGGCTGGCAGGCCACTGTGCTCACCCGCCGGAGCATGCAGCAGCCCAGCACCTGTGCCCTGGCCCCAGCAGAACCCCTGCCCTGCCCCAATGGAAGCCTGTCCTCGCCCCACAGGCCTTTGGGAAGAAGTCAGGGCACCCACGACCCTAACTGTGATCCCCCATCCTGGATCACTGCAGCCCTACTGGAGCCTCATCTTTGACCCCCTCTTCCTCCTCCTGCACCTTGCTAAGCCTCCCAGACCTGCCCCCAACCTCACTCCACTGCAGCCCTCAGCCTCCTCCTCCTGCTGCCCCCTCCCACCACCCCAGCCTTGCTGTCTAACCCCAGGACCCCCAGCGTGGAGGGACTACAATACCACGTGGCCATCGCTGCCTTCCCTCAGGGCTCCCGGTTGCTCTGGAGTCCCAGGCATGGCCTCCTGCTTCCCCAGGTGACAGATGTCCCTGTGCCCTCAGGCTTCTGCACAAGTTGACCCCTCTGCTGGGACCCCTCTCCTGACTCCTGCTCCTCCACCCGTCTTCAGGGCTCACCCGGCACTACCCACTGCATGGCGCCTGCCAACCTCTGTGTGCTTCTGCTCCCAGAGGGACGTCATCTCAGTCATGAGGTCTCCAATGCCCGGCCCACCCCAGCCTGGTGCTGCAAGACTGTGGATTTGAGAAGTGGCTGAACGACTGTGACCTCAGCCTGGGCCACAGTTCTCACGACCGTGGTCTGGTCGGTCCACCTCAAAGCAGCCAGCCAGCCCCCGGCACCCTCCTGGTGAGGACAGCCCCCGGGTTCACAAAGCCCCTGTCAACTCTGGGCCTAGAGGAGATCCCCGTGGCACTGTCCTGGCACTACCTACGGTGACCAGCAGGCGGGGCTGGGAGGCGGGAGACTCACTGCGACGGGAGCTCTTCCTCTTCCAGCTGGAGCGCCGGACCCCCGGGAGAGCTGCATCCACGGCATCCCCATTGCTCACCACAGCCGGCACCCTGCGGCCGAGAGAAGGCCGGTGAGCCCCAGGGAAGGGACAGCAGCCCCTGGAAGTCTCCGGCAGTCCCCCCCCCCCCCCCCAGGTAAGCAGGGTGTGCAATGGGTTAGAGTAGGCTGAGGCACAGCTGGGCAGCTGTCGATCAGCCACCTCCCCTCTCAGTGTCTCCTCTCTAGAAGGCCCTCGAAGATCAGCCTGCTATTCACGGAAGCATGGGAGCAATGTGTCCCCAGTGAGACCTGGCACTCCCTGCAGGGCGCTGCTTTCCCCATGCAGACGCCATGGGAATCTCCATCCTCCCCATGCAGATGGTCAGGGGATCCTGCCTCGTGCAAGAGAAAAGGACGTGAGAAGTTTCAAAAGACCACACGTGGGAGGCAGAGCTCGGCTCCCCTCACACACGCTTAAAGATGGGCTGGACCCAGTGAGCGCTCTCCAAGAACAGACAGGCAGTGGAGAAACAGCAGAGAACCCTGGCAAACCTCGGCCCCTCAGCTGGGTGATGGAGGTGGGCACCTAGGGGAGGCCCCGCCCTCAATACATCATGGGAAAGGCACCTCTGCTCCTGGGAATTCCTACCCAAATCCAAAGCCCCAGCCTAATGGTGACCAGGACATAGACAGACCCAGGACTAGGCTAGGGACATTCTACGAAACACCTGCCTTCACTCCCTGGTCATGGAGACCAAGAAAAGATCAAGAGAGAGGAGATGTGACGGTTGGATACACGTGGGGTCCTGAGTAGGCCCCTGGAGCAGAAAACGGACGTGGTGGGAAGACTGGTGAAAAGCCACAGGAAGCCGGAATTCAGTGGATGGTCTGCACCACCCCGGGTCTCCTGGCATCGACAACTGTACGGGGGCCGGGAACGATGCTAGCCATGGGGAAAGGGGAGGAGGCTGCAGGTGGAACTCTGGGTACTACCTTCACAACTTCTCTGTACCCCTAAAGTTATTCCAGTATGACCTTTGCTTTTTCAAGTCCAGGCTCAAAAAAAGAAAACTATTGATGGCAATCTAGAGGGTCGAGGCCTTAGATCGACCTGAGGCAGTGGCTACCGTTGCCAAGAAACAGACTTGGACTTCCTGCGCTTGAGCCCTCGGCAGAGAACAAGAGGGAAGGAGACAGGACAGTGCAGGGGAGCACGCAGGGGTGGTACAGGAGGGGAGGGCATTTGTTCTTCGGAACCTCCTACAAGCCAGGCCCTAGTCTCACCTTCCCAACACCCGTAAGTGGCCCCTGGCACCCTCTGCATTTGCCAAGACCACCCAGCTTGCCTGGCCCCAAAGCTGGGCTCATGCCCCCATGCCTCACAGGCACTAGTGGAATACTCTGTCCGTGCCGTCCAGGTCAGAGGCTGTCAACCACGATGGCTACTGAACACATGCACTCTAGCTAGTGCAACTGAAGATCTCAATTTTTAATTTTATATCATTTTATTCCTTCCTTTTTTAAGTTTATTTCTTGTATGAGAGTGAGAGAGACAGACAGAGAGATGGCACTCCCAACAGGGTCCTCACACCACCGTTCACTCCCAGCCTCGGCCTGGCCAAGTCAGGACTCGGAGGTCTCTGGATGTGAACCCAGAACCTTTCCCGTGTGGGTCACCCTCGCGTTTACCACTGCACTGCTGTCGGTCCCTTTGTTCGATTTTAAGCAGCCACACAGGCTAGTAGCCACCACTCTGGGCAGCACAAACCCGCATCAGTGCCCAACTGGGACACCAAGTCTTAGCTCATATTTTCCTGCCAGGAGCCAGCAGTGTCACCATGGGGTGAGGACAGAGAAGACAGTTCAGCACGTTCACCTAGGGAACACTTTCCTGTCGTGGGAATAAAGGCCTACCGAGGATGGGGCTGTCCTGGCTCAGGATGGGGTCCCGGGCTGAAGGGAGCTGCCTGAGCTCCAGCCTCTAACAGCTACTTCCCAGAGCCGCCACCTCAACACCAGCATCTGGAAGGCACTGAGTCCAGAAATGCTCAGACGGAGCCACGCTCTTCCAGCCGCCGGTGTGAGCTTGAGGAGTCTGGCCGGGCGGGCTCCCGGGCACAGACCCTCTCTGCTTTGATGTAACCACGAGAATCGAGAATCGGCGACCACCGGGCAGCACCTGCTGTGCCCTGCATTTAAGTTCACAGGAACCCATGGAGGCAGGAAGGGGGAAGTGAGGCTCACAAAGGCCCGACTGTCTCCCGTCACCTGGCCAGTTAGAGGGTGTAGGGATCTAAAGCTCAGCCTGTGTGCCTGCAAAGTTCCGAAGTTGAGAACCGGCATTTCAATCTTCACCTGCACGACAGCCTCCTTGGGTCAGACGGTAACCCAAACTCTCGCCTGTTTAACCACCAGTTTTCAAAAGGGAAGGAGGGCAACAGTCCTCAGCACACAGAGGCACAAGGTCAAGACCCTTTTGCTGTGGTCTCAATGCTCGTGTCCCCCCAAGGCGCCAAGTCAGAAATCTCATGCTGCCATGGTCTGCATCCGAACCCCGAAATTCACATGCTGGGCCTTGACTCTGCTGACCGTGTTGTAAAGGTATTAAGTAAACTCAGTTCCTCGTGATGTCCCAGGGTGACGCCAGCGGGCAGCCATCAGCTCACGGCGATAGTGCCCAATCAGTTCTGGTGCTCTTGAGAAGGGGCCTGTTCTCACGCACGCTGGTTGTTGTAAGAGAGATGAGTGAGGGGCATTCTACATATTTGTGCACACCCTCCTCTGCGCTTTCACTGGCCGTGCTGCAGGCTTTCCAGCCATTAGAATCATGATTTTTGTAAATAAACTTCTATTTTATTTATAAAAGAACCCAGGTGGGAACCAGCAGTTCGTGTAATGGCTGTGTCGCTGGACTCCCACGTAGTCGACGGCGGTTCACGTCCCGGACCCGGTGGCTTAAAACTCACGCCGGGCGCGTGTGCGTGCGTGCCCAAGATCCCGAGGGGAGAATGGAGGAGAAGGATTGTGGCGTGACCATCCCCCCTGGGGGGTGATTTCTCGCTTTCTGTCTCTATGTCTCTCTCTGTCTGTCTGGCGAGCGCACGCGCCCTATAGCAAAAAACCTCTCCAAAAAAAAAAAAGAACCCAGGTGCATGCACACACACACCTGGCATGAGTTTTAAGCCACCGGGTCCAGGACTTGAACCTCAGTCAGCCATGTGGGAGTCCAGCAACGTAACTGCTACGCCATCTGCTGGCCCCGAACCCAGGCTCAGATATTCCTCTTAGCAATGCAAACATGGACTAAGACAACTTCACAAGGTGATGGTATGAGGAGCTGGGACATTTGGGGAGGTGATAAGGTCATGAGGGCAGAGCCCCCGTAAATGCAATTAGTACCCTTATAAAAGAAGCCCTGGAGGGAGCCCTTGTGCCTCTCACCAGAGAGGACACAGCAAGAAGGTGCCGTCTGTGATCCAGGAACTGGGTCCTCACCAGACACCAAATCTGCTGGCACATAGACCAGAGACTTGCCAACCTTGAGAACTGTGAGGAGTGAACGTTGTTTTAAGCACCAGGTCTACAGCATTTTGTTCCGACAGCATGGAGGGACTAAGATACTGATCCAGAGCAACTGGAACGGCCAGCTCCAAGGCCGCAGTGGCTTCACCAAGGGAAGGCCCTGTGTACACTCTAAAGGTGACATCGAGGTGGGGATGGGCACTATGGGGTGAGGCTGGCCCCTTTAAAAGGGATCTGGAGCTACCTCGTGAGCACACAATAGGCGGGGAGGCTGCCACCATGTTGCCCTCAAAGCAGGCCAGGCATGTCCCTGGTGTCCTTCTTACCCAGCTCTGCTGCCCAGCAAGTCACACAGCGGCAGCAAACCACTCATCTGCCTGCAGAGCCTGCTCTGGGCAGCGCTGCTGCCCCCAGGCTGCAGCAGGTTCTCCCAGCAGAGAGAGGGGTAAGGGCTTCCTAGGCAAGGGAAGACGGAAAAGCGAGGTAGGTGCTGGAGGGGGGTTCAGAGGTTCACCTTGGGCCAGCTGGTGGCATGGTGGTTAAGGCACTGGACTCCCATATGACTGACACAGTTCAAGTCCTGGAGCCAACAGCTTGAAAATCACACAGGGTGTGTGTGCGTGCATGTCCAAAATCTCAAAAGGAGAACAAAAAGGGACTGCATGTGGCCATCCCTCCTGAGGGGTAATTGCTCACTTTCCCTCTCTGTCTCCTTCCAGCAAGCACACACGTTCCCAGCAAATGCACATGCCCTATGACAAAAACCTTATAAAATAAAAATAATAAAAAACAAAAGCTCAAGGTAAGCATGCAGGGAGGGGAGGGCAAAAAAGCCAACCTGGGGGTGCACATCACTCCCCGCCCCTTCCTCCTCCCTGCCAAGGCCAGGGACTCCACCTGCACCCACCCCGGGCCCCCTCTCCCAGCTGCTTCTGTGCTGGGAAGTCTAATGCCCTCGGTGAGCAAACACGCAGGCAGGGCCTCCCCAAGGGCTCCAGATAATGAAAGAGCCATAAAGACCAGTAAGAAGCCAGTTATCTCGCCCTTATCTGGCCCTTATCTGAGCTTCCGCTCTTCCCCGTGCCTCTCGGCTTACACAGGAGAGTGAGGCCAGGACCAGATTACAACAGGCCAGTAAGGTGAGGCCCTGCCACCCAGACGCAATGGAGAGAAAAGGAATCTGTGGAGAGGCCCAGGATTTCGAGGATTTCAGCTAGAAAAGGGAACCACCGAGGCAGAGGAGAGGCGAAGGGACCTCTCTCAGCACCTCCCACCACTACCACGGATATTCACAGCCAGCCGGGAGTCCAGGTGCATCCGGGTTTGAGTGTGCCTGGTGTGTCCCTGATCCACGGAGCTCCAAGCACCTTCGTGCTCCACCCTGTTTTTCTCCAGAGAAAACTGGAGAAAACTGGGCCAGGCGAGGAGTGGGCTCCCTGTGCCCGCAGGGACCTGCTCGGCCCAGGCCTCCCACATTCCCAGCCCATTACAGTGAGTGCTTAGTGACAGCTGAGGCCCATTTGAGAAAGATAAGAAGCCTGAGACCAGCAGATGGCATAGTGGTTACGTTGCTGGACTCCCATGGAGTAGACCACATTTAAGTTCCAGACCTGGCGACTTAAAACTCGTGCCAGGCTTGTGTGCATGCGTGTCCAAAAGCCCAAGAGGAAACTGGAAGAGAAGGGACTGCAGCGTGGCCATCCCGCCTGAGGGATGATTTCTCACTTTCTGTCCGTCTGTCTCTCCAGCGAATACACATGCCCTATAGCAAAAATCTCTCTCCCACCTCCCCCCAAAAAAATACATAAATAAAAAGGAAGGAAGGAAGGAAGGAAGGAAGGAAGGAAGGAAGGAAGGAAGGAAGGAAGGAAGGAAGGAAGGAAGGAAAAAAAAAAAGATAAGAAGTCCCACCCCTGAGAACAGCAGTGCCCACAGCCCCGACAGCTGCTGGTCTCAGTGACCCTCCACGGGGTCTCTTCCTGGAAGCTGTATTATGAGAGTGTCAGAAGAACACCCTCAAACCAGAATGGCCTGAAGGTTCCTGGCTAGCGGAGCCCACACATATGGATACCCCAGGCCCGTTTCCAGGACAAGGCATGAAAACTCTGAAAGAGCAAAGAACCCCACAGCTGGGGAGCAGAAAGGGCCGGAACAGCATGTGCCTTATAAGGCTCCCAACCTGCAGCACTAGGAGCACTGGGACAGCAGAGTTGGCCAGGAGGACCCCACCCAGAGTGCAACCACTCACCTCCGAGAATTCCCTCCACTGTCAATCCCCACGCCCAAAGGACACGAAAGAAAAGCAAAAGCATTAAGTGTCCCTCTGCCATTCCTTTCAGCCCCAGCAGCTTTCTAGCTGGTACTGTGTGTCAAAGCCAAGGACCTTAAAGGTCATCTGGTCCAAGGATTCAAAGCCAGATGCCCACAGAGTCACCTCAAAGTCCCTAAAAGATGGCAACATGAGGGCCCTGCCCTGGCAACTCTGATCTGTTGGCCCAGGGAAGGGCCCAGGCATCCATGTTTTCGATACTTCCTGCTGGTCCCAACGTGCAATCAGGGTGCAGAATGGGGGCTCACGGGCTTGAGGGTGCAGCGGCATACACTCCACAGCCAACACGCGGGGATGAGGTCGCAGTGCGCCTGGCTGTGTGCACTGGGACACGTCGCTGCAAGTGGAACAGGGTGAGCAATGGCTTCTGCTTCCTGTGGGGAGGGCTAAATGAGAGCACAGGCAAAGCACTCGGCACCCTCTATGCCTCAGTTTCCAGCTGTGAAATGGGGCACCTCCCTCTTAGGGCTCTCGTAAAGAGTAACTTTAAAAAATATTTTTTAAGTTCATCTTTTTGTTTTTTTAAAGAATTATTTTATTTTTTATTTATTCATTCATTTATTTCTTTTTTTTTTTTTAATTTGACCAGAGAGGGACAGAGCGAGAGAGAAGGAGAGAGAGGGAAAGTGAGAAAGCAAGCCTCCAGGTCCAGGACTTGAACCGTGGTCGGCCATGTGGGAGTCCAGCGTCCTTAACCACCACGCCACCTGCCAGCCCCTTAAGTTCATCTTACTGTGTGCACACCATAGCGAGAAGAGAAAGAGAAGAGTGTCCTTGAAGGGTCTCATCAAGCCACAATCCCCTTTTGTGGCCCACCAGCTCATCAGGATCTTGGGCACATGTGCACACACCAGTGTGTTTTTGCAAAATGACCTGGGACTGAGCCCACAGTCAGCCATGTGGCGTCCAGGAATGCAGTTCAGTTTGCCAACTGTGCCACCAGGCTGGGCCTTCAGAAGCATGTAAAGCCCTGCCTGGCACATGGCGGGTCTTCCTAAGTGCTATTGATACTTCCCTCCCCCATCCTTCCTTCTGCCACTCCTGCAAGGACAGGTAACCTCAACAGCGGGCACAGCAGCGCCTCACCCTGCATGCATCCACCCTGCCTGCTGGGACCCAGCCATCCCCACACACGGACAGGCTCCAGGACCCTGCCTGTTTGCCCCTGAGCTACCCACAGGTGGTCACGAGTAGAGGTGAGGAGTCCCCCATGGGGTCTGAGCAGGGTCCATAATACAGTCCTCCATAGGGGTCTAAGGCCAAAGCCTTCGGGGAACTGTCTGTATAGACCTGGCCCCCCGACTCCCTAGACAGAGATCCAAACCCTGGCCTCTGGTCTTCTGCTCCACGTGTGTGCACCCCCCTCTCTGAGCTCTCGGGGCCTGCACTCGGTGGTCACTGTGGACAGGCACTGCACCCCAGCAGCAGTTCACCAAGAGCTACGCGGGGTGTCAAGGAAGAACACGAGTTCCCATGGGAAAATGCTCACAATGTGCAATTAGGTTGAGAAGTGAGCCATGAAACAGCATTTGCAATAAAACCACAGTTCTATAAAAGAAATAGTATATACTTGTGCCTGCGAAGGGCAAAGGAATGAACAGAAACACAGCGGCAGGATTCAAGGTCGCAGCCTGTCATTTTCCACAGTAAACGTGTACGATTCTTACAGGAAGGAAGGGGAGGAGGGAGGGAGGGAGGACCTCCATCTTAATGCCAAGCAATGGGCTGGTCAGAGTGGGGTCCCGTGGCCCCGGGTCTCTCCCAGACAGACCCACACCTTGGGGACAGGAGCAGAGAGCAGCTTGCTGACCGAGCACCTGACCCTCCACATGTCACTTCCCCCTCCCGACAGCTCCGTCAGAGATTCCTTGTCTCCTTCTTTACAGAGAAGAAACTGAGGTTAGGCAGATCAGCCAGTGATCAGGTCCTGGGGCGCCTGGCTAATGTGTAGGGTGGGCAAGATCCAAACCAGGTCTGTGTGGGAGACGGTGGAGCAGAGGGTGAGAAGACAGGTTCTGGGAGCCAGCTGGGTTAAACCCTGGCTCTGCTCTTCCCATGGCCCGGACTGACATTACGTCCTCTCTACCTGTTACTGCACCTATAACGGGGGTTATGATGGTGCCTGGTGCGTGGGTGTCATGAGGATTAACAAATGAGACAAAGCTCTGAGAATAGAGCCTGTCACACAGTAAGGGCTGGCCACACACCGGCACTCATCACAAAGCAACAGAGCCCCCACACACCCAGGCATGGCACCCCACCCCGCCCCCCGATTCTAGATGGCCAGTAAAGATGCTCTGGGTGGAGGGATGGGAGGGCAACAGGGAGGACAGGGGGAATGGCAGGCGGTTGGCAGGGCGCTGGGCAAAGGCCACCCAAGCACTGTCCTGGACACACACGGAGGGCTGCAGAACCCCTGATCTCATTGAGCCGAGGCACCTCTTCTTGCCAGCCCAGCCCCCTTGGACAAATGACTCCATGTCTCTGGGTTTGCAAAAATGGGACCCTTAATAACTCCCTCTCCAGGGCTGCTGCTATAGTCTCCTCTTGCTGCTGTGGCCGATCAGCCCCAACCCACCGACTCCATTACAAACATACTACCCTACAGATGCAGAGGTCAAGGTCCAAAATGTGTCTCGGCTAACGACAACAGATTGTCAGCAGGGGCGCTGTTCCTCTGGAGGCTCCCGGGAGAACCGTACCCTCGCCTGGTCCAGCTCTAGACGTCACCAGCAGCCCTTGGCTCATGGCTCTCTCCTCCACCTTCAAGCCAGCTTCTTCCCATCTCTCTCCGACCCTGACCCTCCTGTCCATCCTCACGAGGACCCTGTGATCATGGGGGACCCACTCAGATAACCCAGAATCATCTGCCCACCCCGAGACCCCTACCCCACCACGTCTGCTCAGTCCCGTTGCCTTGCAAGGCAGTGCACTCACAGGTTCTAGGCCTCAGGCTATGGAAGTCTTTGAGGAGTAGGGGGCATTATTCTGCCTACCAGTCATTGTAAGAACCAAAATGAGGGGCTAGTTGGGTGGCATGGTGGTTGAAGTCCCGGATCCCACATGGCTGACTGTGGTTCAAGTCCCAGACCCAGCAGCTTGAAAAACACCCAGTGCATGTATATGTGTGGCCAAAATTGCAAGAGGAGAATGGAGAAAGCACTGTGGCATGGCCATCCCCCCAAGGGTGCTTTCTCACTTCCCTCTCTCTCTCTGACTCTTTCCAGCAAGCACACATGCCCTAGAGCAAATTTAAAAGAAAAAAGAAAGTATAAGTTTATTTTCTTTTAATTAATCAAATTGAGATGTGAGAGGAAAGCACTGCATAAAATGTAAGGGCAGGTACATTTCACTATCAGTCCTGCGCCTTCTTTTCTTTTCTCTCTTTTTTTCCCCCAGGTTTTTATCACAGGGCACATGCATTCACTGGAGAGGAGAGAGAGAGAGAAATACATAGAAAGGGAAAGTGAGAAATCAACCCCCAGGGGATGTGGCCACACTGCAATCCCTTCTCCTCCATCCTCCTCTCAGGATTTTGGGCACGCACACATGCCCAGTGTGATTTTCAAGCCACTGGATCTGGGATTCAAACCGCAATCTGCCATGTGGGAGTCCAGCACCTCAACCACCAAGCCACCTGCTGGCCCCAGCCCTGCGCCTTCTTCATGCCAGGCACAAGGAATGAAAGAAAGGTTAATCAGGCCAAGTTCCATCGCTGCAGGGATCCAGGGCTGTGCTTCTCAAGACTCCTCAGCGGGCCTTTAACATAGGAGCAGGAACGTCGTGTGCGCCTTCTTCAGGGGAGATGCTGCATGGCTTTTATGCACTGGGGCTTCAAAAGGCTGAGATCTAAAGACAATGGCTCTGCGGCAGAAGCCGAGAAGCCTATGGCCAGGGCTGGAAAAGAAGAAAAGAGAGGCAAGCCCCACAGCCTTGTGGTTACGGAGCCAGCCCCCACTCACAGACCACAGTTGCAGTCCAGGCCCTGGTGACTTGAAAAGCATGCTAGGTGCCAGCAGGTGGCATGGAGGTTAAGGCAGCTGGATCGAACATGGCCCACTGCACAGTTCAAGTACCAGACCTGACAGCATGAAAATCACACCAGGCGATTTTTGGGTGTGCGTGCATACCCCAAATCCCAACAGGAGAATGGAGGAGAAGGGATTATAGCATGGCCATCCCTCCTGAGGGGTGATTTCTCACTTTCCCTCTTTCTCTGTCCCTCCCCAGCAAGCTCACACAGCCTATAGCAAAAACTGGAAAAATTAATAAATAAATAAAAATTAAAAAAATAAGAGAAAGGGAATAAAGAAAAGCAGACTGGGTGTGTGTATATGCATGTGCCCTAGATCCTGACAGGATGGAGAGATGGAAGAGAAGGGATTGTACTGTAACCAGGCCCCACTGAGAGGTGTTTTCTCCCTTTCTCTGTCTCCCTGGCAAGTGTACACTCCCTCTGGCAATAAATAAAAAGAGAGAGAGAAGAAAGAAGAGAAACAAATACAGTTTTTTCTAATGGGGGGGCTTGTCAAGGGGCCAGAAAGGAGCCTTCAATGGAAAGTGAGACCTGGTGCCCATAGCCCTCCTATAAGGGGCCCCTCTAGGAGAGAGCTGGTATCTGCCAGGACCCAGATCCCACCCAGACCCTGCAGGACAGGACATCTGTGGCTCCAGGTGCGCCGGAGTCAGGGAGCAGAGGGGGCAAGGAGAAGCCTGGGGTTCCAAACGACTCTAGACTAAGTGTGCAGCGATCTGGAAAGCCTTGAGAATTTCCTCCAGAGGCTGGGAGGACACAACAGTCTGGTCAACCTGCCCCTCACCCCTGCTAAAGCTTCCCAGTTCCCCACACGCAGCAGCTTCAGAAGCCACAGGCCACAGCCAGGCTCGGGCAGGACCCCAGCACCCCAGTCTGAGCCTGGCCTCCCCCTGAGCCAACCCTCTCGGTCCTGAGATACCCAGGAGGATGGGTCTCCTGGTCCTTTCCAGGACTCCAGCTGCCCCATTCCCTCCCCAGGCTCAGGCCCACGTGAGAGTGCTGGCCAGTGGGCTGCATCATCCATCTTGTCCAGAAAAGCGCAGGAAGGGACAGCACAGGTACCTCCAGGGAGCCCAGATCCTGACCCACCAGGACAGGCTGGGGCTGCAGGAGCCCTGTGGAGACAGAGGCCAAACCAGGCAGGAAAAGCAAACAAGCCCGGAGGGGGCTGGAGTCTGTGGGGCTGCTTTCCTGAGGGGTGAGAGATGCAGGCCTGAATCCAGGACAAACACAGGAAGCCGGTGATCCTGGGAGCTCACGTGTCCTGGCCACCCCTGGCACTCAGGGCTGCCCGTTCAACTGTGACTCTCTCAGGGAGCACTCAGGGTGGACTTGACTGCTCGGGCTTCAGAGTCCACAAGGACAGGGCTTCGGTGGTGGCCGTGAGGTCGCAGGACCTAGTCCTAGCCCTACATCCCAGCTCTATGGGACCTGGGGTGAATCACCTCAACGCCTCAGGCCTCAGCTACTCGCTCACCTGCAAAACAGGCAGTCAATAGCCCCTACCTCCTTGGGCTCCTCGTGGTACAACCAGTGTGACAGTGTACACAGAGCGCTCAGCACAGTGCTTTGCCCAGTGAGTGACAGCTGACACCACCGGCTTCGGGCAGGGTGAGCAACTGTGCGGCCTCGGGCCTCCCAACCCTCCCATGCCTCCTCTCCTGGCCCATGGAGTCAGAATCATATAGCCACACCATTTGTTTTCCCATTTCCACGGGGACACTGGAGTTGCCTTCAGAAGCCCCTGGTCCTTCTATCCATCATTTATTCAACAAGGACATCACTGACTGTGCTGGGCACTGAGCTAAGCCAGGAGGAGACAGCAGCAAACAAAATAACCCCTGCCCAAAAAAAAGAAAGTCCAAATGCCCGGGAGTGTGTGGGGGGAGGGGGTGACCTGCAGTGGAGACACAGCTCCATACCCCTCAACCCTCATAAGACCTCTGTGTGGGGGACGAGGTGAGGGGCTGCTTTTACTCTGCTCCCATTTCAAGAGAAGGAACCTCACGCAGAGTCACCAGGCACTGTGGAGGCTCTCAGGTGGGGGTGATGGCACCTGCCACTGACTGCTCAGAACCTGCTCTCCCAAGAGCTCAAAGATAGTCCCTTAGCATGCAAAATTCCCACCCCGAGAAGCACACGCACAGTCAGGGCCCGTGGGGGCAGGGTAGCGGTTCATGCGTGCTGGGGCCCTGGCTGAGGCTGGGGGCTGGTTCGCTGCATGAAGCTCCTCTCTCTCTGTGCCTCCCTCTCTCGTGAAAAACAAATAAATAAGCTTTAAACACACACACCCTGATCACTCCTATGGAGCAACCTGTTCACCACCAACCAGAGCACAGTGAGTTCCTGGAGGCCGGGGAGCCTCCAGCTCAGAGGGGCACTGTTTCTGGTCTCTGTCCCAAACCTGGGCGTACCACTTAACTTCCCTGAGCATCGACATCCCCATCTGTCAAGTGGGTAATGACATGTCTGCTTCCTAGAGGGAGAGAAGCAATGGGGCGGGGCGTCCACCTCCACGCCGAGTGCACGGTCAACGTGATCGTTATTACCACCATCGTCATTTGCTGCCATCGTTATTATCTGCTGCTAACAGATGTCCTGTTGAGGACCGAGGACAGGCCACCACTTGAAAGCTTGCTCATTCCCCAGCCAGTCTCACTCCTCAGGACTGTTGAGAGGGGTGGCCCAACCCTACAACTGCCTCGAGGCCTCAGAAACCACACACACCCAGTAACATCACTCTGTTTACCCCATGGCAGCCAGGCCGCCTCCACCCGTAACCCAGCAAAGCAGAGGAAGAGACAGAGGTCTCAGAGCCAGAGACAACCCAAGACTCTCTGCTGCATCAGTGCAGCTGCCTGCAGAGGTTACCTGGCTGCCGGCCATCCTTGGTCATCCTCATAGCCACCTGCTCAGCAGGTATGACTCTGCACTACGGAGACTCTGGGGTGGAGGAGGGGTGACTGGCCTGCGTCACACGGCTAGTGAGTGAGAGCTGGATCAAACCCCAGCCTCCTGAGCCCAGCCAGCTCCAGAAAAATAGCAGCAAACACATCTGGAGCAGCTCACACACACTGCCAGCCTAGACGCTGCATCCGGGTTAACTTCCTGACTCCAGGGCCTTGCAAAAGAGCACACAGACTCTGCCCATCTTACTAAGAAAGCGAGGCTCAGGACAGGAAGCCACTGCTCAGAACACACAGCTAGTAAGAGCAGAGCCCAGATCAGAGCTGGCTCACCTGTGTGGCTCAGAGCCTGGGTTTCCAGGCCCTCTGTGACCCACACCCCAGCCTCGCTTTACCAATCACACTCCTGCCTGGGCACAACGCTTCTCCTCAGTGGGGCCGGTCCCACCTCTGCTCCTCCTCAGCTGTGGACTGAAAGCCCAGAAGGGAGTGAGGTCCCTTTGTACTAAAGCTCAGAGGTCCCAGGCAGCACCATTATCAGGAGCCTAGGAAATTTGGAATTGGGCATCTCCTGCCTCCTCGGAGGCCAGTGGCAGCCAGGTGAGGCCCAAGGCTATCCAAGATCCCAAGAGGCTGTGGAGGAAAGCAGTGAGACAAGGTGAAAAGTCTCCCACTCAGAAAGACAGAGAGAGACAGAGACAGAAAATGAGAAATCACCCCCCAGGGGGGATGCCCACGCCGCAATCCCTTCTCCTCCATTCTCCTCTTGGGATCTTGGGCAAGCATACACACATGCCTGGCATGAGTTTAAGCCACTGGGTCTGGGACTCAAACCACAGGAGTCCATGGGAGTCCAGTGACACCACCATTACACTTACTGCTGGTCCCCAGACATGTTTTTTTTCTAAGCAGTATTTGCTTAGTGACCACCTTGGAGAAGTTAAGAAGAAAAGAAACTCAAGATTTGTTTCCCTTTCTGTTGGATAACAAGGAGAAGGAAAAGGTTCTGGACTGATTCTTCTCCCTGCGGACTCCAGAGGGGAAAATCACCGCCCAGGGAAGCAGAAGTGACGTGAAGTGAATGGAGACCTGGAAGGGAGGGCACGCGGCTGGGAGCAGCGCAGAGAACACTAGGCCAGGAGACTGCCAGCATGTCGCCGCTGGGCCTGGGCGAGTCACAGCCCGGGGAAAGTACAGGGGCAGCAACGGAGGTCTCACAGGACCCCTCCCAGCCAGTGCTCCGTAGGGAGTGCATGTCCCGTGAATGGTGTCGGGACACGACAGTAAAGCCCTTTGCCCGAGTAGGGCACTTGGATGGTGCTTATTCACCGTGTTGCTGGTGAGACGTCAGCCCCCGCCCCCCAGCAATCCAGGAGCAGGCCGAGTCTAAGGCCCAGACGCACAGACAGACTCTGCCCTTCACCCATCGCGATGGACCCATCGGGGCTGGATGGAGGAAGGGGCAGCGCTCGCTACTCCCACTGACAGATGGCAACGGGGCCCCTGGGCAGCCCAAAGCCATGAATTGATAGCTAGAAGGGGCTGAACCGCCAAGCTCACGCCCCTGGGCCTCCAGGAGGTGGTGTCAGGGGACACAGGGGTAACTCCAGGTGAGCAGAGAGGGCAATGGTGCCGCAGGCAGAGGGCTAAAGATGGAGCCTGGGCCCCTGTTCCCACCAAGAAGTACCTGGCCCACTCTGAGCCATCCTACCCCCGGAATGATGGAAACACGACAGTACACAGCCGCTCTGGGGGCAGCTGGGTTCCTTGACCTCAGCATGGTGTCCAGAGTCAGCCCGACACACAACCTGGGTACAACGTCATCAGGCTAAGCCCAGGAGCCAGGTCCCTGGGACACAGCAGGGCCACTGGGCCATAGCAGGAGGAAGGTGGGCCGGGGAGGGACTGAGCTCCAGCGTTCCCAAATCCCAGGTTAGGGACCTGGGGTCTCCAGGAGGCTGGCCTGAAAGATCAAGTGCAACAGACTCAGGTGGGGGTGCACTTGCTCCCCGCTCCCTGTCCCCGGCCCTGTGCCTTTGTTCAGGACCTTCCCCCCACTCCACCACCTTGCACCCCCCCTTACACTTACTTGCTCAGCCAAGACCTCATCCAGCTCTCCCTTGACCCTGGCCCTGAGCCCCTCTCCAGTCAGTGTCCCACTTGGCCTGTCTGCAGCCCCGCCAGACTGTTTCTCTGCAGCTTCATTCCCAGACCACCCTGGACAGTATTAACCACCCACCCCCACCCACCCCCACGCCGACTGCCCCAGCCCAGGTGCAAGACAAACCTGCTGATTCATGTCAGGTCCCTAATGGGGAGGAGAGGTTGGCCTGAGTCTGACTTTAATTACCCAGTGACAAGTCAGGCAGCAGCCGCCCACCCTGTCCAACAGCAAATAGCAGGTGCAAGGGCTCCTTCCTCCCAGAGGCCTGCACTCAGAGACCTCCCACTGGGTGGTGCCTGTGAGAATGAGCCCCTCACTCGCTCACCCCTCCTCCCAGCCAGGGGAGCCAAGATTCAATTTGGAGCCCAGAGGTCCCTGGCTGTTAACTCGGCTTAAACCACCACTGCTTAGGAGAGAAGGCTCTAGCACCCCCATCCCGAGAGGCCTCAGCTTTCATCACCCCAGGTCCCAAATGCACAGTCAAACCCAGCCCTGCCTTCCAGATTATTTTAAGTACTTAATCCAATGTAATTCTATGTAAATAGCTGTACGGTATTGTTGAGGGAAAATGAATGACAAGGGGGAAAAGTCTGCAGTATCCTGTAAAGACACTACCAACTTCTTTTCTTTCTTTTTTCTTCTTCTTTTTTTTTTTTTTTTTTGGAGGGGAGAGGTTTTTGCTATAGGGCACATGCGCTCACCAGAAAGACAGAGAGAGACAGAGAGACAGAAAGCGAGAAGTCATCCCCCAAGGGGGATAGCCACACCACAATCCCTTCTCCTCCATTCTCCTCTCTCGGGATCTTGGGCACGCACGCACATGCGCCCAGTGTGAGTTTAAGCCACCAGGTCTGGGACTCAAACCATGGTCGACTACATGGGAGTCCAGCGACATAGCCATTACGCCAACTGCTGATCCCCTCCCCCCCCCCCCAATTTCTTTTCTAATGAAAAAAAAGGAATTGCCTGATTAGGTGCCTACAGTCAGGCTACGCTTCTTACCCAATGGCCCATTTCACAGATGAAAAAGCCAAACCCAGAGAGGTTGTGCCTTACACGACTGCAGTAGCAGGGGCAACCGTCACTACAGCATCCAGGCTCTTAGGCATGAGGCTGCCGCCTTGCCTCTGCCAGGCTCCAAGGTGCAACACAGCAGAGCCCCGATCGAGGGTCACAGGCATGGAAATGCTACTGGCAGGGCACATGGCACCAGCAGGGCCAGCCCTGCTGCACACAGACAGGCACTCGGCTCGCGACTACAGCCACCACGGCAGTGGTGCTGCACTGTCCCTATCTTTGTCCCAACAGACTGGCTCGGAGAGTATCAGTCTCCTAGGGCTCCTCCTGAGCCGCACCAGAGCCAGAGGCGGGGTGTGGGGCCAGGCCTGCTTCCGGCTACTGCTGGCTTCTAAGCAGAAGAAAGCTAGAAGGAACAAGTTTTAGGGACTGACCTTTTCCCCAGGCACAGGGTCTTCATGAAATGCCTCCGTCCCTGGCAGGAGGCAAGTCCAGAGCCCTCTCAGTCTCAGCTCCACCCTCTTTCCTCACCCCTGCCCGGGTCGCCAAAGCAAAGGAGCAAAGGAGCGAGGTCCACTTACTCTGTCTGGGGCGGTGCAGCAGCTGGGTCTGGGTCTATGGAGGAGAGCAGATGGACAGCCTGTCAGGCCAGAGGCTGGACTCAGACTCGGCCTATTCCCGCCCCCTTTCCCAGCCTCCCAGGGTGCCGGGGAAGAGGGCAGCCTGGTGCCTGCCAGGTTCCCCGCCTCACTTGCCCCACCACTCAGTGGCGAAGCCTCCTGACCTGTCCTACCTGCACCGTCCCTGCCCCCACCCCCATGGCCCACAGTCCTGGTCTAACCAGAGCCAGCTGGCCTGCCTGCCTGGGCCCGCCCCCACCCCCAGCTCCTCAAGGAGCCTGCTGTCCCCAAGCCTGCAGGAAGTTCTGGCTAGTCCAGTCCTCTGATTCCCTCCCGGATGACAGAATCTAAGAGCCCAGAAGCTGCCATTTAACACCAGCCTTATCAGGGCCCTCCCACACCCCAGGGCTGCCAGCTCCCCATGGCAGACTGGAGAGGGGCCCAGGGACACAGCTTCTCAGCTGGGGGGCGATGCTCTGGGAAAAGCTGCCTGGAGGACTTCAGAGACTCAAGCTCTAGGCAGCAACTGTCTCCAAAGCATAGCCCAGGCCAATCGCTTCCATGTACAACGTGCCCAAGGGCGCCAGATGTTGCAGGAATGCTAGGAATTTCCCCTTCCCAAGGGGAGCAGTGGAACGCAGCTTCTTCCCAGTGGTTTTTCCCTTCCTGCTTTCTGGGGACAGCAAAGAGGACACCAGGCATCCCTGGAAGCCTGCAGCTTCCGCCCGGCTCTCTACAGCCCCAGAAGACCTGAGATTCTCCCAGACACCTTACCCGTGGCAAGGGCGGAGTCAAAGTCAATCAGTGGGGCGTCTGTGTCCCTCTCAGGAGCAAGACTGGGACCGCCCAGGCCTGTGCTGGTGTCCTCTTCATCATCACTGTCGTCAAACTCAAAGGTCTCTCCAGGGTCGTCCTCTGCCTCGGGGGAGGGGCCTGGGGCTCTGGGAACGAGCTGATCTCCTAGAAGAGAGGAAGAGTTAGCCAGGCTGCAGGGTCTCTGAGGTTTGGTCAAGGGAGAGAGGGCCTGGTGGGCTCCGGCTGGAGTGGGGTGGGCACTACGGGTCTGAGTGAGGGCACCAGCGCCATTCTCAGACACTAAAGTCACACTCAGGCCAGCCAGCCCCAGCATGCCCCTGAGGGTGTGTGCTGGGGGTGGGGGGCTGGGTTCGGTCTCAGCGGTGGCTGCAGAGAGAGGGAGCAGGTTCCCAGAGAACATAAGAACATCTCATTTTCTAGCTTCCTGTTTGTCAGCATGAGGGCATCTTAAATGCACCTGCACACGTGCACTTAAGCACATGTACCACCTTCCTGTGTATTTCTGTGTGTGCTGTGTGTCTGTGCACTGTGTGTGTGTGTCTGTGCACTGTGTGTGTGTGTGTGAATGGGCACAGCCAGGCACGTCCCGCATGCTGCACTTACTTGGAATGTGTGTTGGCGTGAAGCAGAGCGGCCAGCGGCCTGGGAGCTTCTGGGGCTTGAAGGCAGCCAGACTGCAGATCCGAGGACCCAGCTGGCTATAGCAGTGGCCAGGGCCAGCCAGGCCTCACTCCTGCTTCCCCCTCCTGGGAGAACCCCGTCATGGCCACATCCTCCTGTCCTCCTCATCCTTCAAAGTTCAATTCGTGCAGAAACACTCCCTGACTACCCTGATAAAGGGATGCTGCCTCCGCTCCACTGTCCTCGCGCCTCATGTGTGTTCTTTCTCGTTCCTCGGACACCATGTAATGATTTATTCTGTACGCATTTGCACTCCCCTGCCACCACGAGTCCAATCCCTAAGAGCAGATGCCCCACCTGTCTGCCCCTTGACTTTCGGATCTGCCTGGCCAAGTGAGCAGCCTTTGTTAAGCAAGGGAGCAATGACATCTCTGTTCTAAAGAACATAAAGGCCCTCACCTTTCTGGCTATTTCATCAAGTGGAGGTCTCCTGGTTCTCTTCCTAGAAGACTTCTAGAAAGTCTAGTAGACTGGTCTAGAATCCGAGGCAGGGCAGAACCTCAGAAGTTCACTAAGTCCATCACTTACCTCGTGCAAACCCACTCGAAAGTTAAGGGGCAATTTCTAAAGGTTTGCAAACCTGACCATCCCTCAATCAAGCCGCCCAGAGAAGTCCTCTCCCGGCTCCTGCCGCCAGCTTCGGGCATGAGCTCTGGGCCCAGATGGCCTGTCTGGGCTCCCTGCTGGCTGAGTGGTTTTGAGCAGGACCCTCCACCTCTCAATATCTTGGTTTCTTCCTCCAAGAAGGAATAAAAGCAGCACCTTCTCCTAAAGCTGATGCGAACAGCCACAGGGAGGGTGGATGGAGGGGAGGGTTTCTTAGCACTATTCACACTTGGGGCCAGAGGCTTCTTAGTGGCGGGGCTGTCTTGTACAGTTGGACGTCAGCAGCATCCCTGGCCTCTGCTCGCTACAGACCGGTGACACTGTCCTGGCGTGACAACCAGAAGTGTCTCCAGACATTGCCAAATGTCTCCAGGGCAGGGGGCAAAACCACAGTCAGTTGAGGACTACGGGGGTGGGCGCAGCCCTTGGCACAGGCCCGTGTGCGGCAGGGTTATGACGAGGGCACCTGCTATAATTACGGCCCCTCCCAGCCTTGGGGTCTTCAGGACAGGACGGACCAGTCCATGATGACGGACCTAGCCAGTAGGAGCTCAATAAACAACAGATGGGCTGGCGAGTGAACGAGGGTGGGGAGATGGGCAGAACAGAAAGGTGGACAGAGAGGTGGGCATCTCTGATTCCAACCAGAAAAACCCAGTTTCCTCACAGGACCCAGAGGTTCCCAGAGCAGAAGATTTTAGCTGTATGTATACTGAACTCAGAAACCCTGTCCTCAGCAGCTGGATTGCAGGGTGGGCAGTCTCCCAGGGCACGATGCCCAGGTGGAGCCCTCGAGGTGGGGACCCAGCTGCTCGTAGGGTTCTGGGAATCCCACAGGGCAGCACTGGCAGGCCAGATCCCTCTGGCCTCTGTGGGCCTGGCTCCTTCCCCAGGTGTGGACGGACAATCTCAAGAGCCTGAGCTATGTCTCACGCAGCTTCTTTTGAGGTCTCACAACCCCTACTGTGTTCAGTGGAGTTGGGGGACAAAGGGGTGCTACCTACCGTCACGGGGCTCTAAGGGAGAGGCAAACTGTGAGCCAGCTCTGTCCTCACTCCTGCCTGTTCTGCTAGGCCCCGCCCACCCCAGAAGCCGCCTGGCATCAGACACGCTGCCCGTGACGATGAACTAATGACGGAAACACGGACTGCGAGGGAAGCTGGACTCATGGTCCTCAAGTCACAGCTCTCAACCCATAGCGGCTCATAAAAGCAACTAAGGGAGTCCCAATTCGCATTTTATTCTGTGTTCGAATTGCTCATTTCAGATATTTTGAAGTATTATAATAGTACTAAAATCATAGTTAGTATAATTCTGGTGTTGAAACATTCCTGTTTCAGTTTTATAGACTGGGTTGTCTGGAAAGTCGTGATGCATTTTTGCATAGAAAAAGAGAAAAATACATCCTTTCCCTTTTCGGGAAAAATACTTCCCCGAAAACCTAATACACATGTAAAAATATATACACACATATAAATACACATATGTACACATATACACTTACATGCATACATACATATACATATATCAGTAAATACAAGCGTGCACTGTGCACATATACACACGCCTGTGCATGTGCACGTGAATACCGTGCATGTGTATGTGGTGTACACATGTGCGCACAGATTCTTCTGCTCCCCCCTGGCTGCCCCCACCCAGCTACCCTGGCCCTCCTTGCTATGCCAGACAGGCTCCTGTCTCGGGACCTTTGCACTTGCAGCCTCGGAGCCTACAGCGTTCTTCCACGCTGGCCTCCTAAAGCCTGTACTCTGCGTCACCTCTCAGAGACTGCCGGACAGGTATCCTGAGACTCGCTATTGGCTCTCCCTACTTTGTTTCTCTCTGCCGTCTTACCAGCACAGAGCATGTACTGTCTTCATTTCACTCTGGCTCTCTGCTAGACTACAGGCTTCACAAGAGCAGCTGCTTTCGTCTGCTCTGTTCACCAGCATCCAGTACGATGCCTAGCACACAGCAGGCACATCGTGAGCACTTGTAGAAAACACACACACACACACACACACACACACATACACACACACGTACCATCGGGTTTACAGACTGTGGTTGTTGCTTTTGTTTGTTCTGTTTTGTTTTGAATTTTTGCCATAGGGCACATGTGCTTGCCAGAGAGAGACAGTGAGAGGGAAAGTAAGAAATCACCCTTTGGGGGTATGGTCACACTGCAATCCCTTCTCCTCCATTCTCCTCCTGGGATCTGGGGCACACATGCACACGTGTCTGGGTGATTTTCAAGCTGCCAGGTCCGGGACTCGAACTGCAGTCAAATAGGAGTCCAGTGCCATAACCACTACACCACCTCTGGCCCCTACAGACTGTGGTCTTAAAAACTGTAATAAATGACCATAAATCCCTACCCACTGTTTCTGGGTTAACATTTACAGACTCATCCTGATTTACAGGCTCGCCTACCCCCAGTGGCCTGTCTTTGGCCAGTGGAATCTGCTGGGCGGGAGTGAAGCAGGGGCTTCTCTGCACATGGGTGGTGTCTCCAGAGGGAATAAAGTTTTCTGGTCAGACCCCCTGATTCAATGCGCTCGCCTGTTCTCTCAGGCACTAGATGTATGTCAAATTATTTGGCCCCTCTAAACTTCAGTTTCCTGATCTGTAAAATGACAGCAATAATAGCATAATTACTACCTTGCAGGGTGGCTGGGAGGATGGAATGAATTAACACAGAGAGCACCTGGTGCCAGAAATGTGCTCACCGAACGTGAAATGTGATTCCATTTATTATTGTCACTATCTACATCGTCATTATCATGGCTCCTATCACCATCATCATTATTATTATTATTATTATCATCACCATAGTCATCACCCAGTCCCTGCCCTGGGTGGGATGGGCAGTCCCTCCTTGCTCACAGCCCTGGCCCAGCCCCAGACTATCCTGTCCCTAGGCTGTGTCCATGGATTCGGGTCCCCCTGTACCTTGCCCCTTCACGAGTGCAAACAGGGCAGGAAAGTGGTATGGCAGTCATGTAAAGCTCTGCGAGGCTGACCCCCATGGGCAGGTTCCGGGTTCGTATCTGGAGAGCTCCCTGAACATGCAGGGCACATGTGTGCCTGTGACCTGGGGCTGGGGAAGAGCATGGCATGGGGGCTCTGTTGGGGGTGCTCCTCACTCCTTGTTCCCACCACCATGGAAGAAATAGGTAAAAAGAAAAAATACCCCTTCCACACCCCACCCCCCAAAAAAGAGTAGAAATAGCTCAGCTATCCTATCTAACTCACTCCATGAACAGCTCCTGGCAGGCCGGGAGTTCCCTGCAGGGCAAGGCAGGCAGACACGGGGAGAAGACATCAAACCAAGGGACTGAGACAGTGCCAAGAGAGGGGACTATGGCAGACGCTCACCGGGGCCTCATGAGAGGCTCGGGGCACAAGCCATCATTGACACAGCCTTGAAGGATGAGGAAAAGACTGACAGGTGCAGATTAGGGCAGGAGACAATAGGGAAGCAGAAAACAGCACGTGACCTAGCTGGGCTGAAGAGGTACATGGGCAGAGGTAGAGGGGGTCACAAGATGCCTGACAAGGTGTTTAGAGGATCCCCTACTCAGAAGCTTGGATTTTATTTAGTAAGACAATGGGAAGTGCTCAGAGAATCAGAACATAGCAGAGACCCAGGACCAACCACCTGACACTGGCCAAGGGTATCAGACAGAGCTGGGACGATGCACGTTTGTCAAACATCTGCTCTGCAGAACAGAATCGACATGATCATACAACATTTTTTGTTGACACGTCCCATGTTTGGCCCTGTAGGAGAAAGGAACAGGTGCCCACGGCATGGGACCCCAGGTCACCATGTTAATCGGCAGCGGTGCCTGTCCCCAGGACTCCCTCCTGGCAGGCGGTCCACCCTCCAGGCACTCAGACATGCTCCTTATCAGAAGGAAGCTGAGAAGGCTGGTCCCAGGGAAACTGAGAGCTCCACAGAGCCCTTCCTAACCATCGGCACAGGAGGCACAACTGGGGCTGATCACTGGCACCTTTGATATTGGTCCTTGAAAGAGCAAAAGACGCGAGAGTCCGGGAGGTAGGCAAGCCTGGGAAGCCACCATCTGCTGTGGAAAAGGCAGGTTCACAGTACCGATCCACCACCCTTGAGAGAACACTGAGACTCAGCGAGGAAGATCTGTCATCTGGCTCCAACCAGGGTTCAGAGACAGTGCACCCAGCCAGCCCAGCCCACCAGCGCCCTGCATGACAGTGACAGCTCCCACCTACTGAGTGAGTGATTACCGCACCCACGCCTTACAGAGATGTAAACCTTGCAACAACCACAACCTTGCGGGAGGGTGTCATGATTATCCCCATGCACACTGATGATGAAACTTTGCCACAGAGACACCAAGTCACAGAACTGAGCCCACGGAGTAAGAGTCAGGGTCAGCATCCACACTCTAACTGGGCCGGTGATGAAGTCCTCGCTCACGACCACTCTCCTACCCGGCCTCCCTCAAAGAGGACAGGACAGGAAGTGGGGGCCAGGGCGGAACAGCCTTGGGTGCAGTCCCTCCAGAGCAGCGCCTGGATTCCACCTGCAGAGTACCCGAGGCCCTTCTCCAGGGCTGCCAAGTCAAACACAGGCCACCACTTGAATTTCAGATAAACGATGCATAATTTCGCTAGTGTAAATACACACTTTTCTTCTGGTTTTTTGTTTGTTTGTTTTGTTTTTGTTTTTTAAATCTGCTAGAGGGTGAGTGAGCTCACAGGAGAGACAGAGAGATGGGGAAGGAGGTGAGCAAGCGTCTCCAGGGAAGTGGCCATGCCATAATCTACTGTCCTCCACTCTCCACTGGGGATCCGGGGCGTGCACGCACACAGGCCGAGCGTTGTTTCTCAAGCCTCCAGATCTGGGACTTAAACCCGTGCAGGATCTGGCCACCTCAACCCTATGCCACCAGCTGGCCCTCTTCTGTATTTTCCTAAGTCTTTCTTTTTTTCTATGACTGCTTGATGATCCAGACTATGGCCTGACACATCCCCTCAGACTCAGTTCCCCTCAACTTACAAGCTTCAGTCTCATGTGTGCACAATCCCTGGACCCTGCCTTCATCCCGCCAGGGCTCCTGGGAGGCAGGTAAAGAATCAGCCCTTGCCAAGAGCCTACTCTGCGAGGAGGAAATGGTTTCCACTTTGTAGACAGGGAAACTGGGGCAGGGATGGGGGACACGTGCTGACAGCCAGCAGAGCAGGGCCACTGGCCCCAAAGCTGGTGTCCCAGCCGGCCCCACAACCCCCTTTGAGGTGGGACAAGCAGAGGCAGAGTACCGTACCTACAGCAGGCTGTGGAGGGTTGGAGGAAGCCATCAGACAAGGTCCAGCTCAGGCCAGCACTGTCCCAGCCGCTCGCCTGTGAAAAGAAGGCCAGAACTCGAGTTAGGTGGGGCTCAGGGCTAAAGTTTCGACGCAGAGAGCAGTCACCGGCTCCCAGCTGTGACTCCGGCCAGCGGCTCTCTCACGCCTTCCCTGCAATTCCTGGGCCCAGGGAAGTCCCGGAAGGGCCCAGCCTCCACCATCATAAATCATTAACCTGTAGAAAAACCAGCAGCTGGGCAACCCGAACCCTCATCTTCCAGCAACCCCTCCTATGCCAACCAAGCCTCCTACAGCCCAGTGCCAAGGGCCCACAGAGCCTGCTGGGTCCAGCTAGACTTCCCTCCTGACCCCTCTGGCTTCCAGGTGAAGCTGCAGCCCCAGAGCCCAGCATCACCCTTGGGCCCCATGTTGCTGAAGCTGGGCCACACCTAAACCGTCACGCATGGGCAGGCCACTTCCTCCTCCCAGAGGCCCAGGAACCACATGCTC
Organism: Tupaia tana; assembly: GCA_026018925.1. Classification (NCBI taxonomy): domain Eukaryota; kingdom Metazoa; phylum Chordata; class Mammalia; order Scandentia; family Tupaiidae; genus Tupaia; species Tupaia tana. Next base: position 86,680,572 of record JAKSZU010000007.1, on the reverse strand, counting down.
CCTCAGGTCTGCCCAGGCCCACCAGTCCCCTCCTGTGGCTCTGCTAAAGGCCACTCTCTCTCTGTCTCTCCCTTTCCTGCCCCTTGGGGTTGGCCAGCCGGCCCCTGGCCATGCAGGCTGGCACATGAGGGTAAGGAAGCAGAGGGCTGCGGAAAGGCAGGTGGCATAAGATGGGGCAGAATCCCGAATGCTGAGAGCTGGGGCAGAGCTTCTCCTGGCCCTGGGTGGCACCATGCCAGTGCGCCACTCCACCTCACGTAACCTGCAGGTTGGTGCCTCTGCTGGACTTCCTGGGGCCTGGAGCCAACCTAGCCAACTCTGAGCTGGGGGCCATCCTGCCAGACTGCACCGTGCAAGGGGCACTGAGCCCTCCAGGCTAATCTGCCCCACCACAAACAGGCCGGCTGCCCGTTTCCTTTCCATTCCTAAGCCTCTGTTTCTATTAACTGGCTTAGCAAACGACACGGAATGCGTGTGAGTGGCAGTATTCCTAACAGTGAACATTCACGCAGCACCTACGGCATCGCACACGTTATTCTAAGCACTTCACAAATCACCACGTATTCATCCAGGTTGTAAGTGAGGAAAAACGAGGCCCAGGACAGTTAAGTAACTTGCCCAAGAGCATGCACCTAGGAACAGCCCGGGTTCGAATGCAGCCATGGGCTCCTGAGTCTGTGCTCACTTAATACCCACTGTACTCTGAAGTCTCTCAAAAATCAAGCAATACAGTGGAGGTACAATCAGAAGGAAGTCTCCCTCCCACCCCAGGTCCCCTAGTCCCCAAGAGTGACCACCGTTACCAGTCTCTTAAGAATCCTTCCCGAACCATCCCTATAGCGCCCAGTGTGCTGCAGCCATGGTTTTTAATTTAAATCTTAGTGACGAGTCCAGTCTCACTTTTTAAATAGCTATGTAGTATTTCTTTAGGGGATATCCATCATTTATATATGCTCTATCAACAAATACTGAGGTTTGGGTCTCTTGGCATCATAAACGATGCAGCAACAGACATCGTCCACGCGTGAGGCCTCGAGCACGGGATAAGTGGGCCTGTGGAGCACACTCCTAGAAATGGACCTGCCAGGTCCAGGACAAATGCAACTTTATTTTTTCATGTATTTGTTTAAAGTCTATTTCCTCTATGAGCGAGAAAGCCAACACACAAGCACCCCCAATAGGGTCTCCATGCCTCAATGCACCCTGTTTCAGCTGGCCCGGATCATGGGCACAGACACGCAGGAGCGGCATGAACAGGGAGGTCCTGGGATGTGTGCACAGGCCCTGCCCACGTGGCTCTGGCTGCACCACTACTGCCACCCCCCCCCCCCCGCCCGTGTTTTTCATTGAGTGACGCAGGCTGCTCTCCACTAAGCATGTGACTGTGCCATTTGGATGCACACTAAAAACTAGCCAGACTACAATCTTATCTTCAGCAAAGGGCTTGGGAAAGCAAACCAGGATGCCTGCAAACTCATCTGAAACAGCAAACACACGCCCGGCGGTCCTCCTGCAGGGCCTCCTCCTGTGGGACTGTCCAAACCCCTCCGGTCAGCTCGGCCTTTCTCTGAGGGCGCTGGTACCCCGAGTCCCGGGAATGGAGGGGCAGGGAGGCTCATGCCAGCCTGGTGCACAGATGTCTCCAGTGTACTGGTGATGATGCAGAAGGTGCTCCTTCATCCTAGGGCCAAACAGAGATCTTTTTCCTCCCGTGCCTAAAAATCCAACCACCTCCCTGTCCTCGCCCTCAGGGCTGACTCCCATCCTTGGCTCCAAGTCGAAGGCTTTCCCCAGAAAGGAAGGGAGACCCCAACATTTATGGATCCTGACGCTTTATTTGCACCTTTCTATCTAACTCTCATAACGTCCCATTTTATAAAGAAACAGGCTCAGAGAGGTAATTTGCCCTAGGTCATAGGGGTAAGGGGACAGGTGCCAACACCAAGATTCAAGCCGGGGGTACTAACCTCAGACCCTAATCTCAACCCCGCTATTGGGTTGTTGGAAAAACCATGACAGATTTTTTTCTATGCAAAAATGCATGACTTTTCTGATGACCCAATACAAATTAATCCGGGGCCCTGAAGTCCCAGGGAAGGGACCCCAGCCACACCTACAGGCTGGTATCTGCACACACACCGCTAGCTGCAGTGGATATGGGTGAGGGAGAGAGGATGGCCCAGGGCAGTCCATAGCCACCTCCACAGACTCTCTGGGACACAACAGCTAGCAGAGCTCAGGTCACTCTGAGAGCATGGGATCCCACCCAGCAACTATGAGGCCTTGGTTGAGTCACTGATCTTCATCTCTAGGCCATGGTCTACTGCTCTGCAAAGTGGGGACTAAGAAGTACCCACCTCGGGGCTAGCAGATGGCATAGCAGTTACATCACTGGACTCCCACGTAACCGACTGCGGCTTAAGTCCTGGATTTGGTGGCTTGAATATCACACTGGGCACAAGCGATTTGGGCATACATGCTAAAGATCCCAGGAGGAGAGCGGAGGAGAAGGGTCTGCAGTGTGGCCAACCGCTTGGGGAGTGATTTCTCATTTTCCCTCTCACTATCTTTGTCTCTTTCTGTCTCTCTGTCTCTCTCTCTCTCTCTCTCTCTGGCAAACACACAGGCCCTAAGGCAAAAAAAAACTTTAAAAAAAAAAAAAAGTAAGGGGACCAGCAGTTGGCATGGTGGTTATGTCGCTGGACTTCCATGTAGTCGACCGCAGTTTGAGTCCCGGACCCAGTAGCTTAAACTCATGCGGGGCGCGTGTGCGTGTGTGCCCAAGATCCCAAGAGGAGAATGGAGGAGAAAGGATTGTGGTGTGACCTTCCTCCCAGGGGGTGATTTCTAGCTTTCTGTCTCTCTGTCTCTCTCTGTCTTTCTGGCGAATGCACACGTCCTATAGCAAAAACCTCTCCAAAAAATAAATAAATAAGTGAGAAGCGCTCACTTCACAGAGTTAGCAGGAACATTAAGGGTAGATCCGTGTAGCGTTCTTGGGACACACAGGTCAGTGACCAGCCAATGTTCATGCACAGCTCTGCCTTGGGAGTCGGGGGCCCAGGCTGGAGGCCCATCTCACCACTGGCAGGTGAGCTGAGCCTTGGAGCCCCCATCTGTAAATGGGGGTCCTGCTACCTGCCCCACAGGACCCTGGGCAGGACACCTGAAGCTGACTACGATGCTGGATGGCAGTCAGTGGCGTTCTCGCTTGCGCAGTGGGAGTAACACCTGCCTGATGTCCTGTGCCGATGACATGAGGAACATGTGGCTGTGACGATGCTCTGCAGAGTCAGCTCTGGGTAAACCATGGTACTCCTGTCACCGGGACACTGCCGTACTACCCTCCTGGGGAGTCGCCTTTTCCAAAACTAACTGCTCGGACTGGATGGACAGGCGGACTCCTGACCCAGTGCAGAATGGCAAGGGGGAGGCTGTCCTGGGGGTGCTTGGACAGGGCGACACACAACGAACAAGGGAGGAGGCTGCAGGGTGTGCACTCTGCCCCGCAGACCAGCACTGAGCTGCCCAGCCCACCGCACGGGTATCCCCGTGGCTCTGCCAATTTAACCAAAGCCCTCTAGGGTTCAAAGTCCACCCAGCCCAGAGGCCCCACTAGGAAACCTCCCACCTGCACCTGGCCCACTCTCCGCCCCTCCTCACCAGGCTGGAGACCCACCCCATCCTGGGCCTGCTCCTGTCTCACATCCAATCGGATCACCTCCACCCAAACAAGGCCTGCGGAAATGCACCTGGAGGGCTGGCCAGTGCAGCAGGCTGCACAAGGTGACCAGGAGTTTGAGGACAGGGAGGGAGGCAGGGCCGGGCAAGCAGAGAGTAAGCCCCGGAAGCTGGGGAAACAGCAGGCGCTGGCACACCCTTGGGTGGCCTTGCTAGAGGAAGGGACCGCAACGCACTCTTGTACAGAAGGAACGGAACAGGTTCGGGCGGCCGCCCAGCTCACACTCTGGCCTCAGAGGCACCCGAGTCTGTCTCCAGAAAGCCAAAGCAGTGGGGGACACAGGGCTGGGCTGGACGAGGTTCCTGGGCTGGCTGGGAACAGAGCCCCTCGCTGTGCCCACACCTCTGAGAGGTCTCTCTGGCTTTCTGCTCCCATCAGACGTCACTGGGCCAGCCCATCATCCCCCACCTCCACTGCCACAGTGAGTGTCCACCACACACCCCAACCACGTCACCGCCTCACTGCAAACCCTTTCTCCTCGCCTTCGGAATGCAGCCCAGGTCCTGGCCCAGGCCCTACACTTGCCCTCTCAGCTGACTCCTCGGGTCTCAGCAGCTTCCAGCCTGCCCTGGAACTCCATTCCAGCCCCGGGAATGGCTTTCAGCCCCACAGCTGATAACCTCTTATCTCTGGGCCTGTGCACTGATTGTTTGCTCACTCCAGGCAGAATTCTCTCACGACCAGCAAGCAAACTCCTACTCACCCTTCAAAACCCAGACCCACCTTCTCCTCTGAGAAGTCTCCCTCAACCCATTTCACACTGGTTCCTAATCCTGGTGGTGTAGCTTTTAAAAAATAGATATTACGTCCTGGGCCACCCTCAGAGGTCTGATTCAGAGGCTTGGGGTAGGGCTGGGAGTGGGCCAAGAGACTACTTTCAGAAAGCACGGTCGGACGCTGGGCTGCAGGCTGGAGACACAGCCCCTATTGTTCCTGTGTCCCTCATTAGACTGTGACCTCTCCGAGGGCACTGGGCTGCTTTTCATCTCAGCGTCAGCCTGGGTTCAAGCACGATAACAGCTGCTGGACTGAGAGAGCCTGGGAACCGTCCTCTCCACGGGACCCACTGGCTGTGACACGGAAGGACACTGATCAGAAACCGTTGAGGCTGAGTCGCCCCCGGACCTCGGACAGTCCCAAGGGTGGGGCTTCAGCTAAGAAGAGGGGGTCCAGACAGAAGGAGCAGAATCCCTGGAGGGAAGCTCGGCTTTCCCCCCACACCTCCTGGGGTCCTCTGCCCTGCCCGGAGGTGCAAGGCTCTGAGGAAGAGAAGGGGATGCAAACTGGACAGGAAGTGAGGAGGGCGGGCCTCAGCTACTGCTCGGGGCAGCAGGGGACCACAGCCTGGAGCAAAGGGCCTCCCTGGGGAGACCCTGGTGGGATGGCTCCCCGACTCTGGAGAGACAGGCACTGCCTCGGCCAAGAGAAGGCAGATGGAGCTAAAGCAGGAGCAGCAGGAGCAGCGGGGAATGAGGGCCTGGGAGGGGCTCGGCCCAGAGCTCCAGGGCCCCGCTGGGAGGCGGAGTCCATGGCTCTCCTGCGTGGCTCTTCTGTGCACCCACCGCAGGGAGTGACTCCTGTGCTCACCTGTCAGACGTTTGGGAGTAAGAGGGCACTGCACTGGCTGGCGGGTTTTCACTGAGCGCGAGTGCCCTCCCAGAGCGCCGCTGCTCCTGCAGGACCAACAGCATCGTCCCATTTACCGACTACCAAACTAACTGTGCTTCCACCATGATACCAGCCCTGAGACCACAAATGCAGAACGATGGCGGCTGACACTGCTGCACTGAGGCCTCCCGAGCACTGGCCTGCACCAGGCCAAGCACCTTATAGTTGGCAGTTGGAGAAAAACGAGGCTGGGAGGAACAGGGACATCCCGAGGCCACGCCCCCACTGCTGCTGAGTGTGGAGTCACTCGGGGGTGAGGGCACTCTTAGCTGGTGCGCTGCGGACTGCGGAGCCTCTTCCCAGGCTGCTCAGTCCAGGTGGGAGTACCCCACAAGGGGCACAGCCTGGCCACCAGCCATGGGGCCAACGGAGTTCACCAGGCCAACCACTCCCGGCTCCAAGATGCAGGCGGCCCTATCTTCCTTCCGTCCGTCGGGAGGAGGAGGGAAGCTCTGAGACCAGAGCCCTCCTCACTGGAGCAGGGGCGAGGCCTGGTCAATGACTGGGGACTCAGACAATGGAGGCTCTGTCCCGTGCCCAGAGTGGGTGCCCTCCCTCACCCATTGACCTCCTGGGAGAGCTTCTGGTGGATGACCCACAGGCAGGCAGGGCAGAGGAGCAGAACAGGGCCCTGTGGGAAGGAACCGCCCCTGCAGTCAGCCCAGAGGGGACCCCTGGGGGCTGTTGCCTGGGAAACCACAGCCAGAAGGAGAAGCTGCTGGACCAGCGAGGAAGGGGGGCCACCCCCAGACTCCAGTCCCAGCCCTGGCTTCTCCTCCCCCTCCCAGCCTGGGACACACATTAACCCCTTTGTTCCCAGCGATCCAGCCACACCAAGGAGTTACAAAGCTGGTGAAGTCTGCTATGTATGGACCAAACTGTCCTGCCCCCTTCTCCACATCCCGGGTGGCCCGTGCAAGGGGACAGCAGCTGATATGAGACCCTGACTGCACCTTCACTTGGCCTGTCTGAGCTCGGCTTCCCCACCTGTAGAAAGGGGAGCTCCCCCCTCAGGGCACCATGTTCCAGGATCAGAGAATATTCACACTGGGGCCAAGCCTGAGAGGGGGTCTCCGTACCTCCTTTCTAGATGGAAGCCAAGGCTCACATCAGCCAAGGGCCTTGTCCCACGTCACCAGGAAGGGTGAGGTGGGCCTCCCTGTAGTCCGATGTCTATAGGTGGGGCAGCAGGGGGGAACTGGAGCTTCAGGGAAGGACCCTAATCCTGCAGCTGGAGGGAGACGGAGAGCTGGCAGAGGTGAGTCCCACCTGCCTGCCCCCCAGGCCCCGGGCTGCAGCCTGGAGGAGGGCCGGGATTGCTTCCTGCGCCATGTGCTGACGCCCAGCCTCCAGAAGGTCAGGCTGAGGCTCTGCCCTCCAATGCATCAGGGGCACTGAGGGCCTGTGAGGGGCCTTGGGCACAGCGAGTTCAGGTCACACGTGAGGTCTCTCGGTAACTCCCGCACCCCCAGAGGGCCAGGTTCACCCCCGCCAGTTTTCACAGAACTAGTCAGTCGCTCTTTCCACCCACCATTCACCAGACATCTCACTGCACGCTGCCCACTGGGCCCCAGCACGGTGGGACACACTGGGACACGAAGGACAGTCCTAAGACCCTGTCCTGGGCCAGTAGGAACAGACTACCGGGGAGCGGCCGAGCCCAGGCTCTAACTGGGCAGTTCCCAGGGGGCAGGGGTGCCACAGTGTCCCACTCCCAGATCCAGGCTGGGCAGGGTCCAGAGTTCACGCTGCGTCCAAACCCTGGCTCCACCACTTGCTTAGAGCTGCGAGCTGTGGGTGAAACGGGCATGTGTGCAGGGAGGTGAGGCTCTCCGGGTTCCGATGGGGACTGGGAAGGTCCTAAACCTGGCCTGGCCTAAAGGCACCGCTGCTGCCACCACACAGCACACGCTGGGCCAAGCTCGGCAGCTGCACTCCAGGCCTCCCAGTAAGGAGCCCACCTGCACCCGCACAGCCTTCAACCCTGACCTTGTTCAGCGGCGGGCCAAGGGAGGGGCCCCAGGCCTCCCAGGTCCCTGTGCCGGCCTCCTCCTCGGCTGGGACCCCTGCGGTCTCTCCTGCCTGGCTCTCCATCACGTGGACTGACTTGTGCAGGCACAGAACTCGGGAGATGGTTTTGCACAGCTGGACTTCAGAACTGCTCCCAGTGGTGACCCTAAGAGCCTCCCACCTCCTGCCCGCCTGAGTGGGAGTCTCTGCTGGGGTTACCCTGCCTGTCCCACCTCAGAGTGTTCATGGGGTCACACCTCTTAAGTGTGCAAGTCTACAGATGGGCAGTCTGAGGGCCCTCCTCCCCTACCGCCTGGGCTGGTGCCAGGTCAGAATGACACACGGGGTGGGGGGTCAGGGAGGCGTGTGTTGTGTAAAGAGTAGGGACATCCTTGTGGGCTAGAAGCTAAGGCCACCAAGAAGCACCTGGCTTCCTCTCCACTGGATCATGCCCTGCATTACCATTTATCTTAAAAACACAGAAGAGCTGGGACCAGCAGTTAGCATAATGGCTATGTCGCTGGACTCCCACGTAGTCGACCGTGGTTCGCGTCCTGGACCCGGTGGCTTAAACTCACGCCTGGCACATGTGCGTGCATGCCCGAGATCCCGAGAGGAGAATGGAGGAGAAGGGATTGTGGCGTGGCCATCCCCCCTGGGGGGTGATTTCTCGCTTTCTGTCTCTCTGTCTCTCTCTGTCTGTCTGGCGAGCGCACACGCCCTATAGCAAAAACCTCTCAAAAAAAAAAAAAAAAAAAAAAACAGAAGAGCTTGCTTGATCCCACATGCCCTCCCCCCACCACCCCAAGCCTCTGCTCCCCTTCACAAGACGCCTCACTCAGTCTCCAGCCCTCTCCTTCCTCTCTCCACTGAGTGCTCTCCCCAGGCCGTGTCGACCGCTCCTCTCCAGAGCCAGCTCACCAAGGTCACTAGTAGGCCTGCGATGCCAGAGCCGGTGGACACCAACACCCTCCGCCCCACCTGCACCCAGCAGCTGCTGCCTCCCTCTAACACTGTCTCTCTGGCCCTCCTTCCTCCCGGCCACTCCTCCGGCTCCCTCCCTCCACCTCCAACCTCTGTGATGGTCCTAGGCCCAGACCCCTTCAGAGCCTGCTCCACCCTCCGTGCCTATGTCATCTACATGGTGCGCCTCCAGACTGACCCTCCTGGGAATGCCAGAGCCCCACCACTTGGCCACCTGCGCCTTCAATTCTCAGCCTGCTGGGCTCCTTAATCTTAACACAGCCACACTAAAACCCCAGGCCACCCAAGCACCACCGGGGACTCTGCTCCCACTACGCACAACGGCAGCTCCATCCCACTGCTTCTCAGGCCAGAAGTCTCGGAGTCATCCCTGCAGCCTCGCTTTCTCTCACGCCCACGTCCCATCCATCAGCCAACCTTGCTGGCTCTCCCTTCAAAATGCCTCCAGAACCCGGCCGCCCCCACGGCTGCGGCCCTGGTCCAAACCCCACCACCTCTGACCCGACTGCTAAGACAGACCCTGACTGGCTTCCCTGCTCCTCCCACCTGTAGTCTCCACGCTGTCATGTTGTTCTCCACATGACAGCTGCCTTAGTCCTCTGCTCAGAGCCCTTCGGTGCTTTCCCGTCCATTCGAGGGGAGGCCAGAGTCCTTACCCGGGCCCACGAGCCCTGGAGCACATGGCCCCACTGCCTCCCTGCCTCCACATCCCACCTCTCTCCCCACAGCTACTCACTTGCCACAGACACCTTGTGGTTCTCGAACACCCTCTGCATGCTCCTGCCTCAGGGCCTTAGCATCTCCTATTCCCTTAGAATCCTCTTTCCCAGATAACTGCACAGTTCCCTCACCCTCAAGGCTCTGCTCCCAGGTCACCATGTCACAGGGGCCTTCTCCAAGCAGCCCACACAGCCCTGCCTGACCCACTTCCCCTGTCTCCAGGGGGTTGAGCACCTCCCGACACCTATACTTCAGCTATTCTGTCTGCCTCCTCCGAGAACATGGACTCCATGAAGGCAGGGCCTGCTTGCTGCTGTCACCGCTCTGTCGCAGCCCAGATTGGTGCGGCACGCAGTCGACCTCAGGGCACAATGGCTGAAAGAATGAAGAAATCCCTGGTCCTACATCAGCTTCTGGGAGGAGGCAGCCAAGGCCCACGGGGCGCCCACCCCAGGACTGTGCCTCCTCCCATCGGACATCAGCCTGAACAAGCAGCCTGACTGCCAAAGCTGCGCAAGGGGCAGGGGCGGTTCCCAACCATGTGGGAGGAGGTCTGGGGCTGGGCCAGAGAGGGAGGAGAGGGTGGAGCAGGGCGGGAAAAGGCCTTTGACTATTTTTAAAAACTCTCTCCCAAAAAGACCACATCTTCCTCTGCTGAGTCAGAAGCATGTGGCCTGGCGCACGGAACAGGACCCGAGAGCCCCAACAGCAGCCATGTGGCTGCTGCGGGGGGCAGGTACACGCACCAGCTTCTCCCACACAGGCAGGTGCAGGGCCCTGGCATTTACAGAGCTTCCCAGGGAAAGTGCAAGGCTGGGCTGGCTCCAGGCTAGCGGGCTCCAGTGGCAGAGGCCTACCTCGAAACCACAGGGTCCCATCTGGCTGCAATCCCCTACTTCAGGCCCACGCGCCGTCTGTGTCAGGGAGGGGCTGTCCACTCTGTCCCATAGGGAGCTCTGGGCAGGAAAGAAGCAGCCTTTGCAAAACTCAGAGCTAAAAACAACTCGGCCCACTCGACCAAGGACAGGCGAGCCGGCCAGCAGCATCTGAGGGCTCTTCTAAAACCACAACCAGCACGGAGCCCCAGCAGGGCCCTCAGCTGCATGCCCAGGGCAGCTCCAGCTGAGCTCTCAAAGCAGCCAGCATAAGTTCAAGCCACTGCCCTCCACAATATGCTGCCCTTCCCGGAGCAGACGCCAGAGTCTTCCGACTGGGCTGGGCACCCCACGAGATGGGGTAACCTGTGGGCTCCCACCACTGCTCCAGGCCAGGAGCTATGTCCAGTGCCTCCCCGAACTCTCCCATCAGCCAAAGAGAGTGGGGCTGCTCCATGAGGGGGTGGGATCAACCCCATTTTTAAAAAGAATTATTTACTTAATTTTGTTTATTATCACCATTTTTTAAATTTGCTATAGGGCATGTGCACTCACCAGAGAAAGAAAGAAAGAGAAGAAAAGTCAGAAAGCAAGCTGCCAGGACTCAAACCACAATTCAGCCATGTGGGAGTCCAGCACCTCAACCACCATGCCACCTACTGACCTGATCAGCTCCATTTTACAGCAGGAAACTGAGGCTCAGGGAGGGAGAGAGACAACCAAAGTCAAGAAGCTCATCCAGTGCAGATCCATGATCAGACCCGAGGTATGTCTGATTCCAAAGTGCACCGAGGCTGGAAAGACCCACAGGATCAGGGCAATCGGTCCATTAGGCCAAGGATCCATCCTACTCCTTGCTCCTAATTTCACTCATCTGAGAAGATGCTGCCAGGGCTGTGAGGAGCAGGGGCGCTTGGGCTGGGGGCGCTGGGAGGAGGGGAGGGAGGGGCGGTTTCAATCCTGAGAGGGATCTGTCCTGAATCCCGCTGTTTTGGAGTGGAGTCAAGTGCAGGACCATGACGCACACAGAGAACATCCCCAAACACCCATCCTCTCTCATCATCAGCTTTAATAAGAACCAAACCGGGCTGGCCCCATACGGCAGCAGTTGAAGCACTGGGTATAGGGAGCAGAATCCCACGTGGCCAACTGTGGTTCAAACCTTGGTCCCTTCAGCTTGGGGGACACACTGGGCACGTGAGCGTGCATGCCCAGGAGCCTGTCTTCATTTCTCCGGATCCTTCTGCCATCCAGCCACCACGCCACCCCACATTCAGCAAGTATTTCCTGGGCACTGCAGTGCGCCAAGCACCACGCCAGGTTCTAGGGATCTGCGGATGAGGCTCCTCAGTTGGTTCCAGGGTCCTAGGTGCTATGAGGTGAGAGAAATACTGGGCTTAACTGGGATCCAGACAGTCACATGCCAGGACTCACCTCTCCGGTCCGAGGCTGGCCCTGTGATGACCTGCCCCACCTCCACTGTACCCATGCGGAACAAGAGGACAAGACGACCTGGCAAGGATCTGGTGAATTCCGCCGGCAGCTCTACCTCTGTGTGGCCAGGCAAGGCATACAGCTGCCCTGGCCCCCCGGGTCTCTCCACTTCCCGTGGGTCTGTGTTTTATGCCCACCCGGATCACTAATACACCCAGGAATATATGGGGCATTGGGAGCATGGGGAGTATTGGATTTCTAAGCTTCCTTCCCACCTTGATTTTCAGTCATGGCTTACTGATCCATCTAAGGCGGTGCTTCTCAAGTGGGGGCTGTTATCCCCAAATGGACATCTGGCAGCACCTGGGGAGATTTTGGTTGCCACACCGGGTGGCGGAGGAGTGCTATTTGATAGACGGAGCCCAGGGGTGCTGCTGAACCACCTACAAGGCCCAGTACACCCCACAGCAGTTACCTGCTCCAACCTTGCCGTTAACACCAAGGTTGAGAACCCTGGTCTGAGGGCACCTGGTCGAGTCCTTTGAGGGCCAAGAGCAGGCACTGACCTGTTAACTGGGGGTTGTGTCCCCATTGTTCGTCACAGAGATCCGAAGACCAAAGCTGTGGCCACTGTTTCCATGGCAGGTAAATATGGGGACACAGGTGTCAAAAGACACAGACAGCATAATGGGGACCAGCAGTTGGCATATTGGTTACGTTGCTAGACTCCCACAGTCAACCCCGGTTCGAGTTCCAGACTTACACTCACACTGGGCACGTGTGTGTGCATGCCCAAGATCCTGAGAGGAGAATGGAGGAGAAGGGATTGCAGCGTGGTCAGTTATCCCCCCAGGGAGTGATTTCTTGCTTTCTGTCTCTCTGTCTCTATGGCAAGTACACGCACCCTACAGCAAAAACCTCTCTTGGAAAAAAAAAAAAAAAAAAAGGCATGGCATCATGCTCTGTAGCTTGTTTTTGTGGATCCTCCCTGCTAAACTGCAGGGGCCACACCAGGACCTGTGCTCTCTGTGACTCTACCACCCAGCTGGGCTTCTGGAATACAGAAGATGGGGTGAGAGAGGGCAGGCAGGTGGGAGGGAGGGAAGATGCACAGCCCCCTATTTAAGGAGGGGTCCACATCTTATGCCTCTCTGCCCCTCCACACCCAGCACTGTCCCCAGTACCAAGCAGCTATTTAGCAACATCTCAAGCTGGCAAGTAAACAGCCAGGCTGTGAGCTCGCTGAGGCCAGGGGCTGGGCCTGGCCCCCCACATCTGAAGACCAGAAAGCCGAGTGCATGGCTCAACCCCTACACATACCCGTCAGGGGTCTGTGGCATGCAGGGCACCAGGGCAGGCCTGCAGTCGCAGTGGTGGAAGACGATACAGACTCTGGCCCTGGAGCTCACATTCCAGCAGGGGAAGAATTGAACGGCACCCACAATGCAGCCAGCACTTCCAGGAGGAAGGACGGAGCTGCAGGAACACCTGAGCGCTCTGGTCGGTGGGAGGACGCCAGCAGTTAATGCTCCTTGAGAGAACAGTAAAAGCATGGGTTGTTCACCTCGGCCATGCCTGGGGCACAGCAGCTGGGAGATATGTGAGGAGACAGGGAAAAGGTAGCAATGGGGGCTGCCAGGTCTGAATATGAGAGTCCCCCAAAACTGATGTGTTGAAACCCAGCCCTCAAGTTGAGGGTGTTAGGAGGTGGGGCCTTTGGGAGGTGATTAGTGCCCGTGTAAAAGGGCCCCAGCGAGCAGCTCCTCCTACGCCCCCACCACGTGAGGACACAGAGAGAAGGCGCTATTTCCGAGGAATAGGCCCTCACCGACAGGAACCTGCTGGCATTTTGATCCTGGACTTCCAGCCTCCAGAACAGTGAGAAATGAATGCCTACTGTTTATAAGCACCTGGTCTACCATATTTTGTTATAGCAGCAGACAGGGCTTTCGACCAGAGTGCAGTGCCCACAGGCTGCCCCTGCCCCTCCCTCCCCAACCACCCCATCCAGGTGCGCACTCGCTTGCAACAGGCATTGCTGACAGGGTTGGATCCAGGTCCCAGGTACAGAAGAAAGGCGACGCCTCCTTTAGTCGCCCAACGTCCCTGAGACGTGATTGCCAACAACCAACACCGCCCTGCAGTAACTGCCTGCTAAGTGTCCCGGGCTTTCCGAGGCCTCTACTACTGTAGTTACCTCATCTTTCCAGCAACCCTCTGAGAGAAGGACTGTTATCATCCCCCGTTTCACATATGGGAATATGGCAGTAGGGGCATGGAGAGGCTAGGAAAATTGCCCAAGGTCACACTGTCCATGGGAGAGCTGGCATCTGAACCCAGGCCATCTGGCTGCAGAGCCCATAGTCGAGACCCTATGGTATTTATGTCTTAAAAGCTCAGCTGCTAGCCAGTCACAGCCAGCTGGGCTACTGGGCTGCTGGGAAACACGCAGGTGAGGGCACCAGCACTCTACCCATCAGAAGCCAGCAGGATGGGGCCCTATGGGACAGCACTTCAGAGGAGAGCGTGGGGGACGAGCAGGCCAAGTGCTCGAACCCAGTGGCCCTGGAAGTGTCTGGCTGCACTGGCCCTGACAGCCTCCAACAGTGGCTCCCACCCATCCCAGCCCTGGGCTCCAGGAGCAGCTGGATCCAACACACTGAATCTCAGTGATGTTCTGGTCCAGAACCACCTGGGGGCTAAGGGCAGCCCCATGTTCCTGTGAGCTCCTGGGATTCACCCAGGCAAAGCCACCACTACCCTGGAGATGCACTGAGCAGCGCGGCCTGGGCCAGGTCCCACTGAGTCAACCAGGGCGAGCCACGGCCCTCCCCTGCCATGGCCAAGGAGGAGGATGACATCAGACCAAGCCTGGAAGGACCTCCTTCGGGCTGGCAGCATCCACCCCACCCTGGCTCCGTGAAAGGATGCCTGCCAACCAGAGCAGGAGCTAATACAGAAGGGCCAGCTGTCACTCACGGCACCGACCCAACTGCTACTTCGGAGCCCAGCATTTTGTATTTTCCCAGAATCAGAAGCTCTCGAAAAAGGGAGGGATCTTTGAGAGGCTGAAATCCAACCTGTCAGTCAGAACGAGAAGTCTCCATGAGGGTCGGAGCACAGGCTCTGGAGTCAGGCAGAGCGGACTTGGCTCACCTAAGCCTCCGTTTACTGGTCTGTAAACTGGGTGTAATGGCCCCGTTAAGGAACATACCCATTCATTCGTCCAACCCATATTCATGAAGCATCTTCACAAGTTCAGGCCTATTCTGGATGCTGGGATACACATGTGAGCAGAAAACGCCTCCTGGCCCTGGTGGTACTGGCTGAGCCCGGCCCTGTTCCACAGCTGCCCCTGTACACCTGGGCCTGGGTCCCTGGCCCACGCCATACTCCCATACTGGAATGCCCCTTTGCTGGAAGACCCACTGTCCCCAGGGACATCTAAAACTGCCTCCTACCCTGCCCTGGCCCCTGGGGTGCCCGGGACAAGGCTCTTCCCTCTGCACTGGCGGCCCCTGGCTGCCCCGAGCTTCCCTCCTTCCCAGGTCTTCTCTTGCCCTGGTCAGACGATCCCAGAACTTGTCCTGCCTGCCAAGTGCCATGGCCCTCAGAACCCTCCCTCCCACCGTCATTCACACCCCCACCAGGATGTGCCCCAGGCTGCCACTGTCCCTCTTATTGGTTCAACAAACTCCTATCGAGTGCCACTATGTGCAGGGGTGAACCACCCTAGGGCAGGGCGCCATCTGGGGGGCATCTCCTCCTGGCGAAGGTCGGGTGCGTATGGGACTGTGGCAGCTTCCTCACAACCAGGGCCCAGTTCCACCACAGCTTTACAGGGAACACGCACGCCGTCTCTCCAGGAGCCTCCACGCTTTCCTGCCAAATGCGAAATCCAAATGACAATTCACCAGCCACCGCGCTCACCAGCTGAAAATAAAATAAATGCTCGCCATCATTTTCGCATCTACTGAAGCCAGGAACCGTGTGTGGGTGTTACACATTACTCCCCAGGACCCTCGCAACACTGCAAGGGCAACCAGGTCCCCGCCTGACTCTCCGCCCAACCCAGCGGCCCCCAGGGACAGTGGCCAAGTCTGCTACTCCATCCACATGTGCAGCGCCTAACGTCTGCAATAAATGGTGTCTGGGTTGGACTGAATAGGAAAACCGGGGCTCAGAGTGGCAAAGTGACTTGCCCAAGGTCATGCAGCCAGGGAGAGGCCAGCCACACTAAGGCTCCAGGTCTGTGCCACTCAGATGCCTTGGCTCAGTCTCCCTGCAAACCTTCCCCTGCTGTATGAGCAGCTGTGTCACCTCCCAGGAGCTCCCAGGGCAAAAGGATCGTTGCCCAGGCTCCAAGAAAGGAGCCGTATGAGACCGTATTAGGGAAAAGAGAAAGAAAGGGAAATGAAAAGCTCCTGGCAGAGAAAGGACCAGGCTTGTGAGTCACACGGCCCAGAATATTCTGTTCCCAACTGGCTGCAGGGCAGGCCCGAGAGGCCAGGGCACCAACAGCCCCAGGGACCTGCCCCCAGGACTGGGAGGCCTCAGGCTGGGGACCAGCCTAGCCCTGCCACCAGCTCCACAGGGCAGGCCTCTTGTGCTCTCAGAAGCTCGGATGCTCCCGTCTGTGCGACAGGCAGGAAGGCGCTCTGAGAAGTACAGGGCACTCCTGTCATCTCCCTCTCTCCCCTTCCAAGCTCTGCCCCGTTCCCGGCCCCCACTGTGGAGCTGAGCCCCCCCTCTGCCCCATCTCCAGTCACCCACAGACTCGCCCCAGGCTACTCCCAACTGCCAGCATCGCATCACAGAGAAGCAGCCAGACCAGCAGGTCACTCTCAGCTTTAGATCATCGATCGCCTGAGAGCCCAGGGCAGAGCTGCCGACCTAGGCAGCACCTGCTATGTGCCCTCAAGGAGCTACGCAAACGCCCTCTCACTCACTCACAGTGCGCTCCCAGGAAGGACTCATTCCCATCTCTCAGAGGGAGCCCGAGAGGCGGAGCGGGGCAGAAGCACCTGCCCAAGATCACAGATACTGAGGCCCATGACTCGAACCCAGGTCCTAAAGCCCCCAAGCCGTGTCCTCATTCTTGCTCTGTGTCAGCTTCCAGAGCACAGGGACCGATCTCAGCCTGGGTGTCCCCACAGTGCTGCGCATGTGGTCCTTGAGAGATGATTGCTTAGCTGGAGGTGGTGACTCCTAAGTCCCAGCTCAGGACCAGCAGGGCCCAGGACATCACCGGGCTCAGGAGTCTGGGCCATTTCCTGCCTGCCAGGGACTTTTCCAGAGGGAACCCTGAGGCCCAGGCAGAGGATTTGGAAGGCAAATCTCAGACACACATGGCATCAGGTGTGACCCCAATAGAGCAAGAGGATGGGGTTCCTGGTGGAAAGGCAGGGACCGTGTAGGGAGGCTCTGGGTTCTGATTTCAGTCCCACCCTCACTGGCTGTGTGATCCTGAGCTGGCCTCCTGTCCTCTCTGTGCTTCCGTTTCCATGACAGTGGTTCTGACCACTGTGCATGGGGAGGTGGAATTAGATGCCATGGCCTGGCATGGAGTAGGTGCCCCTTCTTCCCCTGGGGGCTACCTGCTTAACCTGGCCATCTGCTGGGCTAGAGGCTCAGAACCTGGCAGCACCCCAGGTTTGTACTCAGAGCTCAGTGTGTGGGGTTAATATTTACCTGCCTGAAATCTGAATCTTGTAGGGCATCAGACACACCCAAGTCACGCAGCACTGGGAATCCAGGCCACAGAGGACATCGGATGGGGAGGGGAAGGTGCTGAGCCAGGACAGGAAAGAAACCCTGAGACAGAAACCCCGGCCTCTCCAGGGCACCTAGAACCAGCCCAGCTGGGGAGTGGAGAGACAGTCCCCTTCCTCCAGAGCCCCTGCAACACTCGCACAGTCAAGGACAGTCCATTTCAATAAGATCCAGCTGTGGGTGTGTGAGGGAGAAGGCTGGGGCCAAGAGACCCCCGAGACCGACCCCCCAGACTCCCTGGGATGTGGGGTGGCCGTCCATGCCACTGTTGCCAAATGAAGATTTCACTCTACCTTTCAGAGTTTTGTGACTGCATGATATGCCCAACACAGAGAATGAACCATGAATCCGCGACTTCTCCCAGAAGCCATTAGGGATGCTAATCCTCACTTCACAGACGAGAAACCTGAGCATGGAGCCCCAAGTCAGCTGCCATGGTCTGCACGATAAGTCAGAGGTGGAGGTGGGATTCAAACCAGGTCTTTGGGCTCCAAGACTAATAACTACCAGGCATGGCTGCGTCCTAAGCTCCACCCCTCGGCTGACACTTATCAGATGCTTATTACATACCAGGTTGGCCCCAAGTGCTTAGTAAATGATGACTTTCAGTCCTCCCAACACACATACTCGGTGAGGGCTGCTCGGTGAGAAATGGAACTGAAACACAGAGAGGTAGAGACACTTGCCACAGGACACACACTTGACAAGTGGCAAATGTGACAATCTAATCCAGGCAGTCTGATTTGAGGCTCAGACACTCAGCCACAGCATCTATCCCCACTACCCCATACCACCTCTCCCCCAACCCCACCACCACCACCACCGCCGCCCCGACGGAGGCCATGAGCTACAGGAACCATTGGATGGTGGGAAGAAGTCCCAGCTCTGCCAGCTTTCACAAATGCAATGGCTCCAATTTGCCCAAGGAAAGAGCCGGAGGCCAAGGAGACCAAAGGAGTGTGAGACTTGCCAAGAGAGGAGCCCCTCGGTCCTCCTCCTCATTCTCCCTGCCTAGCTGAGGGAGCCAGTGTGATGGTACTGTCACCCTGCCTGCACCTTGTCCATGACTCACACGGCCATGAGTTCCCCACCTCAGCCTGGGGCACTCCCACCTACGTGCAGTGCCTCAGCAGAAGCTGACCTCAGGGAAGTTTTCCATGGTGACCACCGGTCCCTCTGAGCACCTAACACCCTGGACTGTGATCATGTGCTTCGTTTTCCAACTCCCCACAAAACCAAGTTTCTGGCAGGCAGGGACACTGCCTTTCACTTCTGTCCCCCAAGTATACAGAGCAGTCCACAGCGCCCTGAAGAGATTCACCCAGTGCCTAGAGTAAGACCATAGGTGGATAGATGGGCAGGTAGATGAGTGGATGCATGTATAGATAGATGGATGGATGGATGGATGGATGGATGGATGGATGGATAGATGGATGGATGGATGGATGGATGGGTGGATGGATGGATGGATGGATGGATGGATTGGTAAGTGGATGGGTGGTTGGACGGCTGGATGGGTGGGTAGGTGGGTGGATGCCTGAGTGGTTGGTTGAATGGATGGTTGGATGGGTGGATGGATGGTTAGCTAGACGGGTGGATGAGTGAGTAGTTGGTTGGATGGTTGGTTGGATGGATGGATGGGTGGTTGGATGGGTGGACGGGTGGTTGAATGGGGGGTTAAACAGTTGGATGGGTGAATGGTTGGATGAGTGGATGGGTAAGTGGTTAGTTGGATGGGTGGGTGGATGGATGTGTGGGTGGATGTGTGGGTGTGGATGGATGAGTGGTTGGTTGGATGGGTGGGTGGGTGAACAGGTAAATAAATAAGTAAATGAACAAATGACAGAAGCCCAGTAGTGGCCAGAGGCCACTGTGCTCAGGACATCACTTCAATCTGGAAGTCACTGGAGCTCGGCTACTCAAGAAGCCAACTTTGCCTCACTATTTTCTAGACACATTTCCCCCACCTGACTGAGCATCTGCATGTAATCAGTCTCCTTTCCCAGGCTGCAGAGCAGGTGACATAATGTCCGAGACTGTGTCTGGCCTTACAATCATGTCCTCAATGCCTTCCCCTGGGCCTAGGCCATTCCACCACTGGCCTCAATAAATGCTTGTAGCATGAATGACAAATTAACAAAAGACCTGGGGGACCTGTCAAACATGGAGAGTCCTGGATCTCAGACAAGATCTGTGGGTCAGACTCTCTAAGGACGAGACTCAAGAATGTGTACTTTGTTCAAACGCTTCCTTGCAATCCCGATAATCAGCCGAGTTTGGGCTACAATACTAGCCTGTGGGGAAGACAAGTCACTGGCCACCCAAGGCTGTCACCACAGATCAGGGCACCTCATAACAAACCCATCACCAGTCCCAATAGCTGTCACTCTCTGAGCATCTTAAGTTCAGAGAGTCTAACAACCTTTCTTCAAAGTGCAGTCCTTGACCTGCTAACATCAGAACCACCTGGGGAGGCTATTTTTTGTTTTTTAGGTTTTTACCATAGGACACATGCACTCACCAGAGAGACAGAGAGAGGGAAAATTAGAAATCAGAGATCACCCCCAGGGGAAATGGCCACACCACAACTCCTTCTCCATTTTTCTCTCAGGATTTTTGGCATGCACACACATGTTTGCAGAGTGATTTTTCAAGCTGCTGGCTCCAGGCCTCAAACCATGTGGGAGTCCAGTGCCTTAAACACTGTGCCACCTGCTGGCCCCGAGGGCAAGGCTTTTTTAAAATGCAGAGTCAAAGGTCCTGAGCCCAACCTACAAAAGTGGAGTCTCTCAGAGTGAGGCCCAGGAATCTGCATTATTAGCAGGACGTCTGGGTGGTCCTAGCAGAAGTACTATGAGACTTATCGTTCTTGCGCGCCCCAGGATGCTAAGACCACCTGTTTGTGTCTAGCACCTTCACATCCTCCTGAGAAAAGAATTCCTGATGAGGAAAAGTCTTGGAGGACTCCAAACACCCAGCAAGCTGGGGGAAGCCAAACGTATCAAATATGTCCATTCCTCCATTACTCAGTTCACACCATGTCACCCTGAGGGGAACGGGCGACCGCTAAGCCCAGGCTCTTATTTTACAGATGAGAAAACTGAGACCTAGATAGGTCTGTGTCTTGCCCAAGGTCCTACGTGAGTGAGTGCCAAGGCTGGGCTAGAAGTCAAGTGCCTGTGCCGCGGGCTCACCCGACACTCCCAGGCTGCCCCGGCCTGGCTGGGAGGCTCTGCTCCTTCCTCACCATCCTCCTTGCCTCTAAACCTGCTCCCAGGTAAGACAGGGCCCCTGGGAAGAGGCTTTATAGAGGAACTGTGGCCACCCCTGGACCTCTCCATCAGTCTGGCTGCCCCAGGAAGAAATGATGGCTTCCATTACCTGAGCCTGACCTTCCTCCCAAGAAGGCTCCTGACGCCTTCACCACAGTCAGTGATAAAGCACCTAGTGCTTCAGGGAGGAGGGGATATCAGAGAATGAAAGAAACAAAAACAGGCTAAGGGGTTATGGTTGGCACAAGCTGACCTCAGGGAAGCCTTCCAGGATGACCACTGGCCCCTCTGAACAACTAACACTCTGGACTAAAGTCATGTGTTTCATTTTCTGATGACCCAATACACTGGGGATTCTTTGAGGGCAGGGAAAATGCCTTTTCCTTCTATCCACCCAATACCCAGAACAAGCCTAAGCACCTCAAGCAGATTTAAGAGACAATCAATGGATGAATGGATGGAGGATGGATGGATGACAGATGGATGGGTGGCTAGATGATTGGGTGGATGAACAGTCAGGTGGGTGGGTGGATGGAAGCATGACTGGGTGGATAGGTGGGTAGATGAATGAATGATTAGATGTGTGGGTAGGTAGATCAATGGATACACAGGTAGATGGATGGATGACTGGACAGATGAATGGTTGGAGAAGACAGACAGGTAGGTAGATAGGTGGGTAGACAAAAGCATTGATGGTTGGGTAGATGGACAGATGGATGGCAGACAGAGAGGGTAGAAGGTTAGATGCCACAGCTCAATAGAAGCATTCCCTGAAACTCCACAATCATACCATAGTGTTTGAGGTTAAAAATGTAAATATTCCTGAGGAACCACAAATAACAGTGTTTCTCAATATGTGTATTTGGGGAACACTTGTGTCCTGAAATATATTAATAGTTGCTCATTGGGTGAGAAAAGTGTTCAGTAGTCAAGGAACAATGGAGGAGCCACAGTAGAAATCTCTCTCCTGAAGATGAATAATACTCAGAATATTAAAGGTACTGAGAAGTTCTACAATGCTTGAGTCTCCTTAAATCATGATACAGATAGCACGGAGGCTAAGATGAATTTCACACCTTGCCCAGAGTCATCCAGTTTGGAAATGGAGGAAGCGGGACTGGAATAAAGTGTGCCACCAGGGGTCTGCGTTGGCAACCAGCATATTTAGTACTGAGCAAGATGATGGCTTTATTATCAGTAGCAGTATTGCTATTGTTCTTGTTCTCCAGATGGGAAAAAGGGAAGGCAGGCAATGGTAGGGCCTCAGCAGGAAGCTGTGTCCATGAGAGTGACCAGGAGGTGAGGCTGAAGGTCCAGCCTCCTGGATGCTCCTCTGTTCCAGGCTCTGGCACTATAAGCTGTATAACCTGGGACAGGTTACAACCCTGCTCCAGGACAACATGTCCATGTGTAAAATTAGGAGCTTGGACTGGATGATCTCAGAAGAGCTTCCTAGCTATAAAGGAATCTCTGGCTCCATCACCCTGCCCTCAGCTCCTCCATCCCCCCTCCCTGCAGCCACGTCCTCTCCCTGATCCAGGACCCCCTCTCTGTAAACAGCTGGGGCTTCATTCCGGGTGGGACTGCCTGGCCAACAGTGGGCTAAGCCCGTCACTACCCTGCTGACCCCTCCACGGTCCTCACCATGACTCACCATATGGTGTTTCCAGAAGTGACTCTTACCACCATTTCCCAGGGGTAGATGAACTGGGTGGATTTTTCCATCAGGGCCCTAGAGAACCAGTTCTGCCAAGAACACCATGAGATGCATTTGAGGCAAAGAAACTGCCTCGGGAAACTTCCAACACCCGGACCTGTGCCGCTCTCCTACAAAGGTAACCTGATGACCCGACCCTTGGGAAAGTCAGTTGACCTCTCTGTGCCTCGGTTCTCACACCTAACAGGGACCTAATGGCACTCCCCTCCCTGGCAGGCACACGTTAAACAACACACACACAAGGCAGCAGCGGCGAGCCTGGGGCAGGGCCATGCTCAATCAATAGCCGCTGTTGGCCACGCAACCACGGGCTGCTCCGTGACTTCTCAGCTCAATCTCCCCTCACCCCCCAGGCCATAGAGGACAGGAGGCAGAAAACAGTGTCACATGTTTGATTCTTACAGACGCCTAGAACCTAAAATCTTACACTCATAGATTATTAGCATTGATAGAACCTAGATTTCTCAATTCACCCATTTTACAGAAGAGGAATCTGAGGCTTCGAGTGAAGCCAGGGGCAGGATAAAGTACTGCCCAAGCTCTTCTGGCTAGTTCAAGGAAGAAGTGAGATTAGAACCCAGGTGCCTGGCTCCAAGCCCAGTGCCCCTCCTGAGGCCATTGAGTGGTAAATAGAGCAGATGGCCAGGGATATGGGATGTGGGGGGTGTCATCCCGGCTCTGCCCCATGGCTATGAGATGATAAGCAAAGGGCTTAAGCCCACTGGCGCTCCAAGGCTTTGTGATAAAGCCTGAGGGGTAGGGTTAGATGGGGTATCCCAAATGCGGAGTCCCACAAGACTCTTATCAGGTGACTTGCTGAGGAAGGGATTCATGTTCGGCTGAGCAAAGTTACAAGAAGGTTTCAGAGGAGGAAAAAGTTACAAAGGGTTTCAGAGGAGGAACCCACACGGATCAGGGTTCAAGTTCTGCCACTTCCTAGCAGTGTGACTTTGGGAAAATCATTTACCCTCTCTGAGCCTCGGCTGCCGGGTCTGTAAAATGAAGAGAACCTCTCCTACCACCATACATGCCTCCTGCGAGTGCCACGAAGGACTAACAGGAAATGATGCCTGGTGCCTGGCACCCTGGAGGCGCTCAGAAACACTGGCTATTACACTGCAGTCCTAGGGGTCACATTTCATATTGTCTCGACTTCCCAGATGAGGTCACCAAGACTCCAGAGGGCGGAGACACCTCCCCAGAGTGACAGTGCTCAGAAAGGGCAGGGCTCTGGAAGAGCTCCCCAGCTCTCCCTGCACCGGGATGAGGCGTCTGCCTGTTTTCTGTAAAACACAGCTGCCCTCCCCAGCAGGACCGCCTCCCTCTCTGGCCTTGAGTGACCAGCATTCCTTGCTGACTGAATTCTGGACCGTCCTATTAGGGTTTTTCTGTCACTCTCTGGGGAGGAAGCCGATGCCCAAGAAACTGCTAAAAAACCACCTATATGGCCCTAGGAAGAGAACGCCATAAGAAGCACTTGAAACAAAGCGCCATCAGCCTTCAGCCACGTAGGTCACAGCCCTGCTCCAGGCCCAGGATGTCCATATGTGAAATGCCCATCGTCAACCACACAACTGCAGCAACCAGTCCCTGAGACTGCAAAAGGGCACTGTTTACAGCCACAAGGGGACCTGCAGATGGTGACCAGCCCCTCCCTGGGGTGACTCACAACCGCTTCCACTCCGAGGACTTTCAGGACTCTCGTTCTTTTCAGTTAAGAGACCACTCCTATCCCAAATGTCCTAAAACGCTTTGTGACCTCGAGCAGGTTGCTTAGCCTCTCTGAGTCTCAGAAACTTTTTTGGAAAAGACAAATGAACAGAATTTGGGAAGCACAGAGAAGCAGTAGGATTCAGAGAATGCCCTAGGAATCAGAGAGCCTATTAACAGCCTTAAAAGGTCTCCTTAGTGCCTCCTGTCCCTTCCAACCCAGTCTCTACCCAGGACGAAAGGTTCTGATGGTGTTACTCCCTGGCTTGAAAACGTGAAAGGTCCCCATGGCCCTCAAGATAAGCTCCTAGTGAGATGCGCCAAGCATGCTGATTAAGTCTCCAGGGACACAGCCGCTGCTCCCTGGCTGACACCCTGTCCCTACTATTTGCTCACCCCAGCCTGGCACATGCCCAGAATGTCCCTCTCCCTGACCCAGCTCTGCCCCTTCTGCTGCTAGCCTTAGCCACTTCCCTAAGAGCCTGCTCTGAGGTTCTCCTGCAGGGGGTAGGCACCCTCCCGATAGCCCGTCACTGTCTTATCTGTCTGCTCCCCCCACAAAATTGAGGGCTATCACAGCTTATCTTGGAAACTCCAGCTGCTGGCTCAGCGCCTGGTGCCTAGTAGGTGCTCAATAAACATGGGTTAGGGGAGGAATGCAAGGACAAATTAACCACCAGCTTCGGCATCCTCCTCTGCAAAAAGGGAATGTCGTGGGCGAAGCAGCTGGAGTGCAGCAGTGTGCACGCTCGCTCGAGTGTTATTTCCCCTCTCTGCGCGTCTCTGCCCTCCTGTAAGTGAGACTCACAGCACCTGCCCCTCGTAGGCTGGACGTGAGGATTCCATGAGTGACTTCTCCCACAGTGTTTAGTGCAACGCCTGGCTCGTAAAGGTGAGCCCTTTGCATTCTACCTGCTGCCAGGCTCCTCCTTCACCTGCCCCACAAATGTGAGCCACGCATGGGGCCAGCAGGTGGTGTGGTGGCTAAGGCTCTGGACTTCCACATGGCTAACTGTGGTTCAAGTCCTGGACCTGGCAGCTTCCATTCTCACTTTTTCTCTCTGGTCAAATTAAAAAATAATAATTAATAAAATAGTTCTTAAAAAAAAAAAAAAAACAAGTGGGCTATGCTCGGGTCTCCCCTCTCTACCCCCCATGTGCCACCCAAGTGCTGACCAGGCCGCCCTACTTAACTGCCGACAGCAGATGTGCTCAGGGTGGCATGGCCATCAACAAGGCAGTCGGCTCTCCCTCTGGGTGGGCCCATGCGCCCCAGTTGTACACCAGCAATGCCCAGGTCTGAACCCCCCCGCTGCCTCAGTGGACATCCAACCCACCTCTCAACTGAACCCTTGGTTACTCCCAAAGCCACGTCCTCCACTCCCTCTCAATGTCCCGCTTCACCACACTACCCGCCCTGATTCCCAAAACAAGAATCTAGAGGTCAGGCTTGTTCTTCTTTCCCTCAGCCGCTGCGCACGGCCCACGGCAGTTCCAGTCAGCTCTGTCTCTGACATAAGGCCTGCAGGTACTCTTCCCTCCTCCTGCATCGCAGCAGAGTGGAGCCAGCCCCTCCCCTGGAGAGCACCACACCAACCCCTCGGCTGCAGAGGGCCACTCCCCTGCCTGGGACGTCCCATGGATGCCATGGCGCTGGGTGAGGCTGAACCCCGTGAAACACTGAGCAGCTGGCCGGGCACTCGGAAGAAGCACAATGTAAGCAAGGACTGCGCATTCCCATTTTCCGAATCCAGTCGGTTGCTCGTTCATCTTCTCCACAGGACTGGGACCAGCGAGGCTCAGCCTCACCTCTGCGGCCTTCCCTCACCCGCAGCACGGAGGCAAGTGCTCCCACATCATCGGCACTCGGTAAACCATTGCATATATCACTATCTAGGAAAAGATGTGTCTTCTCTTTCTTTCTTTCTATAGGGCACATGCACTTGCCAGAGACAGAGACCGACAGGAAAAGTGAGAAGGCAGGAGAGCACCCCACTCCCAGGGGGATGGCCACACCACAATCCCTTCTCCATTCTCTTCTCGGGACGCTAGGCACACGTTTGCGTATCTGGCATGTTTTTCAAGCTATTGAGTCTGGGACCCGAACCACATCATCAACTATGTGGGATCCAGACACTTTAACCACCATGTCACTGGCTAACCCAGAAAAGACAAATTTCTTTTTCTTTTTCTTTTTTTCTTTGGAGAGGTTTTTGCTATAGGGCGCGTGCACTTGCCAGAAAGACAGAGAGACAGAAAGACAGAAAGTGAGAAATCACTCTCCCCCCCCCAGGGGGATGGCCATGCTGCAATCCCTTCTCCATTCTCCTCTTGGGATCTTGGACACGCACGCACATGCGCCCAGCATGAGTTTAAGCCACTGAGACCGGGACTTGAACCACAGTCAACTACATGGGAGTCCAGAGACATAGCCATTATGCCATCTGCTGGTCTCCAGAAAAGATAAGGTTTTATTTATTTTTTATTTTTTGAGAGGTTTTTGCTATAGGGCGCGTGCGCTCGCCAGACAGACAGAGAGATAGAAAGCGAGAAATCACCCCCCCAGAGGGGATGGCCACGCCGCAATCCCTTCTCCTCCATTCTCCTCTTGGGATCTTGGGCACGCACGCACACGCGCCCGGCGTGAGTTTAAGCCACCGGGTCTGGAACTCAAACCGCAGTCAACTATGTGGGAGTCCAGCGACATAGCCATTACGCTAACTGCTAGTCCCAAGACAAGGTTCTTAACAGAGCTATTCATAGCTGGAATCTTGAAAATATATTTAATGAGTGAAAGTTCATGTATGAAATAAAAAAGAAAATAAACCTCCACTGGTTTCCCATTGCACCTATAACAACAACCCTGACCGTCCTACACGGCCTCTTCCTACCCACTGCAGCCTGGGCTTGCTGTGGCTCACACAGGCCTCAGGGCCCTGGAGTTGCTGCACCTGCTGCTGGAACGCTTCTCCCTCAGATCCTTGCAGGAGTGGCTTCCTCCTTTACAGATTTACGCTGACATTCAGGTGTCAGGGTAAATCTCCTCTTCAGGTCGGCCTCCTCCGACACCTCCCGCTAACGCATTCTGCACCCCACCTCTGCATGTACTCCCGCCCCACCCCGTGCTCAGTTATTCCATCACATCAGGCTGTTCCCTTCACAGAACTTCCTACATGACATGCAGGGACTTTACTAACTCGCCTAACTTCCTTGGCATTTGTGTTCGCCACCACTGTCTAAGATCCACAAGGACAGAGTTAAGGCCTGCCTGACCATCGCTGTAACTGAAAGGGATCAGAGTATGCCACCTTCAAATATGCCACCTTGCAGGGTGGACAGTGGAGCGGTAGCGACACAATGCTCTGTGAGGCTGACCCCGAGGGTTCCAGGTTTGTATCTGAGGACCCTCCCTGAACAACTGGGTACACACAGACCAGTGAGCCAGCGACCCAGGGCTGCCGGTCCCTCTGCTGCTTCTTGAGTGCCTTCAGCTCAAAATAATCATTATGCTGAGGTGGCATTAAAATAAAGTTGGGACTGGCAGGTGGCATGGTGGTTAAGGGCACTGGACTCCCACATGGTCAATCAAGGTTCAAGTCCCAGACCTCGAAGCATGCTTTCTTACTTTCCTTCTTTCCCTCTCCCTCTCCCTCTCCTCTCCTCTCCTCTCCTCTCCTCTCCTCTCTTCTCCTCTTCTCTCTCTCTCTCTCTCTCCCTCTCTCTCTCTCTCTCTCTCTCTCTCTCTCTCGGTGTGTACTCAATAGCAAATTAAAACAAATAAAAAGCAGCAGCAGATACAGGAAGAACTCTCTGCTCTCCACCCTTCTGCCTAAAAGGCATAAATTCCCATCTGCAAAGTAGGTTCCCCACTCCCTTACTGGAAAGAGGAGAATGATTTACTACATAACAAACTGTATGAACAACCCTTACCATACATCTCCTGGTGCCATTTCCTAGTCACTTTGTGCCAGCGTCATTTATCGCCCCTAGGAGCCAAACCCTCTCTTTTGTCTGTGTTCTTCGCCACAGCTTATCGCTCTTTGTTAAAATGGTATATAAGCTCCAGGGTCTAAGTGCCTCTTGGGGTTTTCACTTCCTTTCTGTGAATCCCCCATGGAACAAAAAATATTAATATAAAATAAACCCGTGGAGGCCAGCTCACAGTGAGGCCTCCGCAAGGCTGATGCACGCGGGAAGGCTGCCAGTTCGCATCCAGAGATCTCCCTGAGTATGACAAGCACGTGCGTGCCCACGATACCGGCTGGCTAAAGGTGGTGGGGGAATCACGGTGACCAGAGCCTGAACCTCTGTCTCTGTCTTTCTCCGTGAGTGTCTCTCTCACTCCTGGATGAAATCAATAAACTTTTAAAACAATCTGTAGGGGCCAGCAGGTGGCGTGGTGATTAAGGCGCTGGACTCCCACGTGGCCAACCACATTCAAGTCTCAGACATGGAGGCTTGAAAATCACGCTGGGCATATGTGCTTGTGTTCCCAAAATCCCCCGAGGAAAATAGAGAAGAGGGGATTGCAGCATGGCCATCACTTTCCCTCTCACTGTTCCTCTCTGTCTCTCTGCCAAGTGCACACTCACCATGGCAAAAAAAAAAAAAAAAAATTTTGCATGTCTTTTTCTCTTATAATCTGTCTTCGTCAGTCTAATTTGCTCAGGCTCCAAACAGCCCCGAACACACAGCAGAAACATTCTGCCTCCCTTCATAGCAGCCAACGCGCGGAGCTCTTACAGGAGCCAGACCCGGGCCTGAGCACCCTACTTGCACTTTCTCATTCAATCCCCACACCCGATGACAACTGCTGGTGGTACCCCCATTTCACAGATGAGGGCACTGAGATACAGAGGAGGCCCATGAGCTGCCCAAGGTCCAGCTCAGAAGAGCCCCAGTAGGAAGCAGGGTACCCCTCTATTTCCAGACCCCAACACAGGTCTGGCCCTCCATGGGCCCTAAATGCTTCACAAACGAGGCACAAATTCATTCATGAATGAGTGAATGATGCACACCACCCCATTCAGAAAGGCATCTTTGGGTGGTGGGATAAAGGATGATTTTAATTTTCTTCTCTCTGTAGTTTCTAAGTGTTCTCCAATGGCCATTTAATACACGCATAGCTTAAAGTAAAGTAAACTCTTATTTTTTTTAAAAAAATCAAAAGGTTCTGGGTAATGTCTAGGTTCAGGAATACATTTCTTCAATTGTCAGAGACTGATTTCCTTACTTAATTTAACCATTGTTTTTCTAGGGAAATTGAATAAAAAGCCGGCATTTCTAAAGCTTGCTCAGTGGGGTCTGCCCACTTCAGACAATGGAGAGAGGGCAGTGAGGAGAGCCAGCCTTCCTGGGTGCAGGCAGTGGGAGATTCAGGGATGCATACCAATCAGACAGCCACTGGGACTCGCAGCAGGGAGGCTCAGGCCAGGCCCTCAAGGAGGAAGAGGGGTCCCACACCCAGAAATGGCACCCGGCCTTGGGCACAGTGTGCCCGCCTTGGCAGGTGCCACCTCAAACCACCTGCGCTGCCCTGGGCAGGGATGTGTCTGCAAGATCAGAGGGGGCGGGGTCCAGAGAGACCACTCGTCCTACGCACGGGCAAGTGGGAAGGAGCCCCGTGCCCAACACCAGCATCTAACCAGGAGCCACACACACTGGAGGCCAAGTGGCCAGCTGTCCTTCCCTACCATCCATGGCATATGGGCACAGTGCTACAGGGCCCACGGTCCAGCAGGCCAGGCCCTGGGAGGGCTGTGTTCAGCACACAGCGTTGAGGTAGGGCTCCGGGTATGCAGAACAAGCTTCCACCTCTCTGGTACATGACCCTGGGCCTCCCGCCTTGACCTCTTCAGGAGCAAAACGGAGATAACATCCACCCCACCTCTGGGGCAGCCGGGGCCTGAGCAGTCTCCAGGAGCAGAAAGCTGCCAAAGCCTGCCCCTCCGTAAACACCAGTCCTCAGTGTGAGCTCCTCAGTGCGTGCCATTCTTTTCAGCTCTTTCTTGACACCAGGCCTGGAGGCCCAAGTAGGCACTGGGGTTCTCTTCTCAGCCTTGGCCCCTAGCTGCAAGGAGAATCCAGCTACCCAGCTATGACCAGACTGGGCCTTTCCAGGGGGCGGGGCGGGGGGAGGAATGCACATTAACTTCACAGTCATGGCAAGGTGTGTGGGGACCCAGTGTGTGGGGACCCAGTGTGTGGGGACCCAGGCGTGTGATGAGTCGTCCCTGTCCCCTCCGCAAAGGGAAAAGTTAAACAGAATGAAGGAGGGGAGCACAGGGTGTAAAAGGGTCTCGGGCCTACCTGGTTCGAATCCTCATGCACTTAACAAACCCATGACTTTGGAGAGGTCATGCAAGCCATCTGAGCTGCAGTTCCTCACCTACAAGGTAGGAATGCGGTGCCTACCCGCAGTACTGGTACGGGAATTAAATGAGCTGATGGTGAAACGTGCCTGGCACATACAGGCAGAAAGCCCACATGAGCTGCCTTTGAACAAATGAGCTCTCCGTCATCTGCCTAAGTGAAGGGCAGCAGTAGAGAAGTCACTTCTATCTTAGCTGTTCTGGTATCAGGGGGGCTGGGCGGGGAGCAGGAGACCCACCTGCCCCGTTAGGTTTTATTTCTCCTGATGGTAAAGTGGGAATCTTCTTGGAGAATCTGCCAGCCACAGATGCAGGGGCTTGAACAGCAGAGAGCTAAAGGTTCACAGGAGCTGCCAAGAGACCATAGACGTGCAGGGAAGGAGGGGGAGCTGAGAGCCCAAGGACCCGGCAGGCTCCCTTCACTGGCACCCAGGTGAGGCTGTGCCCTCTGACTTGAGGAAGGTTCAGTGCTTCCCCAGCTCCATCAGAGCCCCACAGACTTTCGATTCACCTGAGCCAGACCCTGCCCCCAGCAGCTCCTCCTCTGAGCCTTTGCACATGCTGTTCCATCCTCCCAGACCCTCTCCCTCTCCTGGCACCTGCCATACACTGTCCATCCCTCCCCTGTAGGTGGCTGTATACATCTGTGGTTTTGTAATGGCTGTTTAACAATCAGCTCACAAGACCCCTAAACTAGAGTCAGCAGTTCTTGTGCATCAGGACAAGGTGATCCAAGAGACCCCTACCCAGGGACAGCACGGGCTCTATAAGGACGGTCACTCCTGAGTCCCCACCAGAGATCACAGACCACACAAAGGCCATGGTCGGACTCTACCCTCCTTATGGTCCCCGATCCCATATGGCTGGGTTGTGCCCACTGTCGCCTAAGCCGTCCCTAGCCCTGTCCTGGACACACCACAACAGGCCCTAGGCTTCCTACCGGGCTCATCCACAGTCCGTCCTCAGACACCACCTCTCAGAGACTGGGTCATCCTGGATGCAGTTATTCAATCAGCCGCTAAGACACCGCTCCATTAACTGAATCTCCTTCCCATCCCATTTCCCCTCATTTTGGTGCATGGTAATAACCCACCTGCTGGAATGGAAAGCATATATGATTTGAGGGTGACTCGCAGCCCACCACCACCACCACCACAGGCCCAGCCCAGCAGCTGGCCTCTCACACTCAGCACGTATCATCAGCCGAATGGGACCACAGCAGAAGGTAAGCTCAGGGGAGGGGCTGGGCCTAAGCAGCTCACTGCGGGACCCCAGGTGGTGTGCTGGTAAGTGCCAAACCACCAGCTCTCCAAGGAAAAAACACCCTGACCCACACTGTTTGCCACTTTTTGTGGTGTAAACACTCTCATCGTGGTCAGTTTCAAGCTATAAACATGACAGCACTGAACACACATTTGGAAGAGACGTGCAGTAGCAAACCATTACGAATATTGTATACATATACACATAAACACACAGGCACACCACAAATGCATATATAATAGTGAAATACAATAAAATACACTCAAGAAGACATTTTGAGTGTTGATTACCTTTGTTCTCGGTACAATTTATTTCATTAAGAACGTATTTACTCATGATTGTTTATAATGGCTAGCTTGCAACATTCCCAGCACTTAGCGATAGTCCAGCACGCGGTTGCCGGGCACCCAGCACAGGCCCTGTAAGGACCAGTCAGCCCCGGGACCTTATCAGACCAGGACCCTGAAGGAAAGGGGCTCAGAGGCCCTCCACTGAGGTAAGGAGAGGTCAGCGAAGTCTCTGGACGAGCAGGGCAAGAGACTCCTCCCTCCTGAGCTGGGCCCCAGGAGGCGGGACACTTTGACACTTCTATTGTTTGAATCTGATTCTCTTCTGGACTTTAGACCCCTTGAGGGTAACAACAGTAGTTCCCATCATGCTCAAGGCTGGCGACAGGATAGAAAGGCACTGAAAAAAGCTTACAGGAGAAAGCCAGGGCTGAGCAGCCAGAGACAGCCAGAGACAGCCAGGTTCTAGTCCTGTCCCGGCTCCTTCACTGAGTGGCGGTGGCCTTCAGCAGTCACATACACATGACACGCTCATTTTCCTCCTCTGCAAAATGGGTATGACCCATCTTCCCTGGCTAATTAACAGGGTTGTTGTTGAAACAAAGAGATAGCGGATGTGAACGTGCAATATAAACCCAAGTTATTATATCATTTACATTACCCACTTTATCTTTTAAAATTTATCTGAGATTATACCCTTTCCACACTGCTGCTTCTCACTAGAGCCACATGCTTGAAGCACCTAGGCCAGAAATTGCCGCTTAGCAGATACTATAAATGCCTGTTCATTTATCGCGTCTGTAATAACAACAGGCTCCTCTTCTACTACCTCGGTACCTGGGCCCCAAGGAATCCAGTGTTTCCCCCTCTCCCTAGACTTCTCCAAAGTTAAAATGTGGAATAGTACCGTTTAGAAAACACCGGTTACTGGGCATCCATTAATCCAGCAATTTTATTTAAGTTTATCACTTTTATGAGAGTGAGGGATAGAGACACACAGAAAGACAGAGAGAAGCACCCTCAACAGGGTCTCACACCACGGCTGCCCCTCCACGCCCAGTTTCCCCGGCCAGCCGAGATCGGGGCACACATGTCTGGTGTACTGAACACGCATCACCAAGCCAGCCCCATTTCTCAGCAACTATTTATGGCACACCTACTATGCGCCAGGCACTATTCTAGGCTGGGGATCAAGGACAGACATGGTGCCTGCTTTCATAGGCTTCCAGTCTACTGGGAGGTGGCGAGAAATGCTGAGAGCCTCGAGGGCAGCCTGATTCCTCCGAGATGGAAAACCCCCTGAGTGAGAACTGAAAAAGGTGAAGGTCGGATTCCACTTTCTGGATAGAAGGAACAGCAAGGCAAGGAGCAAAGAACTGAGGTCAGGACGCGTCCTTCCAGAGCCTGTGGCAGGCCTGGGGCTACAGCATGCTGGAGCCGATAGCTAAGTTTCAGGAATTATGCAAGCTGTACAACACAGCCGTAATGACAGTAAGTATATTCAAGCTGGGTGAGAATCCCATGAGGCCTTACGAAGGACCATCGGGGGGTTCTGAGCTTCACCCCAAGAGCCTGAGGGACAGGGCAACAGGCCCCCAGCCCCAGGACACTGGAGAGTCCGCAAGCATGCTCTCCTGTCTAGTCTGTGCCGGGCTGGACACTGAGCACAGCGCTGGCTGATGGACGCATGGATGCTGCAGCTCCCAGCTTTGGCCGGGCTGCAGGGGAGGGTATGCGTGTGAGCTACATAACCTGCCCTCTCTCCCCAGCATCCAAGTTGGGGAGGGTGGGGCTGCAGGCCCACAGGATCCCGGAAGAATCCGTCAGTCAGGCCAAGGACTTGGAGGCAGGGACTGGGCTCCAAAGCCGGTGGCAAGTGCGGCCCACCCATCACGGCTCTGTGCTTTGTACTGGGGCAGAGCCTTCAGGCTCACAGAGCCCAAGAGAGATTCCAGGCCCCTGCCCCAGGCCCCCACCCTAGGAGAGGGAGGAAGAATCCCCCTCACCTTTCCACATGGGGCCTTGGCCTTTTCCCAGAGGGGAGAGGGAGGAGGAGGGTCTCCAACCTCGGCAGGGCCCACCCCCATACATGCCCCCACCCTGGAGTAGCCAGGACTGCCCTGGCTGTGGCCTGGCTGCCCCAGCGCCCTTCCTCCCACACGACCCTCCTGTTTAAGGCCATCGCTGTTCCGCCTCTGGGCAGGGGTCCAGGGTGAGAGTCTGACCCAGAACACAGGCCAGCGGAGGGCTCCCCGACTTCATGCATTGCCTGAGTCACCACCCCTACCCCCTCACCCCACCCCGCCAAGGTCGGCACAGGAGGCAGAGGGAGATAAAAGTGAGGTTCAGGGTGGAGTGGAAGTCCCAAAGTACCCGGCTAGCCGAGATCGGTCTCTCTCTCTCTCTCTCTCTCTCTCTCTCTCTCTCTCTCTCTCTCTCTCTCTCACACACACACACACACACACACACACACACACACACACAAGAGGCTGGTGCACAAAGGGCAGTCGGGAGTCACACAGAGGGACACGGTGGGGACACGGCGGCTGGGGGAGGGTGTGTTTATACTCTCGCGCTAGCGATCGATCCATCTCTCAACCGACACTAGGAGAGCGACCAGCGCGCTGGGGTCTGCCATTCGGAGGCTCATGGTGACACACCCAGAGACACCGGAGAGGACACCGGCTCCCAGAGAGACCCTCCCACTCTCGGAGATCTGACACACAAAGATCACGCGAGGCGGAGACGCGCGGAGGGCCCCGGGAGCCGGCGGCAGGGTCGCGGGGCTCTCCGCCGCACTCGCCCGCACCCCGCGGCGCCCCAGCCCGCAGGCCCAGTCCCTCGCCCGGGGCGGGCCGCGCTCAC
Source organism: Tupaia tana (assembly GCA_026018925.1). Lineage (NCBI taxonomy): Eukaryota > Metazoa > Chordata > Mammalia > Scandentia > Tupaiidae > Tupaia > Tupaia tana. The sequence goes on along the minus strand of JAKSZU010000007.1, from coordinate 86,645,882 downwards.
TCACCGGCCTGGCTGCCGCGGGCCCGCGCCTGCTCGTCCGCGCCGCTCACAAAGGCGCCCGGCGCCAGGCGCCGCGCCTCCAGCTCCCGCGGCCGCCCGGGGCGCCCATGGCCGGGACGGCGCCGCGCCCGCGCCCCAGCGGCCCCGCCGCCGCCGCCCGAGCCAATGGCCGCGCCGCCCGCCCGCGCCTCCGAGCGGCCTGGTCCAGCCGCCGCGCACCGCGCAACGCGGCGCCGCCCCCGCCCGCCGGCCGGCCGGGTCCCGGGTCGCCGCGGCTGAGGTCACGGCTTAACCCCTGCTGGCCGGGACTGCGTCCGCTGTGCCCCCGGCGAGAGGCGACTCCCCAGACCGTCGCGAGCCCTCCCGCTGCCCCACCGGGGGTCGTAGCGGAGGAGGGGCGCAGCACCCCCACTCGGTCTCCCACAATACAGGGAGGCCACAGGGCTGGGGCCTGCCCGGATCACGTCGGGCCCAAATCACTGCGCTCGCGGGGCCCGCCCGGCTTCCCGTTGCTCCCACACACCATCTCCACTCCTCCTTTCCCGCCGCCAGAGATCCCGCAGGCGCGCGGATACGTGCTTTTCCTTCCTCACTTCAGCAGTTTACCTGGGGTTCCCTGCGTGGGTGAAGATTCCCTGGTCCGCCCCGAGGGGGAAAAAACCCAGACCTGGGACGTGCCCGCATCCGGGCCGCAGAGATCAGCGCTGCGCGTGGCAGCCTGGCACCCTGACCCTGGTAATAGCCACAGCAGCTGCCGCAGGTGTTAAGGGCTTGCTATGCTCAGGGCTTAGGGGTTGCCTCACTGAACTAGCAACAACCCTGTGACGTAGCCCCATTTTCCCAGTGAGAAAACGGAGGCTCCGAGCTCTGAGTAACTTGCCAAAGCTCATCCTGCATCCAAGTAGTGGAATGGAGATCCTAGCACTCCCTTCCCTTCCAGCCCCAAAGGTGCCAAACACAAGATACTCCCTCCCAGAATTCCAAACAGGGCCTCTGGATATGATGCAATTAATTACAGTTATCAGGTCATTAATTAAGATTATCCCCATTGTTATTAAACACTCCTCCGCTCCCTCTCTATCTGCAGAAAAATACACGCTCAGGCTTATCAGCAATTACTCCTGGGTTGATAATAATGAGTTCCGCAACCTCCAAAGGGTACAGGTGCATGTAAGTTGAAATCATTGTCAGTCTGTTCATTTGTTCAATACGACTAGCAGAAACATTTAAAATATTAAAAATAAAACAATTGCTCCTTCTTTGTCAGGCACCAGCCTCGGGGACTACCAGTGGAACCAGGAGCCAGACAGACCCCAGCCCTGTCCGACGGCTCTCACAGGCTAAGAGGAGAGACCAGCACACAGGCCACTACAGTGCAGTGAGTAGAGCCACACACAGGCCACTCTCTCTGCCGTCGTCTGATTCATGGATTTGTTTGCTTGTTTATTGTCCGTCTCCACACAAGAACACAAGCTCCATAGAGCTCGTGCTAAGAGTCGTCCATAGACTTGCTCTGGGCCCAGGGAACACTAGCTCACAGTAAGGAGTTAGTAAATATTGGTTGAGCACTCCCTATGTTCTGAACATTGTCCTAGGCACACAGGAGACGTCACTGAGCATAACTGGTCAGGGCCCTGACTTCATCGCGCTTCCATTCCGGGAGTGACTAAACAAACAGTAGCTGTGGCAGCAGAGAGGAAAGTTTCTGGAATGCCAGCAAAGCAGGAAGAACACTATCTTTGCCGTCCCTTGAGTGACCTCAGGACTCGCAGCATTAAGCCTTGCTTTGAAGGTGGGATTTTGAGCCAAATCCACATCTCTGGTCTGCATTTGCACCCTTCCTGGGCTATCTTATTTCTCTCCTGGGCCCAAGGCCTCCTGGGTCCTGCACCCTAGGATGCTCCTGCCCTCTGGGTCGTGCTCAGTCTCAGCCTCTCTCCTGGAACTCCAAGGCCCAGATCGCCACGAAGCCTCTCAGAGCCACCTCGGTTCCCTGACCACACTCTCCTCTCAGTTCACTTAGTGCTTTCATTGCAAGTCGGCTTTGGACACACACTGCTTTGGACTGTCTGCAGCTCAAGAGCTGCTACGATCCAGGCATGAGGGCAGAGCCATGCCCCAGATGCCCACTGTGCCCCCAGAACTCTGAGGAGTTAGGAGCACATTCATTAGAGGATCACACGGATTCCAGGCCCACACCCTTAAACCCTCATCAGCAGAACCCTCTGGATCCAGAGTTGCAAATCATAAATAACCCTGAGCCTGTGGAAACATTTTGTTTTGCCCACAGTATTTTTGTTGTCATTGTTAGTTAGTTGCCAACATTTAATAATTGGGAGATTTCCCTTACAAAGTCAGATTGCTGGCTCCTCTTAACAAATCTGAAGACCTGGTAATGCCAGGCTCACATCCCGCCATGGCCATGCTCTGCAGGCCTCCTGGAGCCTAGACACAGCTCTGTTCTCAGCTGACCATCGTCCCTCCCGGCCCTGGGGCCCTGCTCTGTGAGGCCCTTCCTCTGTGATTTAGTGTTTTGATTTTGCTTTCTCTCTATACTCTGCTTTTGAGAGAAGGAACCGTATCATGAAACAGAGATAGAAGAGTATGTCAGAGACCAGGCAGCGGCACAGCAGTAAAGCAACTGGATTCACATGGAAAGGTCCAGAGTTCGCCTCCCAGCACCTCTCTGTGCACACCAGGCCTATGTGCGTCCCTGCGATCCAGGCCAGTAGAAGCTAGGGATGGATTGTGGCAGGAGAACCCTGTTAGGGCCTACATATTCAGAAGAATAAATAAACTTTAAAATGAGGGGGTGGGGTGGGGCAGCCCATGGCATGGTGGTTAAGACAGCTGGATCCCACATGGCCGACTGCACAGTTCAAGTTCCAGACCCAGTGGCTTGAGAAATGCATCAGGAGCATGTGCATGCATGCCCAAAATCTCAACAGGAGAGAGAAATGGAGAAACCCCATGAGGTTGCTTTCATGCTTCCTCTCTCTCTCTCTCTCTCTCTCTCTCTCAATCCACTAGAGGGCACATATTCTCACCAGAAAGACACACAGAGACAGGGAAAGGGAGAAAACACATCCCACGAGGGATGGCCACATTGTAATCCCTTCTTCTCCCTTTCTCCATTCAGGATTTTGGGCATGCACACACATGCACCTGGCATGCTTTTCAAGCCGCCGGGTCTGGGCTTGAACTGCAAAGTCAGCCATGTGAGATCCAGCCACCTTAACCATCATGCTACTGACTGGCTCTTTGTTTATTCAAACTTACTGATTTTTCCATGAGTGAGAAAGACAGATGCCACTCCAATAGGGCCTTGACTGCATGATCCAGACCCTGCCTCGGCCAGCCCGCATCACGGGCACATGCGTGCACAGCATATTCAGGATGGTCTCTGGGTGTGAACCTGGAGCCTCCGTAGTGGGTCAGCCTTTCAGCATGTTGTGTTTTTACTGCTCTGCCACCATATGGCCCCCATAATCCTCTTAACACACACACACGCCTTCTCTCTCACCTCCCCCGCTTCACACTCAAAGCTCCACAGCACAAACAGATGTCCAGGACGTTCCTCTGGGCCTTGGTGCCGTTCCCCCTGCCTGGAGTGCCGCTGACTTCGCCACTCCCAGACACTACGGCTAATTGCTTTTTTCTTTTCTTTCATTTTTGTGAGTTATTTTTTATCTCAGAAAAGCGAGAGAAAGAGACACCAACAAAAACACACTATTCGCACCATGATCTACCCCTGCCCCCAGCCGGCCAGGATCACAGGCATGTGTGTGCACATGCCTAGTGTGTACAGGAAGGTGTCAGGATGTGAACCCAGGACCTTCCCATGTGCTCTCACATAGATCGCTCCTTCTAGTGCTAAAAGCACTAGTGCTCCCGACACAGATAGCACCTTCTCAAGGGGCCCTTCCTGGGTCCTGGCTGGGCCTGAGCTCCCACGGTGTCCTGCATGCCCTCGCTGGTGTGCCCCACCTACCATGCGCCCTGCACCGCCCTGCACCTTCCTCCAGACTGGGCGTCGGGAAGGCTGCACTCCACTGTCTGATCCGGGGCTGGATCCCCAGCACCTGGTACAATGTAAGCACGAGACAAATATTTGCTGAATAGATGCGTGAACGGGTTTCAATAGCCACAAAAGGAACGGAAAGGATTTCTGGGAACATTTCCATGTCCCAGAACATTCAATTAAACAGCATTACCCCCTCTCTGAGCGTTCTAGTGAGGGCGGGGTTTATCGTGTAAGCATAATCATTAACGACGCTACCTCTGGATGGGGCTCTGGATGCTTCTCCCTCGTCTCCATAGCTGGATTGGGAGAGGGAGGGAAGGAGTAGAGAGGTGGTATTTTCCATTGGCTGCAGATGCCAGGTGACTTGCCCAAGGTTGCTTCAAAGCTGGTGTCAAAGCCACGGTGGGGACCAGAGTTCCTGCCTCTGCCTTCTAGTCTGGCCTCTCTGCCACCAGCCCAGCCCCCACAGAGAGTCCAAAAGGGTGTGGGTAGATGGGAAAGTGGGCCTCACGGTCCCAGATACCACCCTCATGGCGGCAGCAGGAACAGAGGGCACACAGGAAGCAGCCACCCTACCTGTTTACAACAAACCCGTCGCGAACAGGTTGTTACCTAAGAGAGGCTGTCACACTCCGATTATGAATGAGGATCCTAGCACCCGGCCCTGTTCAGTAGGACCAGCACTGTGAGGGGGGCTGGGATGTGCTGAGCAATCCCAAGACTCCCAAGCTCCTCACAACCCGAGACCTGTACTTGTGGGGAAGTAGCTGAGGTCAAAATCACAGCCACAAGTGAAGGAGTCCTGGGGCTCAGGTGAGGAAGGAAGCATGGCTTCCCTGAACCACCGCCTTATGGGTCCAGTGTCAGGGAGAGACCTGTGTCAGGGGAAGACCAGTCGCTTGAGAGACCTGTGACAGGGAGAGACCAGTCTCTTGGGGACATAGTATCAAAGTTCCAAAACAACCGTGGGAGGAAGTGGGGCATGTGGGTGACTCATGGCCAGTGCCAGACAGGAATGCAAACCAGGGCTCTGGCCTGATTCCACCCCACACTCTCCACAGCATCCGAACGACAGCTCACCAATTTCACCTGGTCTCACTGGCTATAAGTGGGAAGAATAACTGATTTTCCCTCTTGTAAGAAGTTTTGCTATAGGGTGTATGGAGAAACAGAGACAGGAGACAGAAAGTGAGAAATCACCCCCCAGGAGGATGGCCACACCTCAATCTCTTCTCCTCTGGGGATTTGGGGCATGCACCGACACATGCCCGGTGTGAGTTTCAAGCCACCAGGTCTGGGACTCAAACTGCACGGTCAGCCACATGGGAGTCCAGTGCCTTAACCACCACACCACCTGCTGGCTTTTGTCACAGAATTGTCTTTTCTTTTTCTTTTTCATTTTTCTTTTTCTTCTTTTTTTTTTTTTTTTTTTCTAAAGGACACTTGTGTTTACCAGAGAAAAACAGAGAGAGGGGGAGAAGAGAAAGCATTCCCCAAGGGGCGTGGTCATGCCACAATCCCTCATCCTTCACTTCCACCTACTTTGGGGTCTGAGACATGCATGTACATGTGTCAGGGGTGTTTCTCAAGCTGCCAGGTCTGGGGCTTCAACCATGCGGTTGCCTATGTGAGATCTGGCTGCCTTAACCACCAGGCAGTGAGGCTACCTCAAGAATCAAATCTATATGGTCTGACAGAGATTTTCTTCAACATCTCACTTAGAAAATTAGATAAATACTCTACCTGGTGCTATTTTAGCATAAAGAATCGTAACTATCTTTTGTGAGAGGAAGCCTAGTTTAGTAGTGGTCAAATTCAGGCTCTCATGGTCCTCACTGTTAGAGAATTACAGAAATGGAATGAGCCCTGGAATGCTGGACTGATGATGGAAATACCAGTGTGAACACAGAGCTGTACCCACCAAGAGGGGTTAAGAGCAGGGACACCCCAATAGTGGTGAGCACACTTAGAAGCCGGATCATGGTTTCTAAACACCATTCTCTACCGAAAGGAGCAGGGCTCCTTGGAAAAATGGTGATTCCTAGGGAAGAATGAGTTGGGCCTAAAACACATTCACTCAGAAGCTTAAAATGTGCTCAAAGAAGGGTGGAGACACAGCAAAAGAACACAAAAACCAGCTCTAAGAGGCTCCGTAAGCCAAACCCAGGGCAAAGTGTGCATCAGAGTAAACAAGGATTGCAATGGTTTCTATCCACTGAGTACAATAGGAAACCAAGAGTCTATACGGGTGTCAGTAAGTAAATGAATTATCAGTTAGGCATGGTTATTTACATAGTCTCAAAGTGCTTCCCACAAAATACTCACCAACCACAAAGGGGAAGGGAAGAGTTTGACATTCCTGCCAAAGATGCCTAACTCACAAGGCATGAGCTAATACTGAACAACGCGCCTTGACAGACGTCCCTCTAACCGTCTTCCAAAGCAGGGTCCCCAAGCCCCAGGCCACAGACTGCTACCAGTCCAGGGCCAGTAGTAACCAGGTCGCACAGCAGGAGGTAAGTGGCAGGCAGGCAAGTTCCCTCTGTATTTACAGCTGCTCCCCATCGCTCATACGGCCTCCGAGCTCTGCCTCCTGTCAGATCAGGGGCCGCATTAGATTCTCAGAAGCGTGAACCCTGCCATGAAGTGCACAAGTGAGGGATCTAGATCATGTGCACTCATAAACCATCCTCCCCCAACCCCAATCCCCAGTCTGTGGAAAATTGCCTTTCAGGAACCTGGTCCCTGGTGCCGAAAAGGCTGGGGACTGCTATTCTGTTTTATTATCATTATTCTCTTTCTTCTTTTTTTCAGAAGTTTTTGCCTTAGGGTGCATGTGCTCACTGAAGAGAGAGAGACAGAGACAGTGTGAGGGAAAGTGAGAAATCACCCCCCAGGAGTCAAGGAAGGACTGAGGAACTTTGGCATGTGGGGAGAAACTAGAGAGACTTAACAACTAATTACAACCTGTGCTTCTGAACTCAGTCCTTTAGCCATACAAAGGGCGTTGTTGGGGTGCCAGCTCAGTGGCACTTGCTGGTCAAGTAAGGCTGGATTCATGGAAGACAGTGGATTCAGCCCCCACTTCAACCTGTTTACACTGGGCACTCACACCCAGGATCCCGGCTGGCTAGGAGGGCTGCCAGACACATGGTACCCTGTAAAGGGTGCTTGTCCCTCTCTCTCTCTCTTTTTCTCTTTTTCAAAAAGATAAGTAAACTTTTTTTTAAAGGAGATTGTTGAGACACTTGGCAAAACTTGAATAGGAGCCAAAGATTAGACAGCAAAAATATTTAAATTTCCTGGGACCTGCAGATGGTGTAATGGTTATGACTCCCATGTAGTCAAATGTGGTTCGAGTCCCGGATTCAGCACCTTAAAACTCATGCTGGGCACATGTGTGTTTGTGTCTAAACTCCCAAGGAAAGAATGGAGGAGAAGGGATTGCAGCATGGCCATCTCCCCAGAGGTGTTTTCTCGCATTCTGTCTCTATGTCTCTCCAGCGAGTATACACACGCTACAGCAAAAATCTCTCTCAAAAAAAAAAAAATTGTGAATTTCCTGATTGTGATGGGTCCATCATATAGCCGTATGGGAGCACATTCTAGTGTGTAGGAAATACATGCTAAAGGATCCAGGGTCAAGGAACACTGAGTTAACAGCTTCCTTACAAATACTTTGGGGGGCTGGGGGTGGAGTGTACAAGTAGGTCTTCAAAAGGTTCACGGAAATTGTACATTATGAAAAAAGTATGCGTGAATTTCACGGCATTTGTACCAAGATAAGCCTATCCTTTAATAAGTTTGCAATTATTTCTTTTCTTTTCTTTCTTTCTTTTTTTTTTTTTTTTTTTTTTTTTTTTTTTTTGAGAGAGATTTTTGCTATAGGGCACTGTGGGCTTGCCAGAGAGACAGAGAGAGACCAAGAGGCACAAAGTGAGAAATCACTTCCCCCCCAAGGGAATCTATCTGTGCTACAATACCTTCTCCTCCATTCTCTTCCCAGTGTTGTGGGCATGCACACATACATACCTGGTGTGAGTTTCAAGCCACCGGATCCAGGACCTGAACAGTGGTCAGCCATGTGAGAGTCCAGCACCCCAACCACAATGCCACTTGCAGGCCCCATGCTCCCAAATTTTAAGAACTTTAATTTTTTTCACGCAATTCCCATTCCCTTGGCAAAGTACCAGGATATAGACTAAGGAGGGAAAACGGAGTGCCCGGGCCAGGGGCTGAGGATGGGAAAAGCATGTGCATGTACAGTGACAGCTGAGATGGAACCCAGGCCTCAGGGCTGGAGACACCATGCGGAAGGGGAAGCCAGAGACCTGGAAAGTACGTGCCCCAGGGAGAGGGGCAGCTATGGTGTGGCTCTAGCTGAGCGTCGCCCTGCCTGGCATGTCTGGAGCTTTCCTCTTTTCCTTTCCCAGGAGAAGCATTCATCCTAGATTTTTAATATTGACAATTACCTCCTATTATAAGTGGGCTGATAATCTGTGAGCCAAAGACGCACTGAATGCTGACAGTAGGAATTCTGGAAGCTTGTCCAGAACACTCAGAAACATGTGAATGGGGGCCAGCCTGTGGCATGGTGGTTAAGGCAGCTGGATCCCACATGGCTAGCTCTGCAGTTCAAGTCCCAGACCTGCTGGCTGGAAAAACACACTGGGAGCATGTGTGTGTGTGTGTGTGTGTGTGTGTGTGTGCCCAAAATCCTGAGAGGAGGGAGAAATGGAGAAGGGATTGGGGTGTGGCCAACCCCCATGAGGGAGACTTTCTCACCACCTCCTCCCTCCCTGGAGAGCATAGAAGTAAACCATGTGAACATGCCTTGGCTTGCAAGAAAAGCACCAGACGGCTGTTGGCATCTCTCCTGCCGCTATGGTAGGACCCTGAAGATGCCGGGGCAGGCCTGCCAGGATGTAGCTTCCATGTTCCTCCACGCGCCATGGAGCCTGCTCCTCCCCAGCACTGCTAGCCAGGTGAGACGGTGAACATCTGGCCTGCACTGGGCCAATCAGATTGCTTCTCCCGGGAATGCTGAACTGGAGCACTCGGAGACCGAGTCGGTGAGATGAGCAGACACCGAGCCTGACAGACCATGCCGAGCAGGCCCACTCACACCGCAGCACTGCAGCATGTTCACACTAACATTACGGGGATCGAAATCCCACAGAAAAGCGGAAAAGACAGGGCAGAGTAAGGAGGGAGAGGACAGGCAGAGGCCCTGTTAGCCCCAGGAGGTCCAGCTGGATGTGCACCCATTCATTCGGGGGTATTTATTTCACAACAGGGAGTGAGAACCCCCCAGAGGATCTCGCCACCGGCATTCCTCCCCGGCCCTCCAGCTCGTGGGGTCCCAGGTGTGCCCACAGCACCCCAGCATGTTCAGGTCTGCCCGGGAGTCAAACCTCAGGTCTTTCTATATGGCCCCAGCACAGGGCAGGTGCCTCACCACCCGCCTTGCCACGGCTGGGCCCTAGCTCACAATAGGAAAATTTAAAAATAATAATCACTGACACTAGCAATAGCAAAAGCACTCTCCTGGCGCCAGTCTTTTCAACACTTCGCCTGTGTTAACTCATTTTCTCCTCACGGCAGCCCTGAAAAGCGAGGACTTTTATCCCCGCCTCACAGGAGGAGACAGGTGCAAAGATACTGTGTCATAGCCTTGAATGTCCGTCAGAGTGACCTGTCTGTCCCTACACCAAGCCCCCCTCCACTTAGGCTCATCCAAATGGATTTTTATTCCTTGAAAGCAAAGGAGTCTACGACAAGAGGCGGGGTTAGTATCCAGGTGGCGCCCTCTGGCCCTGGCTACTGTCTTGGTACAGAACGAGGGGGAGTCCCGAGTCCTTTGCGAGGAGACCAGTTAAAGCACGGCATACAGCAGCTGGCTTCAGCCTTCACGCATCTCCTGAAAGGGAACTGTTGGGGGGGAAAGGGGAAAGGCATGTGGGGGCAGGGGCATTGGGGCAGCTGTAAACACACGCGTCCTCGCTCCGTCAGCCCAGCCCCCGCCGGCCATGTGCCAGCCCCATCTGCACCAAGAAACCAGCCTCACCTACTCCTCAGGCCTTCTCTGCGGATAAGTGCTGAGCTGGGGGAGGTTGGGTTTCTCAGCCTGGGGCCTGGCCAAGGAGCCAGAAGGGACAAGGAGGCAAGGTCTTTGCTTGCTGGCATCAGGTTACTGTCCCAATCCAGGGCTCAGAGTGCCAGGCCAGGCTCCCGGGCGTGAGAGTCGCTGGTCAGCTGACAGTGGACTGGGCTCAGGGCCTGTTCTAGAAGTTGCCACAAAGCTGGACAAGAAGTGGTGCTGGCAGCTAAAGAGGGGGAGCAGGGAGGGAGCCCCGGGGATGCAGAGAGGCCCCCAGCTTTGCCAAGTCCACCAGTTTGGAGAATGAGGGCAGGACGCAAGGCCTCCGAGGGAGGGCCCTGGACCTGGGGAAGGAGGTACCGCAGCAGCCAGCCCAGGGACTGCAGGACATTCAGGAAGGGCTCGGCTCCCACTGTCCACCAGGGCTGAGGCAGGAGGGCCTGGTCAGGCCTGTATGTTGGCACCAGCCCCAGAAACGTTCATCGTTCATCGTCCAGTTTCACCACCCCAGAGCTGGGAGGCCTCACAAGCTCCCTGGTCTCCCAGATGAAAGACGCTTTCTAAGAGTCATAAAACCATCCACCAGGAACAATGGGCCCTTATCTGGCAGTGTCCTCCACAGAGACTCCCATTAGGGAGGCACCAGAAGCAGTGGGCAGGGGTGATAGACGGGCTTTTTGGAGCAGCCCCAGGGCTCATTAACCTCCGCTCCCTCACCCTCTGCGGGGCTGCTGGGCCAGATCACTCCCCTCTGCAGAGGCCCACTGTGCACTCAGGCAGCCCTGCAAGGAAGATGGAGTTGTCATGCTTTATGAATAAAGAAATGAAGCCAGAAATGGTAGGTGACTTGCCCCACGTCACACAGCGGGAGATCAGGAATTTAAATCCTGAGTCCATGCTCTGTCCCCCAGGCCAGGGGACCTACGATAAAGATTCCTCCACGTCTAGGGCTAGCAGGTGGTGTGGTGGTTAAGGTGTAGGACTCCCATGTGTCTGACCACAGTTGAAGTCCTAGACCCAGTGACTTGAATCTCGTGCTGGGCACGTGTATGTGTGTTCCTGAGATCTCAGGAGGCGAGTGGAGGAGAAAGGATTGCAGCGTGGCCATCCCTCCTGAGAGGTGATTTCTTGTTCTCTGTTTCTCTGTCTCTCCAGCAAGTACATGTGCCCTATAGCAAAAATCTCTGTCAAAAAAAAGAATCCCCACATCTTTCCTCAAGGGTGCCTTCTAAGTATGGGAGCCCTGCACCATTCCCGTCTACACAACTGTCAGTGCTGATATTGTGACTCCTATTTTGCAAATGAGGAACTGAGGCTCAGAAAGAGGAAGTGTCCGTGTCTACACTGCCTGTCTCTGGTTCATTTTTCCCTAAAACTTCATAATCAGCTTCTACAGGACAATCCAGGGAGGTAGCTGGGATGGCTCAGGCTCCCCAGGAGAAGCCCTGAGACCCACACACCACCCACCAGGCAGTGGGGCCAGCACCCTTGTTGAGGCGATTTGTTCAAGGACTGCCCCTCCCTGAAAAGCTGACTTAGGGCCTGCCCCATGTCTCTGTTCCCCCTGTTACCTTCTGCTGTTGCCAAAGACAGCTGCCCAGAACAGCTCCGAGATACATACGGTTACTTAGGCAATCGTCATCACCATCATCATCACCCGTATTTACTGAGGGTGTACTACACGCCAGCCTCTGGGCAGCTCTACCTGTAGATCTCACTGAATTATAATCGTCCCATGAAGTCGGTGTATCACCCCATGCTACAGATGAGGACATTAAGGGCACGGCACAGGGGACCACAGTGCTTATTACACTGTTGTCCCTGCTATTCTGCAGTTCCCCAAGGGCAGGATCGTATCTGGTTTTCAGAGTGGAATCTCCAGCATACCATGCCTGGCACAGAACGGGCACTCGGTAAACAGCCTCCAGATGAATGGATGGATGGATGGGTAATGCATGGTGGATGAATGCATGGGTGGTGCTAAGTGGAGGGGTAGACGGGCAGATGGATGGATAACTCAACCAACAAACAAACGAAAGAGTAGATGTGAAGAGGGCTAATGCTCAGGAGAAAATAAAACAGGATTTAATCAAGCAAGACCTGGTGGGTGCTTCTTCATCCACTCAGAGATGGTTTAAGGAGGTGGTGTTTGCCCTGCGCTATGACAAACTTAGTCTTTATTTTATTTCATTTGCTAGAAGGCATGCGTGCTCATCAGAGGTGGAGAGACAGAGGGAGAAAGAGAGATGGAGAGACAGAAATCCCCTCTGCTCCCTTTCTCCCTCCTTTTGGGATTTTGGGTGCACACACGCACATGTCCTGTGTGATTTTCAAGTCACTGAGTTTGAGACTCAAACCACATGATCGGTCATGGGGGATTCAGTCCCCTTAACTATCAGGTCAAGGGTTGACTCTGACAGACTTAGTCTTTTTTTTTTCTTTTTTAAATTTTAGCCAGAGGTCACATGCACTCACTGGAAAGAGACAGTGAGATTAAGAAAGCGAGAAAGCACCCCCGGGGAACTAGTCACACCATAATCCCCTCCCTGCATCTCTCCCTCCCTTCAGAATTCTGGGTACAGGCCTCTGGCATGTTTTCAAGCCACGGGGTCCAGGATTCAAACCACGTGGTTGGCCACATAAGATCTGGCTGCTTTAACCACCACAGCATCAGCTGGCCCTCTGAAGGGCTTAGTCTTAAAAAGATCTGGGGAGACTGTATTCCAGGCAGATGGAGCAGGGAGTCCGAGCCACTGAACGGTGAGCCCTGCAGGAGGATAGGCCTGGCATGTCTGAGAGACATGAAGGCTGCAGTAGCTATATCATGGACCGGATGGATGATGGATGGGTGGACAGTGGAGATACAGGTGGAAGGAAAGATAATAATGGAAGAGCAGATGGTGTGTGGGTGGTGGGCCAATGAATGGATGGATGGACAGATGGACGGATGGATGGATGCGCGGATGGATGGATGGTGGGCAAATGAGTGGCTGGATGAGAGGATGATAAATGGGAGAGTAGATAGTGGACGATAGGAATGAAGGGTACATAACTACAACTGAAACAAGAGGAAAAGAACTAGAGGGCAGTAACTCCTCCACTCCCATCCCCCCACCCCTCAGTGAAGAGGAGGAAGCTGGATGCAGTTTCTCTGCTAACTGGAAAATCCCCTGGCGAGGATTCCAGGGAAAGCAGAGAGAGTGTGTTGATTTTTCAGGAGTAGAAAAAACAAGAGCCTTGTGTGGGTGATCAACTTTGAGATAGCTTAATAAAAACAGAGGCACTAGAATCTGATCAAGCATTTTCCCCCTTCCCAGCAACACTACTTTGCCAGGAAATTTAGCTGCTTAATCCCAAACTGTGCGTCTGTGATTTGGGAGGGGGCAGGAAGTCTCCAATAAAATATGCCTGGATTAGCGAGCTCCGTGCCCCGTGGCTCCAGGGTGGGGCCTGGGAATAGGGCCACGCTAGACTCTGGAGCTCCGATCAGAGTCAGCCCAGACCGTTCCCGGGTGCCGTCTCAGAATTCTGAAGCACCCACCAGGAGCCAGGGGCTTTAGGGGATTTGTTCTCTAAAAAAAGATCTATTTATTTATTTATGTAATTCCATTTGTTATTATTTTTAATTTGACCAGAAAGACACAGAGAAAGAGAGAAAAGGAAAGTGAGAAAGCAAGCTGCCAAGTCTAGGACTCAAACCACGGTTGGCCATGTGGGCATCCAGTGCCTTTAACCACCGCGCCACCTACCGGCCCTTGTTCTCTAGTTATTTAAGCAAGCTCTTGCCGGCCTGGCCTGGTGGCACAGCTGACAGTGTACTAAACTGTAGCGCTGGAAGCCACATGGCCGGCTTTGGGTTTGGTTTCCTGGGTTGGCTCAAAACACACAGAATGCCCAAGATACCGAGGAGTTGGAGGGCTAGGGAAGGGGGTCGCGGAACGATGAGACCACGTCGAGTCTCTCGCTCTCTCTCACATGTGCTCTCTATCATGAGTCAAGTACATACACTTAGGAAGAAAGAAAGAAAGAAAGAAAAGAAAGAAAGAAAGGAAAAGAAAGGAAAGGAAAGGAAAGGAAAGGAAAGGAAAGGAAAGGAAAGGAAAGGAAAGGAAAGGAAAGGAAAGGAAAGGAAGAAGCCTCATGCCAACCCGTAAGCCCTTCTACCTTGTGAATTTTGCTCAGGCCCTTTGGCCAGGCAGCTGGGTTCTAGGGCGTGATCAGTGAGCAGCAGGCTGCTCCTCCCCACCCCCATATCCCCAACCAGAGCCCGAGCTTCCAGCTTCTCATGGGAGAAGCAAAAACAACCCCCAGTCTCAGGAGAGGAGGCTCTGAGGCATGTGGGCCAGCTTCCTAATTTCTAGAACCACTTTAGGAAAGAGAAGAAGAGAAAAAGCCTAGAAAGCACCGTGGCATCCCATCCCACTTAGAGACATCAGCTTGTCTGAGGGGAACGCGTCCCCGTGATCTAAGCACAAAGAGGCGCCCTGCAGCCTGGAGCCTCGACGTGCCAGTCACGGGGTGCTGGGCTAGCACAGTGCTGGGGCCGCACTTCCTTTAATCGAGTACAGACCATACCCCAGACCTGGGGATCTACTTGGGATAACTTTCCTTCACAGTGGCCTAATCTAAGACCAAATGACCCTCCCTAGTTTACACCGCCCAAAAGAACAACACTGGGATTCGCATCAAGTCTGACTCCAAAGTCCGCACTTTTTCTGCTAAGAACTCGGTGAAATGTACCCAGGAGGCCTCCTCTCTGGCAGCTGGGCAAACATTCTGCATCCCAGACCGGGGGCAGGTTTTCATGGAGATAGTTCCAGTCTTTACCAGTCCCCGCATAGCAGCAACCGCGACCCTCCCCACACTCCTGGGCTTATGGCCACTGGGGAGAGGGAGGGGGAGGGCATGGGTGGGGTGGGGCACCCATCAATTCGGAGACTTTGGAAGCTGGAAGGGCCCTTTCAAGTGATCCAAGCCACCCCATCCTTTCCCAGAGGGGGACTCTGAGGCCTGGAGAGGGCAAGGATTTGGTCACGGTCACAGGAGGGAGCAGAGGCAGCCACATGGCTCTCAGCCTGGGTCCCCTCCCCACCTCAGCTCTGCTCAAACAAGCCGTGACATTGGGCCCGTGTTATCAGATAGAACGTGTTATCAGATAGATTTGACGTTATGGGGGGGGGAGGGGGCGAGCAGGGGTCGGGTGAGATGCAGAGGGAGGAAGTGGGCAGGGCGCTGCCTCACCCCTGGCTCTGTAGTGGCTGTGTTGGACTGGGCTGGGCCAGGCCAGGCTGGGCCAGCCAGGAGGAGGAACAAGGTAACCTGTAGAGCAGGTCCCAGTGTGGCTGGGACAGTTCCCTGCTTCCCAGTCCCCTTGGTACAAGGGCTGCCTCTGTTCCAGGGATGAGGAGGGCCGGGGAATGCGGCTCCCATTCTGCTGATGGGCAAAGGGAAGGAGCCCAGTGGCTGAGTGGAGGCACCTCCTGGCAGCAACAGGACACCCGTCAAGCTCCCATTCCCTTCAGCCTGGTTTCCTTGAACCCAAGGGGTCCATGTCCCCAGGCCTGGATATCCAGGGAGAGCTCCACGCACCAGGGAGCTGTCTCCCACTGTGGGGAGACGCAGACTGGATTCAGATCCCTGCTTTCCCACCTCCGGGTCCTGTGACCTGAGTCTCAGCTTTCCCGCGATAGGGCTGGCATCCCAAGGTGCCACAAGGATAAGATGTCAAGGCCCTTCCAGCCACAGAAGCGACTGGGGACACTACACGGGGCAGTTACTTCTTTCCGTACTGATTTTCTGCACATCTTTGTGCTAAGGAGCTAAGGACACGCTCAGCCAGGACCCTCATGCGCAGTCCGCAGGGAGACCGCGGGGAGGCATCGTCAGCCTCTGCACCCAGGCGGCGGCCCAGGCCACAGGAGGCCGAGTGGCTTGCCAAAGGTTCTGTTGCATTTAGAGGCAGAAACAGGACCAGAACCCGTGGTTGGTGAGTCCCCCGCAGCCCAGCCCAGCCCGGAGGTAACCAATGGGAAGAACAAGAAACCAGGAGTCCAGCGAGGTGGTCCCGACCCTTGGCCGTGCCATGAACACAGCGTGTGACCTTGGCTCATGACCTTGGACGGTGGGTGTCTTCAACTTTCTGACTGATGGTGGCAGTCGCTGGCCGTCTGTGTGACCCTGGGCAAGCTTTCACCTCTGAGCCTCAGCTTTCTCATCTGTGAAATGGGGCTTGTTGGGAGGACTGGAGGAGCCACGGCATGCGGGAGCCTGGCACAGACCACGTGGTGAGTAGCCAGCAAGTGGCCCCTGGCAGTGCAGTGGTGGCAACGCCAGCAGGCAGTCACCAGGAGAGGGGGAGGACAGATCCCACGGCCTGAGGACTTCTGCCGTGTGACTGCCCCAGAAAGGATACCCAGAGAAGACGTCAGGGACTTTCTTCTCCCCTCCCAGACCCCCCCCTGAAACCCCGAAATCCCACCTACTGACAGCCCCTGGCAGCCCACCGAGAGGAACTCGGCAGCCAAGACACTTGGTCCCAGACATTCAAGGATTCCCCAAAGAAAAGGCCACAGAGAGGAGAAGCCAGCCTCCGTGTGGAGTATGCTGGATTAGTAGCCAGGACAGAGGGTCTGACTCCGTGCCATCTCTTGGCTGTGTGACCTCTCTGAGCCTCCATCCCTCAACTGAGGGGATAACCATGAGGGAGATTACAACCGGCCTCACCGTGGCCGAGGACCCCCTCGCTGGTAAGCCTCCTCACCAGTGGAAAAGTGTGGAGCTCGACTAAGCTCTAGAAGCAGATGTGCCTGGGCTCAAATCTCAGCTCTCCCTTTTCAACTACGGAACCTTGAGCAAGTTACGTGGCCTCTGTTCCTGTTTCCTCAGCTAGAAACGGATGACAACGTTACCTCTCGGAGGTAGTCAGGCTGAGCGAGCACACGCACCGTGCTTTCTCGCACAGTCCCAGCCCGGAGCAAGAGCCCAGTTACGATGACATCGTCACGCACCAGACAGCCACACGCAGGAAGACGCTGCCCCCCAAAGGCAGAGAGCTCCCCACCACCGCTGTGGGTGTAAACCCCCTCATGCCAGGGTGGGCAGGCAGTGCCGCCCCGGCCTTTCAGAGGCCTTCCAGCTGTTCCCGCCAGGGAACCTGCCCGTGCTGCATGCCCCAGCCCCTGCTGTGGCCAGACTGGGCTGGGAGCAGAGGGGACAGCCAGGCTGGGAAAGCCGGGAAGGGCCAGACAGGAACAGGCTCTGAGGAGCAAGCAGGGGTCAGCCTGTCTACCTTCCAGCCAGGGCTCTGCTGCCGACCCACCCATCCCCGTGAGTTACCCCCCTCCTCCGGGCTCCAGCTTCCCCAGCTGTGAAGTACACGTTGAGGTGCTTTGTGGCTATACCCAGCTGCAACCATCAAACCCTGTGACCCTAAGAAGGAAGTGGGGAAGTCCCCACCGCCTACATGCCTCTGCAGGCTACTCCATGCTCCTCGCCTCCTCACCCCACCCCTGGCCCGCTAGGTGGCCACAGGGTCAGGGTCACAGCTCCGGGGCTCCAGGACAGTTCTCCTAGTGAACCCATCCCAAGACATCCCCACTTCCACCCCCACCTGGGGGAGCAGGGTGTCTCTGGGCCTGGAGCCCAAGGGGGTCAGTGGTCAATGTCACCACAGGCCACTCACCCTCCAAGACTGCCACCAAGGATCCCCCTTCAACTCAGCAAGGGACAGAAATGACCCAAAAAGATAAAAAAGGGAAAACTCACCTGAATTCTATGTGCCCAATTGCAGTCCTCCAGGAGGGGTGCCAGAGATGGGGGCCCCACAGCCAGAGACGGCAGGCCCCACTGGTGGGAAGGGTCCCGTCTGTCACAGCAGCTGGCAGCGCAAGCAAGAGCCCAGAAGTCAGGTACACTGGCTTCCCGGGCTGGGTGTGCAGAGGGCCCAGGCCTGTGAGTCACTCACCTGCCAGACCTGCCGAACGGGCAGGCAGGGAGAGGGCGGGCAGGCAGGAGGGTAGGAGGCGGCCCAGGAAGCCCAGAGGAGGCCCTGGCAGCCAGGTTGGACCGGACTGGGCCGGGCTGGGCCATCTGACAACCCAGGCTGGGAGGAAGTTGGCCAGAGGGAGTTGGGGGCCTCTCAGGGGGGTGTCACAACAGGGCTGAACTCTAACTGCTGCTGCGGGCCCAGGAAGGGGCACGGGGCCAGCTAGAGGTTTCCTGTGGGCCTGGACTCTCTTAGCCAGAGAATATGGGAAAGAACACATGGTGAAGTCAGAAAGATCCGGGTTTGAATCCTTGCTCTTTCCAGCCGTGTGACCTCAGGCATGTGGCCTCGACTCTCTGAGCCTCAGTTTCCTTCTTATTAACCTAGGGTAATAACAATAGCCCCACCCACGGGGTTCTCGTGAGAATTACATGAGACCACGTACGGAAAGGGCGTCTGGTCCCGAGGCCTCTGTGGGAAGGCAGGCCCAGCACACTCAGGGCCCTGGCCTCGTCTGCTCTCTCTCTTAAACTTGTTCTTTTAATTGACACATAATAATTGTAGAGCCAGTCCCATGGCTGGTGGTTTAGGGAATCGGATCCCCCAGGGCCAACTGTGGTTCAAAACCCAACCTAGGCAGCTTGAAAAAACATGCCAGGCACGTGTGGTGTGTGCCCAAGGTCCCAGCAGGATGGGGAGACACAGGAGAAGGGACTTGGGCATGACGATGCCCCATTGGGGGTGCTTTCTCCCTCTCTCTCTCTCTCTCTCTCTCTCTCTCTCTCTCTGGTGAGCACAAGTGCCCTCTGGCAACAAAGTGAATGAAAAAAAAAATTGTGCATATTTATGGCGCATGTGTGATGTTTCAGTACCTGTACACAATAGGTAAGGATCAAACTACAGTAATTAACATCTCTATAACCTCACACATTCATTGTTTCTTCATGATGAGAGCTTTCAAAATCCTTTCTCAAAGTTATTTTGAAATAATATATTATTGCTAGCCATAGTCTCCCTGACTCTGCAGTAGAACACGAGAATTCATTTTTTCTTGCTGTCATATAACTCTGTACCCATCGACTAACCTGGATCTGCCTCCCCCTCACCCGCTTCCCCGCCGCTGGTAACCACATTCTCCCTTACTTCTGAGATCAGCCTCTCAGGTCCCACAGCGAGTGAGATCGAGGGTTTGTCTTCTTCTCTGTGCCTGCCTCATCTCACTCCACAGGGTAATCCCCAGGTCTGTCCATCTCGCTGTCATTGACAGGATTTTATTATTATTATTATTATTATTATTATTATTATTAGCCAAATAGTATTCCATTACTTAAACATAGCATATTTTCTTTATCCATTTATTCATCAACGGACACTTAGATTGATTCTATATCTTGGCTATTGTAAATAGCACCGCATTCTCCCCAACACACACCCTCAGAGACAGTCCACCAGAGAGAGAGAACGAAAGAGAGAGAAAGCACCCCAGTAGGGTGCCCCGTGGGACACACACACCACACCTGATTCACGAGTCCCTCCTGGGAGGCTGCCGACCTTGGGACCGGAGCTAGACTGCCCCGGGGTGAAAGGGCACGGCCCTGGCTGTGGAATGGGACCACGGACGGCGGCAGGGACACTGAGTACACCACCGAGTGTGACACACGCGGGCAGTCACCACAGGGCGCTGCCATCTTTATTAGCAGGGCTGGGGGATTGGCGACAGCACGGAGGCGGGAAAGGGCCTCTCCCCTGCAGGGTAACAGCAGAGGAGCTCTCCCTCCGGAGGACTCGGCCGTGGGTGGGAGACACTCCTTGTTCTGGAGCTTTGCAAACAGGGATTCCACCCCACAGCCTCCCCACCTGCATTCCTGCACCGTCCCTTAGCCCTCACAGGGGACCTGTGCAGACTGGGGAGGCCCCACGCTCTGCAGAGCCTCACCCCGGAAGGACATAGCCTTTCCCATCTCACCACTGTTGACGGAAAAATAACCAACTGTAAAAATTAATAATTAATACTCAATGCGGTTTATATCCAAGCAAAACGTGAGTGACCTAGGCCGGAGAAGAGACACACATGCCTTTTCTCGGGGTGAGCCTGTACAGGGGTTCCTTTTATTTGTTTTTGAGATTGACAGACAACATTTAGTGAAGAGATTTTTCCATTGGTCTGGCCCAAAAAGGCGGGACATGTGGAAGGGGGGGGGCCTTGTAGGTTATAGGTGGGTTCCACAATTCTTAGGTTGGTGATTGGAAGGGAAGATCTGTGTCTTGGGAAGAGATTAGTTAAAGGCTTAATCTACATCTCAAGGAAAAGGGAAGTTCTGTGTCTTGGGAAGAGATAAGCAAAATCATATACTGTAATCGGTTGGAATACACATCTCAAAGATACTATGCCAGGAACAGGAGGTAGGAAGAATCCTGTTAATAGAAAATAAATGGTCTGTTAATGTTTGTGGGCATGACTTCCCCAGTCCCTTTTGGAAAATAGGAAAAGCAGTCAGACTTCCATCCACACCACCCAGAGGCTGCCCTGAGCCTTCAGACCCCGAAGCAGCAGCACCAAAGTTCAGGGGTGCGGCGAGGGCTGTGGATGGACTGTCTGCCTTGGTGTTTTTCTATGGAAGCCTGAAACCCCCTCATCTCCTGAAAGGCGGCAAGGCCACTGGCATCTCCTCCCGTGCTCTCTGGGGGTTGGGGATCTCTTCTCTTGCGCCTCCCCATCCCGAAGGCCCAGGTGGCAGGGGAGGAGCCACCAGTCCAGAGAAAGAATTAGTATGTCTGCCTCCACTTCCTTTTCCCAAATTGCTGGTCACTCCGAGAGGTGAGGCAGGCTTGCCTCTCAGCACCATAGCATGGCAAGGCCCAGCGCTGCCCTGCATGGGGAGGCTGTGCCCTCTGTGTGCCAGCAGTGGGGCCGTGCTCGGCCGTAACCACCGAGACGGTACCCCCAGAGTCCCCACCCCAGGCCTTCGCCTGCCTCATCGGCTTGACCATCCACACAGGGCCCAGAAGTAGTGACATGCCAGGCTTCCTGCTACCTGAGGCTAAGCTCTGAGTTAGAAATAGCATCTAAGGGAACCAGCAGTTAGCGTAATGGCTATGTCGCTGGACTCCCACGTAGTCAACCGCGGTTCGAGTCCCAGACCCGGTGGCTTAAACTCACACCGGGTGCGTGTGCATGCGTGCCCAAGATCCTGAGAGGAGAATGGGGGAAAAGGGATTGTGGCGTGACCATCTCCCCGGGGGGGTGATTTCTCGCTTTCTGTCTCTCTGTCTGTCTCTGTCTGGCGAGCGCACGCGAAAAAACCTCTCCAAAAAAAAAGAAATAGCATCTAAGTGCCCAGCCCCACCCGCGGGACCCCCTGCCCCCTCCTCACTACAGCTCAAGCCATCTCCCAAGGAACCCTGGTCCCAATGATTTCTTGCTAATTCCAAACACCAGACCCATCCTAGAATGAATGTGATCTCCACTGAGCACGTTTTCACCTGGGCTGAAGGCTCTGAGGTCATTTCGGAGAGCAAAGGTCAGGAAAGTGTCAGAGCCTCCCTGCAGTGCCTGCTCTGAAGGAACAATACCCCCTTATGAGGAAGAGCACTCCTGCAGTAAGAACAAAGTCAGAGAGAACTTTATGGGTCACGCCCTGCTTTGCAGACGCTTCATGTCTGTTGGGGAGATGCTGCCAACACCTTAAGTTCCTGGAAGAAGGATTTGACTTTATAATCATCGGCTAATACTGCGTGGTCATCCAGGAACTGGGCCAAGTACTCTGCACACATCGTTTTATCTCATTTCCCCAACAGCCTGAGAGGGACCCCTTATTCTGCCTGTTTGGAGGGTGAGGAGGCCAGCCCGTGGCACGATGGTCAAGGAGGGTGGACCCCACATGTTCGACTGTGCGATTCAAGTCCTGGACCCGGCAGCTTGAGAAGCAAGCTGAGCACATCAGGTGCATGTATGCCCAAAATCTCAACAGGAGGGAGAAATGGAGAAGGGATTGTAGCTTGACCACGCCCCACGGAAGGTGCTTTCTCACTCTCTCTCTATCTAATGAGTGCGCGAGCCTCCTGACAAACTTGAGAGAGAGGAAAAAAGGAAGAAAGAAAGATGGGACCAGCAGATGCTGTAATGGTTACATTGCTGGACTCCCACGTACCCATCTGTGGTTTGAGTCCCGGACCTGACAGTTTAAAACTCACACCGGGTGCATGTGCATGTGTGCTCAAAATCCCAAGAGGAGACTGGACGAGAAGAGATTGAGATGTGGCCATCCCCCCTGAGAGGGGGTTTCTCATTTTCTGTCTCTCTATCTCTCTGCCTCTCCAGCAAGCATACACACCCTGTAGCAAAAATCTCTTCCAGAAAAAAAGAAAAAGAAACAAACAAAAAGAAAGATGGAAAAAAAGAAAGGAAGAGAAAGATAGGGAAACTGAGGCTTACCGAGGGTGTCCAGTGTCGCACAGCTGGTAAGTGGGATTGCTGAGAGCTGGTAGGGAGAGTCTTCAGGAAGCTCATGAGAGAAGCCAGCAGGTGGCATGGTAACTAAGGCACCGACTCCCACGTGGCCAGCCAGCCACAATTCAAGGACCTGGTGGCTTGCTTTCCCACTTTCCTTCTCTTTCTCGCTTTGTCTTCCTCTGGTCAGATTTTCAAAAATAATAATAATAAATAAAATTAAATATAATTCTTTATTAAAAAAAAAAGAAGAAGTTCAGGATCAGCAGTTGGAGTAATGGGTATGTCGCTGGACTCCCATGTAGTCGAACGCAGTTCGAGTCCCGGACCGGGTGGCTTAAACTCACGCCGGGCTCATGTGCATGCGTGCATGCCCAAGATCCCGAGGGGAGAATGGAGGAGAAGGGATTGTGGTGTGGGCAACCCCCCTGGGGGGTGATTTCTTGCTTTCTGTCTTCTCTCTGTCTTCTGTCTGTCTCTGTCTTCTGGTGAGCACACACGCCCCATGGCAAAAACCTCTTCAAAAAAGAAGTTCATGGAAAATGTGTATTATGGAAAAATGATGACTGGATTTCAACTTTTTGCATCAACATAAACTCATACTCTAATCCCATTTTTCCATAAAGGTATATCTTTTACAGAAGGAGAGAGAGCAAGGATCTCGCACACATGAGGCAGGAAAACAGAAGCTCCTTCTATGGGGGCTCCTCACATCATGGCCACCCTTCCCAGCCCTCCAGCTCCCCAGCATCTGGGGTGTCCTCCCACGTACCCAGTGCATGCCCAGGCCGACCCAGTGATCAGAACCCCGGGGACCACGTGCTTTCCAGCCTTGCAGGGCACTTGCATCACCATGTCTCACAGCGGCTGGGCCTCCGTGAACTTTCTGAAGTCCCCTCGTATTTGCTCTGGGATCTTCACCATGGGGAGAACAGGACAGAGGCCGCTGACGGCAGGTGTTTCTGGGAGCAGAGAGTCCAGATTCTGGGCTTGGAGTTCTCTAATTGGCCCCCAAGCTCCTCGGCCACCTGCCTGCAGTCTTGAAAGCGTGAACGGTCAAGGTCATGTGACGTGCCAGGCAGTGGGGGCCGCACAGATTTAGGGTGGAGGCTCCCACTCCTCCACACCCATCCTCATCCAGCTTTTGCAAACAAGGCCCTTCCCTGGCTCAGCCTGCCAGTGCACCTTGGAGACAGGCACCCTTTGTTCCCACGTGATGTGAGGCTGGGCCTTAACTTCAGCAACCTCCAGCCCAGGTCTCAGGGTCCTCCCAGCCGTCTTCCAGGCCAGGTGAGAGCCTCGGCCCAGGGGAGGGTCAGCCCCACATGTCAGCTCTAGTGCTCTCTCTCAGCACTCCGCCATGCGACTGGAGAGCTCCCAGCCAAGATGGAGACTTAACCGATACTCCAGCACCCCCGCCCCAGGCCTGTAATTACAGCAGGGAAGGATCAAACAAACCCAAGTGTAGACCCAGCTTCATTAGCGAGGCCTGTGACCTTGGACAAGCCATTTGATCCTTGACCTCTACATGCTCACCTGTGAGATGGGGATGATGACACCCAGTTGATCCCGTTTCTATAAAGCACTCACTCGGCATGGAGACCTAGCAGCCATTCATTATGTGTGGAGGGTGGGAGTGGTTTGATCCTTTGTGCTCCTACTAGCCTAGAAAACCTTCAGATTTCAAGGGCTAGGCTTGCCTTTGTACCGTTTAAATAGCTGTCTCTGTATCATTTAAGTTTTTTTTAATCATTGAAGCTCAGA